>CM036617.1:104556260-105756260 GCA_020746105.1 Trogon surrucura | reverse complement strand
CATTGACCACAACTCTTTGGCTTCTTCCCCTTAGCCAGTTCGCAGTCCACCTCACTACCCGAGAGTATAGACCACACTTCCTCAGTTTAGCAGCAAGGATGCTGTGGGAGACTGTGTCAAATGCTTTACTGAAGTCAAGGTAGACCACATCCACCGCTCTGCCATCATCTATCCACCTTGTTATATGCTCATAAAAGGCTATGAGGTTAGTCAAGCACGACTTCCCTTTGGCGAAGCCATGTTGACTGTCTCTAATGACCCTCTTATCCCTGATATGCCTTGAGATGGCACCAAGGATAAGTCGTTCCATCACTTTCCCAGGGATGGAGGTGAGGCTGACCAGTCTAGAGTTACCCGGGTCCTCCTTCTTGCCCTTTTTGAAGACTGGAGTGACATTTGCTTCCCTCCAGTCCTCAGGCACCTCTCCCGTCTCCCAAGACTTGGCAAAGATGATGGAGAGTGGTCTAGCAATGACATCAGCCAGCTCCCTCAGCACCCGTGGATGCATCCCGTCTGGACCCATGGATTTATGGATGTCCAGATTGCTTAATTGGTCCCTAACCCAGTCCTCATCGACTAAAGCAAACTCCTCCACTGCCCTGACTTCCTGTGGGGCCTCAGGGGAACGGGGCTCCTCAGGACAGCCTCCGGCAGAGTAGACAGAGACAAAGAAGGCATTCAGTAACTCTGCCTTCTCTGTATCATCTGTCACCAAGGCACCCACCTCATTCATCAGTGGACCTACATTGCTTCTGGTGTTAGTTTTATCTGCCACGTATTTGAAAAAGCTCTTCCTGTTGTCCTTGACCCCTCTCGTCAGGTTCAATTCTAGGGAGGCCTTTGCTTTCCTAGTTGCCTCCCTACATCCTCGGACAACAGCCTTATATTCTTCCCAAGTGGCCAGCCCCACCTTCCAAGATCTGTAAATTCTCCTCTTGCCCTTGAGCTTACCCAGCAGATCCCTGTTTAGCCACGCAGGTCTCCTGGTTCCCTTCCTTGACTTCCTACGTGTCGGGATGCTCTGATCTTGAGCACGGTAGAAGCAGTCCCTGAACGCTAACCAACTATCTTGGGCCCCTTTACCTTCAAACAGCCTTGCCATGGGATTTTCTCTAGTAATTGCTTGAAAAATCCAAAGTTTGCCCTGGCAAAGTCCAGGGTTGCAATTCTGCTTGCTATTTTGTTTCTGCTACATGAGATCTTGAACTCCACAATTTCATGGTCACTGCAGCCAAGGCAGCCCTCAACCTTTACTGCTTCAACCAGATCCTCCTTGTTAACGAGGATGAGGTCCAGCAGTGCTCCTCTCCTAGTCGGCTCCTCCACCATTTGCAACAGAAAATTATCAACGATGCACTGGAGGAACCTCCTGGACTGTGGCTGGCTGGCTGAGTTGTCCTTCCAGCAAATATCAGGGAAGTTAAAATCCCCCAGGACAACCAGGGCCTGTGATTGTGAGACCGCTCTCAGCTGCCTGTAGAAGGCCTCATCAACTTCCTCACCCTGATCTGGTGGCCTGTAATAGACACCCACAACAGTATCTCTCCTGCCAGCCTGCCCCTTAATTCTAACCCATACACTCTCAACTTGCTCCTCCTCCATGCCTGGATGGTATTCAAGACATTGTAGTTGCTCTTTCACGTAAAGAGCGACTCCACCACCTCGCCTGGCTGGCCTGTCTTTCCTGAAAAGGACATAGCCACCCATGACCACATTCCAGTCATGTGAGCTGTCCCACCATGTCTCTGTAATTGCCACCAGATCATAATCTCCTGCCCGAACCCAGGTTTCCAGCTCCTCCTGCTTATTCCCCATGCTGCGTGCATTGGTGTATAAGCATTTCAGGGAGCAAGCTGAGCACACTGATCTCACCCTAGCCTTAAGCTGAAAAAAAAAATCCTTGTGAGAGACAGTTTATTAACTAACGCTCAATGCCACTCCCACATGTTTGGTGGGTTTTTTCTCTGCCATTGTCCTTAAACAGATGTAAGCTTGTCTCCATCTCAGTACTGCCTGGTGCAACAGTGTGGCTTTGGACAAACATTGTGAATTTGACAAAACTGCGAATTCTATGGAACCTTGATACCTCAAACTCAGTGAGAATTTTGCCGTTGTCTTTGATAGAGCTCAGTTTTCACCCACTGTAACTGTGGGGCGGAAGAACAACTTAATGGTTAAATAAGAGTCCTGTTCCTCTTATTTTTAAAGAAGACTTATTGAGACAGTGAATGCTAAGGGAGCAGAAAGAGATATTATGTAGGAAGCAACATCAGCTAATCACCAACACACAGCATGGGAGCTCAGTATTAGCACTACTGGTTTTATTGGCAGTCCTATAGATGAACTTTGACAAGATGTATTTTCATAGAATCATAGAATCATAGAATGTTAGGGATTGGAAGGGACCTCGAAAGATCATCAAGTCCAATCCCCCTGTCAGAGCAGGAATGCCTAGATTATGCTACACAGGAACGTGTCCAGGCAGGTCTTGAATATCTCCAGAGAAGGAGACTCCACAACCTCTCTGGGCAGCCTGTTCCAGGGCTCCGTCACCCTCACTGAGAAGAAGTTTCTTCTCGAGTTTAAGCGGAACCTCTTATGTTCCAGTTTCAGCCCATTACCCCTTGTCCTATCAATGGTTGTCACCGAGAAGAGCCTGGCTCCATCCTCGTGACACTCTCCCTTGATATATTTTATCCCCAGATGTATTTTATCCCCAGAACAAATTTTTCCAGCCGATAACATAGACATACACTTTTTCAGGATGTTGTTTTCAAATATATGTCAACCTCATTATTGCATCACATTTAATTTTCTGTGCCATACAAATCAATACTTGCTTCCTACTACTCTTCAAGTTTCTACGTTGATGTCAAAAAACATGCATTGCTCTTCCCAAATTTGAGATTAGCTTTGGAGAGCTATATTTTCTTAGTCACAGTCTGAAGTTGGAAAGGGGGAAAGAGCAGGTTATGTCCAGGGCTTTGTTTCATACCTTTCAAGCACCAGCTCTAGAGATGTTTTGCAATACCAAATACTGAGCTATTCTGCATAATTTGCAAAAACTAAAAGCAAATGAGCTCCCCCCCTCCTTTGGCCTTTATTTCAGTGTATAAAATTACTAACTCTTTCAAGATCTCTAGCTTGAAGTGTAATGTCTGCTTTTCATGTAGTCTGGAATTCTGCTTTCTTGAAAGATAGATTTCTAGGTAAAGTCATTGGAATAACTATGTGAAAAGATTACCTTGCATGCAGTGTATTATACCTTCTCATTTTGGGTGTTAAGGAAAACCCTAACAATGATCTGCCTAATTTTTCAATTCTATCTTAAAAACATCACCTCTTCCGATGGTCTGGAAACAACAAATGTAATTATATCCCAGACTTCATAGAAAAGTAGCATTAAGTGGACAATACCTGAACAAAATTGATGACTGTGAGGATCTATCTGTTAAAACAGAGATTTCTTGACAGCTTTACGAAATCAAATGCAGAAGTCATCTTACATGTCTCGTTAAAAATGCAGTAGATTTATACTGATGTGTTAAGTTTATTGACTTTATTTGATCTTTAGTTAGTTAGAGAATATTATATTTACCTATGGCTGGATTTGTCCAGTATGTTGGGAATGGTCCAATGTACTTGGCAAGAAAGGGAGCTTTTGGCAAAAAGGATCATGTCTGCATTTGGAGACTTTATGGGAAAAGGTTGTTTCATCAGGACAATGTAATATGACATGTTTAAATGTTTCATTAATACCAATATGAACATATACATGACAAAGTTTCTGGTTTTCAGTTTAGGCTTTTACTAGCTTGATTTTTTAATTTCCTTTTGTTTTCAAAGAAATGTGTACTGCTTCAAATCCACTTATAATGTGTCTCAAATCCCCTGTGCAGTGACTTAGTGCACCAGCAGAAGAAACTGGTGTACACAAAGCGTTTGTGCACGAGACCTGACCTCACATGCATGCCCTGAAACAGATGATACCAAATTTATCTGTTTCTTACAGATCCTGCAGAAGTTAAGCATTACATCTCAGCTAGTTACCCATACATACACTCTCTCACTTTAGCTGTTTATGCAATTTTGTTTGGATGTGCACTAGTATGACATTAGTATCAGTTTCAAATATAACCTTTGATCAAAATAGGGTATTCTGTTCAAGGCATCGTACTAAAAGAGAAGCAGATCCCCTGTTCACAGCAGAATCATTATAGTTATTTTGGTTGTTTGTCTTTGAGATGCTAGAAATTCCAGTTAGCTCTTCTGTATAGATTTTAGAGTTAGCAGTGACCTTAAAATAGGACTCAAAGAAAAAAGCCTATCCTGACCTATGGCCATATTTGTATATAAAGAAAGATGGCATTCTGGGAAACATGACATGCACCAGTTCTTAGAAAGCAAACAAAAATCTCTTGGCCTTTTTTCTCTTGCACATGCCTATTTCACTGGAATTGCATTTTGACTGCAGCTCCTTCATCATAACTTTCATATAGATGCACTAGATCTTTGTGTTCTTACAGGTCGTCCTATATTCCTTGTCCATTCCTACCTGCTGCTCCTGTGTCTTTGAGAACGCAGTGCATATGTGCAGATACATGACCACACACTTTAACGCTTCAAAACTTCTGCCACGTTCAAGTACAGTCAACCCCTAAGAACACTATGGTCCTTAGAATACTTAAGCATAAGTGGCATTACAGTATGCATTATGGGCACAAGACACTCAGTAACTTAGACCAGTACCCCACGCTTAAAAAAAAAAAAAAGGTATTTCTACCTTAACCGTTTTTTGTAAAATATCAACATTCCACTGACGTAACCTACTAACAATTGTTTTGGTCTTCCTCGCATCTCTAATTTTTTCTTTCTGGAATGGTAAAATACTGCACACAAGCAACATGTAACTGGGATAAAATTCAAATAAGAGAGCATAGAATTTAGAATTCTCCAGTGTTTTTAACAAAGTTCATTGCCAAGATGTCCCATCTGTAGACCACATGAGCAAGGAAAAACACAAGGGAGATGGAGCAGTAACCCATTCATCTTAAGTGAATGGTCCTTATTGAGATATTAAAAATAAGTATTATATACAAAGCCTTAGATGTGATTGTGAAGGCTATCTGCTGCAAAGACTATTAAAATAAAAAGGTAAGAGAACACTAGGAGATAGGTGTCACAACAAAGCCATTTGAGTGAAAAAAAAAGAATGTTGAATCATTATGAGTTACAAGATTATTATACAAAAATCTATGATCATTCTTCGATGTTCAAATGGATTTTCAGTTTCTTTTCCCCCTGCCAGCTTCCCAGAAAATATTACAAGGACTTACTGCTCTTCAGGGACAAGTTTTCAATAGTTTTCAGAGGGTAAATGGTAAACAGGTAGTCATTTTTAGCCAAACTACAGTCAGATTGGAACACTGCCGTATTCAATGAGTTTCAGGAATCTTTATTGGCCATTAACTGCCCACAACTTCTCTGGGCAACCTGTTCCAGTGTCACCATCCTCACAGTGGAAAAACTTCTCCTTACATCCAATCTAAATCTACTCTCAACTGAAAGCCATTACCCCTTGTTCTATCACCACATGCCCTTTTATGAAGTCCCTCTCCAGCTTTCCTGTAGGCCCTTTTCTGGTACTGGAAGGCTGCTATAAGGTCTCCCCAGAGCCCTGGCTGAACAACCTCAACTCTCTCCACCTGTCCTCACAGGAGAGGTGCTCCATTCCCCTGAGTATGTTCATGGACCTCCTCTGGACCTGCTCCAAGAGATCCATGTCCTTCTTGTGTTACAGGTCCCAGAGCTGGACATGGTACTCCAGGTGAGATCTCACCAGAGCAGAGCAGAGCAAAGCAGAGGGGCAGAATCACCTCTCTTGATCTGCTGGCCACGCTTCTTTTGATGCAGCCTAGGATGTGATCGGCTTTCTGGGCTGCAAGTGCACATTGCTGGGTCACATAATTTACATGATACAGAGCATTAAAGAGTGAAAATTGAATTTGTGAGAGGAAAATTGGTCAAGCACTCAATACTGGAGCAATGCAACTGAAGCTGCCTGTTTTTTTCTTTGAGGCTTAAAGAAATAAACAAATAAACATGCATGTTATAAATATTTATACCATAATTTAGATTATTATGAGTAAAACCCCACTTCTCTCAACAGACTCTGCAGTTTAAATCAAGACACACTCTAGAAAATAACTGCTCCATGGTGAACATCAGCTACCTACCTAGAAAACAGTTCCTGCTTGTGGACTCAGTCAAATTGGGAAAAGGGCCACATATACAGTACCAGGGAGAAAGGAGACCCAAGCTGGATGTGATAGGTTGCAGTATCTCTTAGACACAAGGGCATCTCTGTGAGCATAAGTTTGGGATTAGAGTTCACATCCTCCTTTCTCTTTGAACTCACAGAATGTGGCCATTCTGGCCAATGGACTATTTTTTTTCCAAAGTGTTGATATAATCACTGCACAAGTGACTGGGCTTTTGTCAGGAATCAGAAAGGTACCACAGCACCTTCCATTCGGTTGGTAGCCAATGGAAAGTCGCAAAGCTAGTAGCTTAACGTGGTCTCACCAATGTCAATGGTTTGTGTTGGAGCGGACATAAGCCCCAGAGAATAGTTTATTGAGTGTATTATACTTCATAAGTTAGGTTTTGACCATGAAAACATATCTCATGGCTGGAGCTAACTGACCTGAATAAGCCAACAGCCAACTTCAAGTACTGAGTTTGGAAAAAAAACATTGATCTAAAATAATTAGACTTGATATTGTTGTGTATTACTAATGGTCTAACTTCACTGAAGTACCACACTGTATAAAAGGCTTAGATTCACTGAAACACCTAAATATAAATCTGTCACTAAGCGTACAAATAAACCCTAGAGAAAAAACCTGCACAGGCAAGGGATATTTTTGATGCAGTTTCAATATTACACATATAATGCCATCATTAAATCAGATTTTATCATAGTTTAAAACCATAGAATAATTGAGGCTGACATGGATCTCTGGAGGTTTTCTAGTCCAGCCTCCTGCTCCAAGGAAGGCACACCTCACTGTTACATCGGGCTGCTCAAAGCCTTGTCCAGTCAAGTTCTGAAGATCCTGAGCAATGGCAGTTCCACAACCTCTCAGGGAAATCTGTTCCAGCATTCAAGTACTTTCATTAGGGAAAGAAACTAGTTGCAGCAGATCATTGTTTGGATTATGTGAACTGACAGTAAAACATATCTGTTCTCAAAAAAAAAACCCTATTTCTGTCTCTTATGCAGACTAACAGCAACACAAGACTCAAAAAATCTGCCATTCATGTGATATTTACCAATTTAGGCCACTTTTAGGATTAAAGATACAATAGTTAATTGCTTGTCTCCGTATGTTTTGGACTCAGGTGTACACCATATACGATATAGCCAAGGAGGAAAAAGGTCAATCTATCTCTACCTACTGTGGCTGGTCAATAAGTTTCACCACGGGAGTGTTGTTAATAGCACAGGGCCCCGCTCGCAATCACATTCACAAACAAACCCTGGAGCTCAGCTCATGAGGTACTGAGTAAATTAAAAAGATGCAGATCACTTCATTAGTCACACGGCAAGCACGAAACCTGAACGACTATTCATTCTTGCTCCCCACCCACACACCTGACTTCAGATGGATGCATAGTGAGAATTGTCATTTGTGTGCTGTCAGTAAATCAACCTTTTCATCTTTCTTTAATTTACTATTTCTCTTTCCAAAAGAAAAATCCTCTTCCATGCAGTCACTATCTCCCTGCCCTTTCCAGGATGTGAGTGGGTTGATGACCTCTTTTCTGCTTCCATTTCTTCTGTGCTGTGTTTTGCCTTGCAAGAGTATCAGCTGACAGTTTTTCCCATCTTTCAAAGGGACACCAAGCAGACTTCTTCATGTCTTCTCTTTGCACTGAAGGACGTCAGAAAACTGAGGTTCTGTTCTGTCCTCCTTTCTCCAGGGCTCATGGGATACCAAAGAGGAAGGCTGACAAATACATCTGTCAAAGTCTGCCTACCTCACTGGTGCTCAAAAAAACAACTCAAGATCGTATAAAGTGTATTTAAAGCAGCATCTTACTCATTTCAGACAGGTTTAAGAGTCAATGCAAACATTTAACACAGTCCTAATTATTGGTCTTCTGCCTACATCATTCATTTGTCTGAATAAAAATAAATCTGATGGGTGGTTGGACTAGGCGATCTTAGAGGTCTTTTCCAACCTTAATGATCCTATGATTCTATGATGGTCATAAAACATCTGATAGCACTTCTGTGTTGCAACAACTTACTGTTTGGCTCCACTGATGTTCTTTAAGTGAAAACTAATATTGTTCCATTGGATAAATTCCAGCAGGCACAATTAATTCATATTCCTCTGTGAAGTTCAGTTTTACCCGGATTAAAGTGAAATTAAATGGTATCTGCTCTGACTTGAGCATGTTAGGTGCTCAGTGTCTTAAGAACAGAGTGTCAAATCAAATACTAAGGAAGGAGGAAAACCAAAAATTGTACATATTTTTTGAAGTAGAGAGATTGAGGACACATTCCTTGTTTGAAACAAAGTTGTCGTGGTTTGACCCTGGCTGACTGCCAGATACCCACACAGTCCCTCTCTTACTCCCCCTTCACTGCTAGACAGAGGGAGAAAATATTTCCAAGGGTTCAGGGTTTGAGATAAGGACAGGGAGATCACTCTCATTTACCGTACCGGGCAAAACAGACTCAATTTTGGGGAAATTAGGTACATTTATTAGAAGAACCAATCAGAGAGGAGTAGTGAGAAGTGAGACAGAGCAAACAGATCTTAAAAAAGAGAACACCTTCCCCCCATCCCTCCCTTCTTCCCAGGTTTAACACCAATCTCGGCTTCTCCACCTCCTCCTCCCAAGCGGCGCAGGGGGACAGGGAATGGGGGTTGCGGTCAGTTCATCCGACGTTGGTTCCACTGCTTCTTTACTCCGGGGGAGGACTCTTCACTCTTCCTCAGGCCATTGTGGGGTCCCTCTCACGGGAGACAAGCTTCACGCTCTCTTCTCCGGCATGAGTCGTCCCATGAAGGGCAATTCATCACAAACTGCCCGATGTGAGACACCTCACGAGGGGCAGCCCACCCCTCGTGAGTCTGAGGCGCAGTCCTTTGGGGGAAACTGCTCCAGCGTGAGTCCCTCACAGCGTCCCAAAAGTCCCACCGGCCAACCTGCTCCAGCGTGGGCATTACCTCTTCCATGGGCTACAGGTTCCGGCAGCGACTTCACACAGAATCACAGAATGTCAGGGATTGGAAGGGACCTCGAAAGATCATCAAGTCCAATCCCCCTGTCAGAGCAGGAATGCCTAGATAATGCTACATAGGAACGTGTCCAGGTGGGTCTTGAATGTCTACAGAGAAGGAGACTCCACAACCTCCCTGGGCAGCCTGTTCCAGTGTTCCGTCACCCTCACTGAGAAGAAGTTTCTTCTCAAGTTTAAGCGGAACCTCTTATGTTCCAGTTTCAGCCCATAACCCCTTGTCCTATCATTGTTTGTCACCAAGAAGAGCCTGTCTCCATCCTCGTGACACTCACGCTTTATATACTTGTAAACGTTAATAAGGTCACCCCTCAGTCTCCTCCAAACTAAAGAGCTCTGATGTGGGCTTCCCACGGGCTACAGTCCCCTTCAGGCATCCACCCACACAGCGTGGAGTCCTCTACATGGTGGACATCTATGTGATGATCCTCACGGTGGACATCTGCACCCCGCCCATGGGCTGCAGGGGGACAGCCCGCTTCACCATGGTCTTCACCACAATCCGGGTGACTCTCTGCTCTGGCGCCTGGAGCTCATCCTCCCCCCTCTCCTTCTTCACTGACCTTGGTGTCTGCACAGATTCTCACTCCTCCATCTCTGTGCCAGCTGTTATGGCGCAGTTCTTTTCCCCGTTATTAAATATGTTTTTCACAGAGGCGTTCCTCTCCTATCACTTTACTGATAGGCTCAGCCTTGGCCAGCAGCGGGTCCCTCTTTGGAGCCCGCTGGCATTGGCTCTATCAAACTCGGGGAGCTTCTAGCAGCAGCTTGCAGAAGCCACCCTGCATCTCCCCCCCGCCACCAAAATCCGGCCAGGCCAAAGCAAAACAGTAGTACATCGTACAAAAATTAGCTCACATCCACTACAAGATGAGGCTGAAGATTACATCCCATTCTTAGCTATTCTTCCAGACAGGACTCTTGATTTTTCCTTCTATCCCCTGTTTTTTGTGGATAAAGTCTTTGAGCAGGTCAGTCTTAGGAAAATATATAGATCGTATGATCTGGGAACTCTTTGACATAAATAAATGAGCATTTCAAGCGACTTTATAAGTCTGGACTCAGTGACACTCTTACAAATTAAAATTCCTAAGATTTCCTTCAAGTTTCAATTTGCATGCTAAGGAGTTCAACCTCAAATTGCCTCACAGAATACTGTAAAATGACTGTAACACAGATCCCAGATGGGAAGTAACAAGGATACTTAAATTCTGCATTAGGTCAGATGATTTTTTTTTAAGTGAACATAATGAAATCTATCCTTTCTAGAACATAAGTTTCTGCACAGAAAGCACATGAGGGATACACACACAGTTTCTGTAGGGGAAACACACCATGTTTTCCTCTATCAAAGTTTAGTATTGATTTTAAAATTGAATTTAAGGATTTTTTTATACAAGCAAGATCCTTAAGGACTGAACACTATTCCTTACATTTCCATTGAAGCATGCTTCAGAATAGAGAAGGGATCATTTTTTTTTCTATGTGACCAAAAAAAAATATGGAAAAAACAAAGAAAATACTTTTTTGGTTATGCAAGACTCTTCTCTTTGATTCTTGGCCAACTCTGGATCATAATCCCTATTATTTCAAAATATTATGCTGGAAATTTTGCTGGAAGCTTACTAAACAAACAGTTGCACTGATGGACTGCAATTTCCCTTCTTCTGAGTGCAACCTTCTCCATCATATTTGAGACTAGATTTTGTCAGCTTATTCACTAATACTTGTGAAAAGCCTGAAAGGGATAAAAAGTGTAACTCTAAGCAGGCAAAAAAATAGCTTTAAATTGAAAGATCATGTATTTTTTAGCAAGTTCAATGAAATTTTCCACAAATATTGAATAGGTATACCTTTTGATTTCTGTTGAAAAACCCAGTATACAGTAACTTGGTAGCGAAACACGAAGAATGAAGACTCAGGCTCAAGTTTCAGTTCTACAGAATTATCTCTCTTTCATCCTCATTGAGTATCTGCTGTGTGTTTTGCACTGATGTGGGACTGAAAGCAAAAATTTCAAAAGCAAAATTTTTTGTAAAACAGAATCTTGATTTCCTTGTCAGTCTTATAATGTATTTTCTCACTCTCTGTCAAACTCCAGTGAAAGCAGACATCTGACTGTCATCCTCCACTAGCCTGCCCATTACTATAATACAGGTCAAAGGAATGCCTTGTGCATCTCTCAAACCTGTTCAGATACAAGAACTGGTTCTACTACTCAGTTGAAGTGAGAACACAGACACAATTGTAGCAAACAGCAGTGTGGTAATCTGCAATGACAGGAAATTTCAAGTGTTTGTCATATAAAACCCAGTAAAGCATCTATAATGAGATAATTCTTTGCATTGGGACCACTTCAAAGCATAATCTTGGAAAATAAAAGCTGCATCTAATCCTGAACTCAAATCCACCCAGCACACAGCATTGCTCTAACACAACTGTCCACAGACTTCAGTGAGGCAAAGGTTTTCGCTCCAATCAAGACAAGATTTCTAGAAGGTCCTTTAGCATATCATAAATCTGTCTAAAGTGAATGAAAAATATAAAATGTACATTTTACTATGACTTTTTAAACAATGACTTTTTAAAATAAAATACTGGTTAGATAAAAAGGAGAGGTTTTATTTGCTATGCACTTTCATTCTGGGTTTTCAAAAGCAAGAAACTTCTATTAACCCTCAGCCAAAAAAAATGCTATCTAGCTATCAGTAGGGTCAAGGTCACCAGAAGCAGTATTTTCTTCTGAGGAACCTTTGTCTTCCATTTCAAAGCACATATTTTTACCTGATTATTTCCTCATGATGAACTGCAGTCAATTTGGTTGCTAACAGTTAGCCCAAATATCCCAGAAATGATTCATAATTCAGAAAAAAAACAAAAAACTAAACAAAATCAAACATTTAACTGACAATAAATTTGTTTCTTGTCTTGTTTTTTTCAGTCTCAGAAGACGGAAGCATTGTAACACAAACACATACTGTTAGTTCCTTCAGGTGCACAAAGCTTAACAGTTATTTAATCTAAACCATATTTGCTGTGTTAAGTGCCTTACCCAAGTGCAACATCGTGGTTAAGAATTATCTTCTCTTCTTTCAGATAAAAGCTTAGTTTCTCAAAGCACAATCATGAGAGAACACAACTAGACACCCACTTGAGTTTGTAGATTCTTTTGTTTCATGGTTTTATAGAAACTCAGAGACATGGTAAAACCAACAAAAATATGTAAATGCATGCACGACTCTCCTGATTTGGGCTAAACCAAAAGCAATCCTGTTCAGTGATGTTACTTTTCACACATCAATAATGCATTACACTGGGAAATTTTAAAAAGTCACCACAAATATACATAAATTACTAGGAGTAGGATGTCTTTTGGGGATAAATACAAACAAAGGTTCTGATGGATAGCCTCACGTATATTCCGTTATAACATGGAAATGACTATTTCTATATGACTACATGTTCATTTGAAAGGTATGTTCAAGGCCACAGCAGTTATCTTCTGCTCCTTATGGCAAATATTTACAAGTGTTTTCCTCAGCTGTACCTCATAACAACGTTTTCAGCTAAGACTTCACCTCAGAGATCAGTTCAGGTGCTACACACTCAATATTGTAAGGTTCCTTCATGTCCTACCATTCATCATAAGAGACAGACAGATTGCCTTAAATTTGAGAGAACCTACCCTTAAAAAAAGAATTCAAAGATAGTTTGGTTATGTACAAGCCAAATTTGATGAGTGCTGAAGGTATGGCAGCCCCATGCTGCCAAATAAAATACTTCCATGGGTGTAAGGATGACTCCTGCTAGCACACAGTATGAAGAACCTGAGCATTTATCAGGGGCTAGTGAGGGCTGATGTTAACCAAAAGCCCAAGGCTGACATGCTCCCACATCCTGAACAGACAATATGCTTTAAGGAGAAGAGATTAAGAGGAGACCTCCTCACTCTCTACAACTACCTGAAAGGAGGTTGTAGCAAAGCGGGGGTTGGTCTGTTCTCCCTAGTGGCAAGTGATAGGACAAGGGGAAATGGCCTTAAATTGCACCAGGGAAGATTCAGGCTTGACATTAGGCAAAATTTCTTTACTGAGAGGGTTGTCAGGCATTGGAACAGGCTGCCCAGGGAGGTGGTTGAATCGCCATCCCTGGAGGTGTTTAAACGACAGGTAGAGGTTGTGCTGAGGGACATGGTTTAGTGGTGTTGATAGGGCTAGGACAAAAGTTGGAATCAATGATCTTGAACGTCTTTTCCAACTGAAACCATTCTATGATTCTGTGATTCTATGATTCTCTGATTCTATGATTCTATGTTCCAGTGAACACATGGATTTTGAATTAAAAAAATGTTCACATATAACTGATCTGCATAGGTTAAAGCTGTAAATGTAATAATGGGCATTAGTCCAGTGTTAGCAACACCTGATGCAGTATATTTGTCCCAAAGATCCAAACATCTAACAGGAGAGTAGAGCAGAACCTCCAGCTAGTCTTCCTCAGTAGTCCTAGACTTTTGATTATGCACATGAGCCCAGCACACTGGAGATTCAATCTACACCAGCAGTGCAAATGCACCTCATACATGCAAGTGAGCCCACCCATGTCCCACGCTCTCTGAAATCTGCTTGTGTACTGCAAGCCTAAATCTTTCAGCAATATCTTCTGTGTATGCAGCAAACGTGGTATTTTCCTTCAGGAAATATCTGTACATGAGCAACACATATTCGGATTTCCAATCCAGAAATCCAGCTGCTCTAGAGAGTGCTCCTGTAACATAGAAGATGGTCTTGGCTGTGCGGAATCATTTTTTGCTGTGGACAAGGACTGCATGTGCCTCAATATAAATATGCACGTAACACTTCTGATAAAGTCAGCACACTGGGCTCACTTCCAAGTGAGTTGTTTAAAACACACAGTATTGATGGATTGAGGATACATGAACTGAGAACTATTTGCACTCAAATGCATCTCATTATTTTTGCTTGTAATGACATGTCCTAAGCAAAGGTATTTTGACATCACTTAATGCGTAGTCTAGCATGTAGCTCTGCAACAAAATCTGATAACAAAAGATGTGGACAGACTTGCAGAAAAAGAAAAAAAGTTGTTGCAGTTTCTGCTCTGAAATTGAAAAAATGTGTTCCAGAGTAAGGCATCTGGCTGATGAGACGGTGTACACTTCAAATCCAAGAACAGTACTGAAATTGGAGCTAAACCATAATAAAGATTTTTTAAGAAAGTAAATTCTTATGACAGTTGAAGTGGACTTTGCAAAACATTAGAAAAAACAAGTTTCCCATGCAAAGTTTTGCTGTTTCTCACGTCTCTTGCAAACAAGAGTTGCAGGAAATTAGATGATTGATGTGGAATTTATGGGCTGACACTTGTTTATGTACGAACAGCAACCTAAACTTCTTGGTTGAAAAAAAACATTTTTCAGGAGACAAAACATTCCTTTGAGAGAAGAGAGGACTATGTCTCCTTTTCCAGCTTTGAAGAGTCTACAGATAGACGGCTATTTAGAGATAAGAACAGCCTTAAACCAAAATACATTTAAAGAGATGATTTATGTCTACCTTTCTCTACTCACCATATTGATAAAGTTATTCCTTTTACTACCAGACTAATCTTGAAAATTAGAAAAATTGTTATACTAGTTAACAAAAAAAAACACAAACCAAAAACCAAACCAAACCAAACCCAAACAAAAAAAAACCACAGCCCCCCCCCAAAAAAAAAAAAAAGAACCCCCAACTAAATTCTAAGAAATCAGTATTAATTCTGGTGAAAAAATCTACACAGGCACCTTCCCTTTACCTTGTACTCATTCCTCTAAGTGTTTAAAAAACACTACCTGTTCTACAAGTTTCAACATAGAATCTGAATAATCAGATATATTGGTGTTTCTTTGTGAGTCACAAGTGCAAAAATTTGGCATAGAGAATCCTCACAGTGATGCCTACATAAAGCTACAGAAGTATTTGGGCTCATCATATGAAACTAATTTCAGAGTTATATGTGGAATATTTTCTATAGTTGCTAATGTGAAGAACCTCAGGTGAACTTTTCAGTCTCAGGAGGAAGACACAAGGCTGTTCTTGTAAATTAACTTGTGCTTATAAAACAGCCAAATTGGACACAGCAGTAGGTTGCAGGAGCTGAGGGAATATTAGAAGAAAAAAAACCCCAAAACCAGTGTCTCCTCCTTTTTTTTAGAGGTAAAAAACTTTTCAGAGTAGAAATATATTTCATGTTAAATTCATTTGCCAGATAATTTACCTTTTATGACATTACTTTTTACCCAATTTTCTCATTCTTCATGTTGCCTTACATTAACCAATAAAGTCCAACTCTCCATTGCAAGTCTTCAGCTTTAGAAATCAGCTGCTCTACTATTACATACAGCAAGGCTGGATTTGTTACTCTTCTCGAAATAGGCTAGTACGGGATATTTTTTTTCATCATCTTGTTGAGTTCTGCTTTGTACTTTGAGACCTGTGCTGTTTCTTCAATATAGCAGCTGAATAACAGCGTATCTTAAGAGGCAAAAAACATAGGTAAATTGAGAATTCGCTTAGCAAAATATTTCGTCGCTGTTGGGAAAAAAAAAAAAAATCACTGCTGGTCTACTTTTGGGCAGAAATCGCATCCTTCCTGTATTTGTAGTCTGTGCGGAACATACTTTGGCCTTTAGAAGTTATTTAGCTAAAATTCACACTTTTAAAGATTCGTCATCTTCATTCTCTCAGGAGAGGTTTATTATAATACAAATTTAACTTCAAACATCCTTTTTCAACTGAAAATTCAATTATTGGGCCTTAATCTGTAGCAGTCCCAGAATCACAGAATCACAAAATCACAGAATGTTAGGTGTTGGAAGGGACCTCTGGAGATCATCTAGTCCAACCCCCATGCCAGAGCAAGTTCACCTGGAGCAGGTTGCACAGGATGGCATCTGGATTGGTTTTGAATGCCTCCAGAGATGGAGACTCCACAACCTTTCTGAGCAGCCTGTTCCAGGACTCTGCCACTCTCAAAGTAAAGAAGTTGCTCTTCATGTTTACATGGAACTTTCTATGTCCATGTTTGTGTCCATTACCTCTTGTCCTGCCACTGGGCACCACTGAAAAAAGACTGGTCCCATCCTCCTGGCACCCACCTTTTAAATAAGCATTTATCAGATCCCCCCTCAGTGTTCTCCAGACTAAAAAGACCCAATTCCCTCAGCCTTTCCCCGTAAGAGAGACGTTCTAGTCTCCTAATAGCCCTTTACTGTACCCTTTCCAGTAGGTCCATGTCCTTCTTGAACTGGGGAGCCCAGCACTGGATGCAGTACTCCAGATGCGGCCTCACCAGGACAGAGGAGAGGGAAAGAACAACCTCTCTCAACCTTCTAGGCATACTCTTCTTGAGGCACCTTAGAAGGCCACTGGCCTTCTTAGCCACAAGGGCACACTGCTGGCTCATGGTCATCCTGTTGTCCACCAGGACTCTCAGGTTTTTTTCCACAGGTCAGTCCCTAACCTATACTGATTCATGGGGTTATTCCTCCCCAGGTACAGTACCCTACACTCATTCCCATTAAATTTCATAAGATTTCTCTCTGCCTAACACTCCAGCCTGTCCAGGCCATGCTGGATGGCAGCACAGCCTTCTAGTGTGTCAGCCACCCCTCTCAGTTTTGTGTCATCAGCAAACTTGCTCTATCCCTTCATTAAGGCCATTGATAAATATACTGAACAGCACTGGACCCAGCACTGACCCCTGGGGAACAACACTTGTTACAGATCTCCAACTAGACTCTGCACCACTAATCACAACGCTCTGTATCATAGAATCACAAAATCATAGAATCATTAAGGTGGGAAAAGGCCTCTAAGATCATCAAGCCCAACCGTCAACACAACACTACCGTGACCACTAAACTATGTCCCAAAGTGGCATGTCTACATGTTTTTTGGAACACTTCCAGTGACTGTGACTCCACCATTTCCCCGAGCAGCCTGTTCCAATACTTCACCACTCTTTCAGTAAATAAATTTTTCCTCATATCCAATCCAAACCTCCCCTAGCAAAACTTATCCCATTTCCGCTCATTACCTGGGAGAGGAGACCAACAGCCGTCTCATTTCAACCTCCTTCCTCTAAGCTCCATCTTTCAGCCACTTTTCAACCCACCTCGTCATCCATTCATCTGACACTTCCTAAGCTTGCCTATGAAGATGTTGCGGGAGATCATGTTGAAAGCCTTCGTTCCTCAGTCTGTAGGGATATTTTTCTTCCCTTCTTCTAAATATTCTGTGCCAACTATGTTAGGTTGGCAGCCATGATTTTTTTTTTAAGGATTCCATGTTCTCTTACTGACCTTGCTATACTACCCTTGGACAGCCTTCTAGCCGTAAGTAGGTTGCAGCAACCCTCAACATAGGTGACACCTGAAGTCTTCACTGAGCGATTGTATTTGAAAGTCATAATTGGTTAAACTGTTTCTCCTGCGTCCTTGCTTCAACTTGTGTTAAATTGACTTTGTTTTTAACACAGTTGGCTCCAGCAAGGCATCATCCTGTTACTGATCATGACCTGATACAGAGTTGAGAGGGTACATGTAGCTAAACGTACCTAGAGATCTCTGCCTGGAGATTTGAACGAGGCGATAATCCGGCACACCATGCACTGTGTTATGTGCTCTCTTAGTTTGTACAGTATGTACGCAAAGCAGAACTGGCGTCAGGTAGGACTTGTGTTCCCTGTGCCAAAGTGCTGCACAGCTGCAGCCTCCCCAGCTTAATGCAATTTGTTTTTCCAGAACATGTTCCATACAGTTTAGCAATGAGCTTTTTCTAACTGCTGCCTTCTGCTACTTCAAGGTCAGGCATTACAGACAAGCACCCAACATGCCTTTCATTGCCCATGGCAGGAAACATGCCCAGTATAGAAATGCCTCTGTGGAAAAATATCCAGCCCTCTGACCACTTCCATTTGAGTTTGTGGACCACCTGAAAGTGTTCTCCCCTTGTTTAAAGGGCTTATGTCATATCAGAGCCTCAGCAGGGGGAAGGGGTGGAAGAAGGGAGGGGAAGAGACTAGCAGTAGGAAGGAGGGAAAGGAAAAGAGAAAAAAAGAGAAATTGAAAAAAAAAAAAAAAAGACTGGCAAGATGAAGGAAATGTCCAAAATCTGACAAGGATAAATGTAACTATGGGGAAGGAGCAGACAAAAGGGAAAGGAAACAAAGATCAAGAGGGAAAAAATAAAAGGAAAAAAATATTAAACATCAGCAATGAAACAGATGTCAACTAGAACTGAAATTTTAATTCAGAACATCCTTCTATTCAGAGTGAAAAGGTTGAACAAATAGATTAAAAAATAAAATCCAAGTTTCAAAGCTGAGGTGTTAAGTATTTCACCCTTTTCAACCAAAAGTTTGGAAGCTGGATGAAATTAGTATAAGTGATAAGTGATATTTTGTTAAACACTTGCAGTGCTAGAGTCAAGGTATTGGCACAAGATCCAGCAGAAACATGGTTGTGTGGTTGTATTTACTGAAACTGTAATCTCAATAGATTTTTAAGAATTATTTAGATAATAGTGTTCTAGCAGTGCAAACAAAACAGTCAGAGGTCAGTACCATAGAGCATCATTGCACCATTTAAATGCTAGAGTCACGCTGAAGTCACACAAACTGTTATCTGCCAGAAAATGGAGGAGGGGGGTAGGGGGAGAGCAAGCAAGAATACTTCAATCTCATTTAGGTTGTTTTTTAATGTCTGATTACAAAGCTACTGCAAAATTTTTTGTTTGTAGCAAAAAAAGAGCTTTTTTTAATTAAAGAAGAAGAAGGATCTGGGGGAGAATAGGAGAACCTCACTCTAGATTTTCTGATCACCAAACAAAATTTTTGTCAGACAATTGAAAATAGGAGGTGGGAGTGGGAGAAGGAAAAAGGAAGAAAGTCACTTGTGTGCCTCTCAGAAGACACTCATTCCTCATACTTACTTCAGACTAAGAAATTCCTTGTACTTTAAAGACCACTAAGATTGCTTTAAACAAGAGTCAAGACTCTCTGTTTTAAAATTATCCAGAAAGTATACCGCCTCAAAGTAAAACAAGTAGCGAGATGTGTTGACAGTTGAGAAGTTGACAATGACAAAACCCTATTTTAATTCTGTAGTGTGTTACAACTGCATCTGATGATAATCATATCATCAGTCAAAAAAAAACTTAAAAAAAAAATGTGCAGAGATAAAAGGCATTGGGAGCCACCTTGCAACCTGTGATGATAAAGGACATATAAAATAGACTTTTATGGCCTGGAGGAATTGTCTACATGGTGACTTCAGAAACATGAGCTCCAAACTATGGCAGAAAGCAAGGAATGAACATGCAGTGATACAGATGTGACCCCAAAGCGTTTCCCAGTTTTCCTACCTATGCTCGTTCTCTGACCTCCCGTTCCCCATCACAATGAGAAAGAGTTGCTCATTGTGTCCACCACCTACAAGTAGGAAACCTGGACATACAAGCTGGAAGGAAGCTGCAGGACACAGTGGCCAGGTTTCTGAAGCTTTGACATAGCCCAAGAGAACAAGTCACAGAGCAGGAAATGAGTCATTCTATTAATTTCTTGAAAAGGAAAGAAGAACCATGGGGGAAGGCAGAGAAAACATTTAGACAACCTTTCTCCCTTCACCCCCCTTCAGCACCACCAAAAATAAAATTGCAGATGGAAAGTAGTGTTTATAGGGAAACAAGAGAGTCATAGGATTTTAGTAAGCCTTCAGAATCTGGGAGAAATTTTTACTGCTGGAAAGTCCACTGATAGCAGGTTCTCCTACAAAGGCCCCAAGAGATATTATCTTCAATTTGTCCAACTGGAAAAACTGGCTTGTGTTACTGTTAGCAAATGCTCAATGGCCATGTACTTCTTATCATTAAGGTTTATTGCACTACTTTGCTAACTAGTTTTTACAATCAGAATATTCAAAAAACCTAATGAAATTAAAAAAAACCTTCCCATTATCCCTCTTTCTCATCAACTCTCCCCTGCTTTCTCTTGCCTTCCTGTACTATGTTCACATAGGGATAACAAAACCATGGCCTGAGATTGGAAGGGACCTCTGGAATTCATCTTGTTTGATACCCCTGCTCAAGAGGGTCACCTAGAGCAAGATGCCCAGGACACTGTGCAGAGGGATTCTGACTATCTCCAAAGACAAAGACTTCACAACCTCCTTGAGCAACCTGTACCAGTTCTCAGTCACCCTCACAATAAAAAAAATGTTTCATTATGTTCTCTCTGGGTAGACTCCAGATCTGGGTAGATTGCTGTGCTCTCTGGGTAAATTGCTCTGTATTTGGACCATATTAGAAATACAGGAACCATAGAATCATAGAATGGCCTGGGCTGGAAAGAACCTTGGAGATCATTTTAATCCAACCTCCCTGTCATGGGCAGGGACATATCTGTTTCATGTCCTATAGTGGAGGATTAATCTGTCTTAATCACACAACAGATTCAGGTCTGATTTAAAGGAAAAATTGTGGTATATTTTTCATTATATTTTTCAAGTAGTACCAAATTTTTCAGTGATCACAGCTGCCCCTCAGCACCCTGAAGCAAAACACATTGTATTCATTTAGTAAAAAAACTCTACTTTAAATCACCAATTAAAAAAATAAACATGGTGAGATGAATTACATTAATAGATCATTTAGCTGATTTGAGAAGCAATTATTCCAATAATTCCTTTAGAAATCTATGTACCTGCTTTCAATAAACTGGAGCTCATATTATCAGAATGGAAAAGTAAATCTCATTTTCACAGAGTGAAATAAATTTTCCCTTTAAAAACTGTATTTTCTGAGAAAGATAATACTTGATTAAAAAAAATAAAACTAATGTCCCTACATCTTTCTCATGTTCAATGACTTAGAGTGACTTCATTATTAATAGCAAGCTATAGATAGCACTTTTGACACGGTATTGAGGTAAGCAGTTAAGGTTGTACTGAGATTTGCACTAAAAACAGAATTAAAATCCTACTTATGTTTTACTGTTAAATGCAGTCTTGCTATTTAGCATCGTACCTCTGAATACAGTGTAATTTTGCAGATATATTAAAGCTTTTGCAGGAGAAAAAAAATTTAAGTGCTCCCTTTTAAAAATTTTGCCGCTCAAGTATCCTTGAGTTCCTTTAGAGAAACCTCCTCTTTCTCCACAGACTTCCAACTTCTTACACACATGCTAACAGCTCAAACACAAGTCACTCTGGGAAATTTAAAATTACAGTCATTCCCTTTTCTTGGCATGCATGGCTATTCAAAAAAGAGGAGATGAAACCATCAAGTTTTGCCAGACCTTCAAGCTTTCTGTTGCATCCTGCATGTCTCATGTTCCTCTGATTTAACTTGTACCACACACACAAAAAAAAAAGACCAAAACAAAACAGTAACTATAGTACTATAGCATTTTGCCTACAACTCCTACAACCCTACACTTGATTGTTCACCATTTTGTTACGTATTTTGTGGTTTCTTTACTTTCACCCATGATCAGCAAGCATAAATTATTACCAGCCAATCACTAGAAAAAAACCCATAGGCAATTTTCCCTGATTCCCCATTACCTTATTTGGTATTCTGACTTACAGCCACAATTCCAGGCATCCCTCAGATGGACTGTATAAAGACTTTAGGTTCAGCTTTTTCAGTTGATAAAATAAAAACCGTCCTTGCATTTTGATGATAGCAAATTCAGTTGACATTTCCATAAGCGTGCCTGCAGATTTTGTGTGCTTCTATGCAAAGTAAGGAAACTGGAGACATGTATTGTACAGACTTGCACTTTAGAGACAAAAATAAAAATGTATGTGAAAATAAAAGTGTTTTCTTGATTGGCAAAGCACATGAACTGAAGTAGCCCTGGGTGTGGCTGTTATTTTAACCAGTCACTTTCTTAATGAAGTTGTGTTGATAGAAAATACAGTCAGGTATCCCTAGTATTAATCAATACTTCTCAATGAGAAGACGTCATTGCAAAACTTGCCATTGAAAGACTACAACTGAAGAGATGCTGGCTTTACAAGAAGTAATGCACTGTAAGTTTCTGGGTTTAAATTGAGTTTAATAAGGTCTTGGGCTTTTAAAGGGACTGTTTTATCAGGTCAAATGCTTTTTTGACATAGTTTCAGGATTTCAGCTTCATGAAATTTTGCAAAATGTATGTCTGCTCTCTGCTACAGTTTCTTCCTTCCACTAAAATGAAAAATATCACCATCAAAGCATTAAAATCAACAATTTGTAGCACCTAACAAGTGTTATAAGATGGAATAATTTCAGTTAATGAGACAAGTCCTACAACAGGAAGGACATGAAGCACATGTACATAGACCTCAGCCCAGCCTTGCCCAGATGGAAGAAGGGGAGCAGGGGTTATCTGAAGGGTAACTCCTGGGAGGCACAAGACCAGCCCTGAAACAGTCTGACATACTGAAACTCAGTTTCTACTGAAAGTAAACTACGTTGCTTTAATCAATTTCCAAATGGAAAGTTGGAAGTTTTGGGAGTTTCAACAAATGTCAAAATATTCCATGGTAAAGGAAAAAGGAAAACTAAAATAAAGCCAGACGAAACAATGTATGACCAGTTCCAGTACTGATCACTTGCTGCTATCAGAGATGAAACTGTTCCAGAAATGAGCTCTCCATAAGAATTATATGCAGTCTTACATTATAAACTTTTTGCAATGACTATAAATAAAACTGATCATGTCTTATTTGACACTAAATATAAAACAGTGATTACTAATATTCCAGCCAGGCTACAGCTTTAATTCCTTATTAAATGACAGCAGTACCACTTACAAAAACAGCATTCGCATCACAGTCAGAGTCTAACTTTAATAATATGAAGTAACTGTCTCTGTACTCATCACATGTGAAAGACTGAGCTCTAGAACACATTCCACATTTAGACCTGATTTATCAGTCTTTTGTTATTATGAAAATAGCCTGTATTCATATAGGTTCTCCTATCTTATGTATACTTAAACTGTTGCTTACACCTGGAGTCTACATTTGCCTATGTGCTGCAACAAGTGAAAATAAAGCACTGGAAAAATCCTACAGTAGAAATTGACTCATTATAACCACAAAAAGCTCACAAGATTATATAGCGTCAGTTCATCTTATATTTTAACTGAAAGAAGTTATGACATCCCTCACATTTTTCAATTGAATATTCAAAGAAAACACAATTCTTGTGGAAAACAAAATTTACCAGACTGATAAACCAAATTGCTGTCTCAGTTTGCACATTCTTCTACATCACCATCTCAGGTACATCTCCTAGTGCTACAGCAAGGAGAACTTTTGCTCTTTGTGGAACAGAGATGATTCACCTTTCAACATTTTGTCAGAGTTCATTCCCTCCAGAATACTGCAGTAAGATCTAATAGATACAGACAGCAAGGGAAACACTCCCAGGAAAATTCAACCTTCACCAATCTTTAGACTTTGATCTTCCATTGATTTCCTACCCTCTTGGCATCTCTCAGCTCCTTTTGAACTCTCCCCTTCGTTAGTTTAGGCACATGTGTAGCATCCCAGTGCCTGGGGATCTGAAACCATCATTTAACATCAGTGTCCAGCTAGAGAACCCTGTCAGACTGATCTGCCTACCTCCAAGCAACCAACCACCTTTTTCTTCTATCCCCAGCTGCGCCAAAATCCATTTCTTTTGCTTGAGAGTTCCTTCTTCACCACTGCTGTTCTTCAAAGCTTTGAATCCAGCTATAGTGGGTCCTGTGACTGCCAACCCTCTGCCTGAGCCTCACTAGCTGGGGATCAGACTAAGCAGACCCCTCTGAGAGCTCAGGTTCTTTCTCAGGTTCAACTTGCCCAACAAAGCTCTAAAGATTGTTTCTTAACACAAGGGACACAACTGAGAGTCCAGTTGCACTGCCAAGTTATCATACAATATCAATCACGGATATCAAGGAGTAGAGGGCAACTTACTCAACAAAGTTACTCAGCCTTTGACCTCTCTGCAAAGACTGCCAAGCTGCAACCATTGCTTTAAGCTCTGATCCAGTAAGGCCCTTAATTTTCTGTCAAACTTCAACCATTTGAGTAATCTTATTAAAACCATGAACTACTCATGCCTAGAGCTAAATACTTGAACAAGTGTTTTTCAAAATCAAGAACTCAATGATGTGGATGCTTATCCACTAATATGTGAACTGAGATAGCCAAGTCTACCTCTTTCAGTTGTGATAAAATCACACGAGGTTTAAATCCATCAGTGTGGTAAGGTTCACCACCCCCTTTGCAAGAGTAATAGTCCTCATGAGTGCTATAAATTACAAGAAAGTAACTTATATCATGGGCCTAATCCTAAAGACTCATAAAATACAATCAGTGCTGTTACCAATTGTTAACTCACATGAGCAGTAGAGATGTACATGGGCCAAGAAGAAAGTATAATGTATATTCTGTCCCGGGCAACCCCTTAATAAACATAATATTTTAATTATATGACTATTTAGTCTATCTGAGCTTTCATTAGTGACGGCATTCTGCTCTTCAAAGCTCCAGAGTGCTGTTATTCTTCCTATTTTTCACTAACTAAACTTTGTTTAAGAAATGCAATACTGCCATCTAGCACCCACTAAATACGATGAAAATTTCCTTTCACTAAAGCACCTCACCTCATCAAAGGCACAAGGCTTTTTTACACGAGCTTTGGGGACCACAGGTTATCACCAAGACTTGGAAGTCGCCTGGCTGTCAGAAAGCTGCTTGCTTCCCCAGAAAGCACCAGGAGAAATAGACCCAGAGGCAAGAGGAGTTAGGTCTGTGAGATCAGTCATCCCTGTGGCTGTTGTGCTCACTCCAAAGGGGCCCTGGAGACATGGGAAGTTTCAGAGAGCGGTTGGCCCATAGCAAAATGCAGGGAGGGGAAACCACACAACACCCCAAACCTGCTGAGAGCAGCATTTTAGCAGGGAAGATGAAAATATTCCCTGCCAACAGAAGTCTCCAGGACTTTCACTCGTCTTCACCCTCCTTAGAGTACCAACAGGGTTCTGGACCACAACAGCCGTAACAACATCGCTGTCAGATTGCTGAAAGTGCCCGAGCGCTGGTAACAAGTTGTTTTCTAGCTTTCTGGGCTACTATAAAAATGAATGCTGACTGATTACCCAAATATTTTCATTTTTTTTGTGGGTGAAATTCCCAGTAGCCTGCGCTTGTACTGCTGCTTCAGGCAGACAGCTGTCACCACCCAGCCCATGAGTTCCAGCTCTGGGCCACGACACACACACACACACACACACACAATCTTCTAGGGAATGCACCCAGAAGGGGCCCCAGAGCCACCCCATCTCTCCCAGGGGTAACAGGAGGGTAGCTTGTGTACTCCTGTCCAGTGATGCTGTCTTTCCAGGGGGAATGCTGAGGGTACACTACCGCAAGGCCAGGGGTAGCCCCCACAACAATTTTGCTGCTGGGCAGGGGATGGTGCTGACCTCTGGTGTCTCTGCGGTCTGGTAACTGCCAGATCAAGCCCTTGTCAAAGCATACATACATATACACCATGTATATACATACAGTATACACATTGTCTGTGGGTGTATATTATATGCCTATACACATGTAGTATATACACACTGTGTGTTTATATATACAAGTAGTGTATATACAGGGTTTAGTATATATGCACTACAAACATATTCACTATATATACGATAATAGTGTATATATACTGATAGTATATGTATATACAGTGTTTATAGTATATAATCTCTGTACACAAAATGTACTATATGTATCTAGTCTATATATAGTATGTGTATAAACTACATGTACTATACAAAGTGTATATATGTACATAATGTATATATATGTATGTAGTGTGTATATGTGTGGTTCGGTATATATGTATATACATAGTATATGTGTATATAGTATATATACTACGGAGTGTATATAGAATCACAGAGCATTTTGGGTTGGAAAGGGCCTTTAAAAGTCATCAAGTCCAACACCCCTGCAGTGAGCAGAGACATCTTTAACTAGATCAGGTTGCTCGGAGCCCCATCAAGCCTGACCTTGAATGCTTCCAGGGATGGGGCTTCTAGCATGCTTCTCTCTGGGCAGCATGTTCCAACATTTCACCACCCATATTCTAAAAAAAAATTCTTTCTTATATCCGTTCTAAGTGTACCTTCTTTTAGTTCAAAACTGTTACCCCTTGTCCTGTCACAACAAGCTCTGCTAAAAAGATAGAGATACATAAAAAATCTATACTGTATAGTATTTACACACTATATAGTGTGTATATATATATATACACACACTACATATATATATATACACACTAGGTGTATATATGTATATATACTCTGTATGTATGTTATACATAGTACACACACGTACATAGTGAGTATGTGTATATACACAAACACTATGGCCCAAAGATGGCAGCCAGGACACACCTTGAGCGAAGTGCAGGTGTATTCAGTGGGAGACACAGAGGTAAAGCTCAGTGAAGCTTCCCCCTGGGCAGTAGCCAAAGCCTGCTTCCTGGGAAGTGTGTTGCACTGCTGAGAACCCCTGCCCCAGCCCAAAAATCACCCAACTGTTTCAATAGGCAGGTGGAGGCCATGCCCAATGTTGTGTGCTCATCTAGTATTCTTTCCCCTGCAGTGGCAGTTCAAGTGATTTCTGAGGATAGTAGTCTAGTGGGAGGTGTTCCTGTCCACGGCAGGGAGATTGCAGCTAGGTGATGTTTAAGGTCCCTTTCAGTTCATACTATTCTACAATAAAGCTATAGCTCTGATTAATATGGGAAGAGCAACTGATATCATCTGCCTAGACTTGTGCAAGGTTTTTGACACTGTCCCACATGACATCCTTGTCTCTAAGATGAAGAGACATGGACAAGTTGGTGGATAAGAAACTGTCTAGAAGGTCGCACTCAAAGAGTTGTGGTCAACAGCTCGATGTCCACGTGGAGACCAGTGACAAGTGGAGCTCCTCAGGGGTCTGTTCTGGGTTCAGCGCTGTTCAACATCTTTGTCAGCAACACGGATAATGGCATTTAGTGCACCCTCAGTAGGTTTGCTGATGACACCAAGCTGTGTGGTGCCATGGACTCACTTGGGGGAAGAGATGCCATCCAGAGGGACCTTGACAGGCTTGAGAAATGGGCCAGTGCAAACTGCATGAGCTTCAACAAGTCTAAGTGCAAGGTCCTTCACCTGGGTCGGGCCAATCCTAGGCACAAATACAAACTGGGCACAGAGTGGGTTGAGAGTAGCCCTGACGAGGAGGATTTGGGGGTGTTGATAGACGAGAAGCTCAACATGAGCCGGCAGTGAGCTCATGCAGCCCAGAAGGCCAACCACATCCTGGGATGCATCAGGAGAAGCGTAGCCAGCAGGTCAAGAGAGGTGATTCTCCCCCTTTACTCTGCTCTTGTGAGACCCCACCTCGAATACTGCGTCCAGTTCTGGTGTCCCCAACGTAAGAGGGACATAGGACTGTTGGAGCGCATTCAGAGGAGGGCCACAAAGATGATCCAGGGCTTGGAGCACCTTTGCTACGAGGACAGGCTGCAGGAGCTGGGATTGTTCAGTCTTGAAAAGAGAAGACTTCGGGGGGACCTAATAGCTGCCTTCCAATACCTGAAGGGATCCTACAGGAAGGCTGGGGAGGGACTTTTTACAAGAGCGTCCACTGATAGGACAAGAGGAAATGGATTTAAATTGAAGGAGAATAAGTTTAGGTTGGATCTTAGGAAGAAATTCTTCAGTGCGAGGATGGCAAGACTCTGGAATAGACTGCCCAGAGAAGTTGTGGATTCCCTCTCCCTGGAGATGTTCAAGGCCAGGTTGGACAAGATCTTGAGCAACCTGTTATAGTTGAGAAGCATCCCTGGCCATGACAGGGAGGTTGGATTAGACGATCTTTAAGGTCTAAGGTCCCTTCCAACCTAGGCCATTCTATGATTCTATGATTCCATGTTTCCATGATCTTATGATTGCATGATTTCATGATTCTGTGTTTCTATGGTATGATTCTATGTTCATCTCTCTTTCCAGCTTTAAATAAGACAGCTAGAGGCATACGTTCAGAAGTGCTCCTCTCTGCTCGTCTATGTGGATGTTATGTCTCTGGGAAATAGAGCTATATGGTAAAATCAAACTTTTTCATTAATATATCATTGACCTTCCCCCTGTTTAAGTACCCATCACTGCCAAGGTTTTGTCTCCCTTTGCATACAACCGAACACATTCATATAGTTGTATGTGTAGTCTCGTATACAAAGAAAGTGATGGGGAGATACAAAGAAGGGGAGAAACACACTTGCACGTTGGCAAGTATCTGAATCTTCCATTTCCCTTCAAGGAGAATTACTTCCTCAGAGTTATTACAGTGGTCTTGGACACAGAGCCAATATTATTCCCCTCAGACCACAAGGCTGAAAGTTGAGATCCCGTACACGCTACCTCAGAGAAACTGTCACATAGTAGGTATAAAACAAATCTGTTGGTGTACACTACAGGGTTTTTTTGAGCATTTTTTAGAGACCATTCACTGGATTCATACTACCAAGACATCTGGATTTATGGATTCATTTTGCCTAACTTCACATGTATATAACATTTATGTCTGAGCTACCTGTCTAGACTCTTTCTATACTTGGTAGAGAAAAATAAGCACTATTTCAAATGTCTACATTACAGTGAGATGAATCGTGACCTACAGGTGCTGACAGTTATAGAGGGAGCCTAGACAACTAGCTCTGGCATGGCCTTCTCCAGTGTTGCTGTCTAGATGGGGTTAAGATTAATTCTGGGCTTTAGATTTTTAAATCCAGGGAGACTGTGAGCTCAGTTAGTCCAACTCTTGTTTAACACAGGTTGGAAACATCCATCAAATTATACCTGTTTTGAGCTTGCTATCCCACATTTGCCTAGCAGGTATTTTCCAGGATGGCATCCAGCCTGGATTCAAAGACTTCCACTAATGGACAAGTCAGTTTTGCTGAATAGTTTGTTGCAGCATTTTATCACCATCAGTGAAATGATGTAATACGGTAAACAGGCATAGAAAAAGTGTAAGTTCAGATGTACTTTTGCTTTGGTCTTTGATTCCAGTTAAAAAAAAAAAAAAAGGGGGGGGATAGTGAAAAATCTTGCAAAAAAGTGTACAGAATAATGCACAGAATACATAGTAATTAAAGTAAGTGCTTAATTAACATTTCATTCTGAAATTTCCTATGGAATTACTCTAAGGCTTCATTAGAAGAGAGTAAGATGCAAGTCAGTCTCAAACTAAGGTCAGAGACACTTCTGTGCTAGAGAATTCTCTCTGCAAGTGCCCTTTTTGCGTACACTGGAGAATGCTTTCACTGTGAACCTCCTTTAACATGTATGTGAACTTCCTGCGCAGGTAGAGAGAGATGCAACTCACTCATTGCCCTAAAACCCTCAAATGATGATTTTACCACAGTGTGAAAAAGAAGACAAATCATTTTTACCTCTCTAGTTATAGCATCTGTTCAGTATCTCTGCTGGGAGGTAGGATTGCAAGAACACAAAGCAGAGGAGAGGGATGAACTGCAAGGACCTCCCAGTGCAGAGAGGTCTCTTAAGATCCTTCTGTTTCACTAACAACAGGCGCAACCAGCACAATCCAATTACCTTTAGCCTAATCACCACAATTGCTTTTGGTAGTGAAAGGATGGAAACAGAATTTATAAAAGACAATATTCGTGTATTATTCAACTACTAGGAAACATTTTTTGTTTGGGTGTTTTGTTGTTTTTTTCTTCTTTTGTTTTATTCCTAGGTTGTGAAGCTAATTATCAACAAAGCTATATTAGCAAACCTGAAAATCACAAGCCTATCCTTAAAACATGTATCTATCACCAGTGCTATAAAATTAAATTTCTGTTAAATCCTCATGACTTAAAACTATTGGATTTACATTGGACTTGGAAACTGATAATGTGGATGTTAAAAAATATGGAGCTTCATTTTTCATTAGGACATGCATGCTAAACCATCACTATAACTATTTGCTAGCTTCTTCTAAAGATTTATGATTCACATGTTCTAAACTTACTAACCACTCCACATTTTAGGAAGAAACCTTTTCTTCTTCCTTAGTTACTAAAAGTACTTATCTTGTGTGACCTTAAATCTTTCTCACCATTTTAAGTTCACTCCACTTAGCTCTTGGTGGCTGACTTGAAAATATTTATTAAGATATAGTAACATAGGAAATAAATGTCAGATTCCTTCAAAACATTTTGAAGCAAGTGTCACCAACCTTGTCTTCCTCCAGCATTAAGGAGAGTTGTCTATTCAAAGCATGTGGTGACATTTACCATTACTGTTAAAGTAGTATTTCAAGTGATGAACTCAAGACATAAATACATGCCTGCAGTCCATAACAGATTTCCAAACTGTCATTTAGTTGGAATTCCTTTGGGGAACAGGAAGAAATTTCCCTTCTAGTGATTTTATCAAAGGGAACAAATTATGAAGAATTCACCCTTGTCTTCCTCCTGCCTCCTAAAAGCAATATTTATCTCATTTTGCTGAAACAGCAGCTGTGGTGAAGTGAGTCATCTTAGATTTAAGTCTATAATATTTTGGAGATGTGGTTTAGGATGAGTTATTGCCCTGAATAGACGTCTTGGACTATTTTATTGGCTCCCCAAATTAAAACATGACACTAGACACCATTGTTTCACTCCCTGAATTGCTGCAAGCAAAGATATCAAACTGAGGGACTTGCCACATTCAAATAAGTAGGTTGACATATGAAAAGCAGCTCTAGATGACATCACATGGACATTTATTGTGTGTCCCCTGTGTCACAGGAGAAAGACCAGCAGGCAGTCATGCAGCTCAGCGAGGATGGTAACCCCCCCAGGCAAAGGTATATGTGCCTTATGGCAGCTTGCTAGCCTCCTGGCATAGGAAGAGATGCATCAATAAAAACAAAGGAGAAAACACCAGGGCCTTTATTTCAGCATCTGTACAAATTTAGCATGGTTAGTACACACACAGAACACTAGGAGAGGAAGTTTGAGGCTGAACTACCACAGAAGTCACCTCTGGCCCTGGAATAAAGCATGCATACATTGCTTCCTTAGTGGGAGAAGCCGACAAATTAATAGGGAAAGAATGAGTGTGAGGGAGAAGAAAGTGAAAGCATTTCATTGAAAACTTAAAAATGCAATATTGAGAAAAACATTCCCAGTTACTAGGCTGCTAATTTCATCACTGTCACTTCTTCGACCTTCCTGTGTTTCTGGATGCTTTTCAGCAAGTCTGGAGGAGTTTCCTTGCTATTCTTTTTGGCAGTGACCTTTTGATGTGGAGGGGTGGGTTGGCTTCCTGATTTATGTGAGGAAGACAGAAACATAAACAAGACTTTATCCATATGGCACTCCAGGAGCCCCATACCTTCTGGGAATGGGCAACCACGTGCTCCTGTTGTAGGCGAAGAGGATTAATCTCTAAATATGGAAGATTAATTTATTTTTTAGACACAGTTAAACATAAACTCCAACTTCAGTAATAAAGAGGAAAGCAGAAAGAGAGTAAGAGAGGTTTCTGTCTGCTGGCTGTTAATACATGCTTGTATTAACAGGCCCCTTAAGGTGAAATAATGAGCAGCCTCAGGTTGTATGAGCCATTTGGGAAATTCACAGAAAAAAAAATGAATAGAGTTCTAGTTTCACCTTCACAGAAACTATGACGTATGTAGGGGTGGCTTTAAACTACTTTTAAAACGCTCTTGTTAATCTTGCCCAGCATAATGTAGGGTAGCCTTAGGACCACTGCAATTCATTGCTTCTTTCTAGCAAAACTCAACCATGTTCAGAGTGCCACAAAGTCACTGAAAAAAAGCTTCAGATAAACAGAAATGACTGAACACAACACAAATTTCTGTTTAAATTGTTGCCCTTTAAAACACTGGGAGCAAAACAATATGAAGAAAGTAGGACTAATATTTCCAGCTATATCTGTTTGTATGGTCAAAAAGAGCCGTTATCACGTAACGGCTGTGAATATCTCACTGCCATAGGACTTATAAAAAGAGGCATTTTTGGATGGATATTTTATTTCACAGCATCAAACACACCATATCCTGGTGTTCTTGACCAAGTATTTGACAGACATTTAGAAAAAATGGTCCCATAAAATCTGTGGCTTGAAGGAAAAGCTTTACCACCAGGAAGAAACACGCTTCAGAGAAAGTTGAACTGAGACTGAAACTCACCAGTGGTCCGATTTGGGGAGTTGTAAGCAGCATCTTGTTTTGCCATGTATTCGTTTTTCAGAACATTTGGTGCAGGAAACTGGAATTGAATATGTCCATACATTCCGTGACTGGAAGACATCCTGTGTCAGAAACATCCCTGCTTTCTTTACCATTGATAACTCTGAAAGTCAGGTAACGATAACCAGATATAGTACTGGGTAAACTTCAGATTAAAACCAAATAGTTTGTATTTCAGCATTATTTTTTTATTAACAGAGAGTAAGAGAAAATTTGAAAGACTTGGATTAAGAACTAATTATATCTCTTAAGAGATTCGTGAAAAAGTAATTTATCAATGTAGGTAGATCGTAAATATTTTTAAATAGTAACATTTTTATTTGCTTAAAATTGAGTGCATGCTTAAGTGTTTTATTAATGCAAGTCTTAATATTGACTAAATATAAATTTAAATAGCAAAATATTACAATGCTTGCTGAATATCAACACCAAATTACAAGTATGGAAATGAAATACCTCACTCCCAAAGGATGGGAAAGCCCCACTCCTTTTCTTTTTCCACTGTGTAATTCCTGATTTCTTAATAAAAGTGGAAGTATATTTTGCAGGATTTGAAGTACTACATTGTGGTTATTGCTAGCAATCTTATACTATCTAAGAACATAAAATGTTTGAATCAGAAAAGGCCAACAATTTGTGTCAACAAGACAGAGTAGGTAAAGGAGTCATTAATGGTCTTAAAGAAAATAGTCTTAGGAAGCTCATTTAACATCTCTGTCTAAGAATCACAGTGCAAATACAGACCTATTCAGTGACTGAGTAAGTTTTCTCCATTTATGAAAATGCTGTTCAGGATATAAGGGAAGTTATTGTAGGTAATTGCAAGAATCAGCAGTACTGCTACGTCACCACACTCTCCTAGTAGAATATGTCGTTAATCATCACTGCATTCCTAAACGTCAAATAACAGAATATTATGTAGTGTCTTCTACTGCAGCATTATATTGTAAAGTATTTAATTTCAAGTGAAAACAAGGAAAGGATTGTTTGCATAATGACATACAGTGAGTTTTTTTCTTTCGAAGGAAACTATGCAGAGCAGCTTCCACCTTTCGTGGTTGGTTTGGAGCATGAAGGTAGATTATCCAACTCTTCTGCTGCTATTGGCACTCTACTAACAAGCCGTGACATATTTAACATACGTCCCTTGTTATGCTGCCCAGCTCCTATCTGTTTCCAGGGCACTGAAGGGAGGAGGGAGACAGGTATTTGATCCTTGTGCATTCCAGAGCATGGAGAAGCATGAAATATATCCCCAAATAAGGATATTTATGTTATAATAAATAAAATGAATATGTACCAAAGACAGAAATAGGGAGTATTTGGGAAACTAAAACCGGTATAATTTTATTTTTTTTCCCTAACTCATTTGCACAGTTTCAGTCCAAAGGGCTGCAGTGTAAGGAGATGATCTCTCTGCCCGTTGCTTAGCAGAGGCAGGGAGCACAATGAAGTGCTAGTTTAGGCTGAAGTCCCTGGTAAGGCTCCTGAACTGAGTAAACCTGATGAAGAAGGCTGCAAAGTTTGGAAAGAATCATGTTTGGCAGATGATGTAATAGCCGTATTGAAAGGTTCAAAAACTCATGCAAGCTGTAATGCACTGAGAGGATACTCTCTGACTTTCACAGAAACACTGTTAGAGGCTATCCAGACAGCTGAGAAGGCAGCAAACTTTGTCTCTCCTGACATAGTGAAAATGTCAGTAAGAGCTGATATCTGAACTGTATTTTGAATATCCCATTGGAACTCGTTTCCTGTCAAGGGTTAAAGCACAAAGCAGCAGAACAAAATCTCCTAACGGTTTTTATGGTTTTCTGTGTCTTGTTCACATGACCTGGAAAAAGAGATGATCTGATCTTGGAAATGGAAAATACTGTTCCCATAAAGATGCCTCATCTACCTTCTCTGTATTTCTTTGTCTATTTTAGATATTAATTTTCACGATCATGTTAATTCTAGTTGAATACTGTTGTCGATATAATTCAGTTGTTTAAGTCTATGTCGTTATCAACATATTTAATATAATAATTTATATAAGTTTTATATAAGCCCATATATATTAATATTATAACTTAGCACTGGAGGTGGCTTAAAAATTAGAATTAATCCTATATACTGACTCCAAATATTCTATCAGTAATAAAAAATTATATACATACACACACCTATAAATGTTATACTACAAATAATGTGCAAGTTTTGTTTATGCATATCTTGAAATACATTCTATTTTAGAACTATACCAGGAAATGTATATCTATAAAAATATGGGACATTTTAAATTTTTAATCAACAAATAAGGGTCAAAAGGAGCACTTAGTGAGCTTTCGAATGTACAGGTGATTACTGATCTTTGTGTACATTTCGTATACATTAAAATTACGACTTGAACTTTGTTTGCATGGACATTTACTGTTGATAAAATAAGCATATTCTGTTTTACCTCTTTTAGTCAATGCACTATCTGAACAACCACAAGAGAGCAATAGCAAGTGAGAAGACGACATTGCACATGGCTCTCAAATAGACCAAAGAGTTTGGAATCATGCCTGTCGACTGCTTATTGTTATTGATAGGGATATGGCTAATTTAAAATAAAGTGTTCCAAAGTAAAACTCCATTACCAAAAATTTGCTGGGTTTTAAATACTTTAAAAGATTGCCAATAGTCTGCAGAAATTGTTGTGAGGTACAGTAGCTTCCAATGAAAACCTAATCTTTCTTTTGCTTAGAGGATTTTCTCATATTTCTGACTCTCCTTATACTTTACATCTGCCTTGATTAATTAAGGCAGCTCAGCACTGAGGTTGCTTGCATTTTTAAGCTGAGACACGTATTCACGTACCTTGCTGAACTGTAGCCCAGGTTTTAACATGTGTGCTCGTAAACGAATGTTAAATTAGTATGAATTGTTAACAGGACTGGTAATGTCCATATACCAAATGTTCTATATATAAAGTAATAAACAGGAAACAGTAATAAAAAAACAGCTGTGGTGGCAAATGGGTTTCCTCATAGCTTTCGATCCCACAGGGCATGGAAACCTGGGGTGGTTAAGCCATATGCTACAAATAAGCACACAGTCATAGCAGTCATTCCACAAGTACCTTTGACATCCCTTATTTCTCACAAACATGACTTATTCCTGAATTCTCATACAGAAACTTATAACTAACTTATTTACAGAGTAATGAAGCACAGTTTTAGGCAGTGAAATCACTGAAGCAACAGTGAAAAAATGAGGATTTCTTGGCTCAAAGGTCAAGCTACAGAAAAAAAAAGTCATTCTGATACTAACTGTACTGGAAAGAAAGGTTCTCTTGAAATTCCTCTTATATTTGAGCCACACCATGTTTTTGGGGTTGAATCTACAAATCCTAACTGATCTGAGCCGGCTCCTGAGCCAAATTCCTTGAAAGATAAGTGTCTTTGTGTTTAAAATTAGATTCTTTATTCCATATTTTAAGATTTAATCAGGTGGCATTATTTTCAAAGTTATTAAAAGAAGGAAGGAATCAAATAAAAATGTCAGTTGGGCCAGCAAACTGAAAATTATTGCACATCTGAAAAGCTATTTGAAGTCTCAAGTTTGAAAATGTGGGCTATTATAATAATTAAATCTAGATTTTGCCAATTTAGGTGCAAAACATTTTGTTTAGTCTATAAAAACACTCAGAGACATGGTGGGACAGCTCACATGACTGGAATGTGGTCATGGGTGGCTATGTCCTTTTCAGGAAAGACAGGCCAGCCAGGCGACGTGGTGGAGTCGCTCTTTACGTGAAAGAGCAACTACAATGTCTTGAATACCATCCAGGCATGGAGGAGGAGCAAGTTGAGAGTGTATGGGTTAGAATTAAGGGGCAGGCTGGCAGGAGAGATACTGTTGTGGGTGTCTATTACAGGCCACCAGATCAGGGTGAGGAGGTTGATGAGGCCTTCTACAGGCAGCTGAGAGCGGCCTCACAATCACAGGCCCTGGTTGTCGTGGGGGATTTTAACTTCCCTGATATTTGCTGGAAGGACAACTCACTCAGCCAGCCACCGTCCAGGAGGTACCCCCAGTACATCGATGATAATTTTCTGATGCAAATGGTGGAGGAGCCGACTAGGAGAGGAGCACTGCTGGACCTCATCCTCGCTAACAAGGAGGATCTGGTTGAAGCAGTAAAGGTTGAGGGCTGCCTTGGCTGCAGTGACCATGAAATGGTGGAGTTCAGGATCTCATGTAGCAGAAACAAAATAGCAAGCAGAATTGCAACCCTGGACTTTGCCAGGGCAAACTTTGGATTTTTCAAACAATTACTCGAGAAAATCCCATGGGCAAGGCTGTTTGAAGGTAAAGGGGACTACTTCTACCGTGCTGAAGATCAGAGCATCCTGACACGTAGGAAGTCAAGGAAGGGAGCCAGGAGACCTGCGTGGCTAAACAGGGATCTGCTGGGTAAGCTCAAGGGCAAGAGGAGAATTTACAGATCTTGGAAGGCGGGGCTGGCCACTTGGGAAGAATATAAGGCTGTTGTCCGAGGATGTAGGGAGGCAACTAGGAAAGCAAAGGCCTCCCTAGAATTAAACCTGACGAGAGGGGTCAAGGACAACAGGAAGAGCTTTTTCAAATACGTGGCAGAAAAAACTAACACCAGAGACAATGTAGGCCCACTGATGAATGAGGTGGGTGCCTTGGTGACAGAAGATACAGAGAAGGTAGAGTTACTGAATGCCTTCTTTGTCTCTGTCTACTCTGCCGGAGGCTGTCCTGAGGAGCCCCGTTCCCCTGAGGCCCCAGAGGAAGTCAGGGCAGTGGAGGAGTTTGCTTTATTTGATGAGGACTGGGTTAGGGACCAATTAAGCAATCTGGACATCCATAAATCCATGGGTCCAGACGGGATGCACCCGCGGGTGCTGAGGGAGCTGGCTGATGTCATTGCTAGACCACTCTCCATCATCTTTGCCAAGTCTTGGGAGACGGGAGAGGTGCCTGAGGACTGGAGGGAAGCAAATGTCACTCCAGTCTTCAAAAAGGGCAAGAAGGAGGACCCGGGTAACTATAGACCGGTCAGCCTCACCTCCGCCCCTGGGAAAGTGATGGAACGACTTATCCTTGGTGCCATCTCAAGGCATATCAAGGATAAGAGGGTCATTAGAGACAGTCAACATGGCTTCACCAAGGGAAAGTTGTGCCTGACTAACCTCATAGTCTTTTACGAGGATATAACAAGGTGGATAGATGATGGCAGAGCGGTGGATGTGGTCTACCTTGACTTCAGTAAAGCTTTTGACAGTCTCCCACAGCATCCTTGCTGCTAAACTGAAGAAGTGTGGTCTAGACTCTCGGGTAGTGAGGTGGACTGTGAACTGGCTAAGGGGAAGAAGCCAAAGAGTTGTGGTCAATGGGGCGGAGTCTGGTTGGAGGCCTGTATCCAGTGGAGTCCCTCAAGGGTCGGTACTGGGACCAGTATTATTCAATATATTCATCGATGACTTAGATGAGGGACTAGAGAGTACTATCAGCAAGTTTGCTGATGACACCAAGCTGGGAGGAGTGGCTGACACGCCAGAAGGCTGTGCTGCCATCCAAGGAGATCTGGACAGGCTGGAGAGTTGGGCAGGGAAAAATTTAATGAAATATAACAAGGGTAAGTGTAGAGTCTTGCATCTGGGTAGGAACAACCCCAGGTTCCAGTATAAGTTGGGGAATGACTTATTAGAGAGCAGCACAGGGGAAAGGGACCTGGGAGTCTTGGTGGACAGCAGGATGACCATGAGCCAGCACTGTGCCCTTGTGGCCAGGAAGGCCAATGGCATCCTGGGGTGTATTAGAAGGGGGGTGGTTAGTAGGTCGAGAGAGGTTCTCCTTCCCCTCTACTCTGCCCTGGTGAGACCCCATCTGGAATATTGTGTCCAGTTCTGGGCCCCCCAGTTCAAGAAAGACAGGGAAGTGCTGGAGAGAGTCCAGCACAGGGCAACTAGGATGATTAAGGGAGTGGAGCATCTCCCTTATGAGAAAAGACTGAGGGAGCTGGGGCTCTTTAGTTTGGAGAAGAGGAGACTGAGGGGTGACCTCATTAATGTTTACAAATATATCAAGGGTGAGTGTCACGAGGATGGAGCCAGGCTCTTCTCGGTGACAACCACTGATAGGACAAGGGGTAATGGGCTGAAACTGGAACATAAGAGGTTCCACTTAAACTCGAGAAGAAACTTCTTCTCAGTGAGGGTGAGTATAGAAAATACTGTTAATGACTCAGAAACTAGCTTGATAACAAGGAGTTTTGAATAGAATAGAATAGAATAGAATAGAATAGAATAGAATAGAATAGAATAGAATAGAATAGAACAGAACAGAACAGAACAGAATATTTCTGTTGGAAGGGCCCTACAGTTATTATCTTGTCCAACTACCTCATCAGTTCAGGACTGACCAAAAGTTAAAGTGTGTCATTGAGGTCATTGTCCAAAAGCCTCTAAAACACTGACAGGCTTGGGGCATCGACTGCTTCTTTAGGAGGCCTGTTCCAGTGTTTGACCACCCTCTTGATAAAGAAATGTTTCCTAATATCCAGTTTGAACCTCCCCTGGCACAGCTGTGAACCGTTCCCACATGCTCTGTCATTGGGTCTGAGGGAGCAGAGCTCAGCACCTCCCTCTCCATTTCCTGTTCTCTGGAAGCTGTAGTGTGCCATAAAGTCACTCCTCGGCCTCCTTTTCTCCAAACTAGACAAGCTCAAAGTCCTCAGTTCTTCCTCATGGGATGTGCCTTCCAGTACTTTCACCAGCTTTGCTGCCCTCCTCTGGACATGTCCAAGGACCTTCACATCCTTCTTAAGCTGTAGAGCCCAGAACTGCACACATTGCTCCAGGTGTGGCTGCATCATTGCTGAACAGAGTGGATTGATCACCTCTTTTGACGGCCTGGACAGACTGTGTTTGATAGTATAACTCTCCTGCAGTACAGCCCCTGTCCTACAGAGTCCATAATTACGCAAGATCTGAAAACACTTCAAAAACTGCATTAACTTCCCATCATCATGTGGCTCCTTTCAACTATGTATGTACATATGTTTAAAATTTTCATAAATAGCATTTTTTAAAAGTTTTTCTGATGTGGGGCGTCTATGAATAATGCATGTTTCAACCAATTCTTTTATTCCTTCTCTGTTGCCATATGACATCTCAAGCCTTTATAAGAAAGAGTTGTAGCTCCACGTTCTAATCTAAGAGAGAAATTTGAGTTACAGTAGAGAGGACAGGTTATTTTCTTGCACACTTCTTGTATATCACCATCTATTTTCTAGATTACAGTGTCATATCTTTCTGGATGCTTAGGATTCACAGTGTAGTTCTGCTACCCTTGTGTTTTTCATAAAAATCATGAGGAAGTCATTTCTGCTGATAATACACCTTTGTTTTACAAAGAACTGCAATGGTCTCTACTGAATTCTTCTCAAAAAAAAAAAAGGTTGGATGAAAGTATTTAGATTTTTGTTCTGAGTCATGATATCTGATCTGAAGTCAATTAACCTTAACAGTGAATTATTTTGTACTCTATTCAACAAGAAGTAAAATGCTTTAAATGGAATACCTTAGTAGTTCAAACTATTCTCCTTTGTTTTACAAAGTGTAACTGGAAAAGCAACAAAGAATTTTATTTCCCACGAAATATTTTAAAAATGATGAAAATCAGAACTTTGCATCAAAGCACTTCCTTAGCCTCAACCTGAAGCCTAATCAGCTGGTATAAAATATGCTTGTGTTGGCTGAATGTATTGTGTATTAAGGAGGCACAAATGTACTTACAAACGTAGGAAGAGGTGGAAATACCACCGAGCACCAGTGCCTTTGTGGGAAAGTGAGAAGCTGTGAAGTGATATACAAGTTCAAAGCTTAATAGTGTAATTAGTAACTGAAAGGTCAAAGTCAGCTAAGCACAGAGATAAGCCTTAAAATACTGACTAATTAAAAAAAGGACCACAAATTCCAGGAACAAAAAAGCATTCAGATATTTTTTACCCTTTAAAAGCATGAGTTTTCTGAGAATGGGTGTCATGGTTACATGGGCCTGGATCCAAACAGCAAAGTGGGGAGCTCTCCTCTCGCCGTCTTCCAGTGCTTACTTCTCCACATGGTAACATCCTTGGAGGTTAGAGCTGTTTTCAGTACAGCTGCATTTAAGTTTGATCTGGTACTGTGTGTTCGCTGCTTCTAGACTTTGGTACGGACAACAGGATTGTGGACTTGGTCAGTTCAGGCAGTGTGGATGCCATCTTGCTTGCATGCCACTGAATGGAACTCCATAGCTTGAAACGGTGTGAACCTGTCACCTCTCCTGTCATATGCATTGAGCTGCGTACCATAGACAGCAACAGGCAAGTTGCTGTCGAGTCTAAGACCCAAATTTCATTGTTGGCCTTCACCTCATGATTTTGCTGAATGTGTCCTTGCTTGGTTTAGCACAGTCAGACTGTAAGACGAAGCAGGAACAGATATCTGAGGACAATGCAAATCCAGGAATGAATATCAGGACTTTGAGAGGATGAGAAAATCCTCTGCCTATTTTGACCTATGACATTTTTGGAAGCGTTAAGGAGCAATGTTTGATCTGCATGAGGACTGGTAGCCTCTTCTTCCTTGCTACTCCTGACTGATGCATGGGAAGGGGACAGAGATGGCAAGTATTTACTGTCTTTAATACAGTTATGAACAGTGTTATACTGGCAGAAATGACTGCATGTACTTTAGCTTCGTTCAGTGCCAGAACAGGCTAAGTTCAGTCCCTGGACAATGAGAGTTAGGGAGAGGGCTAGCATAGACACAGCCCAGCAAGCCTAGTTTACAGGAATCCGTTGCTGACAACTTTTGCCAGCACTGGCTGAGTTTCCTCACAGGGCTAATACCAGAGTTCAGGATTTACATTTTGCATATATTATTGCTGATACTGTTTTCCAGACCACTGCACATGCAAGCCAGCTTGAAAATGAAATACAACCCCTGCCCTGGCAAGGGCAATGTTATCCGTGAAAGTCGCTCAGATACTTACTTCATTTATGTGACTTCCTGGGGCTTGTGGGCGTTAGATTTGGGTTTCAGTTGCTTAATTCCACATTGGGGCTGCAAGGCTAAATGTGCAGAAAAGGTTAGAGTTTAAAGAGTGCCCCATGTGTATTTGCCAGTCCTACAAAGCACAAGGTAACATGGTTAAGGCAGGCACTTTTGACTTCCTGATGATTTTTCAGTCTGGCACATCAGAATTAAAAAAAAAATAAAGTTTTAAAAAGGAAATATGGTGTCTTTTTGTCTGTTGTGGACATCATTACAACTAAATCAAAATACAAGAGAAAAGTTTTTTGTGCTAGATGCTTAATATTATCAAAAGTAAATTAAGTCATTTTTAAAATAGCAAAACTGATGATTGAACTTTTACTTTCAAAAAGATTTACTGCACCTTATTATTAGACATTTGTTTTCTTTTAGCTGGAAGCTTTTAAGAATAGCCTAATTTAAAGAAAATTGTGTATATTCAGATTATCATGTAATTCCCCCTCTTGCTGAATAATGGTTGCTCTGTCAATAACCTGCCGTTTGGAAACATTCCCACCTCACAGGGCTATAATGTAACTTGAAAAAAGAGATCAGAGGGAAAATAAATCCCTCTAAATTTAACTTGGTAGGCAAATAACAGTATTTTAATAGCTAAGTAATTAACCTCATCTGATCACTTCAGCAGGAATATTTTGAGGTGCTTCTCTCAGCCTCACAAACTGCAACAAAACTGTAGCCCTCTTTTCCCCTTCACACTCCCCAAGTTGTTTCCCAGCTCTCAAGCAGGCAATGCTGCTCAGCACACCCTGAAGCATCCTGCCAAGGGTATCTGGACAGGAACAGTGTAAGAGGAATCTATTGCAGGAGTACCATGGGGCCCTGGTGGGGCTCAGCTCATTCTTTGCTCTGAAATATATCATTTTTAGGACATCTTTCTGTTTTCTATACTGTGAAGGATAATTAATACAGCTGTAAGTAAGTGATGGTTTTGCTCAGTGCGATGTCACATTTACTAGTCAGGGTTTCTCAGTTCCTACGCATATTTTTTATTTCCCCAACACTGTAAAGCACAGAGGTAGGGGGACATAGTGGTGGACGCCCTCACCTTTACACACTAAAATCTGCCCCCATACAAATTCAGCAGATTTTGAGGCTTTCTGACCCTCTAAGCATTTGAGAATTGTTATTGGTTTCTGCTGAATTTGCCTTTCAGTTAAAAGTTGAGTCAGGAGATTACTCATGAAGAAAATCTTCTAGATGTAAGGAAAGTGTTTCCTGTACAGAGCTACTGCCCATGCAGCTCATATGAGACATAAATGCTATCTCCAAATCATATAATTTTAATGAAACAGGCCAATGTCTTTAACAGAATCATACAATTATTTCACTTCACAAAAGGCAAAGCAAAAACACTCAACAAGCCCAGGTTTGTTTTCTGGGTTGGGTTCTGCATCTGAAATTCTAATTTTAGGTGTTAATTGTTTACTTACATTTATTTATGTTAATATTTAGTCATGGTATCCCTTGAAGATCTACTGAACAGGAGGTCAGTTACTCAGCAGACGGAACAAAGATTTGTTTGAGAAATTTCATACCATTCCTGTAAGTAGTCTGAGACAACACAAAGTTGGAAAATTAAAATATTAATACTAAACTTAATTCAGTCAGGCATTCCAACTGAACAAAACACGGATCAAGTATTTAGGACCTTCATTAATGACCAGAGAGTTACTGCTGAGTTGATCCAAGGGCCCTGTTATACGCAGTCAGTCAGCCCAGTCACTGTCACATGTGGGAAAAGGAGCAATAAACCGAACAGGGCTAAACAGAACCTCTATAACGTTGCTGTGGATTTTCCTTAAGATCTTCAGTAGTTCTTGAAAGTAATTGTCCTGTGTCATACAATGCAGAAGGATCAACACAGCAACTGCCTTCAAACATATCTGGCAACCAGGTGTGCAAGCCAGTTGCCAAGTTGCCTATAGCAGTCGGATTTTTTGAGGCAATCATGCAGTTCAACACCAGTTCTGCAGCAACGTAGTCACTTAGCTTTGTACTGCTGTAAGCTCCTAGCATGCAAAATCCTGTCCATTAAAATCTTTCTGCTGGTCTAAGGATTTGTACATAGCAGGCAAACCCACGATTTCCCCTCTGACAACAAAATCTCCCTCTAGTTTTAGTCTTCCCACTTATAAACTTTGAGGACTGGAAAAGTCCTCTGCTGAAAAATAAATACATACATATATGGAAATATCTGCTGTATTAAAAATGAAGATTAAAATCTTCTTTGATATCTGTGGCACACAATACGTGAAACATTTCTCACTATCAGAAGTTTGCCATAAAGAAGTGTTATTCCATATACGCTCAAAGGTAACTTCCCCACAAAGCCTGATTTCTGCATTTAAAAGGCTATCACGGCACATGGTTTAGATTTAAGAGAGCCAAACTGCCTAAAGATTTTCTAAGAACAGCAAGCAAGGGCAAACCTTGAGCTATTTATGTCAGCTCTACCTTGCTACTCTGCATGATAACTTCATCTGAGTTCCTCAGGGAAACATTTTGTGATTGCTGTCAACATAAACATGTATAGATTACTTTGCTTTCACCACATTCCAGCAGTTCTCAGCTTTTCCCATGACCCTGTTTCCACTTGCACTTCCAAGATCATGACCTCCACTTTGGAAAAAACATTTGGTCAAGATATAAACCGCCAACCAAATATATTGGTCAAGATATAAACCGCACTACCCAAACAAATGAGCTATGTGTTGAGCAAAACCACATGACCAGGAAGAAGGGATCTGAAATAACAGTCACAGCTCCAAAACCTTTCCCTAAGGGCAAATGACCTGTGAGTAATCCAAGCTCCATTCTGTGAGCTTTCTCAACAGCATATACATTATGCCATTATGAGCTGGTATCCCTTACGTGACATCTTCAAATCTACTCTACTACTTGATGATGATGAACTCAAAAACCAGTTATCTGCAGCAAAAGGTATCTTAAACACTGGCTGTGAAAGTCAGCCAGTGTCCTTCATCTCATGTCTTCAAGTGAAATATTCATCAAGATTACTAGTTTTAATTACATTTAGCTTATGAGGTAATATTATTTCCCTAACAAACACGTTTTATCATGTCCATTGCTACTCTGAACACCCTAAATGAAACTGCCATACCATGGGCTTTTTTATTTTTCACTGCAATAAGTCTTCCCTATATTTCCAAAGTCTAGAAATGAACTTTTTGTTTATGATTTCAAAATCACCAGTGAAAAGTTTTCAAAATTCTGGCTGAACCTGTCAAACCCAGAAGAGAGTAGGGAGCAGACTAACAGACCTTTATTTCCCAGTATGACTCTCAGAAATTTGCTCTGAGAAGGCTCAAGTGCTCCCCCCTAGTTACTCTCATTAAAACTGGACTGGTTCCATTCGTGCCAGCACAACAGAAATCAAAACCTGTCTTGAAGCCTTAATCTGCTACTCACAGCAGAAGACACTCTTGGAAGTTAGTGCTCCTAGTATGTGATCTGCAATGAAGTAATTCTAGTCCCAAAGAAATAAAATACAAGAAAATGGCTGCTTTGAGCTTAAGAAACGCTGAAGAATAATAGAGTATTGGGTTGCTGCCATTATAACCACAGCCCATAGGCATGGTAACCGTGGTTGTTAGAGACGGTCGTTTGCATACATCTACCAGAATACACAATTGATGGGTGACCAGGAAACTTTCTGGAGAGCAGAGTTACTGCAAACACATCATACATCAGGCCTCACAGTCCCTTCATTGCACCTTGTATGTAAATGTTGACCCCAGTGGTAAGGAGACCTTCAGTCTACAGCAGGAGTGTAAAACTGAACAAGTGTTTCTATACAAGCCAGAAAAAAACAGCTACTACAGCAGTCAACCTTCATTCCCTAAAAGGGTCTATGCTTTGTCTAATTTTGAGATTGACAATGTCTCAATGAAACAACTGCTACTGCTCCTCTCTTCTGCACAGAATGTGTGACCTGGTGGGTACATCTACAGAAAATTCAGCAGTAGCAGGCAAAAAAGACAGTTTCTAGATAATAAAGGTACTCAGTTGTTTGCAGTTGTCCTAGCCCAAATGGAAGGGGTGCATTAATCAGGAGCCCTGAATCTCCCTGGTCTCACTGCAGAAAGGATGCACAGTCTGTCTGAGCAGACATCTGGCAGTACAGTCATGTTTTACAAGTAATCATGGAAATCATTGTTTTCAGCAACTATTTGATCCTGTGAGTAGCAGCAAAGTTTGGTTTTTTGAAATCAAAATAGCTCAGTCTTCCCTCATTAGAAATAGGAATGGAGGGAAACTGTCAAAGAACTTGAAGAAAAATTTCTGTAGAAGTCATGAGCTATTGACACCAGCAGCCACAAAAAAAAAATATGCAAAATAATCTATTCCATAGACCAGAGATGGTAACCTGCGTCTGGAGGCTCTTTGATCATCTGAGACTTGTTCTCACATCAGCTGTGGCTATCAGCTAGGGCAAAGAAAAACTCTGGTAATATCTCTGAAGTCAATTCAGTCAATATTTCCCTTGAATTTTATCCCAGGAGTAGTTTTCAGGTAGGACAAGCTTTTTAAGTGTCTTGTTGCTGGACCTGGAGATGTCAGTGCAGTCTGGCACTGACGCTGATTGCCCAGATCTGAGCTCAACAAGACTCTCTGATATTAAAAGGGTGGTCTTGGTCTAAAAGGACACAAGAGTGCCAAGAATTAGGATCTCTTACTACGTCCAGAGGAGAATTCCCCTCTATTTCACACAGCAAAGATCTCTTGGGAAATATTTCTATCTCTCCAGATGAATTTATGGACTCCTAAATAGGAGCCTCTGTCAGAGTCCAGGCTATCAGGGTTCCCTGATGACGACAAACTGAAGGCAGTTGGAGTCTGGTATCAGTGGTCGAATGGGTGGACTATTCAACTGAATGCACCAGAACCTTGCCTTCATCCCACCTCATCTTCTAGTGACCCCTGAAGATGAGTGGAATCCAAAAGATGGGAGAGAAGCAAATCTGTTTTCCATGGGGAGGGAAGGCGAGCCAGGTAGTCCACCAGGACAGGGAAGGCACTGAGCACTCGGTTTTCTGTTCCTGCCCTGGTCCCTTCTGAAGAGTCTCAATCTTAGGATTTTTAACTTGCTTTCATCCCATTTTCCTGCTATATTGCTGATGTTACACCAAGACCATTTCTGATCCTGATGGTACAAAAACAGAAGAGTCAAATCTCCGCTCATACCTTATTTCTAATAGTGCGTACACTTCACAGTGATCCAAACCTATATTAGCTTTCTGATTGTTTGTATTTTAACTTTAGACTCAACTTAAATTTCCTGCCTTTCCAGCACTTTCTAACAGACAAAATTCTTCCTAGTTTTAGTCTGCTTGCTGCCTACTTTTCTACCTCTGATATTATGTTACTCACAGTGACTGCATCTCATTAATATATGACAGTGTGAATTATGTGTATAAAACAGCAGCTAAAATACCTTGTTATATATTACATGTATAAAAGAAAAATATAAAGGCTTCTGTAAACTACTGGCAAGCATTAAAAGGAAAAAAAATAGAAAAATCAGTGTAAACAATTTTTAATTAACAACTGATGGTGTCTGGAGTTCTTAGCGGAATGAACTAGCATTGAAAAAATCTAAATAATGTCAATATATTGCATATTTTAATTGAAAACAATCAGCAAACAAACTGAATGGAATATATCATAGACCTTCGCACAAACTGGCAATGTGTAAAACCACAAAAGTTGAATATTTTTTCATGTTATAAGTTTATTTATGTCTCGTTTCAACTGTTGTTCTCCTAAACATCCTGAAAAGTCAGTAAAATATTCTCTGAAGTCAACTGGAATCTTTTTTATTATGTTTCTTCACACGACTACTTCTATAAATAACAGAAATACTATTCATACAGTTGAAAGGTTTTTAAAGCTCAGAAACATCAGATATTGGCATCTTTGAGATTTATGTAACTGTTGTGTTCAGAAGCCGGGAATAGAGAGGCCATCTTCATATAATGCAAATTCACAAATATTCTTATATGACTCTCAGTAATTTTCAAAAGAAGTACTTATTTGAGTGCTCAGCTGAACATGTTTCACCTTCAGAAATTGTATCTAGACTTAAAATCTAACCATTTTTAAGGTGTTGAGGTCAGTCAAACAAAAATGGAGGCCTCGGCAGGCACGGTCGCTTCTGAAGCTCTTAATCAAGAGCTTCTGCTTACGTTCGATTGTACACAAAGCTCTGTCACCAACTGTGACCTTTGGACGCAAGTTTTAGTACCCATCAACATCACATAGGGATGTTGCGTAAGGGGACAAAACTAAGGATGACGTTAGTAAGAAATATAGCTTAACAAAGTAGTTCTGCAGGAGAGTAACTCAGGTTTTCCTACTTCCTTGGCAATAGCCATAAGCTGGAATGTTAACTACTTGGACATCTGCATCCTTAGAACAATTTATTCCTTTAGTAACCACTGTAAACAGTGGTGTGCTGCTAGGAACCAGAATATATCACTACGCAACAAAGGCAATTGAATGCAAGGAAAGAACTCAATCTACTCTTAAATTTAATAATCTTGATTTTAATGCCTGAGAGAGTTAATTTTTCTTTCTTTCTTTCTTTCTTTACACAAAAATGAGAAGGCCATTTTTAAGGTCAGGAATTTCCTGAGCTTTGCCCACTGTGGGTGTTTTGAGGTCTATTATATGCATGCTTTCACAGTGCTCCTGGTGGGATTATTTTGTATTGTTATCAGTCTCAAACATGGCACCTTATAAAGGTAAAATCTTGCTTGAGGCTGGAGCACACTGGCCACAGTGACACGGAACCCACACCCCACATGTCATTTCACCCTCAGAGGATATGAAGGAAGGAAGGGAAGGAAGGTGCCAAACAGCCTACATGAATCTGTTTCAATCAGAGCAAGACTGCTTGCCAGCCATGCCTAACTCAAAAAGGTAAAACATCAGAAGCAGCTTTCTTCTGTAAGCCTGAGCCACTTTCTATTTAATTGCTGTAGCAAGTGAATAAGGTTAAATGACCAAATTAATATTTTTTATTATTATTATTATTTATTTTTCTGCCAGGTAAGGAAGAGAGAAAAGGACAGTAATTTAAATATCCAGATATCTAAGAGTTCTCCTATTTCGTGCTGAGAAAGTAACTACTTACTTCACAAATGTCTTTGTGTGTTCTGATCCTGAAGCAGTATTCACATGAGAAATGTGGGGATGGTATAGATAAACTGTTATATAGGTTGACCTAGTTCCTAGACACACAGCTTCCAGAAGGCACCTATGATTCATAAAGGAAATGCTATGAACTGTTGGGATGCTAGAAAAAAAAACAATTTCTTGTGGTACTATGATTTCTTGTTCATACCAACAGCACAGAGATGCCCACCAGATGTCAAGGGAGTGGGCGATTCTGGGTTAAAAAGGTACAACAGGTTTGTTCTGCCAGGGAATCGTGTGGCCAGTTTTCAAGGTCTGAGTATGCTAAGGAGTCTTGCAAAGCTTTTGCCATTTTTCACTGATAAAAAGGTAAACTGGTTTTGACTGGACGAGCATGTTTTGCACCGAGAGGATCAGGTAAGGCAGAAGGAACTTGAAGATTGCACAGCAGTAAAAAAATGGGGAAAAGCTTTAATGGTTTTCACATTTGTTGTTTTATTTCTATTTTACTCACCGGTGTCCTCTGGAGTACATTTTGTGCTACACAGCCCGAAGCATATGGTAGAAGAGGAGCAAAGGCATCAGCTGCAGCACACTGAGAACACACCATTCCTTTGACCTTCGTGAGACAGTGCCATGTCGGTAAATTGCCACTAAAAATAAAACAATTATGAGGTCCGAAAACTTCCTGGAAGAAAGGCTTTCCGTCACCATGAGTGTAGGGCTTCAGTTTATTATTCACCTTCTCTGGTTTAAAGAAAAACCATTGTTGCTGGAGAAGAGGATTAATAAAACTCAGTAATCAGCCTATTACTGTTTGTATTCTACTCATAAAATGACAGAAAGAACAAACCCTGGGGGAGAACTGTGGTGTGAACTAAGTGGTACATCATTTGTCATAGCTACTGCATGACTGCACACCCCGTCCTGCCCGTGTTTGCTTCAGTCTGAAGCCACAGTAACTCCTTTGTGATTGGTGCGGTGACAGAAACAGTAAACTGTTCCCACCACTGAGCCAAGTGCCAAGGTGGCACACGTAAGGACTCTTTAATGGTTCAGATCACACTTTCTAAGCTTTGATACATGGAACTGTGGAATAAAAGAAACATAAAAACAAATAGTAACAGGGGAAAATCCGTACGCATGAACTTCTCAAAGCAATTTTAAGGAAAATACATTAAAAACCACCATTAGTTCACAGATCAGCTGTCCAACGGTTCTTATCCCCAATCTGTGAAAGTCACTATTTTCCTTGTAAGTGGTATTCATTTCTCATAGCCAATATTTTTATAGTGCCACCTGTTCTGGACCTGGAACTGACATTTATGATCTTACTGAAAACAAGCCTGCCAATACACATGAGAGTTTACTACAAATTTGTTCCTTACAGGCTTTTCAGATCCCTCAGGGCAAAGTAACACTGAGTTCATTGAAATGTTTTTTAAAATTAGCAAAGACTATCTGAAAAATGTAAATTTTTTTAGCCATATACAGACCTGAGCTCTTATTTACACTTCAGGTCAACTTTGGCAGAAAACAGTGGACATAATCAAAGTTCATTTCCAGCTTAAGACTCTTTTACCTTACTAATATGACTTAATAAGATCTCATTTTGACAAGAATTAGGCCCAAAATTTTGTACACTCAGTTTTGTAATGTACTCAGAGTACGTAAGTACGAAAAAATACAAATGTCCTAAATTAATTTGATTTACAGGACGTCCTTGAAATGATTTGCAGTTTCCTCCTCTTGTTACCAGTTTGATCACTGTAGTTGTCCACTTCATTTTTTGAATCACTGCTGTGAGCTACACACAAACATCTGATCTCATCACGCATATCTGTAAGTGAAGGCAAATGAATATTTGTAAAGTCAGAGCTATACCGCCCAGGATGCCAGCACTGACGTTGTACTCTGTTCTACTACTTCAGCTCTTTTTTGTTTTCTTTTTTTTTTTACTACCATGCTTTATCTGATAGTAGTGCTAACTAGCAAACCATGCTGCCTTGGAAAACATTTTCCCATGTGAATGTGAAGTAATGTAAATACAGTGAGAGAGTAAAACCCATGGTGAGAGTCCAGAAGGGAACAAGCAGAATTCCCTTGTTACCTGTGAAGATGGACCCATTAACACCACACATCTATAAAACTTGTATTAGTATTCATGTATTTTAGGGAAATTATGCAAAGTGCTAGGGGACTGAGCTTTTAAGTTCTTCTCAGAATAATGTATATGATCTTCATATTATAATCCATCACCGTATAGTAAGATTCTGCTGAGAGTTTTTTAAAAGGACTTGCAAACCACAGAAAATCAAGACACGGTAGTAACACAAAACATGACCTGTCAGTGCAGGTTTCTGTGGGGTCCTCTGTATTGCCAAAGAACTGTCATCAGCGCACCAGTCCTGAATGTGGACATGTTACTGCTAATAGCTCTGTGGTTCGTGCTGCCGTATGTGCTCCAGAAATTATTTTTCCAGAACAGTTAGCGATCAATAAAAATAAAGATGAGCTGAAGCAAGAAAAAGTTTTTTTCTGCCTTCACTCACCTTCCTCCTCCACATTGTTCCTGTTTGCCTTGATGTATAGTCATGAGGCTGGCAAGGACGACGGATGAGCCGGTGGCTACAACAGGAGATAAGCCCTTAAGAGACCTCCCTTCCCAGATCTGCCTCAGACCTTCTACAATCTCCAGGCAAATCCTTGAGGACATTTCTGTCTCATCATTGTGAGCATCCTTGTGTTGTCTTCTTTCCACTCAGAAGAGAGCAAACTGGTATGCAGTAGTTAATAGGCACATGGGAGGGAGGGAGACAGGGACACACAAGTCTATCACTATCATTTGCACCATCTTTGAAATATTTATTTTCACAGCATCAGTCTGTCTTTTCCAATGTCCAGTGGACAAAACTGAGAAAGCTAGTAAGTAAGTGTCAGGCATCCTGTAGCTTTTCTGTCTAGAAGGTAAACTTTACTCTCATGCATCTATTTAAATACTCCCATAATCCTACTGAAACATATGCAAAGATACTTAGAAAAAGGGGAAAAAAGTAGGAATCTAATTATACATGGCATCCTGGTAACGGAATTGATCAGAAAAACATGTGGACCATCTGCACAAGTTCTGTAAAGAGATTGTATTCTAAGAAAGAATTTGAACTCGTTATGGGCAAATGGGTAACAGGAAAAACCCATGAACTGATTATTTTAAGATGTAAGATTTGCAGGATCACATACACATCCCACATATTATTTTTTTCTTGTTGTTTAGTTTTGCCAGAGAATTTTTTTCTGCAAAGTGATTTGCAATGCAATGTCATTGAAAGCATTTGGGGACTAAACAATCGCCATGTGGCTTACTTGATCAAGTAGGCTAAACCTCACAGTCTGGATTTCAACCATATAAATTTAGGAAAGTCAATATCTTTGGAGCTTTCTTTTTTTTTTTTTTTCAATTTTTAAATATGTGGAACAACAACAGAAAAATATAAATTTCCAGAAAAAGAACAAAATTCACTCAGTGACTGTATACTACATACACCTGCAATAAAGTTTACTTTGTGTTCTACATAACCTGGAAGCCTCTTGTTCAGGGACACTACTTTTTAAGCAGGGTTTTTGAAGAACTGGATTGGAATACTTGGAAAGCAATAACACAAAAAGTAATGCAAGCTCTGACAAGCTATGCAAACTATGATAAAATGGGAGACTGAAACCTCATGCTGCAGGGCTTAGATTTTACCTACTAGGGAGGCCAGGAAGCAATTTTTTCTCCTAATAACACTATAATTGAATAAGTAGACAATGGGTCTGATCCAAAGCCCACTGTTGCTAATGAAGCACTTTGTATTTATTTTCCTGAGCTTTAGCTCAAGCCTGTTGTAGCCAGAAAGCTGCTCATCTTCCTTTCAGATCTCTGTAACTTTGCTGTTGCTGGAAGCAACAATGCAGACTAGGTGTTTGATCAGCAAACAGACTAGAAAAGAAATATGCAAACTATTCTTGCAAATTCAACCCATGTGACATTCCCAGCAACTGCAGCCATTCAAAGTAAGAACATACATCTGTGATCCTAAGCTTCTTGGCTGCTGAAAACAGCTCAGACCCTGCTGGGTTACTCAGAGATGCTTTCCTTTCCATAAAGCTTGGCTTCCAGAGCTTGGCTCTGCCTGGAGAAGAGAGCTCAGATGCTCTTTAAGCTTTTGCTAAGCTTCTTTAATTGAGGAGATGGGCTTGAGGGAAATGGTGAACGCTCTTATTAGAGGTGCCAAAACTAGTTATTGCTCATCATGAAGATTTTCTCAAGCCAGTTCTTCTTTCCATCTGCAAATTGTGAGAGTGCATGAATTCCTCTTGTGAATGTAGAGGAGATGACAGAAAAAAACTAAAGCTGCTATGTTAGTATTTCCTGTGTGACATATATATCTACGTGTTACTGCTCCCACTGCGACCTTTACTTTTATCACCTATGGCTACCACTGGCCTGAAATATGGATATCGACTGGCAAGATAAATGCATTTAATTTATGAAATCTAAGGTCGGAGATGAGGTTTGTGTTAGGTTTTTTCTTTCATCTCTGCACAGAATGCCCAATAACCAATAAATATTTCCTATCAGACGGGAACCTCTCAGTGGTAACACAAACTGCTATAAAATAAGTAATGCTAAATCTTCCCACAGCCTTCTACATTGTTCCAGCAAAGTTACAAGCCAGGGCAATAAGAGAACAGGAAAGTTCATGCAAACTAGTATTCACCAGCAAGTTCAAAAAGAGTGTGAGGGGGAAAGGAGGCAGCAGAGTAAACTTTGTGAAGGCACTCAATATCCACTTTAAAATATGGGCAGGTGTTGCTGGGCTCAACACTACTGTACCAGGCCAAGTTAGCTGACTTGAACTTGGGAAAGCTGGATATGACTTGCAGACTTCCTACAGCCAATGGGAAAATATTCATAGAATCATGAAATTATAGAATCAGTTACAAAATCATAGAATGTGTTGAGTTGGAAGGGACCTTTAAAGGTCATTCACTTCAATTAGGGTGCAGGTCCCAATGTTCACTGATGGTAGGAGAAGCCGAAGGAGAGAGTAAGTAAGTGTTAATGCTGCCAGTCCAGGTGGGTGCCGTGGTGGGGTGTCATCGTTCCCTGAGATGTACCAGCATAGCATGAGAGCTCTGCAGTTCAAAATGTTGTTGATTGAGTTCAAAAGGAGCTGAGTGCATGAAAAAAAACATTTTACTGATACTGTCTCATAGCCTTTAAGCTCCTTTCAGGCTACACAGGTCACATGGGGACACAATCCAACACCTTGATCTCCTCTAGGGCACAAGAGCACCAGCCTGTCTCAGCTTGGTTTCTGTTGAGAGGCATAGGTGTAGAGGTACACCTTGCTCTTGGGCCTCTTCTTCCTTGAACACACTCCTCCACCTCATCTATCTGTGAAGGAGTCCCCTCTGAACAGACAACTCTTCTCAGTTGTGGGAGGATCATTGTTCTGGAATCACTGTGTACACAGTCTCATGGTGAGACATTACAATGTCCTACTACAACCCATATGCAGGTTGCTTTAAAGCAGTCAGATTTCAAAGGAGGAAGTGCAGAAAACAGGTGAGCATCTCTTCCTTATATCAGTGTGATTAAACTGTTGAATGTCATTCCCAGACTAAACAAATAACTTTCATTTTATGTTTTCAAATTGACACAAGTCAAATCTAGATGCTGTATTGATTAATGATGCCCGTGAAAATGAGTCCTCCTTCAGCTTTTGAATTATACTTTGTCATGAGCCTTCACAAGGTTTTTTAAGGGAAGCCAAACAGCTCAGTTGTGCTATTACTTTATATCTAGGAAATGCAGAGTAAACTGAAAGTGAGTTACTCCAAAGTAGAGATCCTTAATAAAATATTTCAGCTTATGCAGGTGGGTCCTAGGAATCCACATTGGTCATTGTTGCTCTTCGGGTCAAGAAAGTGTTTCTCTCTCATCAGTCCCTTAATTAATTTGAAACTTAAGTTACGTACCAAATGCTCCGTTAAAGCTTTCTGTTAATGCGTAGCCTGCATCACACATAACGATTTTTTACGTCAAGTGTACTTGGTTCTTAGAAACAACTTAAGAAGCTACCCATTTCAGGGAGAGCAGCGAGACAGACTTATGCGGTTAAAAAGGAATGTTAATGATGTTCTTCTTCTGTGTCAATATTTTTGAAATGTCTTATTGATGTAAACAAAAAAAAAAAAGCAAGCACAGATTGAATAAGCAATTTCTAGCCATTACTATCCACTAGAAAGTTTTCTGCCAGTTGTTGAAGAGTCTGCAAACTATCTGGCATGGTTTTGATTATTTATACATAGATGTAAGTATCTGGAGATAAGAAGTCTTTACTAGGAAACGTAATAGGTTTTATTTAAATTTGCATCATACAGGACTCTAATGTTTTCCCTAATGTCTTTGTTCCTCTCTGAGGAGGAGATTAACAAAGGCACTGGTGTTTAAAAGTGGCACATGACAAAGTCTCAACACCAGTGAGGGTTGTGAAAGTATGACTGCTGTTCCTCATCTGATTCATGTGATGTCTGCGAGCTCCAGAGAAAAAATTAACCCGTGCAAAAAAACATACATCTCTGCAGCCACAGAATAAGCCAAAGCCTGTGAGAAGGCAACTGAGAAGAAAATTGTCAGCAGAGCTTCCTGCTGTATAGGGGCTGACACACAGCCAACATGCAGCTGACACTCTCATCTACCCTCAGCTGAAAGGACACAGTTTGTGTTGTCTTCTGTCAGAGCAGCTGGCTACACTCTTGTTTGAGGTGAACTCTGAGCAATCTAGATTCTTTATGAAGCAAGGAGAGAGGATTACCTGCATTCTTCTAGTACTTTTCTCTGTAGGTCACCATTGCAAACTCCCAAGCTCTCTCCGTTGCTTTCTCAGTCAATTTGCCAGTACTAGCAAGCACTGGATAAGTTCTTTGGTTGTTTTTTGCATCTAAAAGCAAAAAATCTGTCATTATCTCAACTTTGATTGATAACAAAGCTAAACTGTCAGCCTATTTTAACCCTGGAGAAAGGTGCAAGCGCAGTAGATATGGTACATTGATGGGAAATTAAATCTGCAGCATAAAAATGAGTCCTCCATCGTAATTTTCAGGGAGATTTTGAGCCACTTGCCCACAAAACAGACACCTTCGTGCTTTCACCTGTGTCAGCTGGGTCCTCAAACCCAACTCAGCCGCTCACTTGAACTTGTGCTTCCACTGAAGGTCTGGAACAGTCCTGTTTGTGTCACTTTCCCTAGACACATCGGAGGCACCAGTCTGGGTAACCTTTGAGCACATGCAGTGAAAGGGATGAAAAAGGCTTCTGCTGCATCAGTGTTTTCAAAAGCACACCACTTCTGGCCGTACTAGCTTGAGTTTCATTACATAAAGCAATAGCCATTATACCTTCATTTGACTTCTTTTGTTCAGCCTTGTCAGGTGCCAAAAAAAAAGACAGATCTGTGAAGAAAATGTCTGGAAAACATACCACAAACAGGGACTTTGTTATTTATTTCAGGGCAGGAGCCTTCCCAGAAGATACCAGACCAGATTTCTTTCTAGTTGCATCAGCGTAATTTCAGGGTGTCCTTGCATGCACATGCAGCACGTAAGCAGGAAATGCTGGGGTCTGTGGTAATGTGCAGAGAAAGACATCCAGAAGTTAACAGTGCTTGCGCAACTTCTGCAGACAGCTTCCCAGTCCATCAGCAGGAGATGTCACTCTTGGAAGACAATCACAGCCCATTAGGCTTGAACAAGGGTGGGCTGTGTGACAGCGCACCAAGGACCCAGGAGTCCTGGAATCCAGTCCTGACACAGTCACATATTTGCTTTTTGTCCTGAGGCAGGCGATAGATTCAAAGTTTCAGGTCAGCAGTGATGAGGATGTTCACCTTCTTGGGAGAAGGGTTGTAAGGAGTTTTGGAAAGAGAAGAGAGGTACAGAAGTAATAAAGGGTTGCCTCCTGTTTTCCATCAGGCATCTCCCACATCACATACCTTCTCTGCTGGATGGAAGGAGTCCAGTCCTTCACCTTGCTGCAAGCAATTTCTGTAAACTGAGGAGTCCAAAAGATGCGATGCAGAATCTCTGAAATCAGACCAGTGTGTTTTAGGCTGCCTTAAGCAATGTTGTATGACAGGGCCCTGTACAGACTCAAGCGCAAGTATCCAGTGTCTTTGCATCAGCAAGAAGGCAGAATGATCCATCCTTACTGTTGAAGTGATGGGGCTTGTAGCTGAAACACAGGCCTGTGACACCTGTAAATTAAAAATGCACTAGTCAGGATGTAGTTAATACTAACTAACCGTGAATCTGACTATAAACATTGTAAAATAGTGTAATCAACACAACGTATGAGCACTTCATAACATTGTGATGGCACATCAATATGTGAGCACCAAAGGAAGAAACAAGGAGTGTAGCTGCACATAAGAGACAACAATTTGTTGAAGGACAAGATAAGCACAAGGGACCGCAAATAAGCAGGACATCCTGCCAAATGCACAAGAATGATGAGCATGATGAAAAAAATACGTAGTATCAGGAGCAGAGGAGACCACCCCTTTTGGGAGGGAGGCAAAAGAACACTACAAACTTCAAACTCAAAGAGGAAAGACACAGAAGTAAGAAGACAGCCAGCTTTGATGCTCATCGGAGAGATCTCCAGCTTGATCACCTGGACCTCCATGGCTAGGAAACACCGAGGACTGCAGCCACCTGCACTTGCTGTATGGTGTTATCTCCAGGGTACTGTATACTTAAAACTGATTCAGAATATGAACGTTAAAAGTCTGGATGTGTAGCAATGATGATTAATGATGCATAAGAATGAATGATGAGCAATAATAGTGTTGTTAAGGAATTAATTTTGTAGTGTTTTGGTTTATAGTTTAAAATCGGATTCTTCATTCATCATGTCTTCTAAGCACTCCCATCAGAGTGATCTCTAGAACTTTAGCTGATCAGATATATTTATATATGCATCTGTATATAGTCGCAAAGAAGTTGAGAGATCTGGACCATAAAGGAAAAAAAAGTGATATGGGAAGCAAAATGATAAGCAAATAAGCAAAAATTTTCCAACTTATGCTTTACTTTTCATATTCATAGAATAACATAGTACTATTATAGAGAAAAGGGTTAAAAGTAAGAATAAGCCTCCTTTCAGTCCCCAATGTAAACCATCACTTCCTTTGTTAAGAAACTCTGACTATAAGCAATACCATACAACATACTCTAAGCTACTGTCTTTACAATGACTTGCTCATTAAGTAAGCGGGCCTGCCATTCAAAAGCAGCCTGACAAAACTTTGTCAGAATAAAGATTACATCTTAATGCTTCATTTGTAGTACAGTATGCATTTATTTGGTTTGGTTTAGTTTGGTTTGTTTTGTTTTTTGCTAGTGTGTACAGATTTTATTGCTTGGCTCTTTTCTTGAGTACACAGTTTCATAAGAAGAATACATCAGCTCTAAGCACAAATGAAAGAACAACCAAAGAACTATTTAATTAATAAACTTAAAATAACTAAAATTTACAGCTTACCTTAACGTATACATGGCAGTTCAAATGGAAAGATCTGTGTAAAATTTAAGGAGGAAAAGTGGAGGAGTATACAGAAATATAATTGTGTTGAGGGAAATTACTGTAGAATTACTATAGTTAACACAGAGTCTCTTCTTTGGGCAGAATTTTCCTCCAGAAGTTTGCAGGGTTTTGTGCTATGGATATAATTCATTTTCTTCTAAATACTGTTAGATGAATTGAAAGCTTCATGAAGTTTCAATTGCTTTTTCTGCTGAATTCCTAAAGGGAAGACTATTCTAGGTTGTTCATCTTCCTTCTAGTGGCATTTATAAATTTCCCTGAAATGCAAGTGAGAAACAACATTCCTGTTCTATATTTTTACCATACATATGTGAGAGCCATTCATTCAAAAGTGCACTTGGTAAAACTAGGAGGAAAAGAGAGGAGAGCACTGTCAGTTAGATGGGAACCTTGGGCATCCCGGTGGGCCAGAACATCAAAGATCAGTAACGTTTACAAAATCTGCTGCTTTCCCTCAACTCTTTCTCTTGTATCAGCAATGATACAGCTGATAGTGGCTACTGGCAACCATCCACCAGCTTTTTTTATGCCACAAGGCTTTGTCTCACTAACCACACCACACAACTGAACAGGGGCTCAAAACCGACTTAGGCAACATGGGGCTCCAAGACATTAACAAGTACTTCATAGCTGTCACAGGCTAATGTTTGTAAAGGTTAAAGGAGTGAGAAAGAAACCCCGTGTGTAGCCAGTCACTTCCACTTGGGTCCCTGACAGGAGACTTACCTAAACTGAGCTCTCAAAAGAGTTAGAAGCCATGAGTTTGCCATCAGGGTGATCAATCACAGACCAACAACACCATAGAGGTCTACGCTTTCAAACATACTAAATATACCTTTAAGTAACACTAAAATGATGTCTCCAATGAAATAAACTACTTCACAATTTCACCTAAAGGTTTTATTTCCACTTTTGAGGAAGTCAAGAGACCACAATATTAGAAAATAATTAATGACCATTTCTTATTAAACACAGGGAACTTTAAAGTACAGCAAGTGGAAAAAAACAAGTTTACTGCTGCTCCTCTATAAAAGAGACATACTTATAAGAATAAAATAGGAGTATGGTGGTATGTAATAAAAACAGCTTAAAGAGAACAACAAATACTGTAGTTACCACAAGGTCAGTAATTGTTTTCATTCCCATGCCTATGCTCTGTTATGTCCTGAAGTATAGTTCACTAATAAACTCAGATGAAACTCATAAAATGTATTTATGAGTGCATTACAGAGATGCCCTTTATGCCCTGTTCAAAACAGTTTATATACATGTTTAAAAATACTATCTATATCAAGATATTCCATCACAGATTGATGTGCAAAGGTTTTTGTTCTCAGAGGTCAAACATAGGTGTTTTTCCTTACGAGTTGCTACCATTTGCCCAGAACTAGTGGGCATGACAGCTATTCAAACTGAAGGCACTTCCTTACTTTTTTACTCGTCCTGTATGACACAACATGCTGATCAACCTCTGCAGACACTGTGAACTTCTCTCTTCTTCAAGGTGACATCACTCAGTAGATGTGACTTGAATCTCTCAACAATGTATGTAACTTTTCAAAAGCCCACTTGTTGATGATAGAGACAAAAATTGTAGACTTCAAAAGCCTAGAATCTGTTCAGCAATAGTTCTTTTCCAGCTCATTTCAACATTGGATACTTAAGCCTGGTTTTCAAACCTATGATGTCTCAGTCACAGCAGAGTTCATGAGCCAATCTTAAGTGTGTCTGTGTGACCCCATATGTTAGATATTCTCAGTCTCTGTAAATAGCTTTAAATGCCTTTCCCTTTCTACTTTTCCACTAGGTATTTAGAATACTTGAATGCTTTCAGATTTCTTTCAGTGACCTCGTTGTTCTTAGTGAATCAATAATATCTAGGGTATCAACAGCAGAACCTGCAGATTTCTTGATTCCAGAAGAAATTAGGACCTTCAGTTGAATCCGGCAAGAATATTATTTTACTTTTATTTCAATTTTTCTGTCCTCTCCAAAGATGTAAGTACCATCATTGCTTTTAGAGTATAGAATTGACACTGTCCCACATGACATTCTTGTCTCTAAAATGGAGTGACGCGAATTTGACAGATGGACTACTTGGTGGATAAAGAACTGACTGGATGGTTGCACTCAAAGAGTTGTGGTCAATGGCTCGATGTCCACATGGAGACCAGTGACAAGCGGTGTTCCTCAGGGATCTGTTCTGGGCCCAGTGCTGTTCAACATCTTTGTCAGCGACACGGACGACGGCATTGAGTGCACCCTCAGCAAGTTTGCTGACGACACCAAGCTGTGTGGTGCCGTGGGCTCACTTGGGGCAAGAGATGCCATCCAGAGGGACCTTGACAGGCTTGAGAAATGGGCCAGTGCAAACTGCATGAGCTTCAACAAGTCAAAGTGCAAGGTCCTTCACCTGGGTCGGGGCAGTCCTAGGCACAAATTCAATCTGGGCACAGAGTGGGTTGAGAGTAGACCTGAAGAGAAGGATTTGGGGGTGTTGATAGACGAGAAGCTCAACATGAGCCGGCAGTGCACTCATGCAGCCCAGAAGGCCAACTGCATCCTGGGATGTGTCAGGAGAAGCGTAGCCAGCAGGTAGGTCAAGAGAGGTGATTCTCCCCCTTTACTCTGCTCTTGTGAGACCCGACCTCGAATACTGCGTCCAGTTCTGGTGTCCCCACGATAAGAGGGACATAGAACTGTTGGAGTGCATTCAGAGGAGGGCCACAAAGATGATCCAGGGCTTGGAGCACCTTTGCTACGAGGACAGGCTGCAGGAGCTGGGATTGTTCAGTCTTGAGAAGAGAATACTCCAGGGGGACCCAATAGCTGCCTTCCAATACCTCAAGGGAACCTACAGGAAGGCTGGGGAGGGACTTTTTACAAGAGCGTCCACTGATAGGACAAGGGGAAATGGGTTTAAGTTGCAGGAGAATAGATTTAGATTAGATCTTAGGAAGAAATTCTTCAGTACGAGGGTGGCAAGACCTTGGAATAAATTGCCCAGAGAGGTTGTGGCTACCCCGTCCCTGGAGGTGTTCAAGGCCAAGTTGGACAGAGCCTTGAGTAGCCCGATCTAGTAGAGAGGCGTCCCTGCCCATGACAGGGAGGTTGGATTAGATGACCTCTAAGGTCCCTTCCAACCTAGGCCATTCTATGAATCAAGTATTAAAAATTTGTGTAGAAGAACAGGTTTGGGGGGACTCTTCTAGTTGTCCCTGATGAAAGTGATCTAGTGAAATTGATCCTGGTTTTGTCTCACTTACCAAAACCGACTTGCAAAAAAAAAAAATCTTCCAAATTGGAAACTTAACGAGCTTAGCCATTACACTAGGCAATTCTGTACTGATATTCAGAGACAAAACTTCCTTATTCACTGGAAAATCACTAGCCATTACCTCCAGGAAAGTTCAACTGATTAAATAAGTAAACAACATAGATCCCTTTGTAAATAACAATGAATTGATACAGTCATAGAATCATAGAATCATAGAATGTTTTGGACTGGAAAGGACCTTTAAAGGTCATCTAGACCAGCACCCTGCAGTGAGCAGGGACATCTTTAACTAGACCAATTTGTTCAGAGCCTCATCCAACGTGACCTTGAATCTTTCCAGGGATGGGGTTTCTACCTCCTCTCTGGGCAACCTGTTCCAATATTTCACTATCCTCATTGTAAAAACTTTCTTCCTTATATCTAGTCTAAATCTACCTTCATTTAGTTCAGAAAAAATGAATGTAAGCCACAACTTATCTCACCTTGTAGAAAATGTCTAAAATAGGTTGGAAAAACCCCAAAATAGCCTAGTCCTCTCCTTTGACAATAAAATGAGACTATGATTACTGGTTAGGATGCTGACATCTACTTTCTAAACAATAAGGGTCAAATCAGATGAACCTTGCCCCTCCTGAGATCAGGAAAACTCAATCATTTAAGTAAGTTCTGTGCACAGATTTCAAGTTTTTCATATTAAAATCAGATTCTGATTTCTAAAGTTACATTTAGTCTTTATTGATTCTACCACTAACAACTCATAGTTACAGTCATTCTTCCTCTTCATGTCTAATTTTTTCCCATGGTGTGACTATTGGATCTTAAATATTTCTGATATGATCTTTAACAAAATCCTTATATGTATAATATGCATTTTTGTTTCTTAACAGTGTTTGATAAATATGGAACTGTCACTTCACTCCTTGCAATCCCATTCATAACCATGGATGTGACATACATCTGAGGATTTTGGACAATCATAATTTCTCTGTTTCTCTACCACATGTCGGAGTTCTCAGTTAAAACTTAGCTTTGCAAAATCCATGCTATCCACCCCATTTTTTTGAAGTTACTTTCATAAATGAAAAAGAAGGAAAAGAAGAAAGGAAAACACCTGGATGAATAACTCAGTGGGCAGGAAGCAGAAAGGAGAAAATTTAACCACATTTTCCAGGAAGCCTGCTGAGCCAGGAAGAATACTAACATAGTGTTTTCTGTTATGACTGAGCACTGGATGGGAAAATAGTGACTCAGAAGTATTTGAACATGAGTATTATCACTCAGGTTTCCGATGGGATCAAGACATCTGGTTGCCTAACTTCCACTTTAATTGAACAGGAGCTGGCAGTTTCTCGTCTTTCCTCTAAAATCCTAGCCCATAGTCACAGGATTATCAGTAAATCGTGACTTATGAACATATTGCCCCACTCACCTGCAAGCAAAACTCAGAGGATTAAATAACAGTTTTATTTAAAATGACTGAGGTGTTACAGCCATCTTCAGATGGCTTATGCCTCTCCAAAATAACTGACTCAAAGGTAATTCCCAAGATTTACTGTATTTTGATACATTTTTTGTTTGCTTAATGCAAGAATTCTTCATGTCAGAAGGAAGACTAGATAAAGTTTGGATATAAACTATAGAAAATGACAGTAACACACTCATCTCAGGCTGTTATGAGATGTGAGCTCACAGCAGCTGAGTATGAAAGGTATCAGTCATCCACTTTTCATTAGGAAAAATCAGAATTTTTCATCATATGTCTGCATTCAAAGACAACTCTGAAAACATTTCATAAGCAGAGACCTGGCACTTGGCTAACAACAAGACTGCACAAGCAGGTTGCATGCGAACACAGGTCTGTCCACGGCATAACAATGACCTGTCAGCCAATGCAGGCTAAAAATTGAGACTTGTATTTGTTCCTTACCATTAATACATAAAACATGTCACTCTTGTTTCACTGACAGCAGAGAAACAGTGTGTAATATCTGGGAGTTTTCCACTGGGAAAGGAGGAGTTAGATTTTTTTGGCATGAACACTATTTATCTATCTATCTACTTATTTATTTCTCTGTTAAAGAGCTGCCAAGAAGCCTCCATATAAGCACCAGTTTGAAGTCCCAGTACAAAGTAGCAACTGTCCCCCCGATTCCCTGTCAAAACAGCACATCCATTTCAGCTTCACTGTGTAGGTGCAGACTCCTGCAATTGGACAGTGTTAGAATCAGGTGTAACAAATTTTCTTTATGTGCTCTGGTGTCTAATGGCACTGTGTTTTAGAGTCAAAAGAGTGGGATTCCCTCTGCTCAGAACTGAAGCCTGCAAATGATTACATCTTTTTCACTGTCAATATTTGGACTGAGTCAGAGGCACATGCTTAGGCAAATCCAAGCAATTTACTGTTAGCACACTTAAAATGTTGATTGTACTCCTAATAGAACAGAAAACCACATGTTTTTACCATATGTAATAAAATGCTTATGTGCAGATCACGTTACAGAAAGGACAAAATGCTGGCATCACACTAGCATATGACTTAGCAAGCTCCAGCAAAGAGAAATTTGGTTATGGCCACGCCAAGACCCAGTCTCAATATGCCTGAAAGTCCCAGAAAGCTGATGTTTCTCCTGCTCCAAGCTAACAGGACAGATTTAAATACAAATAACATCAGAAGAAGAAAGTCATTAAGCATTTCTTTCTCTTAAAGTGACATTATTTCTCCATCTAAGAATAAAATTTCTCTGAAGCTGCTTTAAGGCCTTCTGCTCTTATCTACCTCTGGTTCCCAGTAGCAGTTTCCATGGGCAGGTCTCCTTTTTGGCTGGATGAATGGAGGAGCACTGGAAGACAATGAAAACAGAAAAATACACTTGCTACTATCTATTTCAAAGTGTGTTTGTGGTTCAAACTCCCAGCAGTGGATTTCAGGTATATAATGGTATGGTAGCCACTGTTAGAAAACCACAACTGATCCCTAGTGTCTTAATACCAACGATCTTCTCACTCATACAGGTATTGCTAGGGAGCCCATGTAATGCAGAAAAGTAGCAATCTCCACATTTTACAGATAAGAAATGACAAACAAAGTATATATTTGCATTGTATAAAGCAGTTCGGAATAGATACACTCAGTGTGATAATTTAGCCAGTTGGAAATTTGCAATAATTAATCTATAGTGTTTCTGGTGTGGCATGGTGTGGCATTGAATTAAATAGAAAATCACAAGATGATATGTGAAATACGGGTTAAATTAACGAACTAGATACATATATCTGGAGCTCAGCAAGATCATATGTCAAATACAAGGTAAATTAAGGAACTAGATACATATAACTGGAGCTCAGCACCATAACTACAAACCTATCTTCCCAGATGTTCTTAACCTCAAATCTCTTGTTTCTTGGCCAAATATTACCAATATTTGAGTAGTAATGCTAGTAACTGGTGAGGCAACTAGGTGTTACTTTGAAAAAAAAACTATTACTTTTCCTCACTGTGGGCAGGGAGAGATTTGCCATTTATTGCAAAGGGAAAAGCTTTTACACTGAAAATCTTCATTTTGTGTATGAACAGCCAAAACTAGTCATGCTAGGACCATGCCAAACTGGTAGAAGAAAGAATCACTGACAGCTTCAGAAAACATCAAGTTGCAGGAAGATGAAGATGGCTGTGCTGAGTGAATTGGCAGACCATTTACCCACAGATTCCCAGAATCTCTCTGGTCGAAAGAGACATTTAAGACCACTGAGTCCAACCATTAACCTAACACTGCCCATAATAGTGTTCATCTTGTTTAAAATGTCACCCAATCAAAGATGCCATGGTAAGTTTTGGAAGTGTGGGATATCCTAAATAATTTCTTAGACAAAAAAGATAGTTTTCCCTTCGGATAGGAAAAATACCAAACCTTTAACATAATTCACCAAAAAATTATTAAAAATAATCTATAAGAAATAATTAAAAATAATCTAAAAGAAATCTATTAAAGTTATAGTAAAAATTAACTGTATCTTTATAGTCCCTCCGCAACTTGTTTGCAGAAAGGGTATACAGAAAATCTTTCAAAAATTACAACTTGCTCATGAAACAAAAGAAAATAGCACATATAATATGCATTTCACAAACATACCTAAGCTAACAAGCTAATTCATTTTTACATTGCTTTGTGGAGAAATTATGAATGTCTAGGTCCACATTATCAGTACAATATGTGATACATATCCATATATCCCTGCCCATGGCAGGGGAGTTAGAACAAGATGACCTTTAAGGTACCTTCCAACTTAAAATATTCTATGATTCTGTATGGACATCTGAGAGATAAAAGGCTTGGTAAATTATTTTGGAATTAGATAGTGAAGTGAAGCAACATATAAAAATGGCAAGAACGATGGACAGAAGGCTTAAAGATAAACATTACACAAAGTATTTGCTAGTCTTCAGAAGGACAGTAACAGAGAGCTCCAGTTGTCTGCCGTAGTAAGTGAAATGCTATCACGCCTCACCTTGAGGAGACTCACTATAAGAGAGACTCATGATACGACATCTGTGGTGTACTCACGCTACAGAATTACCATATAGACATCCTTTCTCTTCCTTACTTTGAAGAGAATCCCTCACCTCCTGAAACTTACCTATTGAAAAATAATCATTATATTGCTATGAAAAAACTCTAAGAAAAACAAAACAGTAAGCAATGAAGGTGTAGGAAATACTGCAACTGAGCAGCTGAGCAGCGCCTCTGTTTATGCCCCTGCTGAATGTGGCTCAAGTTGAAAATGCACTATTTAGGTTTGATGATTTGTTCATGTGTCTGCAAGTAGTTAGCAAGAAAAATATTTTCTAATTGATGGAACATTGTGTATTCATGCTCATCCTAGCTGTGTTTTGGTTTTGTGGGTTTCTATTTATTTATTTAATTTCCTTAGACAATGCAATGGGATAATAGGATGCAAGTCAGTACAAAGAATGTAAAAAGATCCAAGGACTAGAAAGCATTCCATTTTCCCTTCTCATTAAAGACATCGGAAGGACATGCAATTCTGCTGATCTCTGGTCCCATAGCCTTCTAGCACACAAGCTCACAATTCTTAAATGTTCTGTGAAGCACACAGCTATTCACTGAATTTTACTACACTGCCGTTTTTATTTCTGTGTAATCTTATTAGCCATTAATTTTGTGTCTGTTTCAGGTATGTATCCAATTTTTAAAAATCCAAAGCTCTGGCACATCTTCGTACTTCTTGATTCACCAGCACTTCAGAGAAAAAGGGAAGAAAATTCTTTTCAGTTGGAACGAAACAAGAACTTTCAAAGTTTCTAAGGAAAGGACTGTTTTAATACTTTTGAATTGAACAAAACTTTTTGGTTTTATTTTGATAATTTTAAAATTTACTTTCTATTTAAATCAAATTAAAAGATATTTTGTTCAAAACAACAATAAAGTTCATAAAATTAAGTAATCTGTCTTTTTTCTCAAAAAAGCCATCGCAGTTGACCAGTCCTGCATGGTGCTTTAGCAGCAACCCACCATGTACCACGCAGGTGCCATAAGCATGTGGATGTGGTACCTCCCTCAGGAGCATGACCAGCCACAGTACAAGTTGTGCAGCAAACAGGCAGTTCTGTGCAGAAGTCCACTGCCAACAGAGGTGTCAGAGAAGAATTCTCAGAATTCATAGAATGGCCTAGCCTGGAAGGGACCTTAGAGATCATTTTAATCCAACCCCCTTGTCAAGGCCAGGGATGCCTCTCAACTAGATCATGCACTAGAAGAGAAACCTGTTCTGATACCAGGTTTATTGCTTGCCCTATCATTGGCCAGGGACAACATCAGGGGCTTTTCAGGGTGAAGCTTCTCCAGACAGAGGGGACAGCTGTACACATTTTGCTGCCTGTTCTGACAGCCCAACAACTGGAAGAGCAACCATACTGCAACAACACTGGCTTGGTGGTCTAGCAGGAACACTTCATTAATACAGGACGGTAATACAGGGTTGAAATGCTGATGCCTTCAGATACTAGATTCTCTTAAATTAGCACTCACAACAGGCAGGCGTCATCACCAGGATTAAAACCAACTGTGAACAAAACTGCGTAACTCATGTTCCTTTGTGTCATGCTGTCTTGCTTAGACAGCTCTAATTTCCAGCTTTTAGTTGGGCACTTCTCTGCTGTGTGGTGCTGGAATGTGAACACCTGCAAGAGAAAACAGAAGATTGGCATCCAGAAGCATCTTCTCTGTTTCTTCGGTGTCAGAAATTACCTGTTCAGGCCACAGCTCCTTTGTACTGACTTCTAAGCTGTCTGGCAGTAGAGAGAAAAATTGTTAATGAGCCAAGCATGCTTTACCTGTGTCACGATGTCCCAGACCACCATATACTCAGTGTCTGGGCAGAACAGTCACATCTCTGATGTGGAACTTGCCTTCACTATTTGTGACTACATGGAGTACCTAATGCTGTTCATGAAATTAAGGGATTGGGGAAGGAGCCCTTTGAGAAGGAGATGCTTGGGAAGGGTTCAGATCTTTCCAAGCAGATTTAGCCTCTGAGGAGGATGAGAGCCAATCTGCAGGAGAACCTGGTTTTGTCATCCTGAACCTAGAAAGTGACCTAGATAATAGCATGCTCTCCACCTGCCTGTTCAGAGGACTGAAATAGTGAGACCTTCACAGTAGCCTGCAATTCAATTGACTAATGAAAACCCTAGTGAAAAACACAAATTTGCTTCACAGCTTTTGAAGGTCAGCTCTGAAGGCCTAAATTTAGAGTAGAAATTCCTAACAATCTTCATTTTATACTCTCACTGGTCTGCTGATGCTGTTTGAGACCACATGCAGAAATCCTACCAAGCAGTAGGTGACCCTAAAATCATATGTATTAATGAACCCCTTCCAGACATTGACTTGAACCCTCCCCTTTAGCTTGCAGCCACTCCTCTCCACACACCCAGGGTGAAGCTGAAGTAGCTTACACAAGTTTGAGGAGTATGCTTTGCAGTCCAACAAATGCCTGTGTGTGTATACATCCGTACACATGCATATATAAATCTACCTATGGGTATAGGTAGGTAGGTAGAAAGCTAGATTTAGCAGGATGAAGGGGAATAGGATTCTGGAGTAAACAAAGCATAGATATACCATCTCTTCTGCATCCAAAGAAAAATTTACAGAGGTATGCAGTACCCACCAAATTTTGACCCTACTAAAGCCAACTCAAGAGCTTTTGACAAGACATCCCATAATATGTCTAAGAAAATCCATGTACTTACTTTATCTTGCTTTCTCTGCAGTTTCTGAGCACCCTAAGTTTAGCCCAATCTCCTGTTATCTTCATCACTTTCTAAGTATAGTTTTATTGCTCCTTTAACAGTGCAATATTACCATTTTCTTCTATTTCTATTTGTAAAAAACCATGCTGGCATCTTGTATATCTTTTATAACAAGGAATACTCTTTGTTCAAAACCTTTCAGACTTCTGCATCAGCACAATTCAAGCAAATGCTGAGTCTGCTAACATCTCCTGCCTTTTCTCAGCAAAACTTTGTATTTGCATGCACAGTCAGCAAAATTCTGTAAAACTACATTAGGCTACAGGCTAATGACTAATTTCCTATAAGATTCTGCAATTTCTGTGTATTAAGAGCTCACTCAAAACTCTGGAAATTAGTTCTGTTGACTTGTTTTTTCATTAACTTCTATATTGCAGAGCACAATATATTTGGATTGAATGTTGCCATTAGTGAGATTAGAAGCCATCAGTTATTATTATACTGAATTTTGCCATATCATAATTATACATGGTTTTATGGCACCACCTACTGAAATATTAAAATTATGTAAAACAGTTTAAGAATTAATTTGAAATTATCTTGCTGCTTCATGTGTTCAATTTGAAAATGTAGACTGTAGTATGTTTTACAGCTAAAGACTAAAAGACTGGCAAATGCATGCCTAGTTTACTGTGCTTTTTAAATAAATGTTTATTTTCTTGCAGAAATACTCAGGATAATAATGAACATAAAATATTGCTTTTAAACTTTGTGTTGGTAAGAATATGTTCTTCTTTAATCAGTTAATGATCATGAGGGAAATCCTCAAATAACACATTGATGTGTACATTCAGTAATTTAAGCAAAAATATCAAAATAATTCATAGAATGGCCTGGGCTGGAAGGGACCCTAGAGATCATTTTAATCCAACCTCCCTGTTGTGGGCAGGGATGCCACCTCTCGACTAGGTCAGGCAACACGTGAGAACCGAACAGGAATCGAACCCGCGACCTTTGGTGTTTCAAACACCACGCTCAGCCCACTGAGCTAAGTCCAATTCTATTATATATATTTTTCTTGTTTGAAATCAGATAACAAACTGAAATGAAATACTTTGTATTTTCTAGTTTGCAGGGAGTTGTTGAAATGGACTATATTAGAAATTTGGACTAGACTGTTTATAAGAAAGTGTTCTCTTTGGTTTCATGAAGCTATAGATACCCTCATACATGGCAATCAAATCCTTAGGGTTTGTAGAAAAACCTGAAGAATTATCTCAAAGAAAAAATTTCTAAAGGCACCTTCATTTATTTTTTTTCCATTTTATCTACAAGCGTCAATACTATAACGAATTGTGGAGATGATCCAATAATCAGTGAATTTAAAATACACAATGCCATCATGCATTCTGACAGTGTTGATTACCATATTATATTTTTAATGAAGTTTCAAACTAAGGATTTCCTGACTTTTCTGTTTAAAGGTCAACTCATTATTTCACAAAGCTCAGGGTTTTGGAATAATTATACTTGGGGCATATTTTTGCCTTCTTGCACTCTTTTTGTATTACTCAGGCAGCCTGATTTCCCTCACTATATCCCAGGAGATTGGCGGGCGAGAATAATTATGTCCTGTAACTTCTCTTCCTGTCTCTTGACATCTTAGACCACAGTGGGGAAAATTAGGATGCTGTGATCTAACCCATGTGTCATGTGTGTGCCCATCATTGCTGCTCTTGTCTGGGGTGAGCCAAGGATGCAGTAAATGGGGATCAGCTCCTTTGCTCTTCATCTCTTCCCTGGGCTGCTTCCAGGTGACTTATGAATTCCAGGGACCACAGATCATGAAAGCTTGCAGGAAACAAACAAGAAACACAAGCAATGGGTTAACACATCCCTGACCTAGGTACATGGGTGAATAAAGTTAGCATGTATCTGTCAAAATTATCACATGGATTTGTGCAGTCTAGGGTTACCTGTTGTATCATCGTGAGCTGTATCAGAACTTACAATCCATTAGTTACAGAAGTAAGAATGGTCAGTATGTATGAAGAGGAGATAAGCAAAAGATCAACAGTAAGATTTCACAGAAACGTAATATAAGTAAATTGGATATGAACATCTGTATGTTAAAATGTGCATGTATAAATATAAAATGCAATATATTTTGGAGACCTGTAGACTCCAAGCAATACTTTGGAATTGTTACCTTATATCTGTATTTTGATATTTACAGTTTATACTTCAAATAGTAAACTGATTTACTTAGTCCAAATCATCCCTTCGACACTTTTCTAAACTCACTGCTGTTATTAATTTTTTTTTCCTGTTCTAGATAAATCATTTGGGATTTTGGAATATTGTTATACTGGGAATGATGAGGAAATGCTTCTCGTGTAGTTTTTTCTCTGACCACAGTTGTGCAGGTGTTTAGAGAACTGCAGATTCTAAATAAATTTTGATGAAGAGGAGTCTGGGGGCAGACATAGATCTCAGGCAGACACAGATGTTCCACTAACTTGACGGTACTGTACTTGTTTCCGTCTCATGTGCATGCACTCAGAGAAACTTCTTGCATGCTAAGAAAATACAAGTATAAACCATGTCACATATCCATTATGTTTACAATATTTTATTCCAAATAGTTGCATAAAACGTGGGTTTAAAATGCTACTTTCCTTAATGTGTGAATGTACACATGTATGCATACCGTATACAAATGTAATGACCAAATTCTGCCCTCAGAAAAACACATGCAATTCTAAGGAAAGTATTTGGCCACTATATTGCTACAAAGCCAAGTGAAAAATAATACTATAATACAAACTAATGTAATGACACTTCTTAAAGTAAAGTGAAAAACTAATGAGAAACAGATGTATGCATGAGAGTATTTTGACTTAAATGGTATGTGTGGTTTCATTTGGGCACGTGTTTCTTTAGCATTTGTAGAGTATACACAGCTATGCAAAGGAAAATATTAGTTGTTGAAAAATGTCTATGCCATCAGAAAAAAGAGGCTTTAAACGGAAAAGTATTCAGATGAAAAAGCAAATTCTCTAAGTCTCATGAGAGTTCAGCACTTTTCAGCTACGATTAATTAGTTCTTTCGCATTCTGGGAGGCCAAAACAAATGAAAGGATCAATGCCTTTCTGTACCCACAAGACAGCGCTCACTGCAGCTGCACCAGCTGAGAGCACCACTGCTGCTTGGGACTGAAACCAAACTAGCAGCGGCAGAAGCACCCCAGCAACCTGCGTCACTGCTACCTCAATTCACCTTTCCTGGGGAGCAGCACAACCCCCGGCACTGCAGAAACCTCCTCTGTGTCAAGCTGGTACATGGCTTGCAAAATTGACTGCGGTATTAACATCTACTGAGTGTTCAAGAATCTTGGTTGGAAGAGCAGGGAGCAACCCTTTCCTCCCTGTAGGGCAGGAAGGAGTTTGCTTTTACCGACAACACATAACCTTGTGTTTTTAGATAATGCGGTAGGCAGAAATATTTTTTATGAGATGTTACTGGAGTAGAGTAGTGAAATAACGTGAACATAGACATCTCAAGAGAAAATAAATCTATTGTCAGCCAGATAATCCACAGAAACTACCAGCTGGTGTTGTGCTCATGTTCAGAGGAGCACAACCTCTCTGTCCCATTTTACTCCTCCACTCTTGAATTCTTTCTCAATTTTCATGACAACATTTTTTAAGCCCTGTCCATAAAAGCCACTGCTGGCTCCAAATTTGATTTGTAAATACATTCCTTCAGGCTAATTTGCAAACAAGGACCAACAGAATAAAAGTCAATTTTAGCACAGGCTGCTTCTACACACATGATCTATAAAACAATTCTGTTCCTCTACTGAAATGCATCTGAAAAACACGAAGACCAAGACCCAAGAGGAAAGGAAGGAAAAGATGAAATCAAGAGAATTACTTCCATGGGCTCTGAATAAGGCTCCCAGAACACAATAAAGAGTTCAACTTTTCCTAAACTGTTGTCACTAAAGCCGGCCACAAGTTGGGCTGCTCTGGGAAGTTCTTTCTGAATATCAGTATGAAAGATCATTGTTTCATGCCCACAGATCTTTCACCTGCAAATAGCAATGGGAACACAGTAAAAAGTCTATAAATCATTATGGCTTTAACACATGGGTAAAAGCAGCACTACTTGTGCTCCACAGCCGCTAAATAGCTTTAATTCAATTCTGTTCTACTGCTCGAGAGACATCCTCCTTTCTTTCATGTCTTTCTATCCTTGGATACAGAAATCTGACAAACAGGTCTGCCAGCACTGCCAGATCTTCTCCTGGAGCCACGGGGCCAGGATCTTTTCCATGGTTGAGAGGGCTGACCTGGCACTGCCCTTTTGGGATTTAAAGGCTACAGTCTCTCTGCAGAGTGACAGAATATTTGAAACCCACATGAAAACCACCAGCCCCAGGAAGCCACAGTCCCAATCTCAGTTTTTCATTGGTCATGCGTATTCCACATCAAGATCCTCAAGACAAACTGGGAGTTTGTCCCCACCTCTTTCCTTAGGAACTGAACCATATTTTGGAGCAGTCAAAGCAGAAAAATTTTTACTTTACACAAGTTTGGACAAAAACATCAGGAATAGATAGCTATTTTAACGAGATTTAATCCAAAATCATCTACAGTTTGATGCTGCATAGTACACAATAGGGTAGAGATAACAAAAAATAGTATTTCTACAAAACAGAAAAGGAAGAAAAATCTTTTATTTTAATGTAAAAAAATAGAATACAAAGGACTGGGGGAAAAATTATGTTTTCTTCTGGAAAGTAGTTCCAGCAGTCTCAGGCTGTGTCTCAGTCTATCAAACCACTGAGACATTTTGGTCATTTTTCCTACTACTGTATGAATTAAAAACAATCCCTGAAAGTCCTTCAATCATTTTTAAAGCTTTAAATGAAGCCCTTGGAAAATAGAAACATGTAAAGGAGGGTCATTGTCTAAAGTCATTAAACAAATCAGTCCAGAGTATCTGATTCCTCTCATTCTTTGTCTAACTGTTCTTGTAAATTATATTTTGTCTTAACTTGAATATTGACAGCAGCTTTTTGCCAGTCCAAACTTTTTCTTCTCTATCTTTCATTCAGTGGCAATTCACCACATAACCACTTCTGCTTCTGAAAGTGCTGGTGCAAAATTCTCAGGCAGTGTCTAGCTGGGGAAGCCAAAAATGTTTGCTATACATCCTGTGATTTGGTATGGAGTGCTTTTGGGAAAGACTGATCAGAAGTGGACAAAGGAATTCCAATTGCCTGCTCTAAAAGAGTGAGCTTAACTCATGTGTTTAAGTTGTCTATTGAACTGGAGCTAAAACTCAAAGCTGTTGAATCTTCTCAGTGACCTTGTGAAGGGTCTTTTACCATTTCGTTCCCCTTTCTTATTTCTCGAAGTTCCTCAGATTGTAGATACAGAAAGGAGAATTAGTATTTGTAATGACTGTTATTTGTATTTTAAAATCATGTTGGCCCTTATATTCAGTAAACAGTCTACGAACTGCTGTGTGTATTACTATCTCTTCCCAGAAAAGTCTGTTTATGCCTTCAGCTTGTTGGCAAACGTGAAACCCTCAGGTGGTAGAAGTACAATCTCACAGAAGACTGCATTTTTCACAGGCAGGCACATAAGAAGCCGTGGCTGTGGTTTTGCTACCCAGTGACCTAATTTTCCTGCTTGAATAAGAGAGAAAGTGGGAGGGGTGCATCTCAGAATGTACCATTTTTAATAGGTAACTGAATATGGTCTGCATGGTGCGCTTGGTTAATAAAAAAAAATAACTGGTACGTGTTGAGTTCCTCGGACAGCCACGCCAAAAATGAACGTGATGCACAATTGATTGTGCTGAATTTCCTTCCGACTCCTTTCATTAAGATGTTCTATTCCCGTAAAACAAAAACATTTATGTTCTCATATGTACGTCAATGGCAAGGGATCAGTTTTCAAAACCTGCCCCATTTCCTCAATGACTCAGCTTCTCAGCGTTGCACTGTTTGCATAATGAGAGTAACTAATCCCCAGAGTAAATAGATTGACTACATGTAGTCTCTACCAAATTTATATCATCAAAGGTCAAGTAAAATGACTTGCTTCCTTATGGACTTCTTTATATTGTCCCATGTGTATCTTGCACCATTTTTAAAAATATAGTTTGTGACACATGACAGTGGGAAGGAGAGAGCATTGAAAAATGATGTATTTACACTTGGCTTTGAAAACAGAATACTACTGATATTCTGACAGCAATAAACATGCACTTTCCAGTATATAGTTTACAGAGGGAGAAAGAGAAAGGTAAATACCTTGTGCACATCTTCTCTTTATGATGTAAAAAAGAACTTACTCACTGTATTGCATATTCTTTTAAATTTCTGGGTTTTACTTCATCTCCCCACATCACAGTAATGTACCTTCTTCAATATCAGATACAAAACTGTATAACAACTGATTTTCCTGATTGAGTAAGATGCATTAAACGCATTAAAACATTAGACCTTGTTGGCTAACATATATCTCCCTTTCACTTGAACATCTCTTCTGAAGATCACATCAGAACTTGAAGGTCCAATACAGAGGCTCTGCTCCTCTTGGGTAACACAGAGGCAGTTCAGAGGCTCACAAGTGTTTGTTTCTTACATACTGCAATGCAGGTATAGATTTCCTCTTGTAATTTTTTTTAGGGAACAAGTGCATATTCTACCAATATCTCAATAATCAATCCCTGAGGTCCATAAGAAGACAGTTATTAAGGAAACTTCATGTGCAGGTGAAATGCATCCACTTAGAGCATCCTTCAAATCTTTGTCTCTTATATGTTACAAAACAGAGAGCATGTCCTTATGATCAAGTTTCCAGGTACTTCCTACTATGATTTTTTTTTTTTTTTTGCATTTTAAATACAAGGTGACTATTTAAAATCAAATTCTGTAATCATTACTTCAGAAAATCATTTAATTTATTTCAATGACAAATATAAAATGTGCAGTTCTGATCTCTGTTACTTTCCAAATATTAATTGCACAGGCTCTCCTAGCACCACCGGAAAATGGCTTACAACCAACGGAAGCAGAAATAACTGGTTCCAAATGAGTTACCAGGAATGCAGAGCTACCTGTGCTGCAGAGCCAAGAGGAAATTCAACAGCTCCTATCTCTGGTTCTCATCCAGAGCCAGTTCACAAGTATTAGCACTCTCACATTTTAGGCAAGTATGTTACTAATCATGTGTTGCACCACTGTTGTGGTTCATTTATTATTTTAGAGGCAACAAGCAGGTGAAAATTTTTCCCAAAAAAATTTGAATTACAAAATCTTAGAATTTTTTTCCAGTTACAAAGGGTGAATGGAGGATGAAGAAGAAAGATTTACTTGGGGACTGTGTCTCTAACTTTATCTATAACAAAACAAGAGTATTCCACAAGAAGCCTGGTGGAAAACAGCACTTCATGACAGCGCAGGTCTTATTCATGATGACACATTTACAGTACAGGCTGTCTTACTGAAGAGGGTAGACATTCTAGTGTGTGCAAAGCCTACTAATTGCGTAGTGAAGTGCTACCTCATCTCAGAGGAAGGGTATTGTGGTCAGGTCCTGAAGTTGTACATATTAAGAAAAGCAGAAAATACATTTTAAGAACCAAGCCATTATGTAAATACTGAAGTACTGCACTATGTCGATTGTGTCAGTTTTATTAGAGAGCTGTTAAGATATGTATTTCTAGGAATAAATATTTGCAACGTATTCTTACCCAATCCTGAAATAGAAAAAAAAAAAAAAATAGTCTCAATAGCAGAAAAATATGATAGGAATCCAAAACTCCAGACCAATTAGCGTATCAGAAAGAACAGTAACACTAATACAATTGTGTAAGTCATCTACATCTCAGGCAGACTGATCCCCTGACTGTGAGCTCAGGATAAAGCTGGAGGGACAGAAGGAAATTTTCACCCCCAGAAATATTTGCTCATCATCTTACCTCCAAGTACAAAAACACATTTCAGCTTTAAACACAAGAGCTCTTACTTTGACAGCAGGGGAGCCATATCCCGAGCTGCTGGGGTATGGGAGAGAGTGTGGGGGGCAGAGGCGACTGTTACTCTTTACACTGCTGTGCCCTCTGCTCCGTGCTGGAGGGAATCCTCCCGTGGCGTTGGTATGGACCGAACAGGCAGAACCTACATCCTACACCACACAGCCAGACTCTCCTCTCTGACGTCAACAAAATGGAACATCCCCCCATATTCAAACACGTCCGCATGGTTTACAGCTGAGTCATTGTCAAGGCATGGCCTCCCCTAAGATTAGATGATGGCAGAGGATGACTTCACTGACAGCACTTGACAAATTTACTTTGGGCTTAACCAGACGCAGGTTAGGGAAGGAGATAGCTGCACAAGCTCTTGATTGCTGCACAGCTGCTGCAGCTCTTTCTTGTGAAAGTAGGTTGACCCAGACTGCAAAACACTTGTATCTCACACATGCTAGTGACATAGTCAACAGCAAGAAGTGAACATCCACACACCGTTGAAATACCTTGACATGGTGACCAGAATCTGCCTTGTCTCCCCTACACACAACAACAAGAAAGGGCCTGGAGAAAATCCAAAGCTAGAATAGGCACCAGATTTTCAGGGCATGACTGTATTGCATGGTATAATGACAGACAGGCTACCCAGCTGCAGCTGAAAAAGTCAGGATGATGGATGAAAATGGTGAATCCCTGTTAGAGGAATGTTTCACACCAGCTAATTAATTAATCAGGCTTAGAAGGAAATATCATGAGAGGAAAAATCAAGATAATATCACGGCAACCTGAGAAGTACATTGAGATATTTTGAAAGTTTATAAGGAAAAGCAAAAAATAAAGAAAAATAAAAATAAACAGAAAACTTCAAGAGACAGGAGAATGTCTATAGATTTTCAGAGAGAGGAGACTTACACTGAAGTATACCAGAGTCTACACCTTCTCCATGAAGGCTTCATCTAAAAGAGCAGGTCTCTGTAAAAAGTTTTAGGGTTTTAACAAGAAACTTCCAAACTTGAATTTTCCAATGAAAAAAGTTTCACCAGAATGTCTCAACCAGTTCCAACCTAAAGATTCTTATGCATTAATTTACACCCTGGCAATTTTCACATTAAATAACAATGTAAAGTCTAAATTTTTCTCTTTTTTTTTTTTTCCTAAATTGCAGGGGGTTTTAATGTTGAGCACAGAAAAGCAAAGATGAATCATAAACAAAGGTACAGTGTTCTTTTCCTCTGAAATACTATGTTGACTTAAAAAAAAAAAAGTAAAAAGAAAAGTCCTTGCCTTCAAATTTCTTCTAGAGTTTTTCTGTTAACAATTTAGTAAGAAGCACACAGAGAAAGAAAGAACCAAGGTTTGTACTTAGCAAGTCATCAAGCAAACGAGACCAAAGAGTCCCAATAAATATTAGTGTTGTCAAAAGATAATACAGTCCAAAACATCTGAAACAGTAACACAAGTAAAGACATGTTGAAACCTTCTTTGGTCACATCAGTTGCATTTATAGAATAAACAAGAGTTCTGAGTTTACAGAGAGTAATTCCACTCTATGCTGTCATTTCTGTAAGGTATAATGGGCTTTAGAATTTACACACACAGGGTTTCCAGCAATTCTTGTTTAATTTAAAGCTTTATTATATTTTCCTTAAGTCAGTCATCACAATTTATCCCTCTTTTTCGGACTTATGAGGTACTGTTCATCTGGAGGCTGCAAGATGTTCTTATTGAGTATTAACTTCACTGCTCAGAAGTAGGAGTTAATATTGTCTGGGGCCTGGCATAGTTCAAAGATTGGGAGGCTGTGCAGTGGGTTTGGAAATAGATCAAAAATCCCAAAGGGATGAGGCCAGGCCGCTGGCAATTGACTCCAACTATATTGTGCAGAAAGCTGAAAAATGTAACTCACTCTTCTCACTGCTAGTCGTTGGGATCATAACTAAGCACTGACTTTCTAGTTAACATCTTAAAAATCCAGCATTTAATAACAAATGGCAATAAACTGGTTGCCTTTTTTTAATTCCCGAGTTCATACACACACAAACTAACACAAACATGCTCATCGACTCTTAGTCAATTCAGCTAATTTCTCTGATTTCGTGCAACTCTGAATGATTTTCAACAGAGCAAACCAACACAAACCAATCAAAGAAATCAAATTACTTAGGTTCTTTCTTTGAAGACAATTTGCTGATCTTAATACTTTAGATCAACTAATGATGTTCTTTCTCTGTCTTTTATCTTGATTACAAACACTTCTTATATAAATTATGGGTTTCACTTTTACCTCCAGGTAAAAGTGAAGGTAAAGGAAGAGTTGGACTTCATGGAGAGGAGATGGAGAATATGTTGTTTGTCTTTACTGAAATAAACTATATTCACAAATATCATAGTATTATTTTGCATTTATAAAAAATAGCTTAAAATAATTCTCAGCTAAAACCAACATTCAATAACTTCAGTGCTGATAAGGTACTTTGCATGTCTTGTTGAAACACTTTTAGAGAAGTCTAGTGTCCACAAAATGCAATTTCTAAAAATCAACAACTCCCAGTGTCTGTCAAACAAAATATTCAAAGTCAAAATCGTCCCAATCTTTCCAAATTTTGCTTGTGACTGCATACTCCTATCAATTTAAATGCATTCTAATCAGTATGTTCTAGTCTGAATACTTAGCAATAACCAGCTAAAAGGCTGAGGATCCTATACAACCTGATAATTGTTTGACGATCAAGACTACATTTGGATGTTGGCAACTAAGAAATACTTCCCTTAAAAATGTTGAGCCTTAAGGCAGTCTATAAGCTCTACAAAGCCTGTGCCTTTATATAATACATAGGTTGTAGAAGAGTGTAGGTAATCATTATTGTTTAGGAGGTAGCTCATAAAATAGGCAAGGAAAAAAAATTGGATTTAGCCAGAGCTGGAGAGCATTGGTGAGGGGATGTTTTCCCAGAAACCAGGAGTAAAGCTCTTCCAGTACAAATAATCTGTTCTTTTTCAATATCCCTTTGAATCTGAAAAACCATTAAAATTTAATTTCACACATTTTAACTGAAGCCAAAGCTGTTAAAAAAATCTCTGGTAGATCAGTAAATATGACCTTGACCGTTCATCATTCTTTTCAAAATGATTGATTTAAATAAAAAGAGCACAAAGCCAAAGTATGAGGAAGACATTTCACATTCAGTTATAATAGAATCCATCACCTTTTCTTTGTAAAATAGAAATACCTAAAATATTGGAGGAAAACATTTTTTAAATGTGATTTCACTTGAATTTAGAATATATACCACACGCTGCTGGTGTTACACGTGATGACTTTGCTTAAGTTTTATCAATGCTGAGATACAAAAGTAGAATGAGATTATGGGAGCAAGAGACAATGTCATTACCCAAGGAACAGACTAGGAATGCAGAGACCAAGGGTATGAAAGAAAATTAATCTGTTCACCACACAAGTTCTGTTTACACCATGCTTGTGGGACAACAAGGATCTTGGGATTCGAGACAAGAAGGTGTCTATGCATGAACAAATCATCTTCAGAGCAGTATAGAAATGTAGGGACTTGGTCAAGCAAGTAATCATATATTTCGATTCAAAGACGACTTTGAAATACCTTACCAGGCACTTATGGTGCCTTCCATGTGGAGAAAAATATCTCCCAGAAAATATTTCAAAAATATGTCAAATCAAAGAAGTTATTTTTATGATTTCTTCTGCAAATTAACAATAACCTATGTGACTTAAAAAAATACATTAGACAAAACTTGGTATTGCAAGGTTATGCTACAAAGCTATGCTTAATCTTACGTCAAAACACATATTTGTAACTAATTTGTATTGGATGAAAACTGGATATACAAAAAAGTTATCATCATAAGCGCCTTCACTGGATGTAAAGGTTTTGTTGTTTTAATTGCTAGTATTTATTTTCCCCTTTCTTTTGTATGTGTTCATACTGACAGCCATGTGTAACATTTAGCAGCGTGTCACCATACAGTTCTGGATATATCTATACAAAGTCACTAATCTGAGAAAAAAACCCAATATCTTCTTATTATATGAGTGCAAATGCCCTTTGAGCCCTTTCACAATACATTCCTTTTTGTGATTTCAGAATATCTACATCTAGGGGCCACTAGAGAAGACTTCAAAAGCTCTATATGTGCCTTATCACTTATATTGCATACAGCAAAATGGGAGAATGGGCCATGAGAAAAGGCCTGGATTGTGTTCTGAAGCAACACACTGTCAGAGTCAGAAATATTAAATAAACACAGAAAAACAAACAAAAATCTAACTTAACCAAATTTCTTCTCACTGGAAAAACTAGTTTGACAATGTCCTAAATCTCTGCCCTACGTTAATAATTCTCCTGAAGTATGAATATCTTGGACTCTGAGTTTTAAAAGTGTATCTAAAATTAGCTTAACCTATATTTTTCCTTATTCTTCAAAAGCAGTAAATTCTTCAACTGCTTGTCCTTCTGCCCTTATAAGTAATGAATAGACACACAGAAGATAACTGCCTGCCTCAAGGATAATAGGACCGAATTATAGTGAAAAGCACTCCTGACTCCACTTAAAAATTTACCAGGCAGACAATAGCAGGAGTAACAACTCTGGAAAAGGAGCAACAATCATATCTAATACACAGTAAGAAAGAAACCAAAGATGTCAGAAATACCAAAATGTGAACCTTCAGCTTGCACACAGTCCTTCACCCAAAACACAGCCACCATTTCTACCCCCATACTGCCTAGCAACCCAATATAATTTCTTCACTTGCATCAGTATCTCAGTAAAGTTTAATAAGGATCCTGAAGGAAATAAGGATTGCAGGTTTTGTACTTAATGGAATGGCTAAAGCCTGCAGAATAGGCTTAGGTATTAGACTTGTCCAACTTGAAATGTAATATGAGCAAACACAGCCAATTAATCTTACCTTTCAAAGATAGGTAAAGGACAGAATGAACATTTTGTTCAAATATATTTTTGTTCTGTGATGCTACGAAAAGAGGAAAAAAGGAAAAACTCCATGATTTGTTCAAATCCCCCTAATGTGACAGCTGCAATAGATGAGATTAATCAACCGCAACCATCAAACAATACGTGGAGGACAGAGGCTGCACTTCGATCTAAATTTCCACTAAACACTACAGTCTGCAGTATATCTACATCCAAAACCACTCCAAAAATAACACATGACATTAATCACTCTTGGCCATTCATTATAACCTGATGAATTTGCAGAGTTAGTATTCCAGTCCACTGGAGACTAAAAAATAATAAAAATAAAAAATAAGCTGGAGCAGCAAAAATGCCAGATGCCAAAAGAATAAATAAAGCATAGTGATTCCACAGCCCAGAATCAAAAGAATGACCGCTAGATGTAAATGGGCCAAGCAGTGGCCTCTCATATATATGCACATACTTTTCATTACAAATGAAGGCTATAGTTAAAAGAAGTTCACAGACGTTTTCTGTGCAAGACATTGCAACAGTGAAGATAAAGTAGAATAAATGACGATGTCCCATAAAATATCTCAAAACACTTCATGAACGTGACTTGACACAGCCTGCTTTCTTGCAAGGAACATAACTGGTAATCAGCATTACCATCCCATAGATGCTGAAACTGGGGTACCCTCTAACCCTTAAACCTGAAAAGACTTGCTTAAATCTGGTGTGAACAGTCTCATCAGTATAATGCTTAATTACAGTTAAGCATGTGATTACCAAAAATTGTAACTGCAGCAATGGAATATAAGCAACTCTTCAAATCTCTCATGAAGTGAGCTCAGGTCTCCTTCTTCCAATCTCACCCTTACTGACACACGGCAGATGTATCTCCCATTCTTACTCTAGTGCTAATATCATTGAACTCTAAGCTTACAACTCATTTTGGTGGGGAAATTTGTACACAAGGGCAGCGCAGAAATCCATACTTTGAGGAGATTTCCCCACCCTTCTCTATTTTAGTTTGTAACCTTTGGACCAAAATCAACATCAGTTCAACTTTTAGCTATTATGCTTCCATCAGCAAAACAGGATTCATCAAAAGCAGAACATTTTTCAGATTCCCATCCCACCCTGGCAGGCCAGCTCTCCCGGTGCCCATTTCCTTGACTACCCGATCTGAGAGTCTGAAAATTGTGGCTTTTGACCTCTCAGAACCATGGGTTTTCCTGGCTTTACAGCTGTCCATCACCCTAAGAGTGGAGAGGCATATTGAAGGCCTAGCTTGGGCTTCCAGCATATTCCTTCCTAGGAGACCTAGATCCCAGGTTCCGGCTCCATAACATTTGGGATCCTGGGCTCCCTTCTCAGAGCTCAAGACCTCAGTATCACTGGGAGTTCCCACTCTTCCACCTGTCCAGTTCCTTACTTGGTAAACCTTGGAAATGTTTTACAGAATGAAACAAAAAAGGTCATCTTGACTTTGCCAAATTCATTGAAAAATTCAGAAATGTATTTTTCTGCTTTGTTTTTAAATAAGTATAAATGCTGTATAATAAGTATAATTGCTGTTGATGCTGTTAATTCTTTCTGAATTCAGATGTGTTTCCAGCCAGCCAAGAAAACAATAAAAATCCAGCAGCAACTAGGAACTGCTTTTTGCTGTGCCACTGCTGCTCTAGGATTATAAAATCTCTGCAAGGATTCTCAGTTCTTAGACAGAAGAAGCAATCGCTGCTTAAGATTTGGGAGATGGTATGCATTCACTTCCATAGCACAGTAGTCCAAACCTGCCTTTTTATTTGCATCCTAGGGGTTTATCAGACTTAAAGCCTTTGATGCTAACATTAAGTTACCAATAACACAGACCAAATGCTCTGAAGGCAAAGAACTGACTATGTGAACAGTGCTGTTTTTCAATTTAACCAGCTAACACACTGTATTCTTTCACTACTATGTCCACAAAGACCATGTGCCATATCAGGTTCTAATTATTTTTTTAATTACTAAAAGAAATATATGGACTTTACAAATACTCATTATCATTTCAATCACAAGAAACTCTATTAAATTGTTGCATTGTGGAAAAAAGGCATGCCTAGGCAGCACAAGTGAAACAAGCACATTTGACATATGTCAATGCTAAATCTTCCAGCACAGGAAATAGGTGGTAGAATAAATTTGTATTGGATCTGGCTGAGACACAATTTTCCCCACAGCAGATCTCATAGTGTTGTCAAGCCTGTCTCTCCAACATTCCCTCCTCACCAGTAGGCTGACGGTGGGCAAAAGCTTGGGAGAGGACTCAGCCAGGACAGCCAACCCAAATTGTCCAAAGGGATATTCTGTACCATATGATGTCTGCTCAGCAATAAAGCTCAGAGAAAGGATGAGAGGGGAAGAAGACATTTGTTTTCATGACGGTTGTCTTCCAGAGTGACTGCTACATGTACTGAAGCCCTACTTCCTGTGGAAAGGTCTGATATCACCTGCTGATGGGAAGCAGAGAACAAATATTTTGTTTTCCTTTGCTTCCACATGTGGCCTTTGCCTTATTAAAATGCCCCTATCTTGATCCATGAGACTTTTTCCATCATGTTTTCTCCCCTCCCATCTTGCTGAGGAGAGTGATAGAGCAGGTCAGTGGGCACCTGGTGTCCATTACACTTCCATAAAAGCAAAAGACAGCACTACAATTACTACAGTTGCAGAACAGAAGTAAGCTTAAACAGAAAATATAACAAAGACGTGGCAATCTTCAACAGAGGAATCTAAGTTTTGTCTGTATGATTTTTCATTATTTACCTGATCGCTTGCCAAGAAGACAAGAAATGGGTTTTGAACTTCCCAGAGAACGACCATGTATTGACATTTATGTGTTGAATAGTTTTTATAGTTTTTTAAGACTTATAGGACTATCTCCAGGTGCAGATGGCTGAAGGTTTACATGACTTCAATTGAGATCTGAAATACAAGGATCAGTGGAGAAAAGCCCGGTTAAAGAAGATATTTCCACATAATTTTACTACGGGAAGATGAAGTATGGGAGAGCATATAGTAAGTCCATGGGGTAAAAAGGGGATCATGCAAGTCCTCAAAGAAAACAGTATTAACAAAGAAGAGCACTGGATGTTTCATGAGGACAGAACTGATAAAAAAATTAAATAGATACACTCGTATGTTTACATGAATAAATATCTTAATACATTCATAGTTTTTTTAACATATAGTTATAGAATTACGTTAATGTGTTCTTAAATTACAAAGGAAATTTAACTCTGTCTCAGCCTCGAGTCGGTTCTTAATACAAACAAAAGTCCACTGACAAGACAAGGGGCAATGGGTGGAAGCTGGAACACAGGAGGTTCCATAAAAATATGAGGAAAAACTTTTTTACTGTGAGGGTGACCGAGCACTGGAACAGGCTGCCCAGGGAGGTTGTGGAATCTCCTTCTTTGGAGACATTCAAAACCCACCTGGACACGTTCCTGTGCGCTCTAGTGTAGGTGGTCCTGCTCTGGCAGGGGGGTTGGACTAGATGATCTTTAAGGTCCCTTCCAACCTCTAACATTCTGTGATTCTGTGATTCTGTGATTCTGTGATTCTGTGAAATGGGCCTCTAACATTTTCAAAAGCAGTAAATTTGAATCTGTTTCAATAGGTCCCACATACTGTTTTAATTAGTTCTTTTCAGTTGTTTATTAACAAATTTGATAGAAGACCAATAGATATGAAGCTCAATATGTAACAGATACATGCAAGGTATTGATGTTGAGCAGTGCATACTTTTTATCATTTTACAGGCATAATCACAGAGAGTCTTCTAAACAAATGCAGTTTATTAATTTGGAAATGATCTTCCACTTGTACAGAGCTTTTCATGCAGACTTACTGTCAATGCATTCAATGACTGTAAACCAGATCCATGAAGTTAAAGGGGACATTCCTTGCATTTTACCTAAATTGCATGAAACATACTTCTGATTAGCTCAGTCTTTCCAGACAGCATCTGTCAACTCATGTACCATATTCACTTCTAATTTACTACTCTGCTGGGATAACATTTTATAGTAATACATATAAAAGTGAAAACTAGGAGATTGTGGATGCCTGGCAAAACAAATCCTTAATAACTTGTCCCCTGTTAAAAGAGAGAGTTAAATGAGATGTGACTTAGCTGCATGGCCTTATATGATGTACTCAAATCCTTATATTGATATCACATAAGATGCCTCAGTAGTGAGAAAGTCTGTGTCACTATACTGATAGCACAGCACACACAAGAGGATGCCAGCATGGGAAAAGTTAACTGTGCAGGCAGACCTTGAGAGGTTCAGTCCTGGTTTCTTCTATATTCAGGACTTAGACACTTGTGGGCTTGGGTTCATAAATACCAGCATATTTCCATGCACTGCTCTTTGCTGTATTAGGTACAGCTGGTACCTCCATATCCTCAGTAGCTGTCTGCTAATGGACAGTGTCATTCAAGACCTCATTGGGAAGAATCAATGTTAAGATATCACTGCATGGTCTACACGAAAACTTCCTGTTATATGCTGTTACAATCTACACACAAGTAATTCCTCTTTTTGCCAAACCATAACCAAGACAAAAATGCTACTTGTCACAGAGTAAGGGTGGCCTAAAACCAGACTTGCTTTGAGAAGCAAGAAGCCGCTTACAGAAACTCCTCCTAACCAAAGACACAGAAATTGAACCTTGCAAACATTTCTTCAAAGACAGCATAATCGCAATCTGTTCAAAAGCTGTGAGAGGCTTGAGCTGTCACATTCAGCTTAGGACTTCTGCCATGACTCTCTAGTGGCAGGACGGGAAGATCTGCACCATGAGTTTCCCTCCTCCCAGTCCTTCCCATGGTCATTTTTTCCATCTGACACACCCAAACTTTTCCCAAACCTGAACTGAAGAGTTGTCTCCTGGGAGGTGAATGGATCCCCACACTACTCAGACACCAACATGAGTGTCTCTGAAAAAGCTGTGCAAGGTATTGGCTTAGCTTTGAATCCAGTTTTGGTAACCTTTGGAATAAATCTGAGCAACCTTGAACAATAAATTTTCTGGAAACAAATTAGTGAACTAGTATTGCTCAGTGTATATAGCTCATCTTTTGATGTTCTTAGTTATGATATAATAGCACTTTAACTGCTGGAATATAAGAGATCAAGTATTCATTTTTGCCATTTGTTGAAAGTCCACATGCAAATCTAATCTATTATTATATAGTAGAAACAGGGCCTGAATCAAAGACTGAAGTCAATGGAAAGATTCCTAATACATCTCATTGACTTCAGATCCTGAAGCGAAGAGTTCAAGCAGCCTGTCTCTGGATTAGAACAACTCAGTCACATAAAACTGTAACACAAGTGTCATCATGCTAACACATGCTAAATACTTCCCAGAAAAGATTTGTTTGCCTTTTTTTTTTTCCAGTAGTCTACCTGCATTGCACAAAACCAATCAGTTTTTGACTCTAGTACTGCCCACTTTCAGTTCCATGATATCCTTTGATGTTTCTTTTTCTGAAAATATGGCAAATAGTTTTATCAGTTTTTTCTATCACTGTTATAATAAGAAGAACAGTTGTAGCAGCAGCAAATTTTATCTTGTGCAGATTCCTGGGCAATGCTGTATAAAATGTACATTTGTTAGCCTTGCCTCGCTGCGGATTGCAATTGCAAGTCCCTTCACTATGTTAACAGTCCACTTTTTCCTGGAAGCAGTTAACATTTTTGAAACACATCGCTCTTCAAATCCATTGGAAACTAACCAATGGAATCTGGAGTCAAGGGAGAAGGAATCACATATAGATTTAGAGAAACATTGATCCTGGACACACGTGTACAGCATAATCATATAAAAATCTTAATTTCCTTACAAAACTGGACTAACAATCATCTCCTGAAGACCTCTTATGAGATTAGAAAAAATTGCCAATATAATGTAATTTAAAAACAAATCAGCAACAACAAAATAGAAGCCACCAAAACTGTGTGCCAGTGTTTTGATTTAGTTCTCATTTCAAGGAATTTGGTGTAGTAATTTCTCTTATCTTTGTGGTGTAAATATAAATTGTATTAACCAGTTGATAGGCATATAAAATTACTAATATTTACATTTTCTAAAATATGAGGGAAAATATACGTGTGAGTGAAGCTCCTATGTTGTAAAACTGTTCATTTATTTGTGATGTCATTCAGTTTGCTAAATAAATTGCATATTCCAAAGAAGGAGATTGCATAGCACCAACTGTCGAAAAACTCCTTGCCCCAACGAATTTCTACTGGGAATTGCTATTAAAAATCATCACAATAAAGTATAAAGCACTCCCAGAACTACAAAATACAAAGTTTTTATTTTAAAAATCAGGTTATAACAATACTTTTGACGTGGCTTTGCTCATAATTTCATTTAAGATACATCCATTGTATTTTTCTTATTATTTGAAGCATCCTGAAACTAATGAGAATTTTGCACTGACTTACACTATGGATTTACACTGTGGTATTTATGATTTTGCTCTTACCATGTTTTCTTCAACTTTGGATAAACACCTCGCTCAATGTATATTTTGATCATAGTACTCTGGAGCACCTGATAAAATAACTGTGTAACCGAGCACTTGGCTGGTGTATAAATCTGAAAAATGAAACATAGCAGTTATTTCTGCCACTAAAGAATGACTATATTTCAACTACTGTTAAAATTAGAATGATATCGTGCCAATAAGGAACAATAAGCTCAAACTGTACAAGAAATAAGGTGGCAGTTAAGTAAAAACTCTTTATATGAAATTGCTTTTACCTTCTAATTTTTCAAAAGCTACCAGCACAGCTCCCCAAAATTGCTTCCAATATATGTTTACTAATCTACATGAATAAATCTGAGAAAGAGCTACATTATTTTCCTTTATTTCTCAATTGTCGTTACTTTACAGGAAGACTAGGCAAAAATGCTGTAAATATTGAAAATATCTTAAGCATTTTGTATTTATGCTTTTATGTACTTTGCTGTAGCACTCTGCAGATGGAATACAAAATTTTAATCTACTATACACTTTGATCAAGCCACAGTCTCGAGGCACACAGTATCAATTCAAGGTAATATTCAGAGAGCAAATAAAAGGTCTGTTGAAATAATTCTTTGTCCGCAATGTGGAGTTAAACAAAATTTAGACAGTATGACAGGTCTTAGGTTAGTCTCCTGAACACAGATGAAGTTTTCCTGCAGTATGAAGAAGAATTTGCCTCTAAAGACGATACAAATATGAGACAGAGATGGAAATGGACACTTGAATCTAAAGCTGAAAAGAGGCTTCCACTGTACCATTTTCATGTTTTTAAGCCAAGAGATTAAGTATGTACATAGAAATTTGACTTTGGCAACATACAATATGCCCATTCTCTTTTCATGCTCAGTGATTTCTGTTTCAAGGTGAAAAAGGTAACTTACTTCCAGATTTTTCAAAGAAAGGAAATTTCAGTTGCATAAAAATGTATAAAAATACAATGAATCTGTTTTATAGATTAGAAAGGAGATTGGGATTTCTTAAAACAGTTGCTTGAGGTTATTACACACTGGGCTTTGCTTCAGATCCTTCTTTCTGGGAATTACAACAACTGCTGCCAAAACAAAATCTGTTTAACTGTTTAAGTGAAAGTTTCAAGAGAATCCAATTCAGTGCAAATGAGATCAGCTTATTAGCGTTTAATAACTATAACACAAACCTAAAGAAAATAAAACAATCTCTTGAAACATTATCTTCCTTCCATCCTCATTCAGATGCCTAGCCAAGATAGTTTTCATTTTTTATGTCAGGAAACATTGTGGAGCTAATGTGAAATGGACAGTGCTTCTTTACACATCCCTTTTGAACTCCATGAGGAGTTGCCTCACTGATCCGTGCTAAATAACTTTCCCGTGTTATTGCGCAGCAAGTTTATGGCTGCTCCTAAGAGCACTGAGAAAAGATCTGACATCAGACCTTGACAGAGCCTTTGGAGTTCAGCTCCCATTTGCCTGGCAGTGAGAAAAAGCACTTGTAAGCAGTATTTGGTGAAATGGGCTTTTTTTCCCAAGTGTTCCCCATGTATTTCTTGCAAACATTTCCATCCTAATTAGAACATACCAAACCTGGAATGGTTTAGCTTTCCCCGCAATGGCAGCTTCTCTAGGAAAGTGGTCCCACCACATGGGATGCAGGGTGCTGGACTGCTATGTTGAAAGAAATCAGGGAAAAAAATATCACAGAGACCTTGAAGCCATCTAAGATGGACACAAAGAGCATGACACGAGCCAAGCCCTGGCAACTTGAAAAGGATTGGAGACAGCTAGAAATTGGATGCTATCTGCAGGAAAAAGGAACAGGCAAAACTATCCCCAGGGATCTTCCATGTCCTCAGCAGGGGGAAAATGAACATTTGAAGCCAGGTCTGGATGAGTGCATGGTCAAAAGCTGGAGGCTGAGACACACTCCATGAATAGGGAAAAAAAGAAAAAGCAGGGAGATTGAGACCAGAGGAAAACAGAACAGGAAATACTAATGACAAGGTAAAAAGGGAGTCAAGACATAACTGAAAGAAGGAACAATCTTATCTGTGCCATGGAGTGCCAGAAATTGGGAAAAGGCATACGAAGGAGAAGTACAACATAAAGGAGAAAACAAATTACTTTTAAAGAAGTTGATTGCAGAACATTATTCCTTTACATCTGAAAATATTTTGGTTGCTGTATATGTTTATCCGAAATATAATGTTGCTTTTAGCAATCTTTATTTTCTCCTATTCCACACAACAACAAAAAAAAAAAAAAAAGAAGAGGGAGTTATTTACTTTCAGCGAGAGCACACAAAGACATGTAAAATCAGTCCTGCCAACATCACGTCTCACGCCATCAGTATAGCCTAGCGAGAGGACACGTACTGGCTGAGCCATTTTGGGAGTCGTTTCCTTATGATTAACTTTTCCAAGTCAGGATAGCTGGACGAGGAAATGTTTGGATTAGGTTTGGAATCACATTCCAGTGCCTCATAATTCAAAGTATGTGGTATATATTCAGTACTAATACTATACACAAACCAGTAGTTTTGCACACACTGTCTCCACTTTAGATACCAAGAGTCTCAAGCAGGTCTGAACAACATCAAATTGGATAGTAATAGATGCTTCTGGTTTTTCACCAAGCTTTCAATACTGCTTTGCTTTTCTAATGTTTAGCAACACTGATGATGATTCATAAGGCCACACTTGAAGTAGAGGTAAAAATCTATGGAACGGTGCAGCTTTACATTGGCAGAGAATCTGGCCTTCAGGCTCCTGATTTTGGAGAACGCCCTTCACAAAGACAGACTCCTTGTAGTATACAGGCTGGGTAGCAAACATGTCTTCAGACAAAGGTATAATATGGACAGCATCATCCAGAGGACATGAGCAGAGATAGCAACCACAAGATCAGATCCTGACAGCAGAAAAACCATCACTTACCTGCCTGCCTCAACAGCCACAAATAAGATATTCTGATCCTTTGCAATCTCTGTTTCAGTCTAAGAACGGAAATAACTCGCTGTGCCTCCACAATGATGAAGAACCACATTTCATGGGAGGAGATGAAATGTAACAAAATTGCGGGTTTGGGTGAAAATATGTCTGCTTTTCTTAAGTATAAAGTATTCTGTGTATCACAGCAGATGCACACCCCTTCCCCTCAGTCAGTTCTTTATGCTCTGTATGCTGGGAAAAACTCATAGCTCAGAAATGAGAAGTTAAGTTTCTTTACAAAAAGGAGTGTAAAATTTTACTACAATTGTTCTCTTTCAGGGATGGGAGAAAAGTCCTGTGAATATTTAGCAGCATCACAGGTGTGCATGCAGAGGCCAGTGGAGACTGGAGACAATGATGACACTGGATCACTCAGCTTTAGGTCATTAACTCTTACTTCCGTGTCATTTTCTGAGAACTCAGTATGATCAAGAGAGCGAGATTTTTGACAAGGGCATTTCCAGAAGCTAAATTCAGTGGCCTGCCTCCATCACTAGTAAAGAGAGCTCAGGATGCCTCATCCCACAGCTTAAATACCACATTTTTGTGTTTTCGAACACCTACCCTGCATCTAATCACAGAAGAAGGAGGAGTGCAGGCTCTTGGCAACCAGCTATCTACCAAGATAAAATGGCAAAGAGTGCAAAGGGAGAGTAAACGTGCAGGGAGATGAAACAAGCAATCCAAGGCTACGCTGTGAATGAGTTGCAGACACAAGTTTCAGGTCTCTTGAGCTTATACATATTTGTCAGGTTATATATGCCCCAATCCATGGTGTTGATTTTGTTTCTAACCAACGGATAAGGTGGAAAAGGTATTCAAATAATTTTTTCAGAATTCTTCATCAGGCTTGGGAGTTCACAGTGTATATAAACTCATATTCAACTTCACAGTATTTGAAGCAAGCATGAAACTGAGCTATTCAAACTCCTCTCTGTGTTAAAGAAACCAGAAAGAGAGAACCTAGTGTGATCACTGCTGAAAACAGAGAAAAATCTCATTCCCAAAACTTGAATTCCAGATCCTTTTATCTCTGCGTAGAAAAAAATAATACAGCTAAGACATGCTTATTTCTCCCAAAAGACTGGTGAAGATAAAGACATGGCGTATGCTTATTTTTCATGAGTGTTTTTTAAATAGCAATAAAAAGTTATAAATAACAAATTCAACCCAAAGATGTAGCAAAGCAAAGAAACAAGCAAGGAACAAAAGGCTTGCCAGTTCAAGAGAATTGACTTGTAAGATATATATGGTTTTAAAACAGAAAATCCATAAGGTAAGGCTTTAGAATCTTTTTTTTTTTTTTTTCTCCAAAGTAACAAGGTATGTACAACATACAAAGAGGCAGAGAGTGGTCTATACTTGCTGACAGAGTTTCAGTCTGAAAAAAAAGCTAGTATGACAGAAAATGTATTTCAGGGAAGGAGGAAGAGTTGTCCGTCTGAGGCTAGAAATCGGAGGAAATTGTTTTCAGGTCAAATATTTTATTTTCTAGAAAATGTTTCCTTCTTGTTTTCACATCAAATTTGAACAAATAAAAGTTTAAGCATTTTTACTTCACCAAAAATACTTTCAGGATTTATTTCCCAAATAAAGGAATTCAACAAGTAGGAGGCACATAATTTCAAGCAATTTTTTTTACTTTAGTCAAAATACGCTTTGCTGGAGTAGGAAGAATGTGTTCTCAAAAGGATATTTAATTCTTCTTGTTACACTGATTTAACTTTTCTAGCTTTGAAAACAGGAATTTGGAATTAAGTGAAAGTATGAGTTGGCACTAGTCTTTATTAATGTCTCAATATGTTCATGATTTTAAATTCACAGAATATCTACTCTAGCTGCTTTTAAACTGTAAGATATTTGTGATGGAATTTACATTAATGTCTTAAAATTAAGAATTTAAACATAAATGTTCATCCAAATTCTTCCTTCAATTGTACACTCATTGAGAATTTGGCCATCCAATCTACCAAATAACTCTCAAGAAAAAAAACCTGCATCCACATAGTAGATGTTTAATACTTAACAGTAATTCTTTTGTGTTTTAAGGAAGAAGTTCAAAGCTGTCCTCCTCACAGAAGAACAATTAATGTCTAAAGTTGCAGGTGGACCTACTTCACTGGACTGAAGCTAATTTGCTTGGAATATGATTTCCTGTCTTTTACTTTTCCATACCTAATGATGAACACAGAAGGGTTCCTGTACGCTGTCAAAATTTTCTCTCACCTTGCAAGGATTCTCCTTGATCTTTGGTTATTAACACAGCAGTACCTCAACGTTATCAGTATTTCACCCACCTTCTTGTAGACTATTATATTCAGAAAAAAAAGGCATGCTTTTCTCTGAGGAACAGCTGTAGCAGTTTTTGCTGGTTTTGTGACAGTGGATACATCTTAAAAGTAAGCTTCAAAGAAATGGTGGTGTTGCAGCAGTACAGATCTTCCTTACATTATCTCAGCCTTGCTTGAAGAGCACGGAAACAGCTGTTCAACATAAATTCATTACTGGAAAGAAGTTTAAATAGGTAGACATATCAAACAAATTCCACATAAATCCTACATTATATGTAGTAATTATATTACTCAAACCCATCTGTGCCTCTTTGGGCATGGAGTTCTTCCCTGAGAGAGTGTTCAAGCACTGGAACAAGTTCCCCAGGGAAGTAGCCCCAGGTCTGTCAGTGTTCAAGAAAGGTTTGAGCAAGGCTTTCAGGTATGTGGTTTAACTTCTAGATTTCCCTGCATGTAGTCAAAAGTTGGACTCAATGATTCTCATGGGTCTCTTCCAGCTCGGGATATTCTATGACTGATTCTATGTTGGTTGACAAAACTTCCCATTAATAATGTCAATTACTTTTTTCTGAAAATCTGCAGGACTAGGCTGAAAGAACAGTCTCCCATACCTGCGGTGGCAGATTTCTCATCTCATTTTTCAGTGTGAGCATGAGACTCTGTTCCGTACCAGAGTCATATGTCACATGCTCCAAATAATGCACAGTTTTCTTCTATCGTGGTCAACCAAACTTCCTGGGTACAACTCCTATAAATCTGCAAGTATTTACTGTGGCAGCTTTTCATCATTATTGTGACAGAGGAGCTTGCAGTACACTTTTAATTTAAACTAAGTAAATCGTGACATGGAGGCCAGTAGTTCTAGTCATAAGATTATCTTTTCCTCACTCCTCAGTAGAAAGTTATAAACACCTTTCTTTACAGTTTATTACATTTAATTAAACAGAAGACCATTAGAGTATGGCTCTTGGCTTCTATCCTATTTTTGCAGAGGCTAAAGTTTAGTTTTCAGACACATTTCAACTTAAGTACATTAATCACAGGTCACAGCCCTTCAGCTTAATTTCACATATCATAAATGTTTGTGCATTAAAACTACTGACTGCATCCCAGTGAAGATATTCCAGGTAAGTGTTTGACAAGGAAGGTAACAAATGTACTAGAGTGAGACAATCAAGAATTTTGCTATTTATGCATTTCAAAACTGTAAACAAATCATATAAATAATACATAGCTTGTGGCAAATCAGAAAAGTTAAATAGATATTGATGAAGAAATTCAGCTACCAAAAGCATTAAGAGAAAAAAAAAGTGTACTGATTTTGAAGATGGCTTTATTGTAAAAGCTCAAATCCAAACTCGAATTATTCCACGAGGAGTTAAGTAAAATGTTAACTGAGACTTGTATCTATCCAGCCGTATCATATACTGCCTTAACATAGGCATTGAGTACCCTTTAGGATGTCCAAAAGATCCGAGATACCAGCAAGCTGGTGGCAGATATGAGACAAGACCTCCAGGGGACCCATGCCCTTTTGAACTGGCAGCTAGAGCCAGGTTAAGTCCTTAGGGCATCTCAAATGGCATTAGACATTTGGGAACTGAAGCATGCCTAGGAACTTCATTAAAGTTTATAGAAATTATAACACTCTCTCTTTGGGCATTGCTACAATAGGAAGAAACTGCTTGACTGTCAGTTAAAACAGTTCAAATTTCTGTCTGTAGTCCTTTGAAACCTCTTGTATTGGTATTGCCATAGATCCACTTTCAACCTTAGAGGGTAATGTTACTCTCGCTTAAGGCAATGGCAGGTCTTCCCTCTGCTCCTTTCAAGAGCTCTTTTGGGATACAAGAGAAATTATAGGTTCTACCAGCAGGGCATATGGTGGCTGCACTTGTCTGACAGAGGGTGTGAAGGCACTAGGTTTGGTAGGGGAGTAGGACACCCGGTTGAAGAGCTAAAAGACAAACCCCATGTAAAGAAAGGAGGAGAATGGAGTAGGCTTTTCCATTCAGTGGAAACATCATCCAAAGGACAGGGAACATTTCCGTAGATTAAATATACTTACCCATTTTTGATCTAGATAAGGCTGCTGTAGTTTTTATTACCCTTTTTAGCTTTGTTTTCCTTTCCCTTTCTCATAATAACAGGGAGGGAGGGAGTTAATTCCAAACGCAGTGGCCATATATTTGCCTACATGAGGGATCAGAGAAACTAGAGTCTCAAGAGCAAGCTTGAGATGTCTAACTTGACTAAAAGCTCTTCTGAGGCTTGACTTGTAACTCTGTAGGACAATTCAAGCAATGTAAAGCATTTGCATTCTTGTCTGGGAGACACCGTCTTCTACTACTTGTTATAAAGGGAAATTGGCCACATAACTTGGCCAGAGTTAGCTGCCTCCAACAACTCCTCCAATGGACCTATCTCCTAGACGTATCCCATATTCCTAACATAAGCAAATAGAATCAATATGTGAAAATTAAGACTTTGCATGCGGGTGGCTTGTCGTTTCTATAGACATCGGGCCTGTGACTTCACCCTTTGTATCTGACATTGGCAAGGCACCAAAAACCCAAAATGTGAAACATGCCTCTGGAATAAAATATCACTTACAAGGTCTCTTTAAGGCTTAAAAGAGAACAGAGTAGCAACAAACAGGACATTTCTACTTTTTTTCCCTTTGTTCCTTTATTCACCAAGTTTGAACAATCTTGCTCAACTGTGCAAATGTTATGAATACTGAATTCCAGATCAGTCAGAGAAGAGATTTTTACAATTAAAATCAATATGTACTTGTATGTCATTTGGACTTCTTTGACAGCTACATATAAGTCATTAATAAGGTGATTTTTTTTATGCTCAGTTTTAACCAATGGCATTTGTAGGTAAATTAATTTAAAGTTTGCACATGACAAAAACACATTCTTAACATGAGGGAAAAGTACACCCGCGCGTGAACTTCAAAAGGTTTTCTGCAGTAACGATCTAAACGCCCGAATGTTAGCACAAGTGATGGAGTGCTAGGTTTCCACTAGGATAAACATTATAGAATGGGCAAAGCCTCGTTTAATGTCATATAGTACATTATTCAAATTGTGTTTCTAATCTGTGAGTACATTACATCATGAGTCATTCAAAGGAAAGGGCAGAGTTTCCTGGCCAATTCATTACAAAAAGAAAGTGACATTTAGAAGGTAAAATATGAGAAATGGGAATTGTATCTCACAGGTAGAGTTCTCTTTTTCTCATGAGAATTCTTTTATTCAAATAAAAAATACCAGAGTTTGCAAGCTTGTTTCTTAAAGGTATAAGACATCTAAATACAAGAGTCACTGAAAACAAAATGTTAGCTCTTCATATGTAATTCAGCATTAGCCTTATTTACATTATTTAGGAACCTAGATAAGGGTGTAGCAGAATTTCATATGGAAATAGTTTTCTGGATTTATTTTTGTTGTTGTATAAGTACTAGCTTATATCTTTCAATGCATCTGAAGAGTGAACCCTATTACATATTGAAAAGTATCGCAGAGAAGTCAGCACTGGAAAGATTCACCATAGATCAACTTCTATTTACGTGGATTAAACACTTCTGATGTTATTGAGAGGCAAATGAAAGGGAAGTCTGACCTTGTAAGGGTAATATGAAATGTGTGTCCAGTTCTAGGCTCTTAAGTACATATGAGCTTTTATAAACACCCTGGGTTTTTTTAAAGAAAAAACATCAGTATATTAGTATTTGCCTTCTCCTCACCAAATATGTGTCATTGTTCCTCTTTCAGTTAGCCCAGAGTGATGATTTAAAAGCAGCAAACTAGTTGCAGAGGATAAAGGCAACAAATGTGATCCCATTAATTTTGTCACGTCTTTAAATATCAAAACTGATCACTATAGTGAAACTAACTGAAAACAAAACCCAGAGTACCCCTTTCTGTGCGTGCAGTTATTGCCCACATTCTGCTCCACGGTGTTTAGAGATGAGCAGAACACCAAAAGCATGAAGTGAACTTTAGTGTTGAGCATGGGGATGAAGAGTTCATCTGACTCCTGTATGTTAAACAAGGGTTTAAGAGATCAAGAGAGCAGATATCTAATGCCCAGCTACAGAGCATTAGCATTCCTTTCTCCAGAGAATATCTGCGTATTTGAAAAGTGGCTCCACAGAACAAGTTGCAGACAGTTAGGACTAAAGGGTCAGCCAGACATCAATAGTTTGGTTTTGGATTTTGTTCAGAGCAACTGGGAGATTTATCTGAGATCTAACAATCTGGTGCAACAGCTGCTTACCATAACAAGCTTTCTACTACAAACTTTGTTTAAACATCTTGGAGCAATGACAAATAACAGCCCATCTACTCCTAACCCCATTGCTCAGTGTTTTTTTGTGCCAAACCTTAGGTTAGTTTTGCCTTGCTACTGTGTTTTCTCAAGTTGTCAGGGCTCATTGCCACAGGAATAAAGCACCTACAAATTGAGAAAAGTGAGTGGTTTCACTGCACACAAGTAACATCATGATGCTTTACAGAGCTGTACAAGAAGCAGGGACGGCACAGCAATGATATTCAGACTTGGAATTTCATTATTTCCTGATTTCTGGCTACAGACATCTTAACCAGCCTTGGCTTCCCTGCACCCTCGGAGCAGGCACCAGTTCTGCTCCCTCACTGAGGCCAGTGGCTTTGCCTGCAGCAGGGATGGGGATGGGGGCGGGTTGCATGACCTAAGGGAAGGGACGAGGTAGCCCCAGTGGGAAGCCCTCACTTCTCTCAGGCATAGAGCCACTTAAACTTTTTATTACTATTCATTTCTTTAAGGTAATGCCAAGCCTCTGAAAAGGGGAGAGCTTTGATTTATATGGCCTCTATAGAGCTGCTCTAATCAACACCACTTGGCCAAAAATCGTAGTTTTTCTATCACAGATACTTATCACTAAGTTGATTAAACCAGTGCTTCTATTAGAAGCACAATAAAAGGACATTAAAACACAATCCTAATATTTCACCTAAATCTATACAATGAGCTCTCTAAGGTTATTCTTACAGAAATCCTACAGAGTACGAGGAGGTCTACTTTCTTATTCAATATGCATCACAAAAAAATTCATATTATGTGTGTAAGTTATAGATGCTTGTGAAAGTGGAAAAGCACATACATAGGGACAAAATATGAAATTATTCATCTGCATCTGTGACAGCTGTGCTAAACAGTGAAAGCTATGTGTTTCCAGGTGATTTTCCATCACCCTTGACTGCGTATGCTCCACCCTGAAGGCAAGGCCAGTACCATCTCTATGAATTAGGGCAAGGCAGGCAGATACAGCCTAAGAAGGTGCCTGACTTTGTGTCTAGCCTTGCTCCATGAGCCCCCTTTATGCAATTCAGTGTAAGTTGAGGTGTAGTTGGAGGTTGTGATTCTTTAAAAGATTGTTAATTCTTAAAAAAATTGTAAGTATATGTATTATAAACTAAACCCATTATAAAACGTAGACTGAGTGTGACACAAAACTCTACATTAATTATGAAACATGTAATGGCAGACAGAAGAAGACCCTGGGGGTTGTTCAGGTTGGAGAAGAGAAGGCACTGGGCAGACCTTCCAGTACCTGAAGGGGGCCTACAGTAAAGCTGGAGAGGGACTTCTTACAAGGGCATGTGGTGATAGGACAAGGGGCAATGGTTTTAAACTAGACCAGAGTAGATTCAGATTAGACATTACAAAGAAGTTGTTTACCACAAGAGTGGTGAAACACTGAAACGGGTTGCCCAGAGAGGTGATGGAAGTGCCATCCCTGGAGACATTCAAGGTCAGGTTTGATGGGTCTCTGAGCAACCTGATCTAGTTAAAGCTGTCCCTGCTCACCCACGGGGGGTTGGGCTAGATGATCTTTAAACATCCCATCCAATCCAATGTATTCTATGGTTCTATGATTCTATGATTCCATGACTTTGGCTCTTAATGTTATTTTCCTATTTAGAAGTGTTCTAAAAAGTAAAACACTATGGTACATGTTGCATAACTTTCCCTTATGTTGTCTCCTGTTGGGAACATTCACTCACTGCTCGAAATTGCTGTCCTTTATGCAGCCCTAATTACAGTAAGGAAATTTCTAGTTTTTAATTCATGATTTTGCAATTTGCAATTTGTTTCAAAACAAGGAGAGAAGGAAATGTAAAATACTAACTATTGAATTTCATACACCATCCTCAGAACTGAGTTGTTTCTCTTGAGTCTGGTTCAAAGGAGAAGGTGCTTGTTAAAATCAATTATCCAAGGCAATAGAAAGTGGGGGAAAAAAAATCCAGGAGAGCATGTGCTTGCTTTGAGAAGACTGCCCTCTGATGCTGGCAGGAGGTATTTATTTCTTTAGTCGAGTAATCTAATAACTGGAATTTATGATACCAAAAAGCAGAAAAGACTATTTGTGCTGAACACAGAATTCTTTTGGACAAAGGACAGCAGAACTACTTGTTGACTAGAGAGGAAGTACAGGGACTCACATAGTCTATGGAAAACTAGTTCAGTGGGAAAGCTACAACACTACTGCTTAGACATAGGTATAACTTCCTTCCATAGATTACTTTTTAGCTCTTTTGAACTCCTATTTCAAATATATATAATGCTTATAGGACGATTTACAGCTCATGTAAACTCCACTTAGATAAAGCATTTAACAGCATACAATTACTTTTCAGAGTCTAACTGCTTTGCAAAATTACAATCCTAGAAAGAAGTTGATTGTTAAATTTCTCAAATGCACAAACTAACCTTCATTTTTAGTCCCATACATGTCCTTATATGGTTGGAAATGAGATTAGAGTTTGCCATATGACTCATTTTAACAACTTCCTGGACAAAAGCAAAACAACATCGGATTATAATTCTGAGTTCCTGAATCTAATAATGAAAAGGAACTAGTTTATGCAAATCATCTTCCTACTGGAAATTGAAGAATAGCTCTCCTGAGGAGCTAGGGGAGGTAAACCAAGGGAGGAACGCTGAAACCATACAATCTGTATGATGCTGAAAGGAAGGAAATGCAGCAGTTCTGAGGTTTTGTTTGGGACTGGGAGAGATTACTTCTTCCTGTCAACTCCCTCTCCTCTTTTTAAAACCCATTAATACCTTTGCCAGTAAAGTAAGGTTGTTAAATACTTTTACAACTGGCAAAATCAGCCTGTCCCTATCTCACATGGGTTTATATAGGGTTTGAAAAACAGGAGGCTATAGTTCTGCTTTTTAAACACACCTCAGAGCACATATTCACCTTCCCTCTACCCTCTTCTTGACCCTCCCAGAGATAAGGAAATACTTCAAAATGGAAAAAAACAGAACAAAGTGAGAAGTCGGCCGAATTGCATCATCTTTTTTTTTTAGCACCATGAATTAGAATATCCAGGAAAACATCTGTATGAAAATATCCAAGTTAATCGGTGATGTCTCATTAGCCAATTTAAATTACAAACTGTTATAAGAAAAAGGTTTTTTGGATTTAGCTTAAACCATATGAAAATGAAAGCTGGACTCTACTTTAAAAAAAACAAACAACCCAACACTAGATTCCATACTGTGCATTTTTACACAAATGAATTAAGAGAAACATAATAAAAGGGTCCACTAAGGACCCTGTTTAAGTCAGCATGAGTGTCCTTCCCTGGCCTTGTCTCTCTCCCAAAATCTGAATGAGTATTGAGGAGTTACAACCACACAAATACATACTTGGTCTGCCAGCAGGAAGCACATTTACTTTAATGGCATTCACATTCCCATCAGTGAAATTGTAGAGCTGTGTAGAACTCTCTCCATAGTTATTTTTTATTATTATTATTTTGGAATAGGTTCAAGGGGAAAGTAGGTCAAAACTTTTGAAGAGTGATTGGCCTGCATTTTGTACATGTAGCAAATTTGGTTGCCTGAAAAATCATTGTCAGCAAAATATTCTGGTTGCATGGTCATCTTTACCAAATTGCAGCAACTCAGTTTTAATGTGTAGGTAGCAGATTGTTGCACTTTTACCATATAAAATAAAAAATATACATTTCGATTTGCAGTGCTGCCTTTGCTATCACTTTTCCGAAGCACTGTCATAAAGCAAGTAAAAGAAAGAATACGAAAAAAATATGAATTAGAGCAGCCCTTGGAATTGCTAGCACAGTCGATGTCTCATACAACCATGTGGTATACATTAGTGTCTCAAGCTTAGTGTCAAAAAAGCTTCCACGGTGAACCTGTGACAACATGACAACCTTAGGATCGTAGGAATTAGTACATGACTTGAGGTTTCAGCTACTGCACTTTAATGTAAAACCAGTCATCAATAAATTCCAACTTCAGAACTTAATTTTTTTTCAAGTGCTGCCAAGACTTGATAGCACTATGTCCACTGGCTTCATACGGACTTTCTTCTGGAGCCAGCACTGTCTCACACAAGGCTGGGTGATGGTAGTGATGGACGGGCATGAAACTGTGCACAATCCCAGTGACATAAAGGAGGCCCAGTTAGAGACTAATTTTCTCAAAGATATTTGCTCAGTGCACAACAGAAGATAATGTTAAAGGGTTTCTTGAGAACATGAAACTCTTGGTACCACAGTTGGCTTAGAAGCATTTGACAGCTATACCAACAGTAACCTTTCCTATAAAACTGAGGATTTCATCCATCACCACCCTAATAGTACCTTCAGAAATAATCATCAGCTTTACATGTCCCCAGATGGGCTGTAATTTAAAGAAGGATTTTTTTAATGGCAGAGGCTATCGTTGGCATGTAAGACAGACATGTGCAAGCTTTACAGTATAAGGCTCGGTTCTTAGCTCCGTGGCCTGGACCTATAACTAAAGACACATTTGAAACTCCAGTATGACACAGACATAACAGTCAACTTTTTTCAGGTATTAAGACGCTCTTTGTAGAACTGAAGGGAACTGTTAAGATCCTGAATCAAATGTCCTTATCACAGGCCTCACCCTTTTGCACTCTAGCCCTAGCCCGTACTAATACAAATGTAATAACAACCAACTAACAAGCCTCCCAAAACCAAAACACTCCTCACCATGTTCAGGTCCATCTGGTACATAAGAAAAAAATTACACGTGACAGATGTCACAGTTCCATATAATTTGCAAAGTCGAGAAATAATATAAAACAGCAGTAGAAATGGAGTCATCTGAGTTAAAACATTCCTGAAATAAAAAGTGCAATCTATGAAAACTCAGAATCAGTGTAGTCATAGTTAATAAGGATGGCTTTGGTTTAAACATTTCTAAACCCTCCATGTGTGTTGCAAACACTTGCTAAAATACGAATAGAAGAAAAGGAGAAAGAGGAAGATGCTGGTTTACAATCTGCTGGCTAAAAATTTGTACTTAACATTTGTTAGAACATTACTTGAAGCAATTTAGAATCATGAAATGGTTTGGGTTGGAAAGGACCTTAAAGAGCCTCTAGTTTAAACCCCCTCTGCATGGACAGGGACACCTCCCACTAGACCAGGTTACTGAAAGCCCCATCCAGCCTGGTCTTGGACACTTCCAGGGATGAGGCATCCACAGCTTCTCTGGGCAACCTGTGCCAGTGTCTCACCAACTCAGGTGCAGAACCTTGCACTTATCCTTGTTGAACTTCATGATGTTTGCATGTGCCCACCTCTCAAGCTTGTCAATGTCCCTCTGGATGGCATCCAGCATGTTGACTGTATCACACAGCTTGTTTTGACTTCTTATAACAAAAAAAAACACAACTATGAATGTATAGTAAACATTAAATATAGACAAGATTCTACAAATACATTTTTCACCTTTGGTATAATTCCTTGCCTTTATTTGAGACACAGAAAGATTATTTGGTCTTACAGGATACATTCTTTACTCAGTACAAGATACATTCTTTACTCAGATCATTTCTTTTTGCTTTACTTGTCTTCTCTTGGAAAAAAAAAGTCTACATAGTCAGCTAATTTGTATTGATATAAGCCTTTGTGTTCACCTCATAAAGCATGTTTCCTAATAACATCAGTGGAACTGCTGCATTTTATGCAAAAATCGGGATGATAGATTTTAAGCTTGTGATCCTCTAATGAGCAGACCAGAAGCTACAGGGTATCATCTAGCAATCTGAAAAGGGAAGACTACCCATGGATTACTGATCTCAATAATTCAAATTCAGCTGCCAGACCAGGAAAGAAAACAAAACCAAACACCCATACACACAAAAAACCCAAACAAAAATAAATACACATGCTAGGCCTCAAAAGGGGGAAAGGAATTATTAAAAATATACTCTATTTTTGACAGGTACACGTGAAGTATCTGCTTTCAAAGCTGCTAGAATTTTGCCAAGAAAATGCCTGAAAGGATGAAAATGAAGACAGTGAGAAGACTTCAAGGGCACACAACAGTGCAGAGCCAAGGAGAACAATATCCTAAGGAAGAAGGAAGTGATGTGAGGAGTTTTCTTACATACAGATTAGTAGTCACCATAGTACCAGATTCCCATCAGCCTGCCCTCCCTGCAATTCTGAGAGAAGCCATGGGGTCCACAAAGGCCTTGAACTCCTTGGTAGCCCAGGACCACACACCTTTCCACCAACCCAGTGCAGGTGAACTTGCATTTCAATGTTTGTAAGTAAAATAGGGCCAGATCACTCCATTTTGAGTAGCTCAGGAACCCTCAGCCCTCTTTCCTCCTTTTCTCTTCTATGCCATGCAGTGGAAGAATCCCACTTCTAATATGTTTTGGGGGAAAAAAAAATCTTGTGAAAACTTGATTCTGTGTTTTCTAATGTCTTACGACCTTAAGCTATACTGTATTACATGGTGTTGATATTTTAATGTCTCTAAATCTGTGTTAGCAGCAAAGTATTTTAATAGACATTTGTCACAGTGTCCAAGCATTTCACACAAAGCAGCAGCTGAATAGTTTCATTCAACTACACATGGACCACATCTGTAAGCTTATGAGCACATCACCCAAAATGGGCATGGAAGGCTTTTATTATGATGAATTTGTGCTGGATTGCCCTACTATGCTGTGTGAAATCTTGTCAAAACCTTGAATGATGTCTATTACAGTTTCCTGTAAAAGTATAGCTCTTGGCAAATACTGACATCACTACTGCCACATTTCCAGCTAGACCAAACAAGGTTAAGCTGCAGAAAAAACAACAAATCATCACTAGCTCCAAATTCAGGTGAAAGTCTATAAACAAACTTGCTCCATGGATTTGCTTTTCATGTAATTTCAGCAGTACAGCTGTCTGATGACAGGTTGTTTCATTAACTGCTGATTAAAAAAGCTTACTGAAAATGGATACACAACCTGTGTTTAAATTTCGTTCTTGCTTTTACATGCTGGAAAATTATGTACATCAGCTAAACATTGTCTGATATTGAAAAGAAACACCCTTAGGACAATTGGATAATATGAACTCTGTTAGTAAGAGAAATGTGAGGGCTGATTTGTTAGAAAAATTACTGTCTTTACCTTGGGGCTAGAGAAAATATTCTCAAGCACAGCCAGCCTGGAGAATAGACGAAGAACAGAGAAAAAAAGAAGCTCCAAACAGGTAAACCATTTCCTGGAAAGTTGCATTGTAGCTGAGATTAAGGGGAAGGAAGAGGATGACAAACCATACTGTTTCTTTGTTGGAAGTGAGGACATTTGGGCAGTAATTTGCAGCTGGATGAGATGAAACTGGAAATAAAGATACTATCACCAGCACTGCATTTTCCAGTATACAAGTTTTCGTCAGCAGTAATTTTTAAACAAGTGTAAACAACGTACACAAAGAAATGCAGAGCCAGGCAACCGTAATAAATAAGGCTCAATGTCCATTAGAAAGGCATCTCTCTACAGCTTCCTGAGGAGGGTACATGGAGAGGGAGGTGCTTCCCCCTGGGATCCAATGATGGAACATGGGGAATGGTTCAAAGCTGTGACAGGGGAGGTTCAGACTGGACTTTTGGAAGCATTTCCTTACCAAGAGGGTGGTCAAACCCTGGAACAGGCTTCTTAAAGAGGTGGTTGATGCCCCAAGCCTTTCAGTGTTTAAGAGGCATTTGGACAGTGCCCTTAATAACATGCTTTAACTTTTGGTCAGCCCTGAACTGGTAAGGCAGTTGGACTAGATGACCACTGTAGGGCACTTCTGACTGAAACAGTCCTATTCTAGTCTAGTCTAGTCTATTCTGTAGTATGCTGCCGTAGCACATGCAATATATACAAATTTGTGAAAAGTTGAGACCAAACCAATATATTTATATGTTGTTTTATTCAAAAGTAAAGTCTTTTCAAAATCAGAAATCTGTCAAGAAAGAGCATAACCTTTAAAATGTCATACAGAATTGTTTCTTGTTACTCAAAAACACCATTGTAGATATAGCAGGAAAAGGCAAAAGCTAAAGAGTTTCAGAGTGCTTTTAGGGTTTTTTTTCATGTCTCCAAAAATCAAAAATCCAGATTTCTCTGGAAAGCATATAAACCTAATTGCAGAAAAATGCTAGATTACTAAGTTTTACTTACTTTTCCCAACAAGTCTAATTTAAAGATTTTACTGTGGCATTCAAGTTTCATATTTATCTCCCATGAAGTAAGTTTAGGTCACATGCATGGTCAGCAAAGCTTTCTGGAACATCAGAACAGCCCACCCCACATACACCTTCTCGAGCACCTGTGTGGTAGTTTTCACATTGCTGCTCCGTCCTGACTGTTATAAGATTATGATTTCGTTGAAGAGTTGCACAAAACAGAGCCATTTACATAATAGTTGTGAGACTAAATAAGAAGCCTCTTCTGATTTGTATTCTTTCACTTACGACTATGCTTAATCATAGAGATATGTGGCAATTTTCATCACTGGTTGAGGCTTAGCTACAATTTTCCTTTCCATGAGCTCTTTGACTGTTTTGGATGATAAATCATGGAAACTTATATAAACATGACAATTGTCTAATATGGGTTCCTGCTGTTAGGTGGAAAAACATCATTCTAGACACTACCACAAAATATTTGTATTTATGATGCTAGCAACATCCAAAAGCATTGTCTGTTGCTGTGACTACAAAATCTGATTAACACAGTATGGTTGCAATACAGAAGCAACAGTCTACCTGTCTCATGGTTGTTTATAGTCAACCTCTTGTGATGTTTGTCCACTCTCCTGTCCTTTGCCAGCAACCCAAGACCTTGCAGCAGAAAGTCCCATTCCTGAACAAATTTTAGAGAAAAATAGCCTTCATCAGGTACAATCACAGTCCCAAGCACCTTCGTACAGCATCACCAGCTTGTCACTTAAATGTTCATACTGACTCCTTGCTGCCGTCCCACTTTAGAGGTAAAGAAAGTAGAAATTCTATTGCTGTACCTGTTTTGCTCCTTCCCCGGGTACACCTGTCAAACATTCCATGTAATTATACAGCCCTGGAAACCCACAGGGACATTCTGATACCAAACAGGACAGAGGGTGGCCACCCACAGACAAGGGCTGAGAAAGTGCAGGGACTAAGCTCCAATTTGTAGAAGCACGGACCTACATCTGATTTACATGCTAGCACAGCCGCTACTTACGCCAACAAACGCTCTTGATAATTTCACAAGCAGAGCAAACACAGTTCCCAGAGACTGCAGTTTTCATTATTATTTTTGCGTACTGCTAAAGCAGTTCAACACAATTATCAAACAGGTTATTTTAAAAACGATACGCTCATTCACTTTAACAGAAGACAAATAACACGGCAAAGTGTTCAGAGGACTTTATTTCTTTAGAAACTAAATCCCACTGATTTCATCTAGAGAAAATGTTCACGCATTCCCAGCCTCTTTAAATACAAAGTACACACGTTGCACATGATGTGTTGCTCCTTCTAGAATTCGCAGCCCTCACAAATTACACTGACACTGACTGGGATCCTGGAGGAAATCCAAGAAGCATATAATTCATCAGATTTCACCCACACTCAGACAGCCTGGCTGCCTGCTTCATTCTTGAGGCTAAGTTGCTACAATTTCATTTGAACAGGTCACCTCCAACCTCAGTCCAAGAGCCACAGTGTCTAAACTTTGCATCAGTTTGATTGACACTGCGTAGGGCATTCACTGCACGGAGTTTTCTTGCAAAAACAACGCAGCTGCCGGATTACAGTTCTGAAACTCTAAAAGGCAAGAGTCTAAATTATTTTAAGAAACATGAGACTGAGTGAAGAATGCGGTTTGCACAGCTGAAAATGAAGGTCATTCATTTTGAAATTTAGCCTATGTAAATAAAATGTTTGACTTCTTTAAATTTTTCTATTTAAATTCCTGTAAGAGTCAATGGATTCAAATGGTTGCTGGTAGAAAATACAAATTCTTGTAATTCTCCTTTAAAATTGAGCCGACTTTTGATCCCCCAAATATCAAATGTATTATTCTTTTACCAAACTTGTAACTTGTGATTAATTTTAAATTATCTTAATTGTTTTCCTAGATAACACTGATAATATTTTATCTTTAAGTTTCAGTAACCATGGAAAACTAAGTGAAAATTTAAACACATTCTTGAAATAACTATTCTTGATGTCCAAATATGAAGCTGACAAAACACTGTCAATTGCTTTTCATTTACATAGGATGTTCATGTTGTAGTTAGGTATCTCAATTAATTGATTACTTTATGTTTTTAATATGTTTAGATGTTAAAACAATATAAAAAGTCTTTAAGCAGTGTACAAAAGCATTTCCATTGGTAGCATGTATGTCATGGACAAATTATGACACTGGAAAAGAAAAGTCGATAATAGCTCTGAGACATTTAAAATATGTAAGGCTTTTGTTCTTTACAGTCTTTTTCTAACATCCTATTACTATATTCTTACAGAAATTTAGCATTATGTTACTGTAAGAAACCAAAACCCAATAGCATTTAGGAGTGTTCAAGCACATCATGGATTGTTTTGTTGCAGGTCTACTATGAAATCATAGAATCATAGACTGGCCTAGGCTGGAAGGGACCTTGGAGATCATTTCATCCAACCTCCCTGTCATGGGCAGCGACGCCACCTCTGAAGTAGAATCTCAAAAACCAAAGGGACTCTTGTTTAAGGCCAAATTTAACATCGTTCAGACTAAAATTGATATTTAAAAGAATGTTTCTTTCTTACAGTTCAGTAAGAGGCAGTAGTATTACAGTACATTCAAGACCATAATGAAGAAATTATGTAACTACCTTCTAATGCCAGAAAAATACATGAACTAACTTTAAAGTCATGTTGGGATGCAAGCAGCTAGGTTATTTTAGACTTCAGGACAGATAAATCCTTTAGTATAAGCTAGTATATTTGAACAAGCCTGCAAACCATCCAGCTGCTACAACCCATCTGCAACCAAGTTGCTTGAAATCATTCAGTTTGGTTTGCACTCTGTAGTCAATATCAGGTCTTCCTTAAACTGTCACGCATGATTCTGTCTTGCAAATGTGCAACTTGCTAGTGTATCAATTAATATTTTTTTTGTAATTTAAAATGTGTTGAAAGCAAAGAGGGGAGAGACAAAGTTATGGCAATATTTAATTTCCTTTTCTTCATCTCTCACTTGTTTACTTCATATCCTATCTGGATGGTTTCCAGATAAAAATTACTTTTTCTGCTATAGTGTCAGACTGTGCTACTTACTGAGCACAGAAGTAATAGTGAGCTCCCTCTTTTAAATGTATTTCTGCTTCTTTCCAGTATTTATCAGACACTGACATACACAGTAGTTATTTTGAGACATAGCTCAGGAGGGAAGGAAGAAGAGTTATTGTCTTTTATATCCTTTCAGGTGCAAATAATGATGCAATATGTTATTTTATCCCTATGGATTATTTAAAACAACATTGCTAAAACATCAAAAGATTCACCACTAACTGGACTTGTAGACAACATTTTAAAGAAAATTTCAGGAATAATATATATTACAAAGGTGACTAGGATGACAAGGTACCTTGTAAAGTCATTTTACAAAGAGAGTCTAGAAGAGCTTGGCTTGTCCAGTATATTAACATGAAATTTAAGAAAGTATATCTCTACAAATTCAACTGGAGGATAAACACATGAGTAAAAGAACAATCCTTTAAGTTGAAGGAAAATGGTAACCCAAGGAGAAATCTATATAAATTTGCCACAAATAAATACAGTCTGAAAGAGAGAATTGAGTTTTTTATCGTAATCATAATGAGACACTGCACCAGCCTTCCCATACAGATGAGGGAGGAAAATCAGTTCTACAACAAAATGGCAGGGATTTCATCCTGTTGTAGGATCCTGCAACTAGAGAAATAGTCCCACTGATCCAAGGAGTTCTTACTCTGTAACTGCAAAATAGTACCTGCTTCAGTGGTATCAAATATCATCATTCCACCTCAAGACCTGTACCAGTTTGGCAGCTAAAGAGCCAGGCAGGAATGATAAGGCCACAGTGCATTCTTTGCAGCAATCTTTAGTGCTAAAGATACCTAAACATAAATAAATAAAAGGTAAACAGTTTCTGAAAACAGATCTCAACTATGCTTACATGTTGCTGAACTCAGAAGATGCTGCTCAGGAAGGGGACCTTGCGGTCAGCATTGCAAGTTCTTTAAAATCTTTGACTTTATGCATATGGGCATTCAAAGTGCTAATTAATGATTGGGCAACATCTGGAAGGGTCTTGAGAAAAAGACATCTTGCTCCTGTGAAAAGCTTAATGTAGCCCCATTCCAAGTACTGCTTACTGTTCTTATCTCCATGTCTCAGAAGGACTTAGAGAAAGGTAACTACAATGGTCAATGTAACGGAGGCACTAAAAAGCCTGGGACTTTTGAATTTTGAAGAGAAATATGAGGGAGGAGCATACAACTGAAGTTTAAAAAAAATATCTTGAAGGTTTTAGATACAGTGAATCCAAAGGCTCTTAAGCAGATCCATCAAAAATATAATTCCGCTGATAAATTTAATACTATATTTAAATAGATTAAACAAAATATTTTACACAGCAGGCAGTGAACTTCTGGGAATTACTGTCTTGGGAAACTGGGAATAATTTAGTATCACCAGATTTAAATAGTGGTTGGACAGATTCATAAACATTAGTTCCAAGAACAGAAACTAATGGGAGTAGGTAGTAAGAAACCCTCTAACAGCTCTGATACAATTAGGATTGCAGAGATGTGAGATGGACTGCAGAAATCAGTCTACATGCTCCCACATACTCCCAAAATGTATCTCTTCTTGCCCATTCTGAAGCAAACAGTGGCCTAGATGAACATCAGTCTGACTCAGTATGTCATTTCTTATCATTCGCTCCATGAAGCCATTTCATCTTATAAGGTCTGACCTCTATGCTAAAAATATACAAATTATTTAGTGAACTGTGTTGCCCGTGTAGCAAATGCTGGAGAACCAGCAGAAACTGGAGCAAAGACTACTTCAGCCTATACACCTGAGCAAAACAAACTACAGCACCACCCATTCTAATCTCAGTGGCTGCCTGCTCAATTCCTTGGTGGCAGCCTTCACACTAGCCCTAGAGAGGTTAATAATCATGGGTTCAAGAAAAATTGCAATTAAAGATCATGCAAGTCCATTAAATGAGAAAATACGAATAATTCATTCTCCAAATGAGATAAGCAAAGTCAATCATATAAACCAGTTGTTGCTAACTTTACATTTTATCTCCAGAACATTTTATGTCCTCAATAAAGACATCCAAAGTCATGCAGCAGGGGAGGATGATTTCATAAATTACATTATTATGCTGTATTAAGTCCATCACCTTCAACTGTGTACTCCACAAGCATATACACAGACCTGCCAGTGGCAATCCAACGAGAGTACTATCAAAAAATCAATACATTTCTATTTTTTTAGTGTTATCTCTTCACTGCATTCCTTTTCACCAAAATTGATCAAAAAAGAGACTGGATAAAAAACTACATCCTCGCAGGTTTGAGACCGAATGGCAAATGCAAAGCTTATTGTTCTATATCTATCACGCTTACAGTAACTGCAGACTTCAGTAAAACATCACATAAATAATGCTATAACCTATTAAACAGGATAAGATATCCTTAAAAAAATTATGGTCAGCCTATATCAGAAGAGACAAATTGAGCAAAAGATCTTTTCTCAAGTGTACTGGGATGGGAAAACATGTACCCTTGAAAGATTTCCAAGTTTTAAGTGCAGATTCAAAATAAAGTATCTTTGTTTTCCTATAGTCTACTTATGGTAAACACTTCTACACACATAACAGTAATTCCTCACAGGAAAATAAGTGTTTATAGGAAAAATTATTAGACAGAGAATGACATTCTTCTGGCAAGCCATTTTATTATTATGATCCATATTTATTTATTATTATGATCCATCTGAAACCATGAAACCCAGGTTTCTGACCTAAACTGAAAACATGCTTTTATGGTAAAAACCAGACATCAGTCAATACCATACTCTATTAAAACTGCTGAGTTTCCAATATGAAAAATGGATCAGTTTCATCGTTTAAACATGTGATTAGGACTAGGGCAATGGTAGTTGCTGGAGGCCCCACTGGTTTCGCTGAACTTAAACCTTCAATTGTCTCTCCAGTTGTTAAAAGAATTCCTGCAATCCAACATAACTTTTCAGCTAAAGTACACAATTTACTTTTTTACAGTTCTCTCTAGGTAAAATAAATCCAGGCAAAGAAGGTATGGCCTTGGGCCAGTCTCTACTTCAGTGTGGGTGTGGAGTTTACTAGGTGATTGCCACACATGAGTTTGTGCTTATGAAATGTCAACTCATCTGACCAAGTGTATTAAAACACATACTGTGTTATTTATTCTAAAAGTAGTCTCAAAGTACTTTACATAAATCCAAAATGCTACATTCATTTAAGTATCCGTACACAGCTGTACGTATATACTCTACAATGGTTCAATTGTAAAAATATTCCTGGTTCCCTGACACTAATCCTAACCCTAACCCTAATGAATAATCCTAACCCTAACTCTAACCACTTACTTGATTAACCCCAACCCTAAATCTAACCCTAACCCTCTGATAAAACCTCTGAAGACTACGTAGACCAACAGATCATTTCCCTTGATTTCAGAGGCATTCTGAAGAGCAAATTAGATGAGGTACAGTTTCTCAGTAACAACTTACTTTTGAAGTCTGACATGTTTCCGTGGTGTCTTGAAATCCTCTTTGACTAAAGCATAAATTCTGCTTTCTGATAACTGAATTAGAAAAATTATGGGCATGTCTTGCAAAGCATTGAGGAAATGGTTTGTAAAAAAAAAAAAGCCAAATAATTAAAATTAGTGATTAGCTAATAGAGAGTTCCTTACAAATCTTCGCAGTACGTTTTGATTACGATCTTCCAAGTCAGTTATCCTGATAAATTTTGGGTTTTTTCAGGCCCCAAATTTTTTCATTTGAAATGAAAATAATTCCTTAAAGACATGTAGATAGGCTTTGAGTGTTAGAACATGACTAGTATTGTGTGAACACATAATATGTCAAATACAGGAAAGGGTGGGGTACTCTATAACTTGTCCCCCATTTATTTGTCTGTGTGCGTCTATTGTACTTGACACAAAACATTTATGAAGATACCAATTAATCTTTAACATAAAGTGTTGAAAGCATAAAAAGACAACCTATCACCTATTGCAGTAAAACCACCTTCATTCAAAAATATATCAGCAGCAAAACACTGGCTTTGTTAATCAAGCAGATAAACACATAAGAGGGAAACTTTATCTTGAGTCAGACACTGGACTGGGAAACTTAAATTCAGTTGTACCTTGGCAGTAGACTTCATAAAGGCTTGAATTGGTCTTCCAGTGCCTCAGTTCCTCACCTGTAAAATGAGATTAAAATCTCCATCTTACAGCCATGTCAAAAATTTCCTTGAATTTCTGCAAAGTAAAAGTATCACAGCATTGGGATTTAGATGTTGAAAATGTCAGATTGAACAAACAAGATCTGTCACAGGGTTGCTACCACATCCAGACTATGTGTTATACAAATTTATCTCCACAGACAGGAAACTCATTAGTTCAGCTACAGAATTTCTACAGTCAATGCCATAGAAATCACAGTTATAATGTTGTGTTAAATGGGCACAGCACTAAATGTCATTACAATGCCATTGGCTCAACACAAACCAGTACAACAGAAGCAGTCATTTTTCAGGTCATTTCTTGAGATACAAGTGGCAGATTTTCAATCCACAGAAAATTGTTGAGAGCCAGAATCTTAAGAGACATCTGCACCTTCAAAGGTCTCCCTTTGGATGACTCCTTTAGGGGAAGGAGAGTGATGTAATGGCTCAGTGAGTCAGCCATAACTTTGAGGTGGATATGCTTAGACTTCGTTTTTTTATAATGAGTTCCCCAAAGAAAACCAAAACACTTTAAAACTCAAAATTGCCAGGAAGATTGGAATACTTAACTTTTAAAATACAGGAAATTCTAACTGACTAGAGGAGATGGAATAGAAATTAAAAGGATTTATACACAGCTTTCTCTGGCCCACTGCATCTTTGCAGATATGTTGCTTCCAGTGAGGTGGCAGTAGACTCAGTGTATTTCTCATTTGCATCAAAGCCCTTCTCTGCCCTCTGTGCCAAAGGAGACTTACATATTCCCTTTGAAGGTCACCTGGCAGCTCCCAGCCACATCAGGTCCTTCCTTGGCAAACTGCAACTCCCAGCTCCATGCTGGAATTCCCTCAGCAGCCTCTTTTATGTCGCCTGCAAGGTGCCCCAGAAACCTTCCCTGCCCTGAACCAGCTCCATGATCCAATCATCTTAAAAGAACTTGACATGCTTATGAATAAAAAAGCAGGTGAAAAAAAAAAAGGATACTTTACATATCAATGAAGGCAGAGCACGATGTTATTCCTCCTTCTATGACTGGATGACCCATGTAGTGGATGAGAAGAAGGCTGTGGATGTGGTCTACGTCGACTTCAGCAAAGCCTTTGACACAGTCTCCCACAACATCCTCCTGCAAAAACTGGCAGCCCACGGCTTGGATGGATGCACCCTTCATTGGGTAAAAAACTGGTTGGGTGACCGGGCTGAGAGAGTGGTGGTGAATGGTGCTGCATCCAGTTGGCATCCAGCCACCAGTGGTGGCCCCAAGGATCAGTACTGGGCCCAGTCCTGTTCAACATCTTTATTGACAACCTGCATGAGGTGATTGAGTCTACCCTTAGTGAGTTTGCAGATGACACCGAGTTTGAGGGGAGTGTTGATCTCCCGGAGGGTAGGAATCATAGAATCATAGAATGTTAGGGATTGGAAGGGACCTCGAAAGATCATCAAATCTAATCCCCCGCCAGAGTAGGAACGCCTAGATTATGCTACATAGGAATGTGTCCAGGCAGGTCTTGAATGTCTCCAGAGAAGGAGACTCCACAACCTCTCTGGGCAACCTGTGCCAGTGTTCCGTCACCCTCACTGAAAAGAAGTTTCTTCTCTTATGTTCCAGTTTCAGCCCATTACCCCTTGTCCTATCAGTGGTTGTCACCGAGAAGAGCCTGGCTCCATCCTCGTGACACTCACCCTTGATATATTTGTAAACATTAATGAGGTCACCCCTCAGTCTCCTCTTCTCCAAACTAAAGAGCCCCAGCTCCCTCAGTCTTTTCTCATAAGGGAGATGCTCCACTCCCTTCATCATCCTAGTTGCCCTGTGCTGGACTCTCTCCAGCAGTTCCCTGTCTTTCTTGAACTGAGGGGCCCAGAACTGGGCACAATATTCCAGATGGGGTCTCACCAGGGCAGAGTAGAGGGGAAGGAGAACCTCTCTCGACCTACTAACCACCCCCCTTCTAATACACCCCAGGATGCCATTGGCCTTCCTGGCCACAAGGGCACAGTGCTGGCTCATGGTCATCCTGCTGTCCACCAAGACTCCCAGGTCCCTTTCCCCTACACTGCTCTCTAATAAGTCATTCCCCAACTTATACTGGAACCCGGGGTTGTTCCTACCCAGATGCAAGACTCTACATTTACCCTTGTTATATTTCATTAAATTTTTCCCCGCCCAACCCTCCAACCTGTGGCTGGGTTGATGGGCCGAGGCCAATGTTATGAAGTTCAATAAAACCAAGTGCAGGGTTCTACACTTTGGCCACAACAACCCCCTGCAGAGCTACAGACTGAGGGAGGAGTGGCTGGAGAGCGCCCGAACAAAGAAGGACCTGGGAGTCCTGGTTGACAACTGGTTGAACATGAGCCAGCAGTGTGCCCAGGTGGCCCGGAAGGCCAATGGCATCCTGGTCCATATCAGGAACAGTGTGGCCAGCAGGAGCAGGGATGTGATTCTGCCCCTGTGCTCAGCACTGGTGAGGCCTCACCTCGAGTGCTGTTGTGCAGGTCTGGGCCCCTCACTTCAAGAAAGACCTTGAGGTGCTGGAGCGGGTCCAGAGGAGAGTAACGAGGCTGGGGAAGGGACTAGAGGGAAAGTCCTGTGAGGAGAGGCTGAGGGAGCTGGGACTGTTTAGCCTGGAGAACAGGAGACTCAGGGGGGACCTTATCATTATCTACAACTACCTGAAGGGAGGTTGTGGTCAGGTGGCAGTCGGGCTCTTCTCCTGGGCAACCAGTGACAGGATGAGGGGGCACGGCCTGAAACTGCATCAGGGGAGGTTTAGGTTGGATGTCGGGAAACACTTCCTCATGAAGAGGGTGATCAGGCATTGGAATGCACTGCCCAGGGAAGTGGTGGAGACAGGGACCCTGGAGGTGTTTAAGGAGAGGCTGGATGTGGCACTTAGTGCCATGGTCTAGCTGATGTGGTGGTGTTGAGTCGTAGGCTGGACTTGATGATCTCAGAGTTCTTGTCCACTCTCAACAATTCTGTGATTCTGTGATTATTTAATTCACTTGTGAGATTTATTATTAAATTTAATGTTATCATACATCTGGCTCTCTCTAAACACATCCTTGTTTTTTCCATTCACGATCCTGCCCTGGCAGAGTTTAAGAATTTTGCACATTTGCTTAGGATTTCCATATGTCCTCCAGCCTGCTCCAAAATGCAGGACTTCCAGAAATGTCATTCATGCCCAGTGTGTCCTTCCAGAAGACCCTTATAATGCATCCATCAAAGATCTGATGGCTTGACACCTGGTATTAGTGTACCCTAAATCCAACCTATCCTGAAAGTCCTGGGAGGAAACACAAAATGTGGCAGGAAGAAAACCCTGCATGTTCATAAAAAGACAATGTGTTAACAAGCCCACTCACTTGTTCGGGGTGGACATCACTGATCCAGTGTTCTGTCTTGCAAAACCTGAACACAGGCAAGATCTACCAAACACAAGGTACGTGAAACCTAGGCCCAAGGCAGGTCCAGGGATAGTACACAGCAGAAGGACAGCCCAGCTTGAGTCTTAATAGATTATCCAGGTGACTGTAGGCATGTTAGTCACAGCAGACTGTACTTCCCAGCATTTACACTACATGATAGCTCCTCTGCAAGCACAGGGTGACCACTGGTTATGTGATACAATAGACAGATGAGAGCTGCAGCTGAACTGCTCGGAAGTGGCACATGGGCCAGGAGTAACTATTTGCCCATTTTCCCTCAATCTGTAGGTTATCTCTCAATTATTCTTGGATTAAATGTTGAAAAATGAAGTATCAAAAGATTCAAGTGTAAAAGAATTCATAAAAAAAAAAGTTAGGATAAGACTGAGGTGTTGACATTGGCTTTCACACGCTGTAACTTAATTACATCAGAAAATTAAGATACTATGAATATATTTCAAGGTTGATCTCATTTCAATTTCCAGTATTGAAAGCAATAAATATCTTGTATTGCAACAATAAACACAGAGGCCATGAGTATTTATGAACTGCAGGACACATTGATGCCAAATATGCCATGAAAACCAAAATAGGATTAATGGCAGTTTATTGGAAATTCAAAAAAAAAAAAAAACCCAAACAGAAGAGTGGGGAAAAAAGGGCTGGTGATTGATATACATATAATTTCTAAGTTTAGGAAGAGCATTTGGAATATCATGTTTCTTAGCAACTCATTACTAACTTAAGTTTTCACTGGTTCAGGATGTAGTGGTGAGAAAAATCAGATTACTGTAGATTTTCAACATAGTAGAAGTGTTGATTTTGTGAAATTCTTTAGAGTCGTGTGCCTAGTGCAATACAGATTGAGAATTCACACTTTGACACATATTAAGGTCATGCTCAGAGTGCTGCCTTTACTTAGGGAATTGCTCTTTTTAATAGCCAGAGTAAGTGGCAGTTTTCTAAGCGATTAATATGGGTGACATGTTTAGAGAAGTCCTCCGTTGTTCCTGCCTTGTTTTCAGCTCCTTGCTTCTTCAAACCCTGAGCTACACAAGGAGGCTCCACTAATTGCCAGCTCCCATGTAAGAAACACACACTGGGTCTTCTGCACATAGATGGAGCATCCAGGAACAATCTGGTGGGATGATAGCTCTCTAGGAACAATGGTTGACACTGAAGTACAGCACATGAACTATCTAATCTCATGTCCAATTTTGCCATTTTCAAATCCAGCTGTTACTTTTCAAACTTGCCACTTGTATTAGGAGAATAAACATGGCTGCCTTGTTGTTGGCAATATTCTGCATAACATTGCTTGATAAACTTGGATAACAGGGCACAAATCAGACAACTTCTAAGTCAGACATCTAAGACAGAAACAACTGTGGTGCATTTCTTACCCAAATTCTTTAAAAAGACCTCAAAATGAGATCACCCTGTGGTGACCTGGCTTTGGATGAACTCTTTTATTTCAAAATATATTTCTCCTGCTGGCGTGAGAAACCAGGGTTCAATATTTCCTTCACAGCAGGCTGAATGAGTATGTTTTGAGTCATAATGCCCAGCAGACTGACAGTAGGAAACCTTGCTGTTGGGATATGCAACTTCTATTTCCTTCCTGTGAACATATATTTGTTTCCTTTTAAGAGTTTTCACAGAGACAGGATCATAAATCTCATGTGCGTATGTGCTTAGATGTGCATGCATGGCAGAATGAGTTGAGTGAAATTGTTAAATGCTTGTAATTTGGAAAGCTTGCTGTCTATTAAAAAGCCTTGCATCTAGGAATCCAGAAGAAATGACACGTGGTTGAGATGATCAAGTGTCTCAGATGCAGGAGTCAGCAACAACAGCAGTGAGCGCACCAATCAGATTGCAACTTAAGGCCTTCCATCTTTGGTCTGCACACTGACAAAATTTTAAGTCTGCTCAACAATGATTTCCAAGATAATGATATTCATCCCTCTGATGAGAAATTAGTACTGGGTCTGGCAATAAAACCCACTCTGACTTCTGCTGGCTGAGCTCCAATTTAAGGAGATACAGATAAGAGAGATGCATACATTTACCTAAATCGTGAGAGAGGTGAATTACATGAAAATAAAAATAAAAGTTAAAATGCCTTAGCTTGCTAATGGAGTTCTTTCTTAAGGTAGAAGGTTCCTTTGCTCCATCACCAAAGCAAGGGAAGCCTCCAGTGCCATGAACCTACTTGAGAAAGCAACAAGAAGCACCATTGCAGTTCCTGGCTGACCAGACCAGATTGCAGAGCAGTTGAAGATAAAATATTGCTCTAAGACAGTCCTGCAGTCTGGGACATCTTTTTCTCCTGGATTCATCAGTTGCTGCTCAGCCTTATTTGAGCATCTTGTGAGGGTGTGCTCAATTCAATATATAGATACACTGTAAGCCTCACCAGACTAAATGACATTTACACCAACATGGCTTTACTGCTGCTGGTAGTTAAACTATATTTTCTCAGCTAGTTTACTTTTGTCTGTAAGGTTGTGTCATGTAGAATTTCTCTGATTTTTGTCACCCACTTTTTGCCTCGTCAAAGGAATTTGACCTGATTGATACTTTAATACTAGGACCAGCAAGACATTTTAAAATAAGTCAAGTTTTGGAGTCTTCAATAGCAAATAGTTGTGTTGGAAAATGCTTGCAAAGCATGAAATTTCATCTTTTTTTCTTCCATGAACTATAAATACAAAACTAACCAAACAGAATTTCAGCAAATTTCAGAAAGCACATTTTTGGCTGTAGAACAAACAAAAGAAATTTCAAACAAAGCATTAATTTCCCCACTTTTGGAAAATCATAAGCACCTGAAAACAGGCACTCATAATGAAAGTTCTTCCTACCATGTTTGTACAGTAACTATAGTGCAGCTACCACAATAGTATAAGACAACCACTAGATAATTGTAGCTATTATACCCCATTACAAATATTTACCACACTGTGGGAAATGAAAATTGCTATCTCAACAGATACTTTCCATGAGGAAAATAATTGCCTTTTGCTCTTGGACAATTTATGGAACAAAAACCCCAGCATCATTATTTACTTTTTCTTCAGAAAGCATAAAATGGATATCTTACAGCAGTTTTTCATCCTTGAAATTGTCATATTGCTAAAAATTGGAAGATAATACAAATAGAAGGTAAAATCAGTAAGCAAAGCAGAATATTCCAAACCATTTGCTCTGGCTGCTTGCTGCTGATTTTGCTGCTTAGTTCTGCAGCCTCAGATAATACTTTTTTCTTATATTGTGCACTAGATACCAGAGGTAACACCATCCAAGGGTGGAAAATTGTCCTGAGTTTGTTTACCTCACAGCGGATATTCGGCATGACCACCGGTGTCTGAGCAGGGAGTTCCCTTGCATCCCAGCTCTCACAGCAGCCAGGTCATTTTGCAACCCCTTCTGGAGCTGAAGAAAAAATTCAATGAAGTTAGTTACAAATTTTTGAGAGGCACACACTGTGGGGTTTATCATTTTAGGGTATCTTCAGTAAGCTTTGGTTTTTGTGGCTGATTTTTAGTAAAAGACTTCCCCCTTCCTGTCCATACCCGCAAACATGCAAACCTCTGTTCTATGGACTAGGACAGATTACCTGGATGAAAGCAAACACAACTTGTACAACCAAGAGTCAAGGTTAGAGGGGCTGCCCCTTCCAAGTCATCCCGTGAAAGACCAAGACATAAGGTGAAATAAGGGTGACTGTTTATCTCTCACATTGCTCAGCAAATGTGCCATGTCTCATGCAATCTAGCTTCTGCTGAAACAAAAACCTAGCACAAACAAATGTATTATTTAATTCTATTCAAATCTTGCTCCACTTTATTATGGCAAATTCAGTGTTGGCTTGCAAATGTTTTTCCAGTGCCATCGAATCACACCTATAAGAGATGTATTTTGGATATTTTGTGTGTTTTCTACATGCAAACTCAGATACTAGTTGAAGTGCACTACCTGGCTTTTAGGTAATATATTGTTTATTACCATATCACACAGGAAGTAGTCCAATGAAGTAGCCTCTAAGACAGCCATCTGTAATGCAAGAGCTTAGATATTACAACAATAACAAAAAAGAAAAGGATCTAGCAATTCAGAAATTCAATGAGATGAACCAGATAACACATTTCTTATGAAAATTCCCTTCTTCATCTGGAATTGTTAATTTCTCACATTGCTAATGCCTTATCCCTTTTGGAAAAAAACACTAAACAGTCTTATACACCAAAACAAATTATATTAGTGTTTTCATTATCTTAAACGGAGAATAGTAAACAAATTAATCAGCTATCAGCAAAGACGTATGTTGTTGCTACTCCTCTGCTTCATATCCATGTTTTTCTCTAGGGTTGTATTTCAGTATAACAGATATACATTGAATAAGGCAACATTTTATGCTTCCCACAGAGTTTGTTCAACTATTGTGAGCCTTCCTCAAAAACTTAATCAGTTTTGTTTAACTTTTTTTTTATCGGCATCAGGATTTGCTTTTTCTCTCAGTCAGCAGCTACACAGAGTACCCTTATGGTATCAGTCTAAAGTTAATGAGGTGACATAACTGGGTATGAATCATAGAACCATAGAATCATAGAACAGTTCAGGTTGGAAAAGACCCTTGTGATCATCAAGTCCAACCATTAACTCTACACTTCAACCATTAACCGTACACTACAACCATTAACCCTACACTACAACAATTAACCCTGCACTACAGGTTCACCCCTAAACCATATCACCCAACACCACATCTAAGTGACACTTAAACACATTCAGGGATGGTGACTCAACCACCTCCCTAGGCAGTCTGTTCCAGTGTCTGACCACTCTTTCTGTGAAGAATTTCTTCCTAATGTCCAGTCTAAACTTGCCCTGTTGCAACTTGAACGCATTCCCCCTGGTTCTCTCCCTAATGACCTGTGAGAAGAGACCAGCACCAACCTCTCTACAATGTCCTTTCAAGTAATTGTAGAGCATGATGAGGTCCCCCCTCAGCCTCCTCTTCCTCAAACTGAACAGTCCCAGCTCCCTCAATCACTCCTCATAAGGTCTATTCTCCAGGCCCTTCACCAGTTTTGTCGCCCTCTTCTGCACTCGCTCCAACACCTCCATATCCCTCTTATACTGAGGCGCCCAAAACTGAACACAATACTCAAGGTGTGGCCTCACCAGTGCTGAGTACAGGGGGACAATCACCTCCTTACTTCTGCTGGTCACACAATTTCTAATACAAGCCAGGATGCCGTTGACCTTCTTGGCCACCTGGGCACACTGCTGGCTCATATTCAGTCGGCTGTCGATCAGAACGCCCAGGTCCTTTTCCGCCAGACAGCCTTCCAGCCACCCTTCCCCAAGCCTGTAGCGTTGCATGGGGTTGCCGTGACCAAAATGCAGGACCCTACACTTGGCTCTGTTGAAATGGCTGCAGTTGTCCTTGGCCCATCGATCCAGTCTGTCCAGGTCCCTCTGTAGAGCCTTTCTACATTCCAGCAAAGTATAAAACGGTATTATAAGGAGCTGCTGTTCTCCCACAGGATCAGCAGCATGGCTCTGTAAACATCTTGGAGGCACAGCAATATCAAATTGGATTGTATTGAAACACTATCCTGTCTCAGAATCACAGAATCACAGAATTGTTGAAGCTGGACAAGAACTCTGAGATCAAGTCCAGCCTATGACTCAACACCACCACATCAGCTAGACCACTGCACTAAGTGTCCCATCCAGCCTCTCCTTAAACACCTCCAGGGTCCCTGTCTCCACCACTTCCCTGGGCAGTGCATTCCAATGCCTGATCACCCTCTTCATGAGGAAGTGTTTCCCAATATCCAACCTAAACCTTCCCTGAGGCAGTTTCAGGCCGTGCCCCCTCATCCTGTCACTGGTTGCCCAGGAGACGAGCCCGACTCCCACCTGACCACGATCTCCCTTCGGGCAGTTGCAGAGAGTGATAAGGTCCCCCCTGAGTCTCCTCTCGTCCAGGTTAAACAACGCCAGCTCCCTCAGCCTCTCCTCACAGGACTTTCCCTCTAGTCCCTTCCCCAGCCTCGTTACTCTCCTCTGGACCCGCTCCAGCACCTCAAGGTCTTTCTTGCAGTGAGGGGTCCAGACCCGCACACAGCACTCGAGGTGAGGCCTCACCAGTGCTGAGCACAGGGGCAGAATCACATCCCTGCTCCTGCTGGCCACACTGTTCCTGATACAGGCCAGGATGCCGTTGGCCTTCCAGGCCACCTGGGCACACTGCTGGCTCGTGTTCAACTGGTTGTCAACCAGTACTCCCAGGTCCCTCTCTGCTGGGCTGCTCTCCAGCCTTGAAGGAGACTGAATACTGTCAGAGACTTCACAAGAAGAGATAAGAAAAAGTCATCCTCAATATATATGTCCACCAGCTGGAAATAACAGCATACCAATTTAAATTATTACTGCACTGTCACTTGGACTCTGATCAAGAAGTATTATGTTTCTGAGTGGTGTTTGTGACATGTGACATGTCAATTAAAAAAGAAGAGGGAGAGTAAGAAGGAGGAAAGAGTCCTATTATCATTCAGATAGCAGGAGGTTTTAATAATTGGGCTCTAAATAAAGTCCTCTAACAAAGTCCTATACCAAGTTTGAACTGAATATGTATTACAGCTGAATTTCTCAGCCTGGGCAAATGTAATGTTAATGAGAATAGCAGGAAGTCAACACTGGGCTGGTGACCTCAGGGAAAACTCAATTAAAGCTAATTGAAAATGTGGGAAGCAAGAAATAATTAAAAAAAAAAAGACAAACCAGCTCCTTAACTGAGGTGAATCATCATCGTTAGACTGGAAGGTCTGACTGGGTTGATCTACACATGCTGGAGATCAGGCTGCTGGCAGGAAGCTGGAGGACACCCAGACACAGTCACCACTGATTTAGCGGGTAGGCTGTGTCTTGGCCAGGGAAATTGAAGAAGAGCTGAGCGCTATAACACAGCAACATGAGAACTGACCCACCTACTTGTTTATCCAATACCTACATGAGTCATGGTTGTAGAAGGAGTGATACTTAGACACTTGCAGATGGACACGGCCTGAAAAAAAATGCCAAGGAGGTTACTCTTTCACATATTGTCTCCCACTTCTAACTGAGCCACAGCTTTCCCAGAACGAATTAGTTCAGCAGCTAGGATATTGGAAAATTACAGTGATCACAAGGATAGTATGGTGCTCTGAATCCACACTGAAGCTGCATTTCCCTATGGATTTGTCATGGGTTTGAGTGTGATGGGGTTTTTTGTAATTAAGCAGGTGTAGACTCGTGCGAAACTTCAAGAGTCTCCCCCACCCCCAGGGAGGAACTGGACCTGTCTCCGGCCAGGGCCAGACCAGTCGGACCTCTGCAATCAAGGCATTTAAGAGGCAACCCTATTGTTCTTTCTCTCTCTTTTGATTTTGTCTTGTTTTGAGCTGTCCTGTCTGTAATGTTGAGGAGTTTTCCTGCTGGAGGAGAGGGAAGTGAGAAGAGAACAAAGGAACATCACCCTGAAAAGAAAGAGGGGGAGAAGAGTCCCAGAGGAGAAGGAGAGAGAGAAGGCTGCTGGAGCCGGACCTTTCCCTGAAGCCTGTGGTGGCTGAGATGGCAGGAAGGTGATTGCCTGACAGTTGACGGAAACAATTGCAGCAAGAACATCCAGGATGTGTTGGCACATACAGAGCCCCATGCGAAAGGGGACAGAGACTGAGCATCAGTGGGGGACATGCCCAAAGCGATCTGTGGCCCTGAGGGACTCATGAGGAGGAAGAGGATTGCCTCCTGTGAGGTTTACACCACACAGCAGGAAGTAAAGAGTGCGAGGAGCCCTCTTTCTCAAGGAGAGGCTGCCATTGACAATGAATAATGGCCAGATGGACTGCATCCCCAATCCCTGCCCACCTTGTACTGATTGGGCAGAGGAGGTAGCTGGGTAGATGAGGGGGCTAAGTATATTTAAGATCAGATCATATTTATTGATTATTCCTCTCACTATCCTACTTTGTAAATGGTGTTGGTGAATTAAATCTATGTTTTCTCTTCCCACGTCACTCTGGTTCTTTACCCGTCATCTGAAATGGTGGATTATTACCCTCCCTATCCTTAATCTCAAACCATTGAGCCTTCTTAGTTGAATTGTCTCCCTCCACACCACTGTTGAAATGGGGATGGGGGGAGCAGTGAGCTGGAGACCACATAGTTCTTTGTCCCAGTTGGCTTGAACCGCAACACGATTGTGCCAAGGAAAGAGTGGACTTGAGAGAAACAGAAGAGACTTTCAGGTCTGTAGTTTTTTTATTGAAGGATCTAACAATCCCCTCATGAATCAAGATTCACTAGAAGAGTCAGATGCTCTCTGTTACTTCTGATGGGCTCAGCAACTGCTAGCCTGCCATAAGTGAAGACAGGAGGCCCTTTTCTGTGGGAACCACTCCAGCGATAAGAAGATGGTTTCTCCCCACTCCCAGGACAGTTCCATCCAAAGGAGCCATCTTCCTGCCCAGAAGTACCCTGAGCTGACTCCTCTCCAGGAATCAGTCTGCCACTGCCAGTAAAGTGTAACCTCACAGCTGACAATTTTATTTTAGGGAATAAACCAATGTCCACTAAGCCTAAGACCAAAAGGTTCATAAAGCAGAACAAAACTAAGGTTTTCCCCAACTGTCACAGCTTGATGCCAAGCTCAGCCAAACTATCACACCCTCCTTGTCAACAGCACTGTAGTTAATGTCAATTATTGCAAGGATTAAGAATAGTCATTCATATTTAAATGCGCATCACATTAAGCAGCAGCCTGTTAGCAAAATTTTCAAGAGCTAAAGGAAAGTTAAATAACATTGACAGATACAGTTCCTATTTGCTAAGTACTACTACTTGCTTCTGATGCTTAAACAGAACCTGGCAACCTCTGCATTCGTCACTGCCGCAAAATCCCCAGTTGAATGGGACAGTAAAGACCTTGTCAAAAGAAGTTCATCCTAATATCAACTGTTTCAATAGGCATATGCTTTATAAAAAAGCATATATTTGTTTCAATTTATGTGTTTGTACACAAGCCATTTTACCTTTTCAGTTACCCTGTAAAAACTCTGGATTTCTACATATTATTGTAGAACCCAACTCAGATCCACTGACTGATATGCTGCCAGGTTAGAAGAAAACTATTCCTATGTTTATGGACAATCATTCTTAATCCACTCAATTATTACCACATATTTTTAGATTCTAAGCTGGTTTTGGTCCAGAGTATGTCTGAACTTCCTCTACGTTTTTGCAGACTCCCAATCATACTTTTCTGTGTGCCAGTCCCAACACTAGAGATTTGTTCCATATTTTGCTTTGGAAACACCTAATTAATAATTACCTGTGGCTTCAATAAATCCTGACTTTCACAAATGAAAATGTCACATCCTCTGACTCAGCTCATTGCTTTGTTTTGGAAAATGCTGCAGAGCTCCTGAGGGACGTGTAGATATTTGTGCTTTTATTCATAATCAGTTAAAAAAATCACATAAAGATAAAAACCTGAAGAAAGAAGCTGAAACTAGAAGAGAAGCAAACATAAAGAAGAGCACAAAAAAACCCCCAGTCTTTCTGTGTCCCCAAATGAATGAAATGCCTCCCTTTTGCAAACAGAAGTAGGAGGGGTTTTGTCCAAAAATTTGTCTCCAAACATCCTGTCATTCCATAGAACTCATCCTTTATCATAGAATCATAGAATCATAGAATGTTAGGGATTGGAAGGGACCTCGAAAGATCATCAAGTCCATTCCCCCTGCCAGAGCAGGAATGCCTAGACTATGCTACACAGGAACGTGTCCAGGCAGGTCTTGAATGTCTCCAGAGAAGGAGACTCCACAACCTCTCTGGGCAGCCTGTGCCAGTGTTCCGTCACCCTCACTGAAAAGAAGTTTCTTCTCGAGTTTAAGCGGAACCTCTCATGTTCCAGTTTCAGCCCATTACCCCTTGTCCTATCAGTGGTTGTCACCGAGAAGAGCCTGGCTCCATCCTTGTGACACTCACCCTTGATATATTTGTAAACATTAATGAGGTCACCCCTCAGTCTCCTCTTCTCCAAACTAAAGAGCCCCAGCTCCTTCAGTCTTTTCTCATAAGGGAGATGCTCCACTCCCTTCATCATCCTAGTTGCCCTGTGCTGGACTCTCTCCAGCAGTTCCCTGTCTTTCTTGAACTGAGGGGCCCAGAACTGGGCACAATATTCCAGATGGGGTCTCACCAGGGCAGAGTAGAGGGGAAGGAGAACCTCTCTCGACCTACTAACCACCCCCCTTCTAATACACCCCAGGATGCCATTGGCCTTCCTGGCCACAAGGGCACAGTGCTGGCTCATGGTCATCCTGCTGTCCACCAAGACTCCCAGGTCCCTTTCCCCTACACTGCTCTCTAATAAGTCATTCCCCAACTTATACTGGAACCTGGAGTTGTTCCTACCCAGATGCAAGACCCTACATTTACCCTTGTTATATTTCATTAAATTTTTCCCCGCCCAACTCTCCAGCCATATGTGGTCAAGGAAAAAAAAAGATGTGCAGAATCGTATCAGTATGTGCAACTTAGAATCTCTACTTTCACTTAGCGAAGTGTGAGTAATTACAAATTCCTGTAAGAGAGTCCATGTAAGAAAGTAAATGTTAAGTCACCATAAGCATTTTATTGTTTGAGAAAGACATAAGATACCTGTGTAGTATTTCAGTAAAACCTGTGGGTTTTTTCCTGAAAACCAATTCTCCTCCATCAGGATGGGAGTTACTCCCCAGAGGTCAATGGAATTTATTCCCATCCTGTGCTGGAGTATTTAAGACAACAGGTCTCTCCTTTTGCTCTTTCTGGTGCAAGGTTTTTATCAAGATCATAATAGTCTCAGGACTTATTCTTTTGCTAGAACATTCAATTGACTTCCAGGGGGGGTTACACCCATCCTGTGACAGAAAAACATCATCCCCAACAGTTTCTGTGTTGAGCAGGGAGGGGCACTGTATTTTCTCAGGAATGTCTTGGTTTAAAAGTCACCAACTGCTGCTGTTATCAGTCATCATTCCCAACTTCCCACAGAAGTAGATTTCTTTCTCTCCAGGGGTCAGCAGCTCTTTTGTTCCCTTCTGCGCAGCAGTGTGACTCGTGTAAACCCACTGCCAGGCTGGGTGAACGCTTAGTATCCTCCATGCTCGGGACCCCCCACTCCCTAGACCACTCCTCTTTCCAGGAGGCACCTCTCTTAAGAGTATCAAGCTACAAATCTTGCTAACTCCACAGCTATACATTTAAGGATAATTGTCCTGCTGAGTTCTATTCAGTGGCAGATTGATACTCCCAGCCTAGGGCTTTGCATCCTGACTGACCAGCAGTACCTGCCCATCTCCCTGGTGTGTTTGCTGAAGCAAACAGAAGGAGCTACAGGCACTGGTGTTGAGTGTCTTCCGTTGGCTTTCTATGCAGATCTAATTCCATCTCTCTCAGGTTTTGCTCCATCAACAGAAATATCTAAATTCCCCTAAGCTGAAAAAGTACGGGGGACCTAGGTACTTGACCATGCCTTGTAGTCCACTCAGAGAGGTGGGCACTCACACATTGGACATCACAACCCAGAAGACTTTTACTGGTTCCTTCCTTTCATGTCCAACCAAAAACGGTCTGAGTTTTCCAAGGTAGAGCCACAGATTATTTAGGAACAGACACTCACCACTGGTTGGATAACTGCTTATGAAAGAAATAGCTGTGTACACACATCTATATATACGCATGCAATCCTTACCCACTAGTACAGCAAGAATAAAAGTATATTTTCAAGACTTTGAAATACCCAATGGCAGGGAGTAAGCAGACAGATGCTATCTCTGCACCCAAATTGTGTTGAACAGTGTCAAGAGCAAGTTAATTTAATTTTGTAGTTCTAGGAGATCGGTGGATGCAGAGATAAACAACAGCAATATCCAGCAACAACAAAATATTCTAAGGAAACCATGGCCATATATGAACCATGGATCTGATCACTCTCTCGATTTACTTTGCACTTTCCCAACCAAAGCCTCACCTGGGATTCAGTTTTGCTCTTTCTCCCTGGGCTTCTGCCCCAAGGTGTCCAAATGAAGATGCCAGACATGCCTCCTCCCCTCATCCCCGTCTAGTTATCTCCATGGTAAACACAGAGCATCACCCTGGGTCAGACAACGTTATGGTCTTTACAAGGTGTGTTTCCTTTGACATTTTCAGCAACATAAACTTCAAGATACCTTTTTTCCCCCTGAATTTCAGTTTGAGAAAACATGAGAGTCACAGAACACTCTTGCTCTTCTTTTCTTTTCCACCCCATTAATGGTCAGGCTACTGTAAGTCTTCCAAATCCTGGAGAAAAGAAAAATATTAAAAAGACACAGTTTTCCATATATCTACTTGTCTCTCATGTGCCAAAAGACCTTTATTTAGTGCATTAGCATGCATAAAGCTGAACATGAAAGCAAACAACAGAATATTAATCAGAACATATCTTTTCACAGTATTATCATATGTCTTAATTAAATATACAAATATTTATAAACATACGGAAAAAGAAGAAAACTTAAGAAAATAAGATTTGAGTTACATCTGATGTGTTTAGGTAGTTACATCTGAAAATTAAGCCTCAATTTTCTCCAAGTCACATAACTAAAGCTGCTTTGTATTTCAGTCCTCCAAAGAGCTAAATAATTCACTGGCTACTGTCCTGCAAAGTCATTTCCTCTCTTTGTTTTCCATACTTGAATTTTTCATATCTTTTCCAACCTTTTGTACATAGAATGAGTCAAGTTTGGCAATTTTGCCCAGAATGGCCCTTTTTTTCCATAGATACACGCTTTATTATCCTCCCTGACTCCCTCTAACATAGATTTCTGTCAGTGCTCTCATAAGTTACTTTTTTATGCAATTTTAAAAATGGTGACTAAAAAGGATTAAATGAGACAATTTGTGCTAAATTAGTAGGTATTGCTGAAGAACAGCAGTATCTATTTCAAATTCTGAATGTACCTAACACACACATGGAAAACACAGGAGAAAACACTTTATCCGTTTTATTTGTCCGACAGAGAAGTGAAATTCAGCATGTTTCATATAATTGGTCCTCACAGTTATGCCAGTACTTCTAAAAGTTCTGATTCCTATCCAAGTACCAAGTGCCATAGGAAGTTCTGCACACATGGTGCACCTCTACACAGTCTGTCAACAGAGTGCTATGGCTAATTTTTAAGCTAATTTTGCTGCGAGACTGTTCTGTTTCTATCTTTGTTAACATTTCTCTATCAAGGTGATAAAGGGAGAGGAAATAATCCAGTAGCAGGTCCCAGACATTATGTTTGGAAAGAACTATTTTCAGATTAGCTTTGCATGAAAAATGACTGGAAATACTGTGATATGTCGATTGCATCTCCAATATCCCCAATAAGAGCTAAACGAGGAGCAATTCAAAATACAGAGAGTGCAACCAATGTGCAAGTAAAGACTTCTATTTTCAGGAAGACACATTTTTAATGTAGACCAAAAGAGACAGGAACAGAGAAAGAAACAATCTGTTCATGTCAAAACAGAGGGACATTATGACTGCCCAAATGAAAAGTCAAGGCAAGAAGAGAAAGCCTAGGATACAAATCATTATCTGTTACTTCATTGTTTCTATTATTCAAAAGGCAAAGAAAGATGGTTTTGAATTTCTAGGAGACTGGGACAGGAAACCAGTACTTTCCCATTTCCAGTGCAATTTAATCAAGTTACATGCCAGCTGCCCTCTGCAGAGTAGGGAAAGTCCCTATGTAGGAAAGCTGCTGGTTTTCCTCCCAAAGCTTCTCCTGACCCAATGCAACAGTGCTCTCCAGCCTAGAAGAGATTGTGACCTCTTCAGTCCCATAGTGCATCTCTGTAGCTTCCAGTATGATTACTTCACAAATGGCTCGATAATGGCTGAGGAGGTTATCCCAGATCCACGGAGTCCCAGTGCGATTTTGTCACTTGCTCCAGCAGGGCCTAGAAATTACCCTGAAAACTTTTGGTCTCAGACGGCTTTTTAATGGTCCAGCTGCAGTCTTTGTCCTGTTCATAAGAGGCAACCCACTGAGCTGCCACCTTAGCAGACAGAAGACTGAATCCTTTCTAGAGAGGGTTGTCTATTTAGGACAGAGCTGGCACACACTAGAAGAGTATTAACACCCCTTCTTATGCTATCTGCTTAATGTAGAAAGACTTGATTGCTATGAATCCAGCAATTTTCAGAGGTGCTGAAATGCTAACTAAATTTAACTGCTGGGTTTTTTCCAAAATTTGCCTTCAGCAGTAAATCAACAGAAAACCCTTCTACTAGTTAATCCTATGATGAGGAGTCACTGGCCTTTTGCTATGTCTCTGGGCTGAAGTTCACCACTGCCACATAGTAAAGGCCTCATATCACAGAATCACAGAATGGCTGAGGCTGGTAGGCACCTCTTAAGATCACCTGGTCCAACTCCCCTCCTCAAGAAGGATCATCCAAAGCAGGTTGCCCAGGACCATACCCAGTTGGCTTTTGAGTATTTCCTGCCAGAAAAAAAAGTATTCTGAGCACCTCAGCATAAATCCCACAGTGTATCTAGACACTTGTTTTGAGTTAGATATCTAGAAATAGTCCAGTTCTGTGTAGGATTAACCTCCTCTGAAGAACCTCCTCTGTAGAAACCAAAGGTGTTGACAGTGTGAGATTAGTTTATCCAGGTGTGACACTGACTTTTTGAAGTCTAGCCTTTTTTGAAACACTTTACAAGAATGATAAATACATAGTTAAAGCTGTTCCTTCTTCACAGATGAATTGTAGGGATAAACATGGGACTTTGCGATATTATTTCACCGAAAGATGCTGTTTCAGTTTTGGGAGCTCTGATATTCTGCTACTGTAATTAGATTCCCAGAAGTGCTGTCTACTGATAGTGCCAAGAAAATGCCCAGTGCCAATTAGGCTAAATTCAGACCCAATATAAACATGTGTAATGCCCTTGGAGAGGCAATCTATTTGAATTTGTCCCAGTTGCACTAAAAAGGTAAAACAATTCCAAACCAAAATACAGTCAAATGGTCTTCTGACCTTTCTGCACCTTCTTCTCTGATTGTAGCTCTTACCTCAAAATAGATTTTTTTTAACTATGGTTTTTTAATGTTGATAACATTAGGGAGATTCTGTGCCACATGGCTGGCTGCAGTTTGAGCCGTTGGGACTTGACCATCCGGAAAGAAAAAAAAATCCTTTAGAAGGGGAACAAATCACCATGTTACTGACATCTGATAGAAGGTACTACCCAAATTAATCATTCCCAAATTTTTCAATTGACTGGAACACGATAGTTCCAGTTCCAAAAAACAAATACTTGCCAGTCCCTGGCATGATCACACAAGTCAGTTAACACACAGGTAGAGGAGTAGTTTCACACAGGAGAGTATCAGAGAGCAGCACTGGTGCCTGGTTCTCCCTCCCCAGTTAGGCCCATCCCACAGACAGGGGAGGACAGGGTCAGCCACAGCCTGGCCATCATGATGAACCTCCACAGGCCCTGAGCAGTGGAGCCGGTGAGGTGGGAGGATGGGCCCAGTGTGGGTAAGGCACAGCCCAGCCACTGCCTTCACCCCAGCCCTAGGCAGAACTGAGATGTAGCTGTGGGGATGGTGAGCAAGGATGCATGGTAAAGGCTCCCTCGGGGGAGCAATATATTGCTAGTTTTATGATTTTGTTTCTTTCGGTCTTAAATCCTAAAGTTACAATACTTAGTCTATCTTCATGTTAAAAATGTACTGCAGATTAGAGGAACTTTTTTTGCTGTCTTTGAGCATAAGTAGGAAAGTCATTATGAATTTTTAATAAGTATTCCTTATTTGAACCATTATTTAATACCAGTGGTGGGATCAAACTGTATTTCTCAGTGTTGGTAAAATATAAATAAGAAAAAATAGAATTTTTATTATCTTCTGGGTCTGGGTATTGACAGTCACTGATTTATTCCAGGTGTCTGACATGGAAATTAAAATTATTGAGGTTCTGAACTTCATCTCAACAACCCTGAAAGCCTACGGATTTAAGTGGAGCTTCATGGGCACAGATTACACTTATTTGTTAGTACTGAACCACAATGTTCTTTTCCCTTTAAAGAGTTACTCCCGATAAACAAGTCAGTAGTAATAGTCGTTAAGCTGAGACAGTGTAAAGGACAGTGAAATAATAATTGCTTGCACATAAAGTCACCTTCTCCAACTATCTTTCTAACTAGGAAAGTAAAATTCTCCAACTATCTTTCTAACTAGGAAAGTAAAATGCAACATAACACAAAACAAGATACAGTAATACAATAACAGTAGAGAGGAGGTACACACTTTTAGAAAGCAGAGGAAGGTCTTGAGCTGAGAAGGATTGAAGACAACAAGAATTATTGCCTAAAACGTCTGAAGATAAATGTTAACAATAAGTTTTAGTTGAATTATGATACATTTTGAAGCTGCAGAGCATTTTGAAAGTTGCCATAACTATTTGAAGACTTTTACCCAGATTTTGTGAGGTCAAAATCACATTGAAATCTTGAGTGCAATGAGAAGGTATTATCAGTGATAGATTTGCTTGGGGAATTACTTATGTTCTGATTTCAGAAGATATTAATATAATTTGAGCTCTGTGTTGATAATCTAGCCTGCTTTTGAAGAGTGATAAGTGCTATGGGATATTTAATCTGATTTTTCAAGCACAGTATGTAGGTATTCAGATTTAAGGAATTAAAAAATAATTTCTTTTCAGCTTTTCTACTTTCCTATTCAAAATCATTATTCAGTTTTTAAATTTTGTGTCACTAAAGTGGTAAGCAATATAAGTCAAATGGAGATTTTAATCCTACTTTAAAAGACTATCTCTCACTTCTGAGTAAAGATTGTTCTATTTTGATTCAATTTTCAGCTAACTGCCACTTAAAAAATTATGGTGGCACTAGCTGATCATATAATCCACAGTTTTGAAATCATTTCATGCTAGATAAATTCTCCTTTAAATGTTCAGAATTCTTTTATGTAAAATATTTGTGTAGCAATTACAACTTAAAATCCATGAAGTTTTGATTGTTCAAAAGGTACTCCAACAGTATAGTTTGATTTTAAATTATCATCCTGAATTTAATATCTCTCAGCTCCCTGACCGGCTTTGTCATCACTTCATAGCACATTGTCCTGGTTTGAGCTAAACAGAACAAATTCTGTTCAGTTATTTTTACTTCTTTACTTCAGTCTCTTCTAAGAGGCTGCACATTCTCAAGTCAGCAGCATGTTTTTGCAGACAGTGTGTGCTACTGGCAGTGATAACACCTGATGTTTACAGTTACTGCCTGGGACTGGGATGCAGAAAGGCTCTTGCTGATACTTATTCCTACAGTGACCAAGGCCACTGCTGGCTCTTGTGTGCCACGCTGGGGGTGCTGGGTAGTAAGAGGGGTCACAAGGAAGTAAAAAGTTGCACTTCTGGGGAGTTACAGGTGGGACAGGTGACCAACAAGAGTATTCCATTCCATATATGTCATGTTCGGCACAAAATTGAGGGATCACAAGGGGTGTCCTTTTTTTCTGAAATGGCCAGCATCCAGAAAGGACTCCATCCAATCTTCTACCTTTGATCCGGATCCTGAGTTCCCGAATCCAGCTCCCTGTATCCAGCTCCCCACCGCTGCTGAGCCTGGGGCTTCCCCAGTGCCTCCTGCTCTGCAGCATGGATTAAATGATCTCTAAGGTCCCTTCCAGCCTAGGCCATTCTATGATTCTATGATTCTGAGATCAGTGGGGATTGCTATCGGGGCGTGGGTGGAGTTGGGCTCAGTATCGGGGTTTTGTATATATAGGTATATAGTTCACTATTTTTATTATTTCCTTATTCATTAAAGTGGGTTTGGTTTTTTTTTCCCCAATCTATAAGTTTCTCTGTCTCATTCCCTTTTCCCTCCTGTTTGGGGAGGGAGAGGGGGGTAGAGAGCATCTGTCAGTGTTTAGTGGCTGGCCCAGCCCTAACCTGTAAAACACAGTCTATCAATCAAAAGTGATGGAGAAACCACAGAGAAGGTCAGGATGCATATGTTTACACCCATGGAAGAACACCTGCACAGGCTAGCACCAAAATATAGCAACTGGGGTAGTTAGGACTATGGAGAGGGAGATAGAGTGTATCATAGAATCATAGAATCATTATAGAATCATAGAATGATTTGGGTAGGAAGGGACCTCAAAACTCATCTAGTTTAACTCCCCTGCCATGGGCAGGGACATCTTCCACTAGATCAGGCTGCTCAATGCTCCATCCAACCTGGCCTTGAACACTTCCAGGGATGGAGCATCCACAACTCCCTGGACAACCTATTCCAGCACCTCACCACCACCAGGGTAAAGAAATTCTTCCTTATATCTAGTCTAAAATTATGCTCTTCAATCTTCCAACCATTACATCTTGTTGATTTCCTCTTTATAAGAAAAAGATTGCCAAAGTCAATAGGCCACCAGTCAAGACAATGTAGAAAAAGAGTACTTTCCAAGGAACCTGGTGATTTTGAGATGGGTTAAGAAATTTCCCTGGTTTTAACCTTATGATTCTGTTTCTAGATACAATCTATACTCCCTGGAGTTCCTCTTCTCACCTTATTCATTTTTCTCATCAATTTTTAACTGAAATGAGGTGATGTTTTATTTAGACCCTTTATGTAAACCATAATCAAAACTTTGCCCAAAGTATTATGAAAGCTCATGGACTGCCAAAAAAAAAAAAAAAAAAAAAAGAAAAGGTTTTCACAGGATCCTAAAGGAGCGAGGCACCATGGGGCGAGCACAATGCAAGAGAAGTGAGCACTTGTTTCCTTTAAGCTCCTCATTATAAATCTGTATATACGGAATATACACATACAGAAATATATTTTAGTTTAGAGATTACAAGTCCTGTGGCCATGCTTTGCCTCTTTTGTCTCTGCCATTCAGACCTCACTTCTTCCACTTTGGCCCAGTGCCATATCTGTGCCCTTGTTTGCTACATCTCCTCCATCATGTCTCAGCATTATTTTAAATTGTGTTGAAGTGCAGCATCATAAGCCAAGGCCTGATCTCATGGAAGTGTGTGGTCGCTGTGCAACTGCCCTTTAAGGAACCACTTGGTCATGACTTTATTTCCTATTGTTTCTCCGGTATGAAAAAATAGATATTTTTATCGTCATCTCACTGAGAATATAATGAGCCATCATTTTGTGCCGGAGTCATATTTATAGCCATAAACACAAACTTTTACTTCAGCTACATCCAAGTAACACCGCAACTTTCAATAGTGTTGTCTTGCTGTGCAAAGTTTCACCTATCTTTCCAAGTTTCCCCCTCCACTAACTTTTCTCTTAGTCAACAATTCCTGCTTTTACTTTGGCTTTTAGTTTTTACCTCATTTGAAAAACAACTAATCCAAATATGTTGGATAAAACATTTTCATGGAAAATGTTTTTCTTATAGCATATTTTTCCGTTTACTGTGAAATGCTTCTTTTCACGGTTGAAAGCTTATAAAGATATCTGATTCAAATTTTAAAGACAACTCCCTCCACTTAGAATAAGATAAAACAAAGAAGAAAACAGATCTCTTTCACCCACTTTGTAACAAAAAAAAACCCCACATTTTCTTCAGTTATTCAAAACCAGATTTTTATATTTAGATATTGCCCATGCTTTAGGCTTCTGTCTTCTTTGTTACTTTGTCTTCTTATGTAAAATTGTTCTTCCTTCCCCTCTCTACCATGTAAAATTCAGTAAAAACAGCTTCCCTGAATCCTTCTCCTCTTGTCTCACCACATCACACTTGGTTCTTCTCATTTCCCCTGTTCACTTATTTCTCAAGTGGTTTGGGGGCAGTTTAAATGATCCTTTGCTAGTGACACTATGAAAAATGAAATACAAAACTTTCTAGCAAAGTGATAGCAGTAAAGAAGCATTTTCAGGTTATGTGAAATTTTCATTTAAGTGATGTAAATACACACCCTAATCTTGATATTTGTGATGAAATAATGAAACTATACACAGACACACTGCTGATAAACCAGAGGATACATGGAACATATCTCAGTGAGGTGAGTTACACTACACAAGAGTCCTGAATGTCTGACAAAGAAATTTTACTGCCAAACCAACTGAAACCTGCACTTCAGCTTTGTGCTTTTTTCTCTCCTCCTTGCTACTCTCTCCCTCCGTCCTACCATATATATACATTGAAAATTCAGTGATAACCGCAGTCTGCAATGGCCCCAATGTGTACTTTACCAAAGGCAGATTAAAGGCTTCCTATTGACCCAAAGCCCACGGAAATGAGGTTGGGTTTGTTTACTTTGGAACAAACCTTTCTGGTATGTGAGAGGCATCCAGCACCTAGAATAGCCTTCTCCCCTCAGCTTAAGCTGGGTCAAGAATCCTTAGCAGGTGCAAAATTGATGCAAGACTGGAATCAGGCTTGAATCTGAGACTTTTTTCTTTCGCACATAAGTAAACATAACCTGCACTTCCTTCTGGACAGAAAGTATCCAAATACTGCCTTCACCTGCCATTTTCATTGCGCAATGTCTTGGAAAAAGAGTAGAGTGAAGTAGAATGAGTACTCTGTGCAATATATATATATATATTAGAATGACTTGCTTTACTAGCTAGTCACAGTAGCAGGATATTAATTCCACTTTGTCTTCTGAATAGTTCTGTATTTTCTTCTCTATTCGGGAAATGCACTTTATTGTCTTCAGCAGAGTTTGGATTAGGACTAAAATTATTCCAGTGCAGTAGATGTTACACCCCTTACATATTTAAATATAGATTTATTATTTTTATTCACAGCATATATACAATTTTTATATATCTCTCTCTATATATATGAGCTTATTATCTAATCTTTGAGCATGCGTTAAGTTTCTCTGGTTTTGTAAATTAAGCAAAAGGTTAGAAACTCTAATGAAAACAACAGGATTCATTTCTGCTCCTGGGTCCAGCAGTTAGACCTTGGTCCAGTCACGGGTGTCTCAAAAGGCAACTGAGGGAAGCCATAAACATCTTTAGAAGATCATCGTGACAATGATGGCAACACCAGTTCATAGGGCTTTAGCAAGGAGTCAAGTTCTCCTGAGAAGAAAAGCCACAGAAAATAGAGGACTTGGACTGACATCTGCAAGAAGAAAATATCAGAATAGCCTGATCAAATCAGTGTCATTACATCATACAAGCAAGGAGTTTTCAATTGTGGTTACTGGCATTTATGCAAAAGCATGCAATAATAAAACGCATCTTTGTTTTAAACAACACCAACCTCTTATCCCCTTACAACCTCAGAATACAATTTTTTTCTTATGGGTCAGTGTTACACTGTTACGTGGACTAGTTTCCATTTGAATAAAATACATTCATTTGTTTTAATTACACACCACAAACTGCATACGTACACAAAAAGAAGAATGTGGCTCGTGACTCTTGGTAGCTTCCAGTCTTTCAGTATGTTTTTTTCTGATCCGAGTGTAACAAAGAATAGGAAAAAGAAATAACAATGCCTAACATATAGACAAGTTCTTTTTCTATTCTGAAATAGATAGAGTCTTTTTACCCCCAAATACAGGGTTAAAACTATGTTGCTGTATTTTGGTCCATTCTTTTAATAGGGGTCATTTAATACTACATGGATATAAGTATTTTCTGCATACAGAGGAGCTCAAAGGAACATAAAACGCACATATGATTCAGTGACACAAAAGGAAAAGAAATTGATAGCTTAGAAAAAGAAATACATTAGAACATATTTTTAATCCTCAGTTTGCAATGCATCTGGTCTCATTTGTGAAGGTGAGGAAGGACAGTGGAAGCCGCAAGTTCCCCGTGGGGGTGAAGCCCATTTCCCAGCACACTGATGCCCCGGTTGTGAGGTCCCCTTGTGTTATCCCGTCCCCATTGCACTGGTTTTGGCTCTGGTTTGGCAGCCAGGTGAGCAGAGGCGACTCATTAAACACCTCATCTTGTCTGAGGGAGGTGGCAGAGGTGATTGCTGGATTATTTTTTTGCCAGACTGTGGATGTAAATAGAGGACTACATGCAAATAGAGCTCTCCTGAGCTCAAGGGAGGTAACGGGGATGCAGCTACCAAATGAGCAGGGAGGGGGGATGGGGCACTAAAAGGAGGAGTAGCATCATCTTTATAGTAACTGTAGCAGACAGATGCGCAAATGTTTGACTTAAACATTTCTTGGACAAAAACGAGACCAATTTCTAGCCCTGTGTGGCAAACTAGTAAGAGCCAAGTGGAATGTGGTAGAGGGATCTGATAAGGTTAAGCATGAAAGAGATGCCTCAAACAGCCTTGGCCCAAATATGCCTGAGATCAGGAGTCTTGCTATCTCCCAAGGAGACAGGGCAATCACATATGCTAATGAAGATTATCAAAAAGAATGAAGGGTCTTGCTACCCTACCTGACATACTGCACATCTGCATGTAGAAAAGTGTGTATAAATTGAGGTGAGATAAAGCAAAAAGTTAGACAGGAGACAGAGAAGAATGAAGATAAAATGAAGAAAAGGAAGAAGAAAGAAGAAAGAAGAAAGAAGACATGCCAGAAGAGAAGAAGTAATGAAGAAGAAAAGATGACAACATCCTTGAACCCTTTTTGGCAGGACAAATGCAGGAACCAGGACAAACGATCTCTGTCTCTCCCTCCCCCACCGCCCCCCTCCCCTTTCTCATTAAGTAATGCAAGGCCTATCGTACTGCTTAGTTTATACTTAGTCTAATACTGCATATTAGAAGTTGTTATATGTCCTTTTTCCTTGTTAACAGTAAGTAACACGCAGCTTGCTGTGGTTTGTTATATACCTAGTCTTTTCCTGGTTATCATTAAGTCATAGTATATTGCCTGCCCTAATGTGTCATGTAACAAAACCAATTTTCATGAGTCCGATCCATACATTGTGAGAAATTAATAAATGTTTGTGTATGGACCTTGAGACTTGTCTCATCATTGTCCAATCCATTGGGATATTGCGAATCTAAGTCACTTGTATACCCCCTCCTGGGCAGGACATGATGGTGACAGTAAGTATATCTCTGTCCTGCCTCCTGAAAATTCACTGAAGGCATTAAAATCATCAGTCTTCCGTAGGAAAAATACAGCATCAGTAAACACAGTGCAATTCACAACTATTTCTCTTTATTTTCCTGCTCTTGGAAGAACCTAAGAAAGAAAATCACGTATGGATCCCAATGTCTTCTCATGCTCTTTCCAAATGGTGGAAGTCTGATTTACACTGATTGGCCTTAAGAGAATCAATATTCTATTGTCTTGTTCTGTGAGCTTTACCAGTCTCCTTCACAAAGGGCTGTATTATAAGTTTAGTTTAGTTTTATAAATAACGCATAATAACAACACAGAGGCTTCGGAATTCATTTCTACTCAATAGGTGTCATTTTGGTCTCCCTCTAATTGCTTCTGCCAACATATTCAAATATAAAATCCATAGAAATTACATGCAATATGCTAATTACTACATATATTTTTGCACAACCATTAATTTCTGTGTACTAAATTGTGTATTTTGGCAGAATCTTCAAGTGTGTATAATATAGGGATTGCAACATAATGTGATATGGCCACATGAAATGGCAGTATTTGGAACACTGATCAGACAATTTAGTAAATGGTTTGAAATAGGTAGTTTCACATTTAAATATAATACAGAATACTATACATATAAAATTAGTCTTAGTAGACTAACAAAACAATTCTTAATCCTCTTTATATGCACAGAAATACATACATCCCCTACAGTTTCCACAAAATAATACTATTTATAAGCTCTCATTGAGTGGCAGTGGGATTTTAAAAATATTTTAATGACTTTGCTGAATAAGAAAACTCTCCTCTGAAGCAAAACTAGCATATGGATAAAAGTGTGTAAAACAAAAGTTCCCAGTTAAGATTTTATTTTAATATTTTAATTCATCATTTTGAGGGACAAATGTATTTTAATTGAAAATAATATTTTAATAATAAATTGTAAATCAGTTAATACATTCACAGGAAAACACTTTGAAGATATCTAGTTCCATTCCCCCTGCCATGGGCAGGGACACCTCCCACTAGACCAGGTTGCTCGAAGCTTCATCCGACCTGGTCTTAAACGCTTCCAGGGATGAGCATGGGGAATAAGCAGGAGGAGCTAGAAACCTGGGTTCGGGCGGGAGATTAAGATCTGGTGGCAATTACAGAGACATGGTGGGACAGCTCACATGACTGGAATGTGGTCATGGGTGGCTATGTCCTTTTCAGGAAAGACAGGCCAGCCAGGCGAGGTGGTGGAGTCGCTCTTTACGTGAAAGAGCAACTACAATGTCTTGAATACCATCCAGGCATGGAGGAGGAGCAAGTTGAGAGTGTATGGGTTAGAATTAAGGGGCAGGCTGGCAGGAGAGATACTGTTGTGGGTGTCTATTACAGGCCACCAGATCAGGGTGAGGAAGTTGATGAGGCCTTCTACAGGCAGCTGAGAGCGGTCTCACAATCACAGGCCCTGGTTGTCCTGGGGGATTTTAACTTCCCTGATATTTGCTGGAAGGACAACTCAGCCAGCCAGCCACCGTCCAGGAGGTTCCTCCAGTGCATCGATGATAATTTTCTGATGCAAATGGTGGAGGAGCCGACTAGGAGAGGAGCACTGCTGGACCTCATCCTCGCTAACAAGGAGGATCTGGTTGAAGCAGTAAAGGTTGAGGGCTGCCTTGGCTGCAGTGACCATGAAATGGTGGAGTTCAGGATCTCATGTAGCAGAAACAAAATAGCAAGCAGAATTGCAACCCTGGACTTTGCCAGGGCAAACTTTGGATTTTTCAAACAATTACTCGAGAAAATCCCATGGGCAAGGCTGTTTGAAGGTAAAGGGGCCCAAGACAGTTGGTTAGCATTCAGGGACTGCTTCTACCGTGCTGAAGATCAGAGCATCCCGACACGTAGAAAGTCAAGGAAGGGAGCCAGGAGACCTGCGTGGCTAAACAGGGATCTGCTGGGTAAGCTCAAGGGCAAGAGGAGAATTTACAGATCTTGGAAGGCGGGTCTGGCCACTTGGGAAGAATATAAGGCTGTTGTCCGAGGATGTAGGGAGGCAACTAGGAAAGCAAAGGCCTCCCTTCAATTGAACCTGGCGAGAGGGGTCAAGGACAACAGGAAGAGCTTTTTCAAATACGTGGCAGATAAAACTAACACCAGAGGCAATGTAGGCCCACTGATGAATGAGGTGGGTGCCTTGGTGACAGAAGATACAGAGAAGGCAGGGTTACTGAATGCCTTCTTTGTCTCTGTCTACTCTGCCGGAGGCTGTCCTGAGGAGCCCCATTCCCCTGAGGCCCCAGAGGAAGGCAGGGCAGTGGAGGAGTTTGCTTTAGTCGATGAGGACTGGGTTAGGGACCAATTAAGCAATCTGGACATCCATAAATCCATGGGTCCAGACGGGATGCATCCACGGGTGCTGAGGGAGCTGGCTGATGTCATTGCTAGACCACTCTCCATCATCTTTGCCAAGTCTTGGGAGACGGGAGAGGTGCCTGAGGACTGGAGGGAAGCAAATGTCACTCCAATCTTCAAAAAGGGCAAGAAGGAGGACCCGGGTAACTATAGACCAGTCAGCCTCACCTCCATCCCTGGGAAAGTGATGGAACGACTTACTCTTGGTGCCATCTCAAGGCATATCAGGGATAAGAGGGTCATTAGAGACAGTCAACATGGCTTCGCCAAGGGGAAGTCGTGCTTGACTAACCTCATAGCCTTTTACGAGGATATAACAAGGTGGATAGATGATGGCAGAGCGGTGGATGTGGTCTACCTTGACTTCAGTAAAGCATTTGACACAGTCTCCCACAGCATCCTTGCTGCTAAACTGAGGAAGTGTGGTCTAGACTCTCGGGTAGTGAGGTGGACTGTGAACTGGCTAAGGGGAAGAAGCCAAAGAGTTGTGGTCAATGGGGCGGAGTCTGGTTGGAGACCTGTATCCAGTGGAGTCCCTCAAGGGTCGGTACTGGGACCAGTATTATTCAATATATTCATCGATGACTTGGATGAGGGACTAGAGAGTACTATCAGCAAGTTTGCTGATGACGCCAAGCTGGGAGGAGTGGCTGACACACCAGAAGGCTGTGCTGCCATTCAGCGAGACCTGGACAGGCTGGAGGGTTGGGCGGGGAAAAATTTAATGAAATATAACAAGGGTAAATATAGAGTCTTGCATCTGGGTAGGAACAACCCCAGGTTCCAGTATAAGTTGGGGAATGACTTTTTAGAGAGCAGTGTAGGGGAAAGGGACCTGGGAGTCTTGGTGGACAGCAGGATGACCATGAGCCAGCACTGTGCCCTTGTGGCCAGGAAGACCAATGGCATCCTGGGGTGTATTAGAAGGGGGGTGGTTAGTAGGTTGAGAGAGGTTCTCCTTCCCCTCTACTCTGCCCTGGTGAGACCCCATCTGGAATACTGTGTCCAGTTCTGGGCCCCTCAGTTCAAGAAAGACAGGGAACTGCTGGAGAGAGTCCAGCACAGGGCAACTAGGATGATGAAGGGAGTGGAGCATCTCCCTTATGAGAAAAGGCTGAAGGAGCTGGGGCTCTTTAGTTTGGAGAAGAGGAGACTGAGGGGTGACCTCATTAATGTTTAGAAATATATCAAGGGTGAGTGTCACGAGGATGGAGCCAGGCTCTTCTCGGTGACAACCACTGATAGGACAAGGGCTATTGGGCTGAAACTGGAACATAAGAGGTTCCGCTTAAACTCGAGAAGAAACTTCTTCTCAGTGAGGGTGACGGAACACTGGAACAGGCTGCCCAGAGAGGTTGTGGAGTCTCCTTCTCTGGAGACATTCAAGACCTGCCTGGACACGTTCCTGTGTAGCATAATCTAGGCATTCCTGCTCTGGCGGGGGGATTGGACTTGATGATCTTTCGAGGTCCCTTCCAATCCCTAACATTCTATGATTCTATGATTCTATGTTGAGGCATCCACAGCTTCTCTGGGCAACCTTTTTTAGTGCCTCACCACCTCCACAGAAAACAACTTCTTCCTATTATCTAAGTTAAATCTACCCTCTTTCAGTTTGAAACCATTGCCCCTCATCCTATCACTACACTCCCTGATAAAGAAACCCTCCCCATCTTTCCTGTAGGTCCTTTTTTACTTTTTTTTTTTTTCTCCTTTCACTATAATAACTGACACTATGATGACAGCAAGGATTCTAATAAAAGATCGCATGAACATAGTGAAATATACAGGGAAAGAAACACCAAGTGCACAGAAAGAACTAAACATAAAACATATGCCAGCTCCTTTACAAGCATTTAGGCCTTTCTGGAGCTGCACAGCACTTTCAGATCTTACTGGATTTTTTTATTTTCATTTGGGTACCATATAGTGCTACTAAAAGTTGTTAGCAGTTTCTGTTCACACCAATTATTTCAGTGTACTAATCTGGTATCATGACAGCTACCTCATTCAAGCTTATGTTAGTGATGGCTGATGCAATCTGAACCATTTCCAATCCTAGCAAATATTTGACGTGACTAAACTTTTTAAGCAATCAGGAGGGTCCTGGAGCTGTACATGATGGAAGGGTGATCTTTGGCTGCCTCTGACACCAGGCAATCAGATGTTTCCACAGGTTGGGATTTGTCCCAGGGGTTTCATACGGAGACAGCATAAGGCGTCCTGGGCCCTACTCTTCCTTCTCTGCCTGGGACCCCTCTCCCATGGGGCTCCTCCCTGGGTACAACCCACTGCCTCGTCCTGCCCCAGAGCCTAAAGATGGGACTCACTGTCCCACAGGCACCACAGAACAGCCCAAGGGGTATTTGCTGTCTGAGGGCAGGGGAGACAATATCCTGAAAGCATCCATTTCCAACAACTTTGGTAGCATTTCTTACCTGAGTCCATGACATTTCAGTGGTACTGGCACATTACGAACCACCAGTGCTCACTGTTGCACATGCACATGTAGGTACAAAACTCGAATGTAGAGCAGTGAATCAGAACTGAAAGATGGGTTGATACCACCACAAAGAATGTTATAATAGTGTTTTTTTTAAAAAAGGGTGAACTTTCAAAAGTGCACATAGATCAAGAAATAATAATTCTGGAATAATACATAGCACCGGAGCTTTAGAGATATTTATTACAGATGTATAAGGTAGGTATGTCTACATTTTAATACCTTTATATAATGTGGTCTACTGCATACTCATATTATAATTACACGGATATATTCAGTTATACAGGTAGATGCGCAGAAGAGAAAAAAGCACAATGTTGCAGCTCCACATGTTTTTCAGAATAGGAAACGATTTTTGTTCAGACTCCAGTATTTCTAGTGGAAATACTTTGCAAGACAGGCATGTTTTCCATTAACCTAAATACTGCTAACCCCAACAGAAAACACACTGTTAAGAAAATTGCTTGATCACACACCGTTCAAAAACATTGTTTTACACATCTGCTTAGGGACCTGTGTATTGTAACCTGCTGATGTTAAAATACCAGCCTAATTACTTTTTAAAGTTATTTGTTTGTTCTGGAAAACTAATCCACAGATTCATGTTAATTCACAGACAGTAAGTCTGAGATCCACATGACAAGTTTGATCCCAAGCATATTAAAGTCAATAGAAGTTCATTGACGTCAAGGGATTTCAGATCAGAAACTAAAATAAGGTTTTACAGCACAGCATTGAATAACTCTTTTGTTAGCCCTTCAGTCATCTTGGTGGATGAGGGGGAGAACTGTCTTTTCTCTTTCTTCTTCTTACTCTTTTTCTTTTTTTCTTGTTTTTTCTGCTTTCTTCCCTTCTTTTCTTCCTTCCTGATTCTCTCTCTCTTTTTCTCTTTCCCTCTTTTTCTCTCTTTTTTTTCTCCTCATTTTTCCTAGTCTGTTTCTTCAAACCAAGTGAACTACGTTGTGAAAATTCAGTGGCACCTTGATGCAAACAGTTTCTACCAGAGCTGCTTTGTTGTCACTGTGTAGTATCTCACTGTTTTCAATTGTCTCAGAAGCCTTGCTTTAAATTTCTACTCTTTATATCGGAAAACAAAAACACATATTCTTTCTTCTGAGATTTATGGCTTGCTATTCATTTATATGTTGTGCTATTTGCCTTAGCCACAGCTAGTAAAAGAAGATGCATATCACAGATGGTGCAGACTTGATTCTTTAGAAAAAAAAGTTTAATTTTTCCATATCAGTTCTTTAAATATATTGGACAACAGTTAAAGACTTTGGCGGAGGGGAATGTTCTTCTTTGGCTTTTTTACTGCTGATTTAAAGGATGTTCTGCATCTAAACCAGGCAGGGTTTACGCAGAATTTAAGCACTTCTTCATAGCACACAGCATTATTGCTTGAGCCCAAGAAAGATCATGCCTTTGAGGTATCCAGAGTACATCTATTTCCAACATGCACTGAATAGTCGTGAAATAATACTTTTTAGAGGCATGAAATGAGTGGTATCAGAGTTTATAAGCAATCTCCCCAGCAAGTAGTGAAAGACAGAACACTGTGAACTGAGCCAGTTCCACTACACTTTCTAAGTTTGTCTTTTTTCACCCATTTCTGACTTTCTGCTATAGAGACTTCCAGTACAGAGAGTCTATTAGAGACACTTTCTTCTCACACACATGCACAGTCACTGGTTGGACTAGTCTATAATGGACACTCACCACTCGTTTCCCTGGGTATTCTTTTACCCAGGTTTTATTTGCTGCATATCTTAGCAGGGTTTTTGATACTGAACAAAGCAAATGAAGAGAGTACAACCTAAAAGAATTATTGTCCAAAGCAGATATCAAAAACATGAAATGGGTGACAAACCCAGTGTTTCACACTAGATCATTCAATATGCTTACAGCTACTGTACATCATGTGCTGTGAGCACAGCACAATATAGGAACATGAAAAAAATATAAAGAATTACAGAATCACAAAAACGCAGAAGGGTTGAGGTTGGAAGGCACCTCCCTCTGGAATTCTTCTAACCCAATTCTCCCTGCTCAAGCAGGGCCACCCACAGCCACTTCCGAAGGACCATGACCACATGGCCAAGAAACTCACCTATATACCTTAAGAATGTGCACAGACACAAGTCACAAATAAAAGAACCAGAAGAGCTGAAACATAAGAAAAAAAAATGTTTCAAGGTAGTATTTCATGCTTTCACTCATGCTTTCGAGGAGCATATAGCTTCAAAGCTGAAAATGTGTGAAAAGACATGATGAACCTGTTCTGAGCCCCTCAGTTCAAGGACAGGGAACTGCTTGAAAGAGTCCAGCGCAGAGCCACAAAGATGATGGAGTGGAACATCTCCCTTATGAGGAAAGGCTGAAGGAGCTGGGTCTCTTTAGCTTGGAGAAGAGGAGGCTGAGGGGTGACCTCATTAATGTTTATAAATATGTAAAGGATGAGTGTCAGGAGGACAGAGCCAGGCTCTTCCCAGTGATGTCCAATGGCAGCACAAGGGGGAACTGGTGCAAGCTGGGGCATGGGAGGTTACACAAAAACATTAGGAAAAACTTTTTCACTGTGAGGGTAACAGAGCACTGGCACAGGCTGCCCAGAGAGGTTGTGAAGTCTGCTCTGGAGACTTTCAAAACCCACCTGGACACATTCCCATGTGGCTGCTCTAGGGGATCCTGCTCTGACAGGCGAGTCGGACTAGATGATCTTTCGAGGTCCAATACCTAACATTCTGTGATTCTGTGATTCTGTGCTTCTGTGAACTCTCTCACCATTACTCTCCAAATCCATTCCTAAAACTGTTGTCTTGCTTATGAAATATCAAAAATAATTAGGTGGCTAAGGTACTGATTCTACTATGCATTATGCTAGAAAATATCGTTGTTATTCCATTATACATTTGGGTCAATCTTCCTTTTTGACAAACACCTGGTCAGTGAGGTACTGGACCATGAGGCACTACAACAATGTAAAGGTGCATGTGCTGGCATGCATGATAGAAAAAGTTAGAAATAAAGCTTATGTACTATTAACAACATAAAGCCAGGTTCTTATGAAGTTTCTCCACATATCTGGGGAAGCATCTCACCCCACAACTGTGTTTATTCATTAAAATAACTGAAGATTTTAAATTTGTTCTCGGCAGAAAATGGAGTTCGGATCTAAAAGCTAAAATAAGGCTTTGTATACAAATGTATTTGTACGTAATAAGACCTATATGTATTTTTTGCTTGATCACTTTGCTGAAGTCTTCCATCACTTTCCTTTATCTTTATTCTCCACGTCAATCATCAGAAAGGACTGCAGGAAGTTAAGGTGCTCCTGAAGTCTCAGTAAGAAATAACTATGTTCTTATTATTCTTATTATCAACAGGTATTCATTTAAACAGTAATAGGTAAATATTTCTATTTCCAGGCAGTAAAAATCTATGAGTCTAGAGTAAAAGAGAAATCCTGATTTTGTATTTCCTGAACAGTTGGCAACCACAGGTTTTGAATTTTATTGAGTAGGCAATTTCTTCTTAGTTTTAATTCTCTCTTCATTAAACCTTCTTTCTGGTGATTAGATTTGTATGCACTAAGCTGAAAACCAATTTCAAAGACAGATGTCACTTTTCTTTCACTCACCATGAAACTCTTCCATATGAACAAGGTCAGTCAGAAGCCTGGTCACCATTTAAGTCACTGGATTTTGCAAAGCAGAGGCAAAGCAATGTTTAAGTAGTGCCTAGAGCTAGCTCTGGCTCCTTGCAAGGGAGGAATTTCACCCGTAAATGTTTATACATCTTGTTCCACTGATAAATTAATACTGAGACTGATTTTTTTTATACAAGGAATAGGTAATAGTTATACTGCTGAGTGAGGTTTTTTCAGCATCTTTGGACTGGCATTAAAGTGTTCCCTGAGTGGATGTAAAATACATAGCAAGTTTAACAAGCTTCTTACATTGTCTTTTAAATTCTCCCTGGCTTAATGCAGAAATCTATCTGAGTCATTTCAGACAGCTTAAAAGAGTCCCTCAGTCTCCTGCCTAATATCTGTGCTAACACCATCATCCACCATGTTTAGGAAATGATTATTTTGCAAGGGGATACTTTCTTTTTATGGCTAATGAAAATATTTGCTGGCTGGGACAATAAAGCTTTATAAGGAGGAAGAAGGTCAAATTATTTTTTACCAGAACACTTAAGTAATTCTGCTTCATTTGATTCTGGTTAGTTTAAATTCAAACCGCAAGATACCTCCTAATTCAATGATGCTGGATCAAACCTGTGAGAATGCTTTACAAAAACAGTGTTGATTCCCTAGACAAAACACTAACGGTATCCTAACTATTTACTTGTGCATATCCAGAAAATCAATTATTTCAAAGAGTTTCCCTGCCCAGATCTCATCACTGTGTCCCTTGGATTTATGCAGCAACTGATCGTAAAGTGTGAAAGTAATTGGAGGCTGACCAAAGGCTGGCTTTACTCTATAACCTTGTGTTAGCTTTGCTGAGAGCCAGCTATATAGATGTTTTGTTAGTATGTTTCCTGCTGGCATCAGAGCATACCCTAAAGCTATATTATTAAATGCATGGTATGACAGTTTTCACCTGATAGGAATCTACACCTCATCTTGACAGGGGCTGAACACTGAGTTAAAAATGATCACCAGCATGAAAAATATGCTGTTTTCTTTGTCCACCTAGGTTGCAAAATGCAAATCACTGCATCATCCACGTGTAATATATCACACTCTGGAAGGTGCCCCTCCAACTTCAGGGGGTGACTGAAACACTGAGCAAAAAAATCCACCAACCAGACAATTCTACTGCTTTCATGTCTTGGGTGGTCAGTCCTAGCGAGCAGCAGGGTGCTGTTGCAAGAGGAGAGTTCATTCAAATCTTCTTGATGCAAAGAAGCACTTGATCGCATCAGTCCCCAGCTAAAATTGTCCAAATCAGGCAATGTTGATTCTTGACAAAAAAGAAACACACACCCACATAAATTATTATTAAAATCAGCAGTATGTGGTAAGGACCTGAGAGCAAGGTTTCACCCTTGGAAGCTGTAAGCAACTAATAACTAGATTTCCAGGTCTTACTGAATCTTTACAGGTTTCTCAACTTGAAAGAGTGTAACTAACCAGTAAATGACCTGCTATGGTCTTGGAAAGCAAACTGAATCACCACACAGAGGATTTAGACCATTTCCATAAATACATTTAAAAACAAAAATGATGGGAGTTTTCAAACAGATTTTGAGTGGAAAAAAAAAATATATCAGGGCCTGTGCAATCTCTCCAGCTGATATCTTCTCCATATGTGCCTGAACTATGTGCCAGCCAAGAAGCTCTCCGAGAGCTCAGGCCACTTTGACGGAATCTCACAAAGCACTGTCCGACTGGATGGATAGCACAGCTAAAATTCCTGGCTAGGAAATACATCACTTAAAAACAAATGTGGTCCAGGAAAAAAGTCATGGAAAACACTGAAAACAGTCATATGGCAATGCGAGATGTCAGCAAGTGTGGGTTGGGGTTTTTTAATCAAAAAAGCTGAAAGTCAGCATGACTGAGTGTGTCATGCTTGCTTTCTTATCAGAAGTATTTTTGTCTGGCCATTTGTGTGAAAAAGCAATTTAAAAAATTTAAAATAAAGAAAAAAATACTAAGCCTACTCTCACTGTGCTAAATTTCTAAATCATCTGCATATTAAGCATTGAATGCATTCCTAAGTCAGGACCCCACCAAGTTTGTACATTCAGGAATCACAGTCATACTGAATCGGACATTTCAGAAATGAGGGAATTTTGCTTTACTTAACTGGGTTGCTAATGATCCCCACACCCCATGATAAGAATTTAAAATTACTTACCTACACTTCATGCATTTAAAAGAAAAATAGCCTCAGGAGGTTCATTACCACATACAACTTCATCCACAGCAAACTATACATTCCTGCCCTTAAAAACTGCAGCCTCGGAATGGGCCCACAGAAAGTGCAAGAGAAATACATTTCCCTTCATGTGACAAGCAATTTTCTCCATTCTTGAAAGCTGCTCTGCTGTCCACAGAGTATTGCTCTTGCAAGCCAAAGGACCCTCTGCTGACTGATGCAAAGCTGTTCTGTCATCCTGCTGGGAACGGGCTTTAGTGTCCGTAAGTCCCCAAACGAGTAATTGCACCTCAGGCATCAACTTGCCCTTCTGTGTCCCCTTGGGTCTGAGTCTCCACATGATGATGTGGCCAAGAAGTAAACACAAAGGACAACGTAGAGGAAACGCTCTGCTCCGCATTTCACCAGAATTTCCCTCATCTTGAAGGGGGTCCTGCCAAAGGATCACAGCCCCACAACTTGTGCTTCCAGGATCTGGCCATTTCTACCTCACAGGGTGCCAAGAGCAGCACATGTCGTCCTCACCCTCTCAGAGCCAGTCCCCCACACCTCTCAGCACCTCCCAAACTGCTTTGCACACTGCAGGAAGTGGAGGAAGGAGTTGATAAAATAGGACCATTAATTGCTATGAACAGGATTTATTCAGCTCCTTCCAAACCTGAGCTCCTGAGATGAAAGCAGATCATCATCCTCAACTGCTAAGGGAGGAAGAAATAGCTGGGTATGGCTTAGCTGGAGCAAGCCTGGGCCTGTGTCAGCAGTGGTTGGCAGCTCCCGTTCCACCTCTCCAACTCTGGAGAAAAAACGATGTGGCTTAGTCCGTGCTGAAGCACATTCTAAGAAGTGTGAATGAACATGTCCATATGCCACAGCAGGGTGTGATAGCACAGAAATCCCACATTATGGCTGACAGGAGAGGGGCAGCACAGCTGAGAAGTCCCTCCACCAGCATTTCCAGCTTGTGAGCAGTTCCAGATCAAAACAACTGTGCAGCTCTTGGGGCTGAGCTGGCTCACATGAAGTGCAATCCCCAGCTCTTCTACTTTATATTGCTGCTTTTCTCCTTTTATTCATTTATTTGAAGAGAACAGGAGAGAACAAGAAAGGGCAGTTCAACGAACTGAACTGCTGCCTAGGAAATATATAAAAGGCATGATGCATTAACATGCAGCTCCAAAAGCAAGTAATGAACACCACTAAATCTATTTTACCATCTTTCAGGCAGCATGAGATTTTCCTTCTTGCTTGCTAATTTATTCTGACCATTGCACTATTCAACTGTATTTAAACCAGATGCAGGTTGCTGGCATTTTTTTTCTTTTTGCATTTGTTGTTCATCTGCTGTGCTTGGCTAACAAGAGCTGGTTTCGTTAAGAATTTTTGCTGCAATAGATTTAAAGATCAGATGTCATCCAATTCCTTAACCCCAAAATCTCTCAGGTTTATCATGTTCTCTTTTTTTACCTTATCAGATTAAATCTGGAGGACTTCTTCTTGAAGACCGCAGTTATAAGCAATACTATGCTCCTAAAAAAGATCTGTTACATCTTACAGCATTGCTAAAGGCTTACAGGACTCGGGGGTTTAATTCTTTCCCTGGCAGACTCTGCCTGCACCTTCATGCAAAGGAGTGATTTGAAACGATATGATCTTGCTGGGTTCGGCTGACAGCCACAGCTTTCTCTAGGAAACACATGGTGACACAGGTGAGAGGTTTCAGATGAAGGGCTATGACACAGGCATTTACAGATGTGGGGCCAGGGGACAGAAGACAATTGTCTTCTCCAGCACTACTACTCTTATGCACGCTGCACACAGCCTGTGGATGTAGAGATGCAAGCACACATGAGGAAGCACCACGCTGCCACAGGTGTGGAAGCCCTGAGCCTGGGGACCTGTGGCTGCTCTTTGAGAGGATCAGAAAGACAGTGAGAAATGCTCACAAGAACCAGCAAAAATTAGCCAAAAACATTTGTCATGGAAAATTCTGGGAAGATAAATTTTCCAGTTGTGGCTTTGTAGTTTATTTGGATCAGAGTAGTTTTAAATATAGTAAGCTTGAGCATTTTGAGGGAAGAAAAAAAAAAAAAAACCAAACTTGTAAATTTGAAAAGCAATTAAAAAAAATAAAAACATTTACATATAAAAAGCGAAGCCATTTTTCACCCCCAAAAATGTTTGACTGAGAAATATAATGCATATCTTTATTTCCCTTTCCCCAAACAAAAGAAACAGTGGCTGCCTGCAGAAACCTCTCCCTTTGACTCTGGGTTGGCACAGGAAGGAGGGTCTGAATGGGAATGGATATGGGCATGGGTAAAAACAATAATGTGAAAAAAAGAGATGTTTAGGCAAGGAAGGAGGCTGGAGAGTATTAGAGAAGTACTACTGCTTACTCCCCTTTTCTCACTCTTCCTTATGCATCCATTACTGACCACTGGCCAAATGAATGGACCTAGAGCAGCTATTCCCATACTCTTATCTGTAATAAGTGGTTCTGCCACCTGCACAGAGACCAACTCCACTGCAAAGCCGGTGTGGTCTTCTGTCTGATTCTTTGCCCCTCCTTCAAATGTCTCATGGAGAAGCATTGAGTGAGAGAATCTAAGCCATCAGAAGTTGCAACACAGACACACACAGATGCAGGGTCATCGGTTTTGTGTCACAAGAACATAAAACCATTGCCAACAGAATAGAAATTAAGACTCCTCTAGCCCTCCTCCCAGAACCATCAGTCTTCGGCCGTGCAGCAGGAGCACTATAAGCCCCTGCACCCTTCTTTCCCTCACCTGCCACTTCCCTGCGCTTGTCCCTCCATCACTGGAACGCCAGCAACGAAGCTGTACAAGAGACGACAGCCCACACAGCATGATAATTTTGAATGATGGTAGTACCCATAAAGATGACTCCACAGGTGACGGTGCATTCAAAAATGAATTTAGAAGGGGTCATAGGCAAGTGGTCACTACCTGTGACATTTCACACAGTGTTAGCTTTCAATGTCTCTAAGTTCTCTTTATCATTTCTACTTAGTTTCTCTCCATAAAATTCTCAGACAGGTTTCTAATTTACAGCTCCAGATGGAACTTGTTCTTTAAGATTCTATTTTTTACTGTTAACTAAAAAATCTATTTAAATCTTTGCACAAAATTTAATAACAAAGTGGATCATGTACAGGTTTGGAGTAAGAAACAGCTTGGTTAACACTGAATAATTTTAATCCACTGTTCCTGTGTCATTATGAAATTAACTGTATTGTTCTCACAACAGAAAACGCCCTCTGAACAAAAGTAATAAAATATTTCACTTTATGACTCAGATGTAGAATACCTCACAGTAGCTAAAAAACTCAAAGCCAAAGCGTGTAGTATTATACATTCGACTTTTTCACCCGTAAGTGCACACTTGTCATTCCCACATACTACAAACCCTTACACATGTGCCAGAAAGCAGCCTGTGCTTCTCTGTGGATGCCCATACTAGGCACTACAAACATCCATGAGACTACAGCGAGTAATGAGTGTCTGAAAAAGGGCAAAAAGAAAGCTGAACTACGTTTGTAAGAACTGAGCCAAAGACAGCAGTTGTTATTTGGTTATTTGCATTAGTTAAGTCATATAAGCAGTAGATCTTTTTCCAGCTTAACATAATTATGTACTTGCAGAAGTTATTAGTTGTCTGAGGGTACCTTTAATACTATCAGCAGGATAGTTCCAGTCTTTAAATCGGAAATTAAGGTTGTGAAATGTTGCAAGACTGTCAGAGTGAATATACTATTGTTCTACAACTGGAGTTCCACAACTGTGAATTTTACTATATTACATTTAAATTCTCAGTGGAAAAACACAAGCATCCCAATATATCTGTCCAGATTTGCATCAGATGGTGACACTCTGATGTTTAGGACCTTTACAAATCTTCATTACAAAACTCAGATTAACCATTATAATTTTGTGAATTGCTTCTGATGATATTTTAATCATTATAAATGTTTCCAAGTGCTCCAACACTTGTTCTCATTTAAAAGTGATTTAGAATACAAGTTTAATCAAGTTATCACCATTGGAAATCCATTTAACTACTTCTGAGTACACAGAGCATTGACAGCATTGGCAGTGGAGACATCAGAGTGTGAGACATCTGTTCATAACAGATTTTTGTTGTTTGAAATGCAGTGTTTGAATGTCATGACTGAAGAGAAAAATTCTAACATAAACTCCCAAGAAACACTGCCTCATTGCACCCATCAGCTAGCAGGCTCCACATCTAGCTGGTATCCACTAGATTAAAGTGGTGGGAACAGCTGCCTCTGGGCAAGCAGGTTAGTTAGTTTACTCCTCTTTTCTAAAATCTGTTGAATCAGTGAAGCCTTTTCAAAATATCGGCTGAATGGGGTACTGTCTTTTAAAGCCGCTATAGTATCACGCTGAGAAGGAAGAAGATCACTTGTTAATGACTATCAAAGACTCAGAAGAAGCTTATTCTGACAGTTTTGATAGAAAATGAAGTAGCTTTCTGGCACAAGAAAGAAAAAGTATTTTGGGAAAAGTGAACAGAGCACTAGCTAAACCACAAGACAATTACGTATGTGCCCTTCTAGACATTAGGTGAGGTGTTTTAATGAAGTGTAGTTTCGAATACTCCAAATTTTCCAATAGATGGTCAAAACTAGAAAAGTGTTTGAGTCAAATCCATACAGGAGGACTGAAGAGAGGATCACTTTATACCAAATGACTGAAGCACATTCTATAGCTTCTTTCCAGTTTCAGTTGACAATTATAACAAACTTGCAATGTTCCAGACAACCAAATGCCTCTGCAACTCATAATCAATCCAGATGAATATTTTCCTTGGTGTGCTTTATCACTTGGACAATCTACTTGTACCTCACTTGCCTATTTCTTTCATGGACTATATAGTTTACATATAAGATCATTTTCCTAATCCCATCTGTATATTTTTACTGTAAACACTCTCCCACATAAAGACCACCTATACCTTGCCAACCACACTTTCTTGAGCTGTTTCTTAAGGAAACAAAAAACCCTGTTTATCTTGTGTAAGCCTGTAAGCATGGCTATACATGTGTTTTCCAACCAATGAAAGCCTGAAGACAGCACACCACTGTAGAGGTGTAATTAAGAAGGCGTCCTTTCCCTACAATGGAAAAGTGACACCGTGCAAGATTCAAAGCTCATTTGCTTCTTTTTCCAGCTTTTAAAATTGCAATCCTGGGAGACTGAGTTGCCTGAATAGTGGGAAGGAAAACACGATCTTTTTAACCCTCCCAGTCATTGGTCTGAGTCCAGGCATGGCCATCAGCAATCCAAAGCCATCTAGTAGCTGTTTGGAGATCTGTGTGCCATGAATTAGTGGCCACATGCCAGGCACTGATTAGGCATCACTCACCGGTGGGCCCTGAAGAACAAAGTGGTGGAACACTGATGAGGAAACACGAGAAGCTTGTTCAACTGCTGGACCTGCTCTGTGGCTAAACAGAGGACTTCACACTCACAGCCTTGAAGTTTGGATCTACTCACAAGCAGGGTTTTTTTCAGATGCAGTAGTCGGTGTCAATATTTGCATTTTTACCATGTCTACCCAAACATTTCGCTTCTGTTATCTCGCATATGGATCTCGGTGAGTTTAAAGGTACCCACAGCACAGGCCTTCCAGCCCTATCCCAGCCCTAAGTGTAACTTTAACTCTAACTTGGCTTCTGAAGTAGACTAAAATAACCAAACAGGCACGCATTTCAACCTGTTTCCAGTCTAAGGCTATATGCATGTGCCATTTAACTCCCTCGGTAATGCTAACATTGACAGGGCCAGACCCCCGCAGTGAGGTGGGGAGACACTTTCATCTCAGCTTTACCAACGGGAAGCTGAGACATGAAGAAATTAAGGCCTGGACCCACAGAAACTCCAGCAAAAACAGTTATTAGGTGCCTCCTGCTTGTGACAAGCTAGCCTGAGGTTTTTTCCACACCTCCCACCCTGGCCATAGACATGTGCCTATACCCAGCTGCTCTTCTCCTCCCCTTGGTAAAAGCTGACACCCGCTCAAGTCTGCCAGAGTAAACTGTATGTGTAACCTCCCCCTTATGTGGTTCATGAAAAACAGTAAGGGCTAACAAAGACTTTCTGCTTACAGTGCTGAAGGTCAAGGAGATAATCTCAGAGAGAGGTTATCCTGGCAGAGCGGAGGTGATGGCAATCGCTGACGAAGGATTCAAGTGGCTGCAGCAGGAGGTAGGGCTATTGGGAGGGACATGTCTTGCTCGACACAACTATCATCTCCATACTAAGCAAAGAAAAGGCCACCTGCAGAAGAGGGGGAAAGGATCCCCCTCTGCTGCCTGCTTCACCTCCACAGAAGTCTATCAAGAGTCTGTGGGTGAAACTGCCACTGCAACACCCACAGTAAACCTGGCCCTCCAAGGGCTTTCTCTTCTTCCCATGTCCTCCTCCCAAGACGCCCCAGTGCTTTGAGCTTCAACCAGGCTCCAGTCCCATGCGTTAGGGTCAAAGAGGAGAATGTGGAAGAGCACAGAATGTAATCCTGGCTCTCCTAAATCCTGGGATGATGTCCCTCCTTCTGCTCGTAACAGTAAGAGGCAGTGGAGAAATCTACTGTCTGCTGCTAATCTCCATAAAGCCTCTTCCAAACCACACGATACTGGCTCTCACTTCACAAGAATCTTCCAGCCCAGCAAAAGTGAGGCTTCTCTGAGCACCATTTACAGTCACAAACTGCGTGGTTTCTTGTAGGTGGAGGCAAGGTCAAACACTTGGTTCTTCATGCTGCATTTTCGGTCTTCCCAAGCACTCACAGTAAGCACCTCAGGAAACTGAGCACCTGGCACTAATGATGTAACTGTGCTGGCTCAGGGCGACACACACACACTCACACACATAAAATCTTATGTGGGGTGTGTGGATTCTCCCTTGTAGCTTCTTATGCTTTTATATCAAACATGGCAGCTATGATCTTTCCCTGCTTGCAGTGGCAAAACATCAGAAGCCACACACATAGATTCTTGGACAGAAAGTGAATTTATCTCTTGTTGCCAGTGTCATTAGAAACAAATAATAAGTATTCCAAGACTTTTGCAGTTCCTGCAGCCTCTCTCCAAGAGCCTTGCTTTCTGCTACAGCTCAAGTGAACTGCCCTGCTCAAAGGTCACAGAAGGAAGTTTGTGAAATAACTGGAATTCAAATCCAGGTCTCAAATCCCAAACTGACTATAATTCTATAATTAATTTATTCTATGTAGCAAAAATGTTATGCATCTTATTATTTGGAAGTAGGGTCTTCTGGTTTTTATATTTCATCATAGGCATCAGTTCCACAAATACTTTCTGCATGTGACTAATCCTACGCAATATGTGAAGTCAGACTACTAAAACACGTCTGCAAGATCAGGGCCTAGATTTGTTTTCAGTCATTCTTATAAGAAATGATTTAGCTTCGGAACAGCTAAGCCACATCTCAGAAGGTTTTTAGGAGGAAACCTAGACGTTTGCAGAGAATACACTCTTCTCTTTTCAAGTCTCCCAGCATGCTCTGTTAATGAAATGATATATTAGCCCCACAGAAAACAAGTTAATATCAGAAACATGAATGTATGGATCAGTGGTACCAAAAAGGGCTAATCAAAAAATGTAAATTCCTTTCTACATCTGTGACTAAAGTATATCACTCTGTTCAGCTGTCGTCATTTGCTACACTTGCTGGACTAGGCTTAGAAGGAGGACTGTCATGCGAGGAAAAATGGCCTGCAATCCAATCAACAGAGTGAGCATACAACAGCAGCATACAACCTGATTACGGCGCAGTTTCACCATAAATAACAAACAGTGAATAACTCGGCTACAAAACTGGATCAAAACATCCATTCTTGAGACTTAATATCTAGCCATCTGCAGTCCTGTACTGCCATCTGCAGCCTCCTGATAATAGGATTTCTAAACCGGGAGGCTCACATTAAAATCAGCAATGGCAAAGTGGAAGGCAGATGTTCTCTCCCACAAATATTTTCACATTAAAATAATCAAAATATTCCTCTTTTCCGAGATGATGGTTGTTCTTTTTCCATCTTTTTTTTTACTTTTTATTTTATCTCACTTCTCTGCTGTCTTTGCTAACTGAAGCTGAATGTCAGACTCAAAGTGCAACATATTTAACAACCCAGAAAGCTGGTAATACACTGGTAAATAAAAGTGTTTTAAAAATCACACAGGATGTCTTAGCTATATGTGGAAATTGATTTTAATTTGTGTAATTACAGTTAGAGCATTGAAATTGAGTTTTAGTAGACTATATCCCCTAACATCTATTCTGGAGAATATAAACTTATTTTCTTGTTGTTTTCAAAAGTTGCCTGGACTCCAAAAACATGCTGTAATATGTTTGCTGTTCCAGTTTATGGAAGCAGATTATCTAGAATGGCATCGAGCTATTACTGACATATGGCTCAATATAACAAAGTACAGTGGCTTAGCAAGCTACCATGTACCAATGGTGAGCATCCACAGCTGACCATGATCCTCCATGACACTTCCCCCCAGTCCGAGAGGCAAAACAATAACTCCTTAGGCGTTATCAAAACAAATGATTTTAGCTCAGGTGTGTTCCAAGCAGTATCTCCTGGTCTCTTCTGACACGTAGTAATTTAGTAAGCTGTGGTAACTAGTTCATGTGACTGATCCTTTCACCTCTTTCAGAATGAATTTGTCTTTGCTGATGACTCTAAAGCAGAGAATTAGCACAGCATTTGCACAGGCAGAGTCACTGCTAGACCAGGAATGCCACAGGGTAATCATGATGAACTTTTCTCAGAGAAAGAAAAAGGTCCAGGATTAAGAAGAAAAAATAAGCATGAAAAAGTGGTTTAGGAAGATAAATCAAGAATATTGACTGGCTGCCAAAGAACAAATAAGGCACCTTAGAACATCAAGTCTGCTTTAAGGGAGCAGCTCAACTGCACCTTTTACCATAACCTCGCTAAGACCTGGTGTATATAAAGTGTATGTAAGTCAGATCTGCTAGAACCTGAGCCACTAACGGGTGCCTTGACATTGGTTTTGTACGTCTTGTTCCTCTGCTGTTCAAAGGTGACACGTCAGTCAGTGCATATTGATCATAGTGTACATGCACAGGAAGACCCGACAGCACTGGGAACACCAAGCTGGTGGAGGACTGGGATGTGTGAGCAGATAATACTTTCCCAAATTAGAGATTAAGCCTGCTACTGGGAGCTCAGAGGGAACTGGGGAGGATACCTGCTGTTAGAGAGGTAAGATGCCACATATTATCAGCGGTATCTCACCTCTGCATAAGGCAGCATCTCTCAGTGTTCATTGTGTTCAGAAATCAGCAGGGTAAGAAACCGTGAGCTGCTGTCTTGCACGAATGCCTTTCCCGAGCTGCTGCAGCACCAAACTCCTGGCCCTGTCTCTGCCCTGCTGCTTGGTATTTAGAATCCGCCCACAGACTGCCTTGGGAACTCACGCTTCTGGCACTAATCCTCGCTTTACAGCAAATTTTCTAAGTAAATTGTTTCAATATTGCTAGTGTAACATAGGGATTTGGTAGGCTTTGATCTGAAATAGTGAATGAGCCTAAAAATATCCATAATCTCAAAAAATTTATTCAGGGTGATTATTCTGAAAGATTTAGCACTGTCTCACTAGCAGCCCATGGGCTTTTGGACACTGACAGCTACATCCCTTGTGATGCAGAGATGGAATAGAAACTTGTTCAGCTTTATCTTAAGAGCCAGATGCTTCTGTCAGTGCCGGGTCAAATCACAGTGCTTGGTACTAGACCGACCCTGGAGTCAGGGGTTAAGCTAGAGGCATATCTTACACAGGCATGTGGCCAGGAAAAAAAAAATCGCATCGAGGAAATCAGCAAGAAGGGAGCCAGCCCTGTAGCTAATGAGGTTGGGCATCCTGAACTGAGAAGTTGCAGTTCTCCAGATACCAATGACACAGAAAACTACACATTTAATTGCTGGAGCAAAGGTCTTAGGGAGTGCATGTGGAAATTTAAACTGTACTGCAGAGATCAAAGAGGGAAACACGGAGTGAAAGTCACCCATGGCTTATCTAATACATAATGCTCTTACTGCACAAACTGTTTCAAGGAAATGGTTTGTAATAGTACAACTAATTCCTGCTGTCAGTATGTGTCCTTTTAAGTGTTAGCATAGCAAAACAGTAGCCAACACATAATGATCAAGGACACATCAATATTAAAAGCTATTTTTAAAAGAGCTATATATTCCCTGACATATAGTTTTTTATCTTCAATATATTGCCTTATGTGAAGGAGTCACTGCAAAAAAAAGAAAGGCAATTTATGGCTATATGGGGAAAAGCACAGGCCAAACTGTGGAGGTAAATGAAGAGATTATGTTACCAGAGATACCAGAGTTAAAAATCACAATTCAGTGTGCAGGACTGCGGTTGAATTTTCATGTAGCCAGACTGACACCTTGTGGCTTGTGTAGAACATTTAAACAGGCACCTTGGGGGAAATCGTACATTGTTATGACATGGTAATATATCCTTCTTTTTCAGCAGAACAGTATGTGACTGTCCCCGTGCATTAGCGGTTGCAGTCATGAAGTTTATGTATAAACTCTCATTTCAGTTTCTGCCTTTTCATGTGCTTGTTAGGCCTGTCTCCATTTTTAAGTCTCAGTCTAGTGGTAGAGCTGAGTTTAAAGTCAGTAACTCAAAAAAGTGTTTAAGAGTAAAAATTGTAAAATTGGCTCATCGTTCAGGAAATCTTACAGATTAGTAGCAAATGCATGTCCTTGTTACTTTTCTTCATTTTTAATGTCAGGGTGAAAGTTTATGAAACAAAAAAAAAATGTCCTTTTTTGATCAGCTGACAAATACTCTTACATCAAAGGAAGAATATGTTTGGTCCAAATAAAACTGGAAGATCTGACTAATCTTCAGCTATCCTATCTTAATAAGACATGATATTCACACCAGTTTTAATACACCCTGATTGCCCAGAACATAAACTCTTCTCTTTTTCAACCCATAAGGCAAATAGAGTGAGGAGATCAAGGATGGTGTTGGAGTAAGGCCAAGGAAGGATTGATGGGGATTTTTATGAGAAAAGCCGCATAAAAGAGTATGTGCAGGGACAGTCAAACAGCATATCCATGCTCACACAGATCTTCAAGCTACTGGCAGCCAAGTCAGCAGCACATGAAGCTTCCTAACTCCACTGACTTCAGGGCTGGGAAACTTAGGCACAGTGCTGAGTTCACCCAGCTGCTTGGCTCTGGGCTTGGAGCTATGTCCTTTCCAGTCAGACACCCAAACCAGAAGGGGTCTCTGAATTTTGCACCACGCTCCATTTCATGGTGAAGGCTTGCTACAAGCCATCATTACAGATCAAGCCCAGTAGATCTTTTCGAGGGGAAAGGGCAAGGAAGCATCAGGAGGTGGGTTTAAATCAAACAGGGTGAAAACGAAAAGAAAAGAAGACAAAACTTGCCGGAAGAAAAGCCTGCCATCCTTTTCTCACTTCTTTTCATGGCTCTGTGGTGAAAAAATAAGCTCTCAAGACCACTCTGCCAAGCTCTGCACTGACGCTCAATACAGCACTCAATGTCTCCCATATCTGCAGTGTGAATTCTTACAGAAATGTAGAAAAAATGAGCCTCCCTGTTAGTTCTCAGTTGCTAATAGCATAAATACCATGTACTTTAGGAAGGGCTCTTCCAGAGGACAATTCAAAGCAGTAGTATACCTAAAGCTGTGAACTATACAGAGTCACCATCTCCCTCTTTCCCGGGTGCAGAAGGAGCTGAGAAAGATCCATATCCTAGCCCAGGACATTTAGGCGATTGCCCTGAACTAAGAGGAAAATGTTTCAACAGCACTCATAAGATCTTTCAAGCCTGACCCCCAGGCAAGCACGTCCACTGTACGTGCTCAGGCATCCCCCACACCCAGGAGCTGGAAGCTAGGTGTGTGTATAGTCCCCTGATGACAATGGGCAAAAGCAGAACATTCTGCCAATAAAAGCTGGAGGGTTTTTCCACTTTATTTTTAATGTGAGAGAAAAGAAAGGGGAGAATTAATGTCACCATGCTAAGAGAGGTGTTTCTGAAGGCAGAATGGAGCCACATGCCCAAGCAGATCAAATCACTTCAGCTGAAGTTACAGAGAAGCAATAGCCTGATCTGGCCTTGAGCAATAAACTCATCCAAGCCTCTCCCGCACAGCTCCACTCACGTAGCTCAAACACAGCCTGGATGCAATGTCCTTGCTGTCCTAGCTGGGATCTGCTTTTCATCAACAGCTGACATTCACACCAAATTGTAGAGTTTAATATTTATCCCTAAACACATAAAGCCTGCTAATAAAAACGGACTGGGAACCATTTGGTTACAGTTACTAAGGCACCAACAGGCGAGAGTGGGAGTTCACATCTCTCAGCCTCAGGCTGTTCCCATCCTCCCTGACACACTGCTCCCAAGCCATTTCTCAGCTTCTCTGCATTTTAAACAAACTCTGCCTCTAAAATGTCCAAAGTCCTTTCACAGGAAGGGAAAAGGGTGGAAAAGATGCTCCCTCGATATATTCCATTCTTTTTCCCAAAAGGTGATTCTGTCTTCCGGTCCCCAAAGGGGGCAAATATTTCAAAGCAGGGTATTTAAAAGCAGAGGTGGAGAGCTGTGGGGATAAGAGGATATTGTCTCTACATGAGATCTCCCAGCTCTGCCCGTTTCCACCATGCCTGAGACCCTGCCTGTCAGGCACTTATTCTCCCACTGCCTTTAAAACCGTGTGTAATAGAATCATAAAATGCATTGTGTTGCAAGAGACCTTTAATGGTCATCTAGTCCAATCCCCTGTGGTGAGCAGGGACATCTTTAATTAGATCAGGTTGCTCAGAGCTCTCTCCAACCCGACCTTGAATGTTTCCAAGAACGGAGTTTCTACCACCTGTTCCAGTGTTTCACCACCCTGGTAGTAAAACATTTCTTCCTCGTATTGAGTCTGAAACTATCCTCTTTTAGTTTAAAACCATTACCCCTTGTCCTATCACAACAGGTCCTGCTAAAAGGATTGTACCCATCTTTCTCACAGGCCTCATTTCTTATTTCCCATTTTTCTTGATAATAGGCCTTTAAAATAGAAGCATTATCTAAAGACAGAGAGATTCACCTGTCGTTAGTGCTAGGCTGTGGGCAGTGTTTGCAACTCAGATGACCCGCTTCAAGATGGGAACTGCTCAGTCTGCCAGGTTGTCAAGTCAACACATTTCATGGCTAGTAACAACCATAAAACATAATTTATGAACAGTGACAATGTAATTAATAACTAATTTCAGGATGATTTGTCTCCAATAATGGCAGCTGGCACACAGGTACGTGGTTACACAAATCCTCCCTGCAGGCCTTTGCAACTCACCCTATCCAGAGGTATCAAATGACTGCAGATGGCATCACCTCATCATTAACTATGGCTGAAGGAAATTCTTTAGACATTAACCAATTTGGGGGATGCACATATCGAGATCCCTAAACTTTTCTAACACCAGAGCAGCCATCCCAGCCACAGCCATCAGCACTGGCCACTGCTGCAGCCAAGACCAGGTCACACACATGACACTTCAATGCTAGGGCTTGAAGATGAGTAGATCAGTTTTAAATGGGATAAATACTCTTCAAGTATTATTGATGATTATTCAAGATTTTCAGTGTGAGGAATTATCTTTTATTAGACCCGCTGATAAAACTGGAGTAAACAGGAAAGATATGAGGCACCCTAGCTGAGACCCTCCTGAGCAAAAAGGTGTTTGTGTGCCCCAAACCTTGTCCAGATTTTCCTATGTGTATGAGCTAGCCCAATGGAGGACCACACTTCTCCCTAGAAACCTTCCCTTACTCAAGGGGAAACCATCAGAGCAACGTGATTACTGCCAGTAAGTAAACCAACTCAAGACCTTCCCCAGATTTGAATAGACAGAGAAAAGCTGGCAGACATGTAACACCTTTTTCAGAGCAGTGACTATGAAAAAAGCTTCTGCCCATCTTCCTGCTGCAGTGTTTTCAGCTTCTGTAACAGGGAATAGGATCTCTCACCACAGGCACCATCTTGCCTAACTAGGCTGGTTTGTGGTAAAGCTTTGTCTTCTTCAGCTCTCTTGATAAATAGACAGCACCATGTGGTAGAGATCATAATTTTTAGCTGTCCAAACCCATACTATAATTATCTGCAACAGACAATGCTATTGAGAACTGACCTTGTCAGCAAAGTCAGTGCCTGTACCTTTTCCAGGAGGCAAAACAGACCAAGCGAGAGGACAAAGTCTGGTAAATCTGAATCTGGCAAATGCTGACTCTCGTGGCTTCATTAAGATGTTTAGATAGGCATTGCAGGCTCTGAGAAGTAAGCTCATGGCTGCTGCATCTAATGCTTGTCATGTCCAATTATTGTACAATATTGCACAATTTCCTAAGTGAATTATATGTTTCCTTTGAGATACCACGAGCTGTACCAGTCAGCCTAAAGGACAGCGTGCTGTGTTTTTGCATGAATCATCCGACCAGGTGGCTACCCTCTTTCTTGTACTATAAATGTGTACAGATTTTGCCTTGCATAGACTTGCAGAATTTAATTTCACGTTGGCTCTGGACAAGCGAAGAGGCAAAATGAGGATATTCATCTTCCTCCAGCATCAAAATATTAGGTGTTCTTGGGGACATCCATCAGCAGTCAGCATCACCTCTGTGCAGCTGAAGGAAATCCTTTCAGGGCTGTATCTTTTACAAGCAAAGCTCCAGGGGTCAGATCCAGCCTTCTCTACGCTCCCCAGGTAAGCAGCATTGGTATTTATTGGAGTAGCTTTTCAGCAGCATACACATGGAGTTAATTACCCAGCCCATATTGCAATTAATGATAGCCACGCACCTAATCCTCCACGCGCAGCATGCTGAGCACGTTACCCTATGAAACTGCAGCTTCACAATTATTGTACTTCAGTTTATGTAGTTTCCCTTGTGCCGCGCCGAATGGATTTTCATTCTGTGTCCAGGAGCATTCCAGTCCCTCCAGTAGCAAACAATAAATGAAACTTAGGAGGCTCTGGTGAACCTATCAAAAGAGGCAATTTATTTCTGAACTTGGCACTAGGCACGGCATGCCTTGTAAATGTCAATTTGTGTATGTGTGAGCATCTGACACTACTCAGCAGCACACGGCTAGAGCCAAGAATTTGACTGATTCTGGCTGATTTGCAAGCCTAAAAATATTCACTTTTATCAATATCCATTTTTTGTGCTTATTTGCATGCTAAGAAAACTCTAAGCAGGTGGTGGTTTCATGTATCAATCCACAAGAGCTCTGCAGAAATCAGCTACGTGATGACCTGCCATAAAGTATGTGATGACACAGTTAGAACCATTGCATAAAAAGTGTCCCATATATAGGCATACTTTGATTTGCACTGTTTGTCTGTTCTAATTCTGCAGGAATCAGAGACATTTTAATCTCTTTTATTGTCTTGTATTCATTTATATGCAGTGCCCAAAGGCCTCTGGCAAGCAGAGAGAGAGCTATATAAGTCAAATGCATTGTTATTTCTACTGTAGTTCCTATCATGAGCCCAGTTCTCTTCCCATTGACGTCAATGGCAAATCTTCCAATAATTTCAGTGAGAGCTAGATTAAGCCAAAAATCTATGGTCACACCCTGTTATGTTTTATACCAACAGTTCTGCGGGCTCCAGCTGAAGATTTTAGCAATTACTACAGTATGGGAAACATAGGGATCTCTAAAATAAGTTTTGAAGATAAATCAGTGCATTTAGGTGCAAGTTGCTCCATTTCTCACTGGAACATGACAAAGGTGGGTGCCAAAATAAAATCTTCACAAATGAAAAAATGCAAATTTCTAATTTTTCTTAGAACAACTCAGGACAGTTATGTGAGTTTATGTGAATGTTTTGAACATCATTAGCATGATGATATCACACCATGATAAAGCAGCAGAATACTCAAATGACACCATAGGTTTAGAGCGTGGGTGTACTGTTTTTTTCCATTTCATCAGAACTCTTCATTTGGTGACTCTAAGCACTGCCCTATCACTTTCAGTTTCACCCACCAAGTCCCTTCATTTCTCTCTTTAGTATTCATTTTCCTTCCTTTCCCTGGTCTTCTCACCTTTTTTTCCTTTGTTTTTGTACTCTCCTCTGCTCACTGCTTTTCTTCTGTGTTTGCTGACTCTCAGAGGCCTCTCTCTTGGTTACAAAAGAACTTAGCCACTTACAGCCACCCAGCTCTTCACACCTGCAAAGCTTTTTCTCCCTATTGCCAGCTTTCATCCTTTTTCAGGACTAAAACTGCATACCACTTCTGACTTCTCTCAGGACTCTTCCCCCTTCCTCCACATTCTTGATTCAGCTTTTGTTCCTCTTCCTTAGCACTTTGACATGCCCACCTAACTTCATTGGTCTTCCCAGTCGTGTTTTCAAATATGAAGTTCACTCTGCCCTGTCTGATGGACTCTGCAGCCCATAGATCTGTACAGACAGCACTGATTTCTCTTGAAATCTAAAGAATAGGTCATAACAAGATGGGTGGAAATTCATCTAGAAGCTCAACGTGTGACGGTTAATTAATGACTCAAAATCAGACTAACAGCCAGTCACAAAGGGCATTCCTCAGGGGTTGATATGGGATCCAACACTATGCAACATATTTTTCAATAATACAGATAATAGGACTGAATGCCCACATCAAGTTTGTAGATGACACCAAACTGGGAAAAGAGATATACTGGAAGGAGATGAGCCACCACACAGAGAGATTTCAACAGGCTGGAAGACTGAGCCAAGAAGATTGCTGTTTAGTATGAGGTTAAAACAATAAATGTTTGAGGTTTAATGAAGACAAATGCATAGTCCCACAGCTGGGATGGAATAATCCCAAGCAGCAGTACAGGCTGGGGACTGGCTGGCTGGAGAGCAGCTCTGCTGAAAATGCCCTAGGGGTCCAGGCAGACAGCAAGCTGAGCATGGGCCAGCATCCTGTCCTGGCAGAAGAGAGGGCAGATTGTGTCCTGGGCTGCATCAGCAAGAGTACAGCCAGAACACCAAGAGATGTGATTACTCCTCTTCTTGGTACTTGCCAGGCCACACCTGGACTATTTCACTCAGTTTTGCTTTCTCTCTGCTCAAAAGAGACATTGAAAAATCAGAGACAGGCTGGTGGATGATAATCACCAGTGATTATTTGCCAGAGAACTTGATGCAGAAGGAAAGGTTGAAGGAGTTGAATTTTTCATCTAAGAGAAGGCTCATGGGCCTTCTAACACCCAAAACATAGTTTTTAAAAGGTAGACAGAGGTACAGAGAAGTATTGTCTTCACAGGGATGCACAGCAACAGGACAAGAGGCAACAGCCATCTAGACATAAGAAAGAAAAAAATCACTGTAAGAACAATTCAGCATTAGAAATGGTTGCTCAGAGAAGCGGTGGAATCTCCTTCACTGGGAATACTACAGATTTCACTTGACAAGGCCCTGGATAACCAAACCCAAGGTCTTGCTTTCACAAAGGGGACAGATAATGTCAAGTGGCCCCTTCAAATCTCAGCTTTTCTGTGATTTTCTGAAATCATGAGGGAAGAGGCATGTGTCAAATTTTGGATGCCTCTTCTCAAAGAGTCTTAGAAGCATTAAGAAAAATGTTTGCAGGAGATGAAATAAACATAGGACAGGTTCAGCAGATGAAAGCAGATGAGAAAGTACACATGAAGGGCAATGATCTCTGCAGGCACTCCTCCCTGCTGAAAGAAGAGCTGATATCTGAAAGGAACAGATGAAAAATGAGTGAGCTGGTTTTTATCTTAGCACAGTGATCAGGAAATTCATCCACAGAGCCTGACACTACAAGGGTAGATGTTGCACAAGTGAAGGTTCCTATCTGAAAAGAATTATCAGTGTATAACATAATATAAGCAAGGATGTAAATGAGACTTACAGACTCTCTGGAGAGTGCCAGAGCCTAATACAGTATTAGTTAACATGACAGCACTTGTTGGGAACCAGCTCTGTGAAACTGCAGCTGAAGAGTTGAGGGTCGGGACGTGAAACTTTCAGTGAGCAGTGTGTACCACTGGATGCAAACTGAAGCCATCACACTCTCTGGAAGCTGTCACACTCTCTGGAAGCTGCCAACAGCCTTTCAGCTCTCACTGTGCTGCTGAAATCTTTCTGGAGCCTGTGGTGATGAAGGTCTGAAGTTTCATCTCTGGTGGCCCTGAAACATGCCTACTGCCTTACAGCCAGAAAAGTCATCTTGTGGGTAATACATGGGTGTGGGTTAAGGCAGGACATTTGAAGAAGTTTCTAGAGCATCTTCTGTACCCTGCATAGAGTAAGGGGGACGTGTGTGTAGGTGTCCTCTCTGAGAAACGTTAGCAGGCATTCAGATCGCCTGAAATGTTATTCTTTAGGTGCTATTTGATATTTTTACTAACCAAGTTCATGCTCTTTTTCTTCTTTTTTTTTTCTTTTTTTTTTTATTCCTGAAAGGTCTGAGATCTGTCCATGCATCAGCAGAAAAGTCAGACTGTAAGGGAGGAAAAAGGGAGATTGCATTAATGTTGCATAGTGATATCTCAGCATACACCATAGGCTCCACATGACTCTTTGCTCCTCACCACAGTCTTTCAAGGAAAAATTTCAAAAAAGAAACTAAGCCTACAATGATGTTGGTTGTATCAACCAACTGTTCAGTGAGGACTAGGACTGTGTCATATTTGTTGTATTCAAATACAGGGAGTGGAAAGTGTAGGGGACAGTCAGCAAGGCGCAGGCACATCCCTTTTCCTGACAAACTGCCACTAAGGAGAACTTATGATCCTTAGGGACTGACCATCCTTGAGGCATTTCCAAAATCCTAGGGGTTTCAGGAGACACAACACTTAAGACACTGTTCAATGTCCTTTGCTATTAAATGAAGCACCAAATGTAATTTACTGCACACAAGGCCCCAAAATAATGTGTGGGCTTTGAGAAATGAAAACCTGAAGCTTAATTAAAATTCAAATACCAATATAGAGTAACTTGCTGGCTGGAAGAAAACACTTTCAGGACAAAGCTTCAAAACACTGTATTAATGAATTTCACAATTTGTGTGTGATTCATTGTCAGGCTTTTAACAGGTCCCTCCAGAAAATTCAACAGAATAAAGATTATTCAGCATTATACAGGCATATAACAAGATCAGCAAACCTACTTATTGCAATCTGTGTTTACCTCAAATATTATAGAATATATTATAGAATCATAGAATAGTTTCAGCTGGAAGAGGCCTTGAAGATCATCAAGTCCAGCCTTTGTCTCAGTTCTATCAACCAGCTAAACTATGCCCCTCAATGAAATATCCACCTGTCTCTTAAATACCTCCAGGGATTCAACCACCTCCCTGGGCAGCCTGTTCCAATGCCTGACAACCATTTCAGTAAAGAAATTTTTCCTAATATCTAACCTGAACCTCCTCTGGCGCAACTTAAGGCCATTTCCCCTCATCCTATCACTCTCCACTAGGGAGAACAGATCAACCCCTGCCTTTCTACAACTTCCCTTAGGGTAGTCGTAGAGAGCGAGGAGGTCTCCCCTCAGTCTCCTCTTCTCCAGGCTAAACAGCCCCAGATCCCTCAGCCTTTCCTCATAAGACTTGCGTTCTAAGCCCTTTACCAGCTTGGTAGCCCGTCTCTGTACCCTCTCCAGCACCTCAGTGTCCCTCTTGTAGGGAGGGGCCCAAAACTGGACACAGTACTCGAGGTGCGGCCTCACCAAAGCCATGCCCAGGGGACTGGTCACCTCCCTGCTCCTGCTGACAACATCATTCCTGAACCAGGCCAGGATGCCATTGGCCGTCTTGGCCACCTGGGCACACTGCTGGCTCATGTTCAGCCGGCTGTCCATTCGCACTCCCAGATCCCTTTCTGCCTGGCAGCTCTCCAGCCGCTCCTCCCCAAGCCTGTAGCGCTGTTGGGGATTGTTGTGGCTGAAGTGCAGGACCCGGCATTTGGCCTTATTGAAACTCATGGAATTCGCCGTGGCCCAGCGATCCAGCCTGTCCAGATCCCTCTGTAGAGCCTTCCTACCCTCAAGCAGATTTACACTTCCACTCAGCTTGGTGTCATCTGCAAACTTACTGAGGGTGCGCTCCATCCCCTCGTCCACATTGTTGATGAAGATGTTAAACAGGAGTGGCCCCAGTACTGAGCCCTGGGGGACATCACTCGTGATCGATCGCCAACTGGATTTAACTCCATTGACAACAACTCTTCGGACTTGGCCATCCAATCAGTTTTTCACCCAGTGAAGCGTATGCTCATCCAAGCCAAGAGCATTTAATTTCTGTAGGAGAATGCTATGGGCAACTGTGTCAAATGCTTTACTAAAGTAAAGCTAAATTACATCCATAGCCTTTTCTTCATCCATCAAGCGAGTCACCCAGTCATAGAAGGAGATCAGATTTGTATATATTGCTTGTACTTATCTTCATAACATTTCTAACAACCAGGGAAGTGAATCACCAAGATTTTAAGTGACTTACTTAAGTCAAATTACAAGAAAGGAGAGACTTGAACCCTCCTGAGTCCTATGCTACCCATCTTTCGGGCCACCCTGCCTTAGCCTCTAAATTATACATTATGTCAATTCTAGCACATAACAAGATTCAGTTCCTGCTCTGGAAAGCAGATCTGTAAAATTAATATATTTCTGATGGTATTAAGAGTCATAATACTTTTTTCTTTCTGAAGTAGATACTTATTCATATTTCTACCCCTTCTAAGTATTGGAAAGCCAGGTCCATTATGGAAGAATGAGTAAGACTCTGCTCTGCATCATATATCAATGTGTTCTACTGTTCTGCATCATATATCAATGTATTTTACTGTTCGGCATCATGTATTAATATGTTCCAAATCCAAGGTCATAATCTTATCTCTCCAGAAAGCCTCTAAAAAACAGGGAATGAAAAAGATTAACCAGAAACAGAATCTTAAGAACATATGTTTGCATAAATACAACTCAAGACATTGTTTGGTTGGTGGAAAATTACGGTGACAATGAAGAAGTCAAGAAGAATGCAATTTAGATTTCGAAAAGATCAGAAGCCTGCAGAGGTGACAGGTGAAAAAATATGTCCTGTAAACTCAACAAAAATTCCATAAAAGATGCTGTTGCGTAGACACAAAACTATATCATGCCATATTTTCTATGCTAATGTTTAGAGTATGACCTCAGTAGTGTAGAAAGCTTTTCAGCATGTATTTTGTACTGGCTTTTTTTTTCTGGTAAAGTAACAGAGAAAGAAGGAAGAAAAATTCTGATTGCACGTGTAAATTTTTAACTTGTCCTTTCAATGCTAGGGAATAATTCACACTTTCACAGCCACAGGTTTTGGGCCAGAGATTTTTTTCTGCATGGCTGAGCTTTTAGGACAGGGGAGGGAGAAATAAATATGTATTTGTATTAACATACAAAGTATGTTGCTGATATTTATATCCTTTTTTCTTTATGCTCAGCGACAGAAAATGGTAGCAAATCAGAATACACTTCATCTTATGGTAACTGCAAGCAGAATACGTATGACCATCAACATTAAGTTAGAGGCTGTCACAGGATCTTATGGCAGATATTAGAGCAAGAGACATTTCAAATATTTCACAAACAGTCTTGGAGATGTGGAACTCCTGGCTCCCATCCTGAGGGTAAAAATTTACTGTTTCTACAAGCTAATAAAATCATGGTGTTTTTTTATGAAGATAGCACCGCAATATGGTACATTTGGTAATGGTTTTCTTCTGCAAGTAATCACAAATTCTAAGTATTGCTGCAAGTTCTTACAGTACCAGTAGCTGGTTCGATGAAAAAACCCTGAAATATTTGGTCATATAGGCTCAGAATCCGTCTGTCTTCTGAGGAGAAGGAAAAGTAATCATTGGACTCTGCCTACAGACACTTAATGTTTTATTGTACTTTAATCAAAGCCCAATTAGTCACAAGATAAATGTAAACAGAGTTCAGCAATAAAATAATTGTCTCAGGCTTGTCTTACGCAACCAAAGAGCAAAAGAATCATGTTTTTTTAATGGAAAACATTTTTGTTTGAGTTAAAGAACGTTTACAAAATTAACTGCCAAATCATACTCTTTGCAAAAGAAAAAATTTAATTTGCTTGCAAATTATTCCTGATGAAGCAAATCTGTTATCTTTTCCATCCATGCACCTAAAACCATCCTTTGACTGAAAGGAGTTCTTCACGTACTATGTTAAGGCTATCATTATTATTCTTAGTATAATATCTGGACTATTGTGGTGGCTCTCTAAAATGTGTTCCTGATGGCACACAAATCTTGTCAGCAAACATACTTTAGTCCACTGTTAGCTGGCCTGTACTACAGATAAATAACTAGTGAATTATGCATGTGACCTCATTCAATATTCTCGGTAAACTATTTATTACGTCTGTGGCTATAAGCTGCTCTCACTCTGTCTCCCACTCTACTTTGCACAATTTGGTGATTAATGGTTAAAAAAAGACAAAACCTCCACCAGTTTGAACAAATAGTTCTGGGGACTCATAGAGCTGGGCACAATTCCAAATTTGTGGAAGTGCCAAGAAACTAATGAAGAATTTTACTGATCTGCTCTAGCCATGAAAAATCAGGATTTCATCTTGTACAAACTTCTCAGGTTCAAACACAGTGAACATTTCGCTACAAGTCCTCAGCACGTTCCTGGGTGTTGGTGATTCACCAGGTCTGATTCAGTGTCACAGCCTGCTCCTAGGAAGCACTGTGCTGAGAGGTGGGATATTGTATTAGAAGAGGGGTGGTTAGTAGGTCAAGAGAGGTTCTCCTCCCCCTCTACTCTGCCCTGGTGAGACCCCATCTGGAATATTGTGTCCAGTTCTGGGCCCCTCAGTTCAAGAAAGACAGGGAACTGCTGGAGAGAGTCCAGCACAGGGCAACTAGGATGATTAAGGGAGTGGAGCATCTCCCTTATGAGAAAAGGCTGAGGGAGCTGGGGCTCTTTAGTTTGGAGAAGAGGAGGCTGAGGGGTGACCTCATTAATGTTTACAAATATATCAAGGGTGAGTGCCACGAGGATGGAGCCAGGCTCTTCTCGGTGACAACCACTGATAGGACAAGGGGTAATGGGCTGAAACTGGAACACAAGAGGTTCCGCTTAAACTCGAGAAGAAACTTCTTCTCAGTGAGGGTGACAGAACACTGGAACAGGCTGCCCAGAGAGGTTGTGGAGTTTCCTTCTCTGGAGACATTCAAGACCTGCCTGGACACGTTCCTATGTAGCATAATCTAGGCATTCCTGCTCTGGCAGGGGGATTGGACTTGATGATCTTTCGAGGTCCCTTCCAATCCCTAACATTCTATGATTCTATGATTCTATGATTGAAGTTACAGGTTTTAGAGTCCTCAAGACCAGTAAAAATTCCTACGGTACATTTTTTTTGCGAGACAAGCTCTGTTAAAGTCTGCTGCACTGGACAAATTCCAACTCTGACTAATTTATGTCCACTTAAGTGATCTATAAAAAATTAAGTATATACAGTTTTGTTCTTTGTTTCCAGCACTGGGGCTGGATCCAGGAGCTCCAAACGACTGAGAGGCACAGAGACCTACCAGCACAGCTGCTAAATACAGTATTTTGTGAATGAAAGCAAGAGACCTCTCCTGCAGCCTAGGGACAACCAAGTCTTAATGGATTTGCAAAGGCTGGGGATGCCAGTTTCTGCAGCCAACAGTATATCCAAAAATGACAGTCCACTAGGATCCTTCAGTCTGGAAAAGAGAAGTCTGAAAGCAAATATGATAGAAGCCTATGAAACCATGGTACGACATAGAGGGGTTGGTTTCTTTTCCAGTACAAGAACTATAGGGCCTTAAATGAACCTCGTAAGATCCAAGTTCTGTAGACCTATTCCCATAGGATGCAGATGCTAAGACTTCACGTGAACCAATGGGAGCTAGGGCAAATGGATATGTTAAAGGTTTTGTTAATTATACAGATACCTCATATGATTCAGAAAGCTGGAGGCTGGGAAAATACTAGGTAGAGTTATCATAGAATCATAGAATGGCCTGGGTTGGAAGGGACCTTAGAGATCATCTAATCCAACCTCCCTGCCATGGGCAGGGACGCCTCTCTACTAGATCAGGTTGCTCAAGCCCTCATCCAACCTGGCCTTGAACATCTCCAGGGAGGGGGCAGCCACAACCTCTCTGGGCAATTTATTCCAAAGTCTTGCCACTCTCGTGCTGAAGAATTTCTTCCTAAGATCTAATCTAAATCTATTCTCCTTCAACTTAAACCCATTTCCCCTTGTCCTATCAGCGGACGCTCTTGTAAAAAGTCCCTCCCCAGCCTTCCTGTAGGATCCCTTCAGGTATTGGAAGGCAGCTATTAGGTCCCCCCGAAGTCTTCTCTTTTCAAGACTGAACAATCCCAGCTCCTGCAGCCTGTCCTCATAGCAAAGGTGCTCCAGCCCCTGTATCATCTGTATCACACGTATGAGTTCTATTCCCATACTCTCCTCCAGCCTCTTTAGGTTCTGTCAGAGGCAAAAAAGCTGAGAAAGCTTCATCCTTGGCTTGACAGAATTTCTACTGCCATGACTACCACTTTTGCTCTGGAAGAATAAAAAACCGTTCTGTGGCTAGTGGTGCAAATCAGCTCTATCTGGTTGCAGCGTCTGGCACAAGTGAGCCCAAGGTTCAAATTTCTCTCTGCTACCCTACTTTGCTGATCTGAATTTAATAAAATAATGTTATTATTCAAAACGAAACGTCAAACAGACACCTGTAAGAGACAGTGTCATGGGAACAACGTGATACATTTCAGTAACCTGCCGATGCCGGAATGTTGTCTATTTTGCTTTCTGTTACATAGGACACTGTGGTAAATCTCTTCACCAGTTTGACAACCAGCATAATTGGGTATCTAAATAACTATTGGTACCTATGCCTGCTTCCATTGATTTGCAGCTTGAGGCCTTCAGCAAAACCTTCCATATCGCTTTTTGCACATCATCAGTAGGTCAGCAAAAACATGTTTTCCAAGCGCAGTGCTGAGTACCTCTGTTCTGTGAGAGCTGCTAGCTGCAGCTGTCAAGGGAGTATTTGGGATGGTAGGCTTTGCCTTAAAAATGTGCATCTGAAATGCAATGGAAAAGGGGCTGTGTAAAGGTATTTAAGATAAATGTTGGCACTGGTGTATAGAAAGAGTAATCACAGTTTGTAGATCTCTTTTATTTAATGTGAAACTGAAACGTCTCCAAAATCATTATCAGGAGTTATTTTCTTAAAGGAAAGATACTGTGGTAGGCATCACTTGCTAGTACCCCAATTCAGCAAAAAGGCTTTTCCATGTGGCAAGTATGTGCTTGCTGAGCTGGATCCTCTGTGCAACACAAAGAAAAGCTACTAGGCTGGGATGGACAACAAACCGTTTCTTCAGCAGGAGACACTGCAAGGCAGCCTAAGACACTATTACCTCTCCAGGATACCATTGCATGGCTTTTATTCAATTGTGTCAGACAAAGACCTAATTTGCAAAAACAAATCCTCTTCTTTTGTACCTATAAATCAAATATTGAATTGCTCTCTTTCATGCACTGTAAATGAGACATGGGCCAGAATACTTGCGGAACTAAATCATAATTCAGATGCACTGAGTTTGGCCAGAAAATCTTATGACTGGCACTTCTTAAACCAGGTGCTTAATTTTGCAACTTGATGTCTCAGGACTTCTATAAATAACAGGAAATACTTTAGGAAGCTTATTTAGCTGATTTGGACTTTTTGCCTTTGTCATAAGAAATATGAGATACAAGTGGCTTTCTTGTATCCCTGCACAAATTCCTGTCTATGCAGCTACTGCTAAATTCTAGATCCACCTAGATATATCCTGGTTTCAAATTTGTTTCACTTACCAATCCTGAAATTATCTGTTCTTCTTTGTGCTGAACCTCGCACGATGGCACTGGACCTGGGAAGCTGCAGGACCCTCACAGGGCCACTACATGAGCAAAACACTGTTTCAGGCTTCTCAGCTTCATGCTTAGTATGTCTTCAGGGGTCCGAACTCTTACTTTATCCCTACTGTATTATGTCTTTTGTTATGAAGTAGCTTGCTCCGCTTCACCCCAACAAAAGGGGCAGCTCTGTTATCAGAGCGTTGGAGTGAATGCAGTGCAACAGGCAGGTAGAAACAGAGAGAAGAGTGGTATCCAAACAATGAGAAGAGCAGGCAGCTCTCCAAAGACAGGACAAGGCATAACTGAAAAACAAAAATGTAAGTGTAGTTTTTCCCAGAAGACATAGCTGGGGGGGAAATGAAACAAACTAACAAAAAAAGAACAAAAAACAAGAAGCAAGGGCCTTTTAGATGAGTTTGAATGCAGTTTGTGTAATTTCTCTTGTGACTTTATGGTCTGATGCTGTCATTCCCCTGCTTTGGTGACGTGACAAAAGCAAAGGAGGACAAGGATTAAACCAAGTAGAAGAGGAGCAGAAGTGCTTGGGAGAAAAATAAGAAGAAAGGGTAGGTCAGTCCAAAGAACAGAGTATGTATGTGGGACAGTAGACATCAGCAAGCAAGGCTGCCCAGGAGGAGCAGATCAGCAGATCAGAACCATTGAAGCTGAGGCACTCGTCAGTGAGGTATCAATGACTTAAAAAGACTAAGACATGGTTCAGCTTTGTTAACTGGGGAACTTATTTCCCAAGCAGCATGCTCTAGAGTTGAGTCTCTCCATGGTACCTCTTGCAGAGGAAGTTCAAACCCCATGAGGCAGAGAGGCATGTCAAATCTACATGTTATCAGATGTCTGCATGAAAGAGATGAAATTGAGATGGCACTAGCACTGCATCAAGCCCATCTCCACAAGTTCTGTAAGCTAGCTGCTTTGTTTCCTTGGTTCCTGTTAGAGGTGGTCCAGGCAGGAATATGTTGCTCCAATTTTGTTGAATTTTCCACAAAACCCTCAGAGTTTTTCAGGTTGGAAAACAAATCAATGAACTTCGTATTCAGCGCTTCCCAAACGACGTTTGCTTCTGACTTTTCAGTTTGCCTGGCTGACCTGTACACTTAGGTATAATTCCTCTAATTTGGTATGAAACTACTAGAACAAACTCAGCTCCCTTTGCTGTGTGGCCACCTCAGTATCTAGTCATGGAGGCAAGTTCACACTGCACCTGAAAAAAAGCAACATCAGTTGCTGTAGAAGACTGCAATTAGCATCCTATGCATCTGCACAGATGAATGTGGTTTAGCTTTTATCAGGGTCTGAAGAGAACCATTTCCCTTAGCAAAAACTCAGATCAGCTGTATTTAGAAATATGTGGATGAATCACTCTAAGGGCTGTATAAACAAAAGCATTCTTCTTGCACACTTGAGGCAGAACAACTTGGTAACATATTTTTGTAGGAATTTAAACCTTCAATTATTTCTTGAATTCTTACGGCACTGCCAATTAAATTCTTAATTTACTAAGTAGTGAATTGTATCTATTAATTAAAGGTTACAGGTCACTCACTTTGTATCCACAGTCTAAAGGGTTGCACAAAAACATTTGGTTTGGATGTCTTTCTGAAGTTTGTTTTCCAAGATAAGCAATCAACTGTTAACAAATCCGAATGGTATTTTCAAACAAAATTTAAGACAAGAAAATAAACCATTTAAAAAAATAAAGTAGAAGGCCTGATCATAGAGAGGAAAGTCCCTACTTTAACTAAATACAGTAATTAAAATAACAAGTGCAAATCCTAGCAATAAAGTGGAAAAGCATTATTTCACTGCTCCCTTTGGAGTGGCCAAGATAAGACAGGGCTACCTCCATTTTGCAGATGAGCCCTGCAGCACACAAAAAAAACCACTTTCAAAATTCAAATGGAGCCATCAGTGTCAAGGTGAATGCTCAGAGTTGCCTGCATCCTCATCGTGAGCTGAGTTTGCCTGACTGCACTATTTAAGATTCATGGTACTGAGAGAGACCCCTGGGGAAAGCAGTCCTCACTGTAACTAGAGGCAGGCACTCGTACCCACTCTGCTGCCCACCGGTAGCCAAATCCTGAGCACATCCTGGCACACTACTCGCTGCTTATTCAGCCAAAGAGGTATCATCGAAAACCACCACATAGGATCACAGGCACAAGGGGAAAATGCAGATGTAAGCGCATGTCCTCCCCAAGAACCAGAATAACACTATGAAATTCTTTCTCATAAATGACTAAGAGCTACCAGAAGTTATAGCTGCTATTAAATACACACTGATTTGTGTAGATCGATCTAGAAATATGTATCAAACCAAACATCAAATGTAACTGTCTGTACAGTAATCATGTATTTCACGTGGTTTCAAAGACTGGGGGGGATGTCATTTTAGCCTCTCCCATAAAAATTACTGCTAATTTATCACAGATTACATGTCACTCTTTACTTGGCACCAGTGCCAGTAATCTCTGCCTTTGTTTCAAAGGAAGACCAAAACATCATCAGGTTCTCATCCCTGTAGCCACATAGTGGGCACTGGAAGACTGCAAACTCTATTTCCCAAATAGCCTCTAAAATGCAGGTACAATTTTGAGCCCCTGCATATACAGAGGTATGGCATAGCAGTGCCAGGTTCTTCTGCCTTGCTGTCCTGTCTCTCACCATAGCCAAAAACAGAGGTCTTGCCAAGAGCAGCAGAATATAGCACGGCAGCTCAAAGAAGCCAGAAGACAAGCCTGAGAGTCACACCCTGTATGGCAAAGTTACGACAGGAACCCACGGGGACAAACCCAGTTGGATTCATCCTGGAAGAACGTGGTCGGAGAGCCCGCTGGCCATAGCCCAGAGCACAGGGCAGCCTCCAGGCAGGTGTTTGCAGCCTAAACCGAGTGCCATAGTGTCAGGGCTGGGCTTTTCAACGTGGACTGGAGTTCACCGCAACTCGGAAGTAGCCATGAGACCGGCACTGGAAGAGGGAGGAGGAGATTGCTCCTCAGGTCTCCCTTTTCAAGCAGAGGCTAAGCGGGAAGCCATCTCTCCAACAGAGCAATGACTTAGTTCTCTCCTGACTACCCTCATGTCCACACATCCATCGCAGCATGATTCCGCAGGTTTTCTCGTGTTTAGTTCAATGTGCGTGTGCATTACAGATTTTCATTTACAATAACTACAACTCTGGTTTTTAAAAAATCAAATAGAGTTTACCAATAGGTCAATGTTTTTAGGCTATCTATTCTGTTTTAACACCACATTTTTAAGACAAAGAAAACCACTCCATGTATTTTAAACTTAGATTATTACTTCAGCTTGTTTTAAATTCTTGGAGTTTTCTCCTGAGTTTAATAAGCTTAGCAGTGCTTTTACAGAGCAAGTGTTTAACATGTGTTGACCATACAACCAGCAGGGTAAGTTGTACTAAAGAAAATTATTTAAGGCTCCATGAATCAGAAGAGAATTTACAATGTTCTTTTCTAATTGCTGGGAATAGTTTGAATGCAAGAGGAGGAAAAAATGTATTAAAATAAAAAGCATATTTTACTATATTACAAGTAAAAATCTACTGTATTTTTTTTACTATGATCAATTCACTAATTCTCTCTCTATCCAATATCCTGGAAGTCCTAAATTCAGATGTTGTATGTGGTAGTTATATGATGCTTTTTGCAAGCCAATTGAACCAGTAGTTTGGTTAAAAAGGAACAGGAAAATAAGGAAGAGCCTCTCACAGCTCACTTGCACAACCTTTAATGTTCAGATAAGAAATAAAATTTCCAGGCTTCCTACAGTCTGTCAGAAACTCTTTCCTTAAGAATATATGTAGAAGATGTACATAGGAGAAGAGATTCGTGAAGAATGTTTCCTGATAAGATAAACTACAAAATAAATGTGTACATGAGAATTAAAAATCTGCTGAAGCAGCACAGCATAACTGGAATAGATACAACCACACATCTTAAAATAATTGGTTTTGTTGCATTAGCAACTGAAAGCTTAATCAGAAATTAAACCCTAAACTACAGATAAGCCTGTGTAGAATATGAGCAAAATACGTCTGTGGCTTCAGGCTAGGAGCTTTCAGGTATTAAAAATCAAACTAGCATTCAACATGCAATACTTTTTTTTGGAAATCTGTCACAAGCCAAAGTTTCGTATTTTTTACAGGTTAATTTATTACTCATTTTGCAATCACTTGCTGCATCCCACATGCAGCATTCTGTGAAACAAGCTAGCTAATTACAAAGTCCTGAACTAGACCCACATTCAGCACAAAATAAACTTCCTCCTGTTCTGTTCTCTTTAAAGCAAGTTCTGTAAAATAGAGACATAGAAGACAGTGAACCTGGACTTCTGCAAGACATCAGCAGACTTCCAAGCATACATCTAGTGCTTCCAGATGTGAAGGTTTAAAGCCTGCCTAGTTTTTGAGATATCTTAATTATGTCATCAATGTCCTCAGAGGTCACCCCACACACTGAAAAAACACTGCCCAGTGGAACATGGCTGGCAGGTTATACTAAAAAGGAAGTTGAATATGAGGTCAAAGTGAGTACTGGAGATCAGGATCTGACTGTGACATAAATGTGTGTGGGGTTTACCCAATGTCTGCATTCTCTTGACCCTTGTCTGCCTCTGACCAGTGCTGTTAGTTACGTCTGTTCCTAAAAAACATCGTGCTTGGTTTGCAAAAGCTAATGAATCTTCCTTAAACTCTGCTGTCTGGTGCTCCCTCCCCTCGCTTGTGCTGGTGCTAGAACAGACTGCAGACTCAAAGCGCCAGAACTACACTGGTCACCCAGATATCGGGATGACTAAAAGTAGTTTTCAAAAATAGGAGGAGGATGCTGGAAGCACAAGCAAAACCTACCAGCTGCAGCATGGCAGAGACGATCGTCTGAGTGATCTGGCTCTGAAGGGCACAGACATCATGAGGCAGCCACACCACAACCTCTGTATCAGACAGGGTTGAGGGGAGCAAGCTGATCAGGAAAAGGAAAATGCCTTGTGACTTGGCAACTGCACTTCTTAACATTTATGCTCTAAACTGTGCACCCGTTTGCCAAAAATCCATCTAAGAAAGAAACCACACTGGCTCTTTTCCCTCCATGATGATCTGTCCTCTGGCAGATATCTGTTGTGAGGAGAGAGATGGCTGGTGGAATGTGAGATCCTTTTAAGGAGTGGATTGTGCAAGGAGTACACACGGGAAAAAGCAAATGGAAACCATGCTGTGAGGGTGGGGATGCACTGGTCCCTACCAGTCCTGTGTCCAAAGCAGCAGAGCCCAATGCCATGTTTGTATTGCAGCACTTCGTTTGCATAAACTCAGGCTACTTTGAGTACGAACACAACTTCAACCACTAGAAGATGTTAGTGCAGTTGCTAGGCCTGTAACAAGTGGGATTGCTTTTTAGGAGACAGAAGTGTTTCTCCAGGTGAATTTACTGTTTTACGTGTCATAATTTCTCTGTTCAAATGTCAGTAGACTGTGCAGAAGAACAGGGTAATGGGCTGAAACTGGAACATAAGAGGTTCCACTTAAACTCGAGAAGAAACTTCTTCTCAGTGAGGGTGACAGAACACTGGAACAGGCTGCCCAGAGAGGTTGTGGAGTTTCCTTCTCTGGAGACATTCAAGACCTGCCTGGACACGTTCCTGTGTAGCATAATCTAGGCGTTCCTGCTCTGGCAGGGGGATTGGACTTGATGATCTTTCGAGGTCCCTTCCAATCCCTAACATTCTATGATTCTATGATTTAGGGAAATACCTGTTGAATCTGGAATTCTGTGCTTTGCAATGCATCAGTCTTTGCTTCAGTTAAGAAACAACTGACTGGACATGAGATCATGTAATTCTAAATTTCCTCTTTTCTTCTTTTTATTTAAAAATTTTTATGGAAACTTGTTGACACAGTTTTCCAGTCTGCAATGCAAACCATCGCTAATGAGCACAACTGCAGCGGGCTGTCAATAAAGAATCACATTTAGAACATAAACGCAAACAGGCTTGCTCTTCCTTCCTCCCTCAAAACCACAAAGTACAGCTGGACCCCAAAGCCACTGCCATTCCTATTGATTCATCTGCAAGTGGCTTTGTGTGGATGAATGGCAATAAACACAACAGCACTGGACGGGGATGAAAGCATGTGTATAAAAAGAAGTGGATGCTCTCAGCTCCTCACAAACCAGAGTGGGCACGGCAATTTTTTCTCCCAAGGCATATTAAACCATCAGGTTTTTTGAAAGGCTCTTTCTCGCATTTAACCACCACATTCCCTTAGCTGTGGCAATGGAGTCATACCTCTTCCAACATTGCAGGGATCTTTTACAACCCCAAAAAGACGTTTTTCTTGCCACACCAAACTGACAATGGAGCTGGCGCTTTGTTCAGCTTTTTGCAGCTCATGGGAGATAGAATTGGATTACTGCAAAAGTAGCTCCACAGTAATGTTACTCAGTTCAACACATGTGCTTGTTACAGCTCTCGGGCAGCGTTCAAAGTGAGCGTCACATGGAGAAGCGACATGGTAATACATCACTATCAACACAGGGAATAGACTACATGGATCCTTGTGTAAACTGGATCTAGAAGACAAAAACTACAAACAAAATGACAGAGAACCGGCTTTAGACTGAGGATCCTTGGACGGAAAATCAGGCAGATCAGCAGTGACGAGCCAAAGTGTTGAATAAACCTTTAACAAATTGGTTTGAACATCCAGATGAAGAATCGTATTTAATTTAGATGAGCTGAATTTTCAGTGTTTAAAATAAAATACTGTTGTAAACATAGGACTTAAAGCAGTGTTTGAAACCAGGTTCTCCTATTCTTCCTGTTAATTCAAAAAGCAATAGTCTCAGGTGTGAAAAAGTAATGGTTTTAACAAACTATAATCTGATCCTTTTATATACTTAATTACATTGCTTCTGGCATAGCACTATTAAGCGCTTTGACAACACAGCTGCCAGTGTTTCCTAAAACGATATAATTGAAGAAAATGTCATTAGATCCTCTTTGTTAGCAATTGATGGCTTAGCTCAAAGTTGTTTAGCAAATGCTTAGTTTCATCTTGCAGCTTTAACGTAAAAATCAATATAGATTACGTTTTAAATGCAACTGTATTTGTTATTGGGAATTATTTGCACATTCAGCATCAGAATGTTGCAAAGTATTCACCTTATGGGCTGAACTTTTTAGTACTCATTCTTGCAGGTTTAGGGTGGGTTTCTTACTTTATTGCTGATTAGGATGAAAATTCATTTGTTTTACAACTGTAAGAAAGTAGGTAAAACTTTCTCCATTGTAAAATATCTTTCATATTAAAGTACGTGTTTGATATATTTTTCTGATGTTTGCTTTTTTATGTGACAGGTACATAGTGGGAGCTGAAAACAGGAGACAAACTTAAGTGAATTTATAAAGCACATCTCCTTAACTACATGTGGATAATGAAGTGATTTTAGCTCCCTACTCTGTTCCAGATGTCTTCAGCAACCTTAACTAAGGTCTCTCATCTCTTTGGGCCTGAATTTCCCTATTGGGCTGTGTTCTTTCCGTGCTTAATCAGCACACGGATACCTCCCACACACCACAGACTGTGAGAGGTCAAATACTATATTAACAAAGGCTGTGTAAGTTCTTAGAGAAACGCGGGTACTTTGTATGCTTAGAACTACTGTTCCAAGTTCCCTGGCATAAAAATAATAGTATGCTTTGAATGCTCTACCCTGCGGTATTCCTCAGAATACTTTTTTCATGGCCCAGATTTTTTTTTTATTTCTTTGCTGTGAGGGTGACAGAGCACTGGCACAGGCTACCCAGGGAGGTTGTGGAGTCTCCTTCTCTGGAGACTTTCAAAACCCGCCTGGACCTTCCTGCGTGACCTACTGTAGGTGATCCTGCTCTGGCAGCGGGGCTGGACTAGATGATCTCTGGGGGTCCCTTCCAAGCCCTAACATTCTGTGATTCTGTGAAAAAAAGATCCCCTTCTCAAATTAAATAGCATCAATACAAAAATCAATATTTTTCATTTAAGTGTAGATAGTTACATTTACTATTTAAAATTAAATCTCTCAGAAAATCATAAAGAAAGGGCTTATAGAAGTGTGTTGATGCTTTCTCACTATATCTATATATAATTCCATCACTTAAATTAGATTTTAAGATTATATTAATTTTGAGTGCACAAACCGGCACTTTCAAGAGTGTTTATTAGACATCTCCTGAAAACATTCTGTATTTAAAGTGTCTCCAGTTGGTAATGCATAGGAACTGCAGCACTAAAACTGCATTTTTGTTCATTTGTTTTGAAGTCTTGACTTCAAAACATCAGCTTCCTTTTGCTTCCAAAATACCATTAATAAGTTATTAAGTATTAATTAATATTTGCAATATTTGAGGCTTCTTTGAGCCCCAAATGTTATACTATATATATATATATAAAGGTAATATATATAAAAATATATGTATACATATATAGAAGTAATATATATAATAATATACTTTTGACTTGTCTCGCTACTAATATTGTAATTAATCAGGAGATACAGTTGTCAGAGATACCCTGGACACTTTGATCTCAGCTGTAAAGGACAGCTGAGGCAAGACAAGATTAATCCTGACCAAATAAGGGATCTAGAAATAGATTCTGTGACGGTGCTACTCAAATGGGAATGAGTATTGGTTTAAAAAGTGTAATGCCGTGCAGGCTGAAATTATTTTTATGATTCTAAGAATACTTAGCCTTATATTTCAGGAGAAAAAAACTAAACAATAATTGCTTCTTCAGTTACTCTTCTGTCACCTTTACAAGGTCTATAAGACTGCTTTGAAGTTGCAAGAAAAGAATACTGTATTACTTCGTTCATATTCAGAGACAAAACCAAAAGCAAGCAAGGTAAGTAAGTGGAAGTATAGGCAGTAACAGTAACAGGGCAAGAGACTGAAGGTCTACCTTAGATTGCCAGCCCAGATTCAGCACGGCACCACATAAGATACAAGTCCCTGGTACAACACTGCTCCAGCTGGCAGTGGCCACCAGCTCAGAGTCTGAGATTTCAGTACACAAGATAAAATTCCCATGCCCTCATTCGGGTTTGCCTATCTCCTCATTCAGGTGTTTTCCAAACTGCTTTGACATCTGTGCTGCTAATTGTGCGACTCTCTTTGGTGGACAGTTTTCAAGACTACAGCATTCAAGTGTCTCAATTTACAACAGAACAAGCTAACAACCTGATATAGGATCATGTTTTTAACGTAATCTCACTGGCACTTACTCATATTACAAGAAATTTAGAAGACTTTGTTGAAGATTGGTAAAGTATGGTAGGTAGATTATTCTACCATTTTAATGCATTTTATGTGAAGAGCTAGCTTCATTCTGCAGGTATACAATGTTGTTAGTTAAAAAATTGTGTAAATAATCATCTAACAAAACTGTTGCTAATTAATTGCATGCAGATAAGCACCCTGGGCCAAAACCAAAATGTAGGTGCCAAGCTTTCATAAGGAATCTGCACTCACTGTAAAATGGATGGGTTTTCGCTCTTACTGACCCTTTGCTGCTCCACCTCACCTCTGCTCTAACAGCCCTGAAAATGAGGCTCCATTTATCTAGGTATGTGAATAGAAATGTTGTTACCAAAACTGATGTACCTTAGTCCTAATGATCAGGGTCCTTTCACTGCCTGCTAAGCCCATAAAGCTGTATTTACCAGTATTTTCTAACTTCCTGTTACATAATTAGGAGGATGAGTTTTCATTTTAGCTTGCATTTCATACATATCAAAACCTTCAGTCTGGCAGACTGAAACCTAACAAAAAGGCGCTGTACTTTCTTTACATAGAGAAACATTGTGAAATATAAAAATCCGTCAAAGGGCCTTATTTAAAGAATACTGATAGTAGTACTGGTATATGGGTACTAAGATGTGAGTGAAAGCATACAGGCATTTCCAGTGCATAGTCAAAATTAAATTACTGGAGGTATCTTTCTCTTGAAAGTAACAGCTGTAAGTTGTTTTAGATCTTGGAGGGATGAATTGAAATTCATCCATTAATGTCAGAAGAAAATGTTAACATTTTTTTTTTCAAATGTTCTGGCTAACTTAACACGTTACTTAGCTGTTTCTTTTCCACGAAACTCATTCTCCAAGTGCCCACGTCCCAACTATTGGAACCAGAAACCTTCAACAACTGTTCAGTTGCAAGCTCTTCTCTGCAATTGCATGCTTTATTTTACCTAGAGACATAAAAGGGCTTGCGAAGTGCCATCTCTCCTGTAGAACAGCAACAATGTTCAGATACAAACATGCTCACAGCTACCGGACAGGATGTTAAAACAACTGAGAAATGGTTGAGATTTCCTCCATCACCATTTACTGAAAAAACACTGCTCCTGTTCTTGAAGACGGCAGGCATAGATTTCCAATCAGCTGAGACTGTGAAACAGTAATAAGTTACTTCACACTGATCTGTTCTAATGGATACATAGAAAAAAAAAGACAGAGTAGAAACTAGCTTTTCTACTGTGTTTCAGAGAAATATTTCACACTGTCGGAGTTGTCAGAACTTCTAGAGGTGCAGAACAAACCAACTGCCAGAGATAAAAGACTTGAGAAAGCGAGCAAAAGCAACAAGGAAAGGCTCCATATCACAAAAATATTCTGCTGAAGAATTTATGGGAGGTTTGAACTTTTGGGAGAGTGAAGGCAAGGTGGAAAAGTGAGCAGCGGTTGTGTTTTAAGGTAGATTTTATGAGGGCATTGGGTAGTGTTTAAGGAGAAGGGCTGGGCCAGTGGTTAAGTCCTATGGAAAAATCCAGATGAGGTTAAGACCTGGAAAAAAAGCCTCAGAAAACTATTATCTGATAACTTGTTATTCCAGGCAATAGTAAGGAAATCCCGCAAAATTTGGTTATCAGGTGCTGAGACCATAGGGGCTATGCCCACACTAGTGTAGCACGAAGTATGTATATGATACTGGCCCTTATTTTCTTATTGCCAGTCAAATACCTTGCACCATTCTTTGTGCATAAAACCACATGCAGTCCTAGCAACTATAGGATATATTCACACAATTTAGAAATCTTTGTCTGACGATACCCAAGAGATCAATGGAAATACGAAAAGCATAGCTCCCTCTATACTCTTCAGTGTAACTAAAACTGTCCTTGCTTGATTGAAAACAAGGTTGTGCAATCATTTGGCTCCACAGCTTTTGAAATACAGGGTGCCGAGCTACATAAGGGGCAGGATGATTTTGAGCTCTAACTGGTCAAATCAAGGAACACTGTTTGCTGTTGCAAGAGCACCTTCTGCTGCCTGTGTTAAGGCATTGCGTTAGGAATTTTAAACAGGTGACTGAGCCTTCAGTTTCATCAGGGCCTTCCGAAGACCTTTTAAAGGATGATCTCATGTATAACGTGGCAAAGGAAATTATGTAGATTTCAGGCTACATGTATTTTTTAGAAATAAAGATTCTCTGAGTTTCAGTTCAAAATTTCATATGTTTCCATTCTTCTACATTCTGATCCATACAGATGCCTTCACCACTTTGAAATATTTATGTTGAATTTCTAGGTCCTATTTCAGTTCATCAAGTACAGCTGTCGATACTATTTCCAATTTTGCTGGAGTGGAGTATCACATATCTCACAAATGCCCTATTAACGAAGCAGTAATATTAATTACAACATGTTTCCAATATTTAGGCATATGGACTTTATGTTCTCAACGAAAAACAGTGTCCTGCCAAACTATGCACTAAAGGAACTCGAAGCATTGCTTAGCAAAATGCTACTACAACCATCAAATACATATAGTTATTACAGATTTGTCTGATTTATCTGCCAGAGAATACTGGAGCTTTTCCATTATTTTTTTTCTTTTCTTTTTTTTTTTTTTCATCCTGTATCCTCTTGATAAATCTGTGCAAGTTAATATTGACTATCCTCACCTAAATATCTCTTTCAGGGGAAAAATATCCATTCATAGGCTGCACGTTAACTATTACATTAAGCAATTCTATTGCAATATGACACCAGAAAGAAGCTGTGACCTTAATAAACCTCATAGATGCTAAAACAGATGACTCAGCAATTGAATGCCAAACAATAGGCTACAGAAGTTATCCATTAAATCATCCAGTGGTGACAATCTTTTGTGCCTTACAAAAGATTTGTGTACATCATGTTATTTCCAGCCTTTCCATGAGGTAGATAATCTATTTCTCCACTACGATCAAGACCAATTGCCATAGAAAGCAATGTACTGTAGTCACTTGTGCTAGTGGTTAACACCCTTGCTGTTCTCTCAATCACCAAATGATTGCCATTAGGTAAAAGAGAGGTTATATCCTCTTCAAGTATGTTTAAGTTTTGTCCTGTGCCTCATAACTCCCTTCAATTTCATCCTGATGCATATCTACCTCTGTTCTTGACATCTCCTCTACCCAATCTCTCAGATTGTGTGTGTACACACACACAAGACAATTTTCCCCAACTACACCTACATTGCCCTTGTAACCTGCTCCTTCAGTGTCCCCTTACCCACACAATGTGACACTTTCCAAGGGGAGGTTGGTTTCACATCCCCCCCACCAGGGACTTCAGGTGACAACTCGCTGAGTCTGCAGAGCCTGAGCTCCTTTCCGAAGGGAACCAGAGAGAATGGCCAGACATTACTGAGCAGCAACTGTAGGAAGAAGAAGAGGATGCTACCGCTTAGAAGAAAGGCCCAACATCCTAAATTGGTAGAATACTTTACGGGCCACCTTTTGAAGATAGGCTTCCACTTACAAAAAAAACAATGCATTTAAAGACACTGAATTCCAAATGTGTCTTGGAAAAAAAAAAATCTCACTCGGTTTCAGATCCCCTGTTCTGTCAATTTATATGTAGATAGCCTATTCTTTTTTTTTTTTTTTTTAAGGATAAATCTAAGGAATCTTGAAAAATCCAACCCAGGACTCCATTCCAAATGGTTCTTATTTCAAACACACTATGCAAAAACCAGCTTACATAAAAACTCAAAGAGTGTAAAAATTAATATATGTGTCCACCTGGAAAGAAGTAAAGAAAAGAGATTTTTGTTCTACGAGCTTGGAACTGTCACTGTAATACATCTATCTGGTTCTGGTTTTATTCTGTCATCTCTGAAGGTTTGGCTTCCAGGAGCTCTGCCATGAATGTTCTCTCTAACGATGTGCATAAGTGCTTCGAGTTTATTGTATTGTTCGACCGGGATGCAACAAGACACCATTGTGTATATGCTACGGTCATCCCTTTGCACAACAGTGCCCCAGCACAACTAAGCACTAAATGAGAACGCTAAGGAAATAATTTTCAGAGATGAATATTCGGCAGAAATCTTAGCACCTTGTTTTGGCATAATATTTTCCCTAATCAAAATTCAGCCAGGTTTAGCTTTTCTTCCTGTTCTAAGAGTGTCTGGGTAATATCAAATGCTTGCACTTAGGTTAATTCTGCTCTCGTGTAAGTGAATTCATTCTGACATCATGCTAGACTTGGCATCATTTTTGGGTACATACCACTGGGGACAGGTGGAATTTCAATAATAACTCTTGTCTCCTTGGTTGTGTTACAAAGCCAAAGTGTGCTAAGGTAAATTGTATTTTATAGAGATTGAACCTTTTTATTATTGCGTATATATCTTGAATCATATAGACAACACTATTTGTGCCACTTTTTATGCTGTGAATCCCAGAGAATAGTGATTTGCTTTTTTAACAGGTTTTCCTTTGCCAGCTTCTAAAATTATGTTGTAAGAGCCCGGATATAACGAGAATTTTATAGAACATTTGTGGAATAAAAAAATCTGGGAATTACTGCAGTTTGTTTATTTCTTTAAAATGAACTGCAGTATAAAGCTAGTTACATTGCACTTAAAATATTTCCACATATGTTCTTAATAAGTAGTGCTGCTGCACTACACTGGTATGAAACGGATGAGGGTGACCATCTGGGGCCATTTCTCACACAAAGGGAAATGGCTGAATAATTTCATTATTTAACATGACTGCAGGAATTAGCCAAGATGTAACATAGTCATATAATTACTCCAAATATAGACTTTCTGAGACGTCGAAGAGCTCGGCTGGCTGCTCATAAAAATAGTTTCATTCCCCCCTCCCATGAGCAGTTTAGCAACATGGGCTAGTGGCCGCTCCCCTCGGTCTATTTTTGCCCCCGTGTGTTTGTGCATTGTGTGTTGACAACTGTAGCATGTTTGTACTACAAACCATGCTTTGAATGAGGGCTTAAATCTGTTCAAATTTTCTAATGTGAAAGGAATGTTGGCACAGCTAGAGAGAAAAAGAAACTCTTTTAAAAATCCTCCTGCACGAAGAAAGAAGCTTTTTATCCACAGTAAATGTGATGTGAATAGAACAGAAGGACTAATTGTTTTCCTCTTGTTCTGACACATATGTTGTGGATCGGGTGTGACCGTATTTCACTGCAGCATCTATTCAAATTGGTAGCAAATAATTAAGCAATAAATAATAGTTTTATTTGGGAAGGAACTTTTGTAGAGCCCATGCTGTAGATTTCAACACTTATTCCTTGAGCGAAATGCTCTTTCAGAGATTATGCCTTAAAAGATATAATGTACATAAATATACATACACTGAGTAGACAGCTCAAAGGTAGGTGGCAGACTTGATAACAGTGACAGAAGTGATAACAAAATTTCAGTGTAGGTTACAGCAGGGAGTCATCTTTTTTCTCTGTGTCTTTGGTGGAAGCAACAAGGATTCTGAACTGAAATGAAAGCTGTTTAGGATAGGAATATTGAGAAGTCCTTTCTAATTTTAAGGAAATTGTAGAAGTGTGATACATTACCTAGAAAACTATGGGGGCTGCATCATGGATGTCTTTGAGGACACACCATTTAGTAGTCTGTCAACAGTGACTGCAGTGCTGTTGATCCTGCCTTGGACAGGAGGATGGCCTGCTTAATCCCCTGCACTGAATGGAAGTGGGCGTAATGGTAGATTTAAGCATCTTTTCTATTTCCTCACCAGAAAAGGGGTCAGAAAGACCCCTGTACAGGCCCTAACTCTACAGACTTGTCCAAGACTCATCTGTGTCAAGTGCTCCATATAACTTTGAATCTGCTCAGCAGTATGTGTAGCCCTCCCTTCCTCCTCCCTTCATGACTCCTGCGCACCCGAGTGTGCAGGTGGTTGTCCAAGTAGAGCCCAAAGCTGGCCTTCCCTGTGTCACTGCGTTGACAGACCTCCTTTCCCACCATCAGAAGAGAAAGGCTGGGTTACATAGTCTTGATGGATGCTGCTCAGGCCTTTGGAGAAGAGGAGGCTGAGGGGGATCTCATCAATGTTTATAAATATCAAAAGAGTGAGTGTCAGGAATAAGGAACCAGACTCTTCCCAGTGCTGTCCAGTGGCAGGACAAGGGGCAATGGTCACAAACTGGAAAACAGATGTTCAAGTTAAACATCAGGATAAACTGCTTTACTATAGGGGTAACAGAGCACTGGAACAGGTTGCCCAGAGAGGTTGTGGAGTCTCCACATCTGGAGGGATTCAAAACCCACCTGGACGTGAGTAGATCACATGATCTACTCCAGGTGATCCTGCTCTGGCAGGGGGGTTGAACTAGATGATCTTTCGAGGTCCCTTCCAACCTCTAACATTCTGTGATTCTGTAATTCTGGGCAAGAGGAGTTGGTCAGAAAATAAAACAGTTCCATCCCTTGTATGTACGGGAAGACAAGGCAGTGCATTAGGAATATCCCTGAAACTTATCTGTATGGTTTGGAGCAGGCTGTCAGAAACCATTAAACATTAACATTAACAATGAAAAATACCAACGTGAAGATCACCAGACAAACTGTTTTTATTACAGAGATACATATTGCTTTTATGGCAGGTTTTTGGTGATTTTAGAGTATATTGATGTGATGCATCTTCTTCTCATTCCTTTATGTGCATATTATGCATTTTAACTACACTAAAATAAATTTACAGTTGTAAAGTGAGGCATCTAAAAGTTAAGAAATATGAAAATTAAATTCACCTAGGCAATTTTAATTCCATCCCTTTGTTAATCTGTTAAAAAGACAGTTATTCTGTCTTTTGCATCTTTTTCCTTCAATGTGTTTTTCAATTAAAAGCATCAAATTGCTGCCATTAATAAGTAATCATGCATAACGATCCTTTAAGCAAGAATTTACAGGGACTTGGAAAAATCTCCTTTGGCACTAAGCTACTTCTGTCAGTACTAAGTGTATGCATGTCATATATTTAGTAACCTGAGCTCTTCATTAACGCATTCGTTTTCCGCCAGGAGGAAAGAAAGAAATCTCTGTTGAGATACTGAAACTGTATATTTCATTGTCTGTCTAAATATCTCTTCACTTCTAGAAATCTTTTCAAGCCAGCTGCTGTTAAACAGTAACCAACTATTTGAGGATGTTTGCTTCAGGTGTGGGATATTGAAACAGAGATGGAAAAGGGCTGATGGGTGACTAGCCATGCATTTTTTTTTTTACTTTTAGCTAAATCATTAATGTTTATTACTTATATTGCTTTTTCTAAAAATATCATTCATATTCTAATGTCAGTGTGACATTAAAAAAATATTTGAAAAAAGAATTTTTAGATAAACTTCATGTCAGTGAAATGTCAGAAGGTCAGAAGAGATTTGGAGAAAAAAAACATTTCAGTTCATGTTATGGATAGGTGAAAACAATGAAGTTCCGCTGCTTGCATATTTCCCTAGTAAGTTCTTTCAGTCTCCCTAAAACTAAGTTAAAATCTACATTTTAGCTGGTAAAGCAAGATGTACATCAAGCTGCTTGGTATATTAAAAAGTTGTTGCAGGCAGTTTGAGATGGAGAGTGCCTATTCCTTCCTTCATTGTTCATCCACTTACCCTTCCCAGCAGCCAGGTTGGCTGACCCCTAGAAAACTTCAGCCTCTTGCCCCTTGTTATGGCAATCAACTGCCACCTCCAGCATCTGTCACTGTCCCCAGAAGACAAGTCCTTAGCTGAATTCAGCTGTTTTTCTGAACACCTTGCTGCTGACTGAAGATTTTTGTCTTTACGTCATCAGACCACAGGGCTTCAAAAGGTAAACTCTGTGTTGGTTCACAACCTGTTCTCTTCCTTCTTGCCCTCCATTACAAGATACTACTATTGAAACCAGACTTTTGAATAATTTCTGAACTTCTCATTTTATCTTGGTAATATCCTCTTAGACCTAGAGGAAAGTCAAATTGTTTGTGCTTTTGCGTTATGAGAATGTAGTACAGAAACTTCCAATAAAACTTTAACTTTTTTAAGACTTTCATGGACTTTTGCATGCAGCTTATGTTGCATATAAATAGTTCAAAGGGAGAGTTTATACAGTTATATATAGTGTCTGAAGAAAGATGACTCTTCTTTTTAAAAAAGTGCTTTTGCCATAACAACAGCTCTTATAAAGTAACTGTGTTTTGGTGGGTTTTCTCCTCCTGGTAAAACCACTCCTCCATTTGCTCTATCCACATCTGCACAAAGACAGAAATTACAGTGAAAAGAAAACATTTAGCAGCTGTTTTATTTCTGTTCCTGGGGGTTTTGCCTTTCAGACTGGCACATCCAGGAATGCTGGGAAGACATTGTCATCAATTGTTTATGGGGAAAAAGACGCTTTACATCTTTTACTGGTTATCTTCCTAATTGTTTAAAATACAGCAATTCCACAGCTTCCCATGCAATTTTCCTTAGCAACACGCGGCATATGCTGGTAGAAAACTGAAATAAGAAAGTCATGAAGAATGGAAGAGGATGGAGGATGCTGAGCATCTCATCTTTTTAGCAAAGCCATTTACAAACATGATAGTAATGACTAAGGGTCAAAAACACAATGGGTTATTTGGGTTTCAGTTATTTGCTTGTTTTTTTTTTTCCTGGGTGTCCAATCACTTCTGAATGAACAGCAGCCAGGTCCAGAATGCCTGCAGGGAGCTCACCACCACTGCAGGTGCAACAGGGACTCGACAGTGAAGCAAACCATTCCAAGCTTGGCTTCTGGCTGCTACCCACAGGACACAGAGCTGGGCTGACATTATTCAGCCTGCTGCTGTCCAGGGAATTCATTTTTTCCTACTCCCTCAGCTACAGAGCATTGGAGATGCACATGGACAGCTGGAGAACAAGCGCCTTTGTCCAGGCACAACTTCTTACTGCGTCATTAGCAGCAGGACAAATTTCAAATTTGTCTGTAAATAAGACATGTTGCATACTGCTATTTGAGAGTAGTTTCAGGAGGACGAACACAGGCTAGGGACCCGCTACCTTTTCTTTTCCCCTCAGCATGTCCCCAGAGTGGCAGAGGCCCACAGGTATGCGGCCTACTCGTGTGCGCCCAGGAGACCGAGCCGGGCTTCTTCAATGAGAAGGATAAATGTGTGCACTTTGTACCTGGCCGGTGCTGAGTTTCATCCAAGGAGAGACACGTTTCATTCCTGTGCCAAGTACCACACACAAGGCAGGAGGCAGTCTCCAGATCAGATAGTATTTTTATAAAAGACCTGCCATATACCCTCTCTGAGATTATGTAACTTCTGTTCTACATGTGGTCTGCATTGTAGTGCTTAGCCTCCTTGCCCTTTAAAGACATTAATTTGAGAAGTATCTTTGCTGAAAAAACTCTACAGACATTAACTTACATGGCTAAAGTATTTAAGACATTCTAGAATGTCTTTCTATGCAGACTCCTGCTTTCAATTTGCTCATTTTTGGAGGGGAAATAAAGTTTAGTTAGATACAAATTTAACAGTAAGATCTTCGACACCATTAAGTGTTTATGTCCGATTTCAGTCATGGTTTTTGTGTTGATTCTTTGTTTTTCCAGACCTGCCAATTCAAACAGCTGTAGAAAGGAGTATCATATCTCTTATTTTTCTTCCTATTTGTTTCTATATCTGGAACGCTGATGAAGTTCTTGGTGATAGGAAAGGCAACTCTGGTTTTAATACTGTCATAAGGTGTATAAACACCACATCCTTAGCACTGACAGAGAATGAAAAATGATCTTCAGGAATGAACACTAACATCAGCAGTAACTACAAAAAAACCTCATCTTCTGATTATAATCCCATACACAACTTTTTGCAAGGTCTTAGGCAAATGACATCCCTCTGCCTCATAATCTCCGTCATAAGCTATAGTTCAGTACAAAAGTTAACTATGTGACAAGTAGTTAAAAATAACTCATGAGCAAAAACCTCCCCAATCATTTTATACATTTGAAGAAGCATTGTTCTGATTTGCACCATTTCCAGTGAAAGGAGAATGAATGGTACTTTGAAGAATTACATCAAGGCAAAATATTGTATTTGGCATTTAAATTCACAGTTGATAGCTGTTTTAGAAATGCCTGGACCAGACAGTCAATGCCAAATGCCACATTTTTCATATTCTGTAATATGCTTCAATAATTGCTCCAAGACTCATACAGAGAAAACAATGTACAACGAACGCTGTTACTAATACTTTGATCAAAGTCATATGATTTGCTTTTCTCATTTTTTAAAGTTTTAAATCTGTTTTTGCTTTGTTTTCTGTTGTAAGAGTTCTTGATGCGAAGTACTGCTTACATATTCGTCACAGGTCTTGAGTATGTAAGTAATAACAATCAAGGTGCAGTAAATTTCCTGAGGATTAATGACCAGCTGGGAGGAGATGAAGGTCAGCAGCGCAGCCAAGGATCATTAACCCAAACTGGTCATTAATCTCCAGAATACACTTCGTGCCAAGGTCAGTATTGTTATTTTAAGCTGGAAATGCAGAAAAGGGCCATGGCCACATGAATTTTTATTTGATGGGTTTAACTGCAACATCTAGCCTATTTTAGAAAAAAAATACTTTTATTTCAGAGAATTACATTAGCTAATAAGACCAGCAGCCCACCTTTCAGTGTTTGATTAGTTTTGCTTTCTTTACCATATGTACTGGACTATGACAGGCAGAAAGGATTTAGAACATTTTCCTTCAATGTGCAGTTGCTGTGGACCTATTAAATTGTGATCCTGTTTATGTATCTATTTACAAGGTTTGATTTCCATCCCAAATTTTATCTCCTAGAGCTTACTGACATTTCTCAAAAAATATGTTTGACTGAACATCTGTTCAAGCGATTAAGAGTTTTGAAAGTGATGTTTCAAAAGATTGTTGCTTGTAAAGTGAGGATATTATAGATAACTACAGGGTGTCTACAATTTTGGGAGCTTTTACTTCCTTTAGAAAGTAGTAGTCCCTTTAGAAGAAAAATGAAAAAAAATAAAACAAAAAAAAAAGGTGCTGTCTGTTCTTGTGCCTCAGGAGATCAGATGTCCCCCAGCTCTTCTGGATATTCCAATTCACCATTGATATAGGTAACCATTGAAGAGAACATATCCAGGCTCAGCAAAAGTAAAACTAATTGAAATTTGTCGTATACAAGAATTATTTAGATCTTTCTAAAGCAGATAACACTTCCTTCATTTCAAAGTAGAACTTGCCTTTTGTTTCATTACACATTTTCTTGCTAGGAAATTTATCCCTATGAGATCCTCCTCAGCTTCTCAGCCTTTTTATTTTTAAATCATCAGTCTATTATTTCCTTCTTTGCTCCCAGCTGGGGATGTGCTGCTGAAAGAGACCAAATAAGATCTCTGAGTTCAGTCCTCCAAGTTTACGTGCAAGTGTGCAATAACTGCAGATCTGCAGAACTTTGGCTGTTTGACCAAACTCACCACAGATCACAAAATATTTCCCAACATTTCTTACAAACCAGCTCCACACTAAGAGACCAAAGCGAGAGTGTAATGTGCTACACAAAGAGAGCAGGAGTGACAAGGATCCATTGGAGCAATTCTACTTGCTCGGCTATACCCTGTTTCCAGCTGAGGTCAATCTGCAACACTTCCAGAGCATGGCTCACACCACCAGGCACCTTGAAGATTTTAATACAATTCTAAATCACTTCATTTATTCTCACTGACATGTGCTATGTCTCTACTTGTATTTTTAGCATTTCCTGTAAAATATATTAACAGGTGTGCATGTGAAAAGTGGACAGCTTAAGGACGTTGTTGTTGCTGGACAAAGACTCAATTTGAGCGTAGTCCAACGAAAATGTTACACTATGTAGCTTTACAAGCCAAAAAAAAAAGTTCCCCACATCTCACACTCTGATTGTAGATTGGTCTAACTCAGTCAGAAGTAGGCTAATCTTCATTTTCCTTCATGTCTTCTGACAGTCATGCTTTTTTGTATCTTCTCCTTTTACTTAAAAAAAAATAGGAAACATAATTAAAGAAACATCATGATATAAAGTTACTGAAAGCCTGCAAACCTCATGAAATACAGGAATACATTATTTATTAAGTGCTAGCAGATGTTTGTTGCTACAGAAAACCACAGCAAATGTGGAGTCCCATCAGCACTAAGTTAGACTATTTTTGGTAGCAGTCTTATCTTGACTGTCTTGTACTGTGATAAGGTCCTTAACCTTGCTCTTCTAAAAATTTCACTCTTTTTTTTTTTGACTCAAGAATACATGATTTTAGAAATTGTTCTACTAAAGCAGTACTATGTGAACACTTAGGAATACCCCTCAATACTCATCAATCATTTACAATACATACAGCTATAGACAACATGTATTTTGCGTAACATTAGTGCCTTTTTCCCAAGTCTATAAAGATGCTTTACTTATATAACCTTTGTGAAAATCTTTCCTCTAAGGTGCCTGATGGCATGGCCTATCCAGTACCTACTAAGCTTGCTACATCAACATCCAGTGTTTTGGTAGACAGCTGCCTAAACCCCTGCTTTCGAAGCATGACCATAATGGAGTATCAAAGGTCATTAAGAAAGACATTTCACGGTTGTTTCGAAGTGAAAAATCTTTTTAATATCTCTTTATTAGATTTTCGTACTAGAATACACAAAGGGAAAACTGCCATTCAAAACATAATTATATGCAGATTTTGTTTAGTTTCTTGATAGTCATGCTTTCCTCTTGTGATTAAATGAACACACTAAAATTTCTCAGGAGTTAGTAAGGATAAGAAGGTGCCGGCATAACATTCATATGAACAAAAAGAGAGAAACATAACATTTACTAATACAAGAATCACAGCCTTCCTAATCTAGTACCAGTGTCAGTGTCATCGGTTTTGGCAGTGTCAGGCAGAAGGTACACCACCTTGCAGGTGGATGCTTTTAGGAGCACATTGTATTATAATGGACTCCCAAGCAAGTTCTCAGACCCACAATTGCGTGGTCCAGTTCTGTGATGGAAGGACAAGAAGCAATGGACACAAGCTGAAACAAGAGAGATTCAGGCTGGATGTAAAGAAAAACATTCTTGCCCCGAGGACTGTCAAGCAGCGGAAGAGCTTGCCAGTGAGGTTGGGCAGACTCCGTCTTCGGAAGGTTTCAAGACCTGCCTAAAGAAAGCCGGAAAATGACATTTTTTCTTCTAATGACTCTCAGTAGTCACTCTTAATGTAGAATAACCTCATCAGAATTAAAGGTAAGTGCATAGTGTTTGAATAACCTAACAGCTTAATAAATCTTACTCTAAAAATGGACAGCTGCTCATTATCTGAAGCAAAAGTGTTAGTGTCTTTTATTGCTTATTCCTTAAATAAATTCCTTCCAACTGTTGACTTCATTTACATATTTTGAAAATTAGTTCTATTACTTAATTGTATACTGTGAAAATAATACATTTCTTGCCTTCAAATTTTACTTCTTGAGAACTTATTCAAAGTTTCAGTTTTTTTCAGATCATACAATGTAGTTTTCAGCATTCACTGCTTTAAAAGCTTCAGTCACATTTTGTTCTTCACTTCTCTAACATCCTAATCTATTCTCCAGAAAGTCACTTTCCCCAGCGTAAACGGCTTTCTCTCATCCATTTATGAGCTTCCTTACAAAACTAATACAAAATAAATATGATTACATATGTATATAAAAATGCATACATACATACATTGTCAGGCAACATATATATATATAAAAATACCATTTTTATGTAATGCCAGTGTATGTATGCTTTTATACATCAACACCAATATATATATAACAGTATTATAATATTTCCAATTTTATTTTTTCTCCTAATCTATTTCTATATTATCTCTTGCATTTGTTAAAAAAATTTTCACTGATTTCCCATGACAGTGATTTTCTGAAGAGTGACAATAAATCCACTCAGAAATATATATGGATAATTATAATTGCTCTGTTCAGTTTTTCTATCTTCTGTTTATGAACAACAGAGTATCTATGACTCTGCTGAAGTCAATAAAGTTGTAATAACTTCAAATAAGTAGAATTTAAATGTATTGTATTTATACCTCTTCAGATGCCTATGATAAGACAAGATTGGTCTTTACTGTAGTTTTCTCTAATACCAACGAATTTAAATCACTGACTGACTGTAGTGTTGCTGCTTCTCTATACAGTCCTGTACAATATTAGAATTATTTCAGATAATTAGAGCTATTTGTCAACCTGGTTTTACCTTGGAAATTGAGCATATATTCTTTGATTTCCTTGTTATGCCTTCTCTAAGCCAAAAAGGAAGGTGTTATCTCTGGCTAGCCTTAATGTTCTATCAAATGAGGGGAGAAAGATCTGGCAATTGAAGAGCTTTCTTAAGGAGATGTGGGAAAAAAACATCCTTGAGGTAACTTCTGAATTTATTCAGTCACTTCTGCTTAGCTGTTCAGTAAGCTGTTTCACTCCAGCTCCAGTGGACTGACACATATAGCAATTATCCATTACTTGTGTAACGAAAACATCAGTCGAGCCTGAGTTCTGAAAGAGGAGAGATTTTCTGTCCTTTTTACAATGTGTTTGCTGAACATGTATCCTAGCAGATTTTTTTTTCTGTTGTATAGTGCCTTGGGAGAAGTGTCCCTCCAGCCAGTATGTTTTTCTCCTGTGGCACATTGTTCCCTGTAGACATATACATTTCATTAATAACGTAATTAAGAAACAATAAAAGTCTCTGTATTATGTATGCACACATTCAGCTATTTCTTTGACAAATTCTTTGCCATGATCCTACTGAGACTGACTGCACTGCAATTTTGCTGTTTCTAAGAGATTGCACATCAACTCCTGACATCTGTCTGCAGGTGATGGTTCTAGCTGAAAAATACAAGGAATACAGCTACACTTTAGACTATCACTAGTGCTACTGACAGACTAACGTGGTGATTAGAGTAATCCCCATTATTTTTAATCTTTTTGAAAAGAGCTTCTGATCTTTTCCCATTGTCAAGAAGGAATATTGCCTTGCAACTGCACATCATTTTATTGTTTTCTGTCTTTCTCTCTGAATTCTCCATTCAAAGTCTTTGCAGACCAAATAAGAAAGCACACTCAAAACTAATGGTCATGACAAAGACTTCAGTATTTGGGCAAGCAGGAAGTCAGGGAATCTCTTGTATTGCTGGTTTGTTTGTCAGAAACCAATGCAACAAAATGGTTTTTTAGTCTTATTTACTTCTAAAAACTAACAATTTAAATGGCAAGAAAAAGCAGGAATGCCCGGAAAAGAAAAGGAAACAAAGAGCCAATCTGCCCTCAGGCACGTTGTTGTAGTTTCTTGAGGAAATCAGACATCATTCCTACCCGCTGAAGAAGGCAATGTTGATAACTCGTTTTTAAAAGAGAGCTCCACAACTCTGCTGCTTGAGGAGTTGGCCGTAAAGATGTAAATGTAAACCAAGGGACTTGATAATTTGTTACTTAAAAATCCCAAATCCATTTTTTGCATTAGCAGTAGGTTTTTCCTATGTTTCTGGCCTACATCCAGTTCAAACAACCATATACGACTACTTACCTAAACATTCTCTTTCTGCTGAGCTGATTATGGTATTAATCCATTTTCTCTCCTCAAGTGTTGAAATACTTCTGTACACTATTAAAAAGTTCCTTGCCTTTTCCCTGGGGTAGAGGCATTTCGATGATGAGTGATGTAATTCCTTCAATAGAATAGCTGGTAATCGGTTTTTAAAGTTTAGCATGCACCCTGGGATCTCTTCAGGAGGGGCTATAAGCAAGTATCCATCATTCTTACACTCTAATGTGTCATTCCTGGCCCTTTCCTTAGCATGTCTAAGAATTCCACAGCTGTGATTAAACGTCATCATGCCATGGTGTATTTAAGCAATGTCATGATGTAAGGGCAAGAATTTTCATGAGTCAGTAGGGAAGCAGGGAAGTAAAAAAAGATTCAAGCTACTCACCTTAGAAATACAAAAGAACAGTGTGTAAAAACCAGCACTGACTCATCTGACAGTATGTAGGGAGAACAGGGAATAGAAAAGTTTTATTGGAGTATAATCTCCAAAGCTTGCCTTTTGGTATGGTTAGGGCACTCCGTAATATGATTAGAAAAGGAAATGTAACTGCAAAATATGACACTTGAAGAAAGAAGTTAATTATTCAAAGACTAGAAATTAGTAATGTCCAAGTGTTCTTCACATTAACAGTAGCGTAATTCTTTACTTACCAGCCAGGGAAGCAATCAAAAGACGATACTACTTTTGACTTTGCTAGGTAATGAGTATGTTACTTCAAGGATGTCAAGGAAAATAACCTTACATGACTGACCATGGAACAATTTAATATAATTAAACAAAGGATAACCAAAAGCAGGTCTCTAACTAAAACTCACTATTCTAAAATGACAGTTAAGAGAATAAATGTCCAAGAATGGTAGAGATTTCATAATGTGAAAGATGCCTTAATTGCTGCTGGTCAAAAGGGGATGAGAATCATAGAATCAAAGAATGCGTTGGGCTGGAAGGGATCTTTAAAGATCATCTAGTCCAACCCCCCTGCAGTGAGCAGGGACATCTTTAACTAGACCAGGTTGCTCAGAGCCTCATCAAGCCTGACCCTGAATGTCTCCAGGGATGGGGCCTCCACCGCCTTTCTGGGCAACCTGTTCCTGTATGTCACCACCCTCATAGGAAAGAACTATTTCCTAACATCTAATCTAAATCTACTCTGCTCTAGCTTAAAACCATTGCCCCTCGTCCTGCTGCTACACACCTTTGTAAACAGTCCCTAAGGAAACTTGATCACGGTTAAAGCTGAAGCATTGGAATGAATATGTGCAAGAATACACTTCAGACCTAAGTGGTTAAATAGTAGCCTCAAGCAAGCCATTATGAATATGTAAAGTATCAAAGTAATAGAAAAAAAAAAGATTGATTAGTACAAAAGCTACATCTTGGAAGGTAGAAAATACAATGTAAAATAAGAATTGTTAAAATCAATTTGAAATAATCTGAATGAAAACATTAAAACATAAAGCAAAAAGGTTTGCACACGTTCAAAAGGACAGAGGGAAAGCAACAGGACCTCTGTACCATTAAGCTGGGATAATGACTAAAATCAACAGATGGATGATGATTTTGGCCATGATGGCAAAGGCAATACATCTTGCTATATTACTGCAGTGTCTGTCTCCATTTTTAAACAGGAAAAATGAGGCACAGTGAATCCACTTAAGACTCCCATGCAGCTTTTGATGTGACGTTACATAGAAAAGTATGAACTAAGCAGGGGATGACGGAACTGGCAAAGGAAAGATGAGGTGAACAAGAAACTGAATAAAGGTTAAAGAGTCATATATCACACTGAAAAGCAAAAGTATCAGGTTAAAAGTAAGTCACTTACAGTCTTGGGCTGATTTTACTTAGTATTTTTATGAATATCCTTGATGTCACTCCGATGACAACACAACGTCAGGAGACATCACTCAGCGGGGGGCAAAATGACCAGAATGTGAGGAACAGACATACAAAGTGGACTAGTAAAAGCAACAGAATGCTAAAGAATTCTCAGCTTATAGTCAATTATTTGGAAACTGCTGAGGAAAAACTGAGGAAAATGAGCTGATCACAAAACGGTAGGAAACTCCTTATGTAAAGAAAATGCAGCCATGATCCTGAAACGTATCAAGAAAGTTCCAGGATATAACGAAGCCAGCAAATTCTGCAAAGCATCAGTAAGGCGCTACCTGGAGTATTTAATACAAGCCACATTCAGGCTGAAATCAGACCTGAATCTATATGTGGAAAGTCTGGAAGAGTAGTAAGAGAAATGAAAAGAATGTATTACGACGGGAAAATTTTAAGAGAACGTCTCATTTAGTCAAGCAAAACAAAGGCTGACAAGAGCCCTTCTTTGTCTACAAATCCATCAAGCAAAAACTATGAAAAGAATCACTTAAGCTTACATACTTGCCAGAAGGGTATAAAACCTATCACCACTGCATTTAGGCTGGGAATTACAAGGTTTCTAATCATTACAGCACTTAAGTGTTATAATGGCTTTTCATTAGAAATATTGACAGCAAGAAAGCTAGCTACGTTTAGGAAGATACTCTCTCATCTTAAGAAAGAGATTATATGATGTGGTTTCCCACTGGACTACACCGATAAAGAGATTTATTCCAGACCTGTTTTACCATTTCTGTCTGCAGTGATCCTGGTGGCTCCACTTCTTCAAATGCACCGAAACAGGAGTATTCACAGGTCCAGCACAGGCCTACATTTCTTCTGGGATGCAGAGGGCCAGATGCAGCCATGAATTGTTTGAGAAGTTTACAGCGGAGACCTCTGAGGGATGACAGGCAGCTAGGATGTTACGGGTTAAGCATCACTGTATGAGAGGAATGTCACCCAATTCCAAATGGGATAGAGCCGTACAGCTTAGTTAGTGCAAGCAAATGGTTATGGTTCCTGTCAAGAACAATTTTTTCATCTCCATAAAGCCTAGTTTTATAACATGGCACAGGCACCACTGAAAATGGGAGTATTAGCTTTCCAACAATTTCCCAAAATTGAAATAGAATCCGTTTTGGCAAAAACAGTACAGTTATCTACCAAGAAAAACACTTTAGTTAGTTATATAAGTAATAAAAATAAATGTTTTATAAAATTCATCCAGAAGGACTTATAAGTATTAAAAAACCAATAATAATTAACCAGATTTCATGAAGTATGACATAGCCAATAATAACAAGCAGTAGAGCTGAAGATGGTGAAGTCACTTCTGCTGCTGCACTCCAAAGCCCGACCACCTGTAGAGATTAAAAAAATATACCCAAAGAATTAATTTTCCTAATATGGATGTGGTGCAAAATTCTGTCTCTTAACATGATTTCATTTTGCCAAAGTAATTGAATTTTATGTAAGTTTAATATGTTTTACAAAAATACTCGCTCCTCTGGCATATCAGTGAATCACTGGGAAGACAGATGAAATGAAAGGGTATCTACTGGGTTTCCTTTTGCATTTAAAAAAACTGGTATTGTCTCCAGCCAGGCTCCTGTTCACTATTGCCCTTCTGAAGCAGCCTACCATGCTCTACTGACATTTGAGATACTTTAGAAAGAGTAGACAGATTTACGTTAACCTCTGCTAGAACTCACCACTCTGACACAAATGTGATAATCCCACTCTACATCAGCCAAGGGACTTCCAGTAAAGGAAACCATTTGTATCTTCTCACAGGCCAAAATCTCGTTCAGCCTGTATATGGACACCATGTTGAGCGACAAAATGGCTCCTACTAGAACAGGTTCACGAAAGCACGATTAAGGACATGAATTAGGAGGCAACAAGGGTTAATTCTGTTGCCAAAAAGGAGGTTGAGATAGGTTATGACAACATTTCACATGGGGGAAGAAATTAAGACAAAATAATATTTTAAACTGAAAGGTACTACTACTACAAGATCAGGTCCATGAATAAATATACTCTGAAAATTGAAGTCTTCTGATCTTCTGAGTTTCTAGAATTTTTTTACACACTAGACAGTGCAGCAAGAAACCTAAACCTTTTAAGATAAGTCTTAATGGTTCATTACTGTGAGAGGACAAAATGATCCTTGAGTTAAATCAACACCTTTGGATCTCTGATTTTTAAACTCTGGATATCTGATTGCATTGACTTACCCCAAAAGATACTTGCTTACTACTGTCTGATCATAATTTTTTGCATGTATTTCTGGTATATTCATCATGATTCTCCGTAATCTCTCTTGGCTACTTGAAAAAGCATTGGCTTTGAGGCTGAAGAGTAGTGTGTTGATTTTACTTGAAAACATTGACAATGGGCCACAATGAAAGGCAGATGAAAGGCAGGATGCACTAATGCTAAATATCTAGCTAAATCTTCCAGATACCTGTTTGGTGAGCTGGCGTCCAACACTTTGGTCCAGTAATACCAGTAGCCACATTGCAGTGAGAATGGAATTGTCCCCTGCTTGTAAGAGATTAAGCATTTGCTGTGGGGTTTTTTTGTTGGTTCTTTTTTTTATTACTTTTTTTGTTCTCCATTGTGCAGGCATAGTCCTTTCCCTAACAGAATTAACCTTGTCACTGCAAGGACTGTATATATCAAGGATATAATTTTTTCCACATATGGGTATGTGGAATAGATGAACTATGAACTTTCAGGACAAAGTATCTATTTCACAGGTCTTTGCAATGAAGAGTAAAGGATGAGACTCTTCCATGAAGCAGCAACTCCCTTTCTGCGTTTCCTTATACTCCTACGCAAAGCTGACCTACAGTGGATACAGAAATAAATATAATAAACCAAGCTTCAAAATGAGTTAGTTGCATTTATTAACTATGAGCTGCTCAAAAATTAATTTCTTCTGCAACGATGGAAGATACCCTCTGTTTTGCAGAGGGCATTTACAGTTGTAAGTGAAAAATGGAAATTGCTTATTTTTCCCTAGTTCCAGAGCCAAAAATGGAGGCTAGCAAACAAGACACACCTCAGTGCTTAAATGTACTTAAGTCATCAAAGATTAATCTACTGGACTGGTCATGTTCTTTTTTTAAAAAATTTCCCAAAACTGATATTCTTCAAAATTACTATAAAAACAATCTTTTAATATTCTGGCCTGTTTATTAGCACCAACCTTTTCTTTCACTGACCTTGACATTCATCTCACTTTTTGAGTTGAGTGTTCAGCGCATTAAAAACTGAAAACAAACATTTCATTGGAATTAGAACTTGTACACCTACATCTTCTGCTTTTATCGGGACTTCTTTGCTTGTTTATGTTTCGTTGTCTAGAGCAAATTACTAACCTGATCCGTGCCTTGACATTTGCCCTCAATTCTTAGTTTTTGCAGAACCCCATTTTTGGCTTGAATTCTGGAGATCATTGGGTTGGACCTAAGATGCTGTCAGGTGTCACTGACAAAGAATCACAGAAATATATTATTTCATAACTGGAAAACAGAGCTTCGTTCAAGCTGATTATCAATGTCATTAAGTCTTTCCCCTGAGTGCTTTGCTGTAGGTACACCATTGTGAAACTCGCTCAGCACCTCTTTCACTTGGCTACGTCTGCCCTGGTTTGAGAGCGCCGGGACAAAAGCTCTCTGGGGCTCCTGGCACAGGGGACAACCACAGTGGGGGGTTGAGCGTGGTGCTTGAAACACTGAAGGTCGCGGGTTCGATTCCCGTTTGGTTCTCACGTGTTGCCTGACCTAGTCGAGAGGTGGCGTCCCTGCCCAGAACAGGGAAGTTGGATTAAAATGATCTCTAAGGTCCCTTCCAGCCCAGGCCATTCTATGATTCACATAAGTTTCTGGTGGGGAGGGGACAGCTGTGCCTGTGGGGAGGAGAGGATGGGGTCAGGGGACCCAAATCACGGTGTTTCTTCCCATGTGCTCAGTATAGAAGAGCCCTGAAGAAGAGCCTTGAGGCCTTTAGTGCCTCTTGTGTCAGGGAGGTGGCTTTTGGCACTTTGTTGTCTCTCCCTGTGCTGCTGGTGTTTCTGCCTCATTTTCACACTGCACTATTCAACAGGACAGGTTGTCTTCACCTTCCCTCCCAGGTGGGAGTGGTACAGCTGCTTTTCTGATTTCTTTGGGTTATCATTTGGGACTCGGGGCCTGGGCACTCCTGTCTGCTGCTGACTCCAGGTTGGGACATTTCTGCTCCGGACCTTGTCATCCAGAGAGCGTGAGTTCTGTATTAACGTATTTTCTTGTATATTTGAACATATTTGTATTCTTGTATAATATCTGTATGTAGCTTGACATCTTTATTATTGTTAATATTATTTTTCTTTTTCATTAAAGTGGTTCGACGTTCTTAATCTCAAAGTTTCTGTCCCTGGTTGCCCTGTTATCCTCCCCTGGGAGGGTACTGGGGGGGGATCACAGAAAGCACCTGCCAAAAGTTTAGTGGTTAGCCCAGCCTTAAACTTTGACACGTGCAAAGGTGGAATTTCTCATGAGGGAAAAGCAGTTTAACGTGGGAAGCTGATGGAAACATAAAGCTGGAGCGGTGTGTCCCTTTCACATCAGTCTTCACGGATGGCTGGGTCACCTGCTGAGGGGATTGTTATGCACACTTGAACGGACTCTGTGGAGGTATTACTGTTGTGTCAGTTGGCTGAGCACGACGACAACCGACGATGCAGTTCCCACCGGAAGTTATCGCGGACGAGCCCTCCCACCACCACCCTTGAACTCGCCCTTAGACCCGCGCTGGGGGTGGGGCCCGGACGGCGCCCTCCCATTGGCGGCGTCCCTGGCGAGGAGCGCTTGGTCCCGCCCCACTGGCCACTACGGGCCGGGTCAGTGCCTGCGCATGCGCGCCCCGCAGCCGGCCGGGCATGGCGGCGGCGGGTCTCCCGACCCCTCGGTACGAGCACGTGGGGCCGCAGGGGCCGTTCCGGGACGTGTACGAGCCGGCCGAGGACACCTTCCTGCTGCTGGATGCCCTGGAGCAGGACGCGGCCCTCCTGAGGGAGGCTCGGTAAGCGCAGCGGACAGTTTAGGGGCGGGGGGAGAGGGGGCGGGTCCAGCGCCTGCCGCCAGGGACAGGGGGTTGACGGAAGCGGCGCTGACGGTTCCCCGCGCGGGGCGGGGGGGAAGAGAGGTCCGCTGCACCCCTCCGGGTGGCCTCGGGCTGTGCTCGTCGGCTGTGGGGTGGTGGCACGTTGCGGAGGCGACTGCAGGAGCAGGTGGGCGGCGGATTGGTGTTCTTTTTAGTGGCGGCAGCTTTTGAATAGGGTGAGATGCCCTCGCCTCGGCCCTGAAGAAGCTACAGGAGTTATATGGCGGCCTGGTGCCAGTGGCTGTCGTCTCCAGAGCTGCAAACAGAACTGCAAGCACCCCAGAAATCGCCCAAGGAGTTATTGTTAGAGTGATGATTTTGAATTGCCTGCTGTTGCTGTTTGTTGCAGCGAGACTTGGAGTCAGCTCTGGACAAAGGTGTAATAAATGCAGTAAGAATGTAGCCTGTACTGCTGGTCTTGGCCATATTGACTGCCATCAGTGGTCCACTCTGGCCTCCGGTCGGGAGACGTGGAGACACACCATCCGTAACGCTGCTGCCTCCTCTGAGCAAGCACGTAGAATTAGTCTCGAAGAGAAAAGACAACGCAGAAAGAACCGTGCCTCGCCAATACCGCCTAAGGAGACTTCTCGCTGTGCCTTTTGCAGCCGGACTTGCCTCTCCTGCATCAGCCTTTTTAGCCACCAGCGCACTTGTAGCAAGTGTGGGTAGAGCCCTTTGTTTGTGAAGCCCAGCCATGATGGTGACTGTTGCAGTTGTGTAGGTAATGGAAACTTTCACATTAGGCATGGAGAGACGCACCTGTTTCCCAGAGTGGCTTGTGATAACCAGAAGTTGTCTGTATGGGTACCAGTAGGCTGGGCAGCTGTTATGAAACAGGCAACATAAGTGAGCTTTGAGGGCTGTAGGATGAGCAAGTGTTTCATCACAGATGGGAGAAAGGCAGTAGGTTTCACACCACTTTCTCGACTGATTGTGTGTCTGTTGCAGGTGTTCTTATATATTACAAACAGAGTTTTCTCTCTTCAGCATTGAAATCTGCCTTGAAATAGGATCTGGATCTGGTGTGGTTTCAGCATTTCTAGCTGCTTCTGTTATTGGATCCAGTGCACTGTACATGTGAGTATAATAGCACTTAAACTGTTGCATACAGTCGTACTTAGTCTGCACATACATATTTTTCATCTTTTAAAAATATTCTTTCCACAAAGAAGTGTAGCTCAGTTCTACAGATATGGAAAGCAAAGTAAAGAGAGCCTAAACTATTTACTTCAGGTTCTGTAACAATTTAGTGGTGTGACAAGAATTCCATTTCCCCATTTCTTAGACAAATTGCTAAGCTTTCACTTGCGTTTGAGTCGAATCCTAGATTTTTAGCTACTCACTAGTCTTACTGATGTCTGATGACATAATATTAATTATGGTTGTGTGGTAACTTGATTTGATTAGAGATTTGTGTGCATATATACTTATGCAGAGCTAGCACTGAGAAGGAAATGCTATTATTTGCTGTCAGTCAGTCATTGATACTTCCGGTATGTTGTTGAGGGGTTTAACTGCTGATACATTGTGTGTGTTCTGGCTATTTTTTGCCATTTACTTGTGTAGTAAAGAATGCTGGAAAGGATATTTTAAGTGAGAGTACAGAAATTTGCATGTGGTTCACGGGGTTAAACTTCAAGATACAGTAACCAGTAACTTACACTTCATAATATTTTGCTTTTAGATGTACAGATATCAACCCTATGGCAGCTTACTGTACACTGGAGACAGCTGTGCTTAACAATGTTCACCTTCAACCAGTCATTACTGACTTGGTAAGATAGATATTTCTGTGTCTTCATAGTTTTTCTCATACTTACTAGAGACACTGAAAAGTAACCATGAAGCCTAGAACAAACATTCTTTTAATAAGCACAGATGGAAAAAAAAAGGAAAAAAAAATGCGAAAGTGTTTCTGAAAGAAGGGAAACTACTCAAGCTCTAAAATTCAAATTTAACCTTTAAAAAATATTGAATTAATTTTAAAATAATTTATCTAGATATAGTTTGGAAAATCCTGCAGTGGTGTGATACTATCATAGCCCTTCCTCTAATGCCATACTTGAGAACCAAGCTGTAGTTGTCACAGATAGGTCATTAACAAATGTTCACTGATGATAAAGTCAATTTTTTATATGTAACTTAAATTCTGAACTAAGCAAAAATAAATTACTACTTTATGTCCACATATGTGGCTTTTGCTCTTCTACATCCCATGCATAGCATAGTTTTAAGACTATTGAAACTGTTCCGAATGCATGAGTGCTTCTTGATGCTTCTCTTGAACATACAGAGTCTAATGTTCTTGATTCAGGCTTCAATGCTCAGAATATTCAACACTGTGTAACTGTGCTTCTGCAAAATGTTTGCAATCTTTGTTTCTAAAAAAAATAACAAAATTGTCAATTTCCTATATAGGTCAAAGGACTGTCTCCAAGATTAAATGGGAAGGTTGATCTACTGCTATTTAATCCACCATATGTGGTAACACCTTCTGAAGAGGTAGGAAGAATTTGAAATACACTGAAATACACAACAAAAATGGCATTTCTACTGTCAGAGGAGAGATGACAAATCAGATAAGCCCTGGTATGAAAACTGCAGAGGTTTTTTGAAATGGTAAAGGATGTTGTAGGACCAGCACTGTTAAAACAGCATTGTTTTAGTGCAAATGACTTACTAGATTTGATTATAAAGACTATGGGAATAAGGATCACTAGCTGATACCTGTTTTCTTTATCAAGTATGAACTGTGTAAGCTTCGGTTAGGCCTGCTCAGGTATTCTTATAGAAAATTTTCAATGGAAAATGCATTTGTTCCCTGCAGAATAAATCCTCTGCTTCTGCAGACTTCTACTCTCAGAATTTGAACCATGAACACTTACAGAATTCTCTGGCCACCTTCCACTTGGCAAACAAGCTCATAAAATGTTACAAGAAAGTAGTTACACACCATGTGAAAAAACATAGCTTTTTTTAATTCACTTTAAGAATAGAACTTGAAACAACAGTATATGTGTAGGAATTAGTATTGTGTAGGAATTAGTCTTGAGGTAATTTTGCTGCATAAACTCATCTGCTGAATCAGAGTTGTCAGATGCCTAATGGCAGACACCTACAGCTAGAGATTAGGGTGATGCTTTTAAGTACCACTGACATGCCCATCATTCTGTGTTATGACAGCCTTTGTTTTCATTCTTCCCAGGTGGAAAGCCATGGAATAGAGGCATCCTGGGCTGGTGGCAAAAAAGGGAGAGAAGTCATGGATAGAGTTTTTCCATTAGTTCCAGACCTACTTTCACCAGGAGGATTATTCTACCTGGTGACAATTAAAGCAAATAATCCAGGTGATCACTTTTCTCGGACCATTAAATATGCCAAATCTGATTTAACACTGTAATCATCAAAATGTTGATGACAGCAATGTTCTCTAGGTTATCAGACTTCAGTGAACAAGAAAAAGTAGAACACAACATCAGCTGAATATAACATGTGATGATAGCAGCTCATTGAGGATTGGCAGCATGTACTGAAACTTGTACAGGTGTTTTAGGTCATTAGGTAGAAATGCTGTAGCTGGTTAGAGTGTATCTGCAGACATCACACAAATAGTGGCATTGCTGTGCACTCTTGTGTTCCTCATCTTTCAAGTCTGTGGGCATCTAATCTACAGAGGGACTTCTTGTATAACCTGATGCCTCATGGAATCCTTTTTCTAAATTCATGCCTTTTGCATCCAGTGTATGGTGAGCTAAAGCAAAAATACAAGCAGATTTACCAAAACTAAGAACTCCCTAAACTAGTTTGGAAAGTGGTAATATGGAGGTCCTGACCTCAGCAGCTCTGTAAGGCTGCAGTTCCAAGTCTGAAAGGTGGCTGTAAAGCTTCTGGACTAGCTAATGAAGCCAGGCCTAGCCTTTCTCATGGAAGAAGACAGTGGTGCTGTAAACTTGGCCTTTAGTTGGAAATGTGATGTCTTTCATTGTGATGTGCATAGAGAAAAGACTTGGACTTGTTCCTTCTCATCTAATGATCCATGGCTGTACATTATCAAGTAGTTTCAAGAAGAAATATTTCTCTTTCACACCTCATTCATTAGGTAGCTTTTGAAAGAAGGTACTACAGATTTCAGCTTGTCTGACAAATTAACTTAATTGTTCATTGCTCTTAGTAATATCAAAGTACAGAACTTCAGTTAGTAAACTGTAAACTTTATTTGTTCTTGGTGGAAGACTACTTGGCATAAAAATTACTGTCTGAAAGAGTACGACACAGCTTATAATCTTTGCTTTACAATTTATGTTGAGTAGATACTTTTAACACTGCCTATTATAACTGATTTCTATATAAGCTCAGTTTTAACACTGCATTTTCAATTACAGATGAAATTCTGGAAACAATGAAGAAAGATGGCTTAGAAGGCACACGAGTACTCTCCAGGCAAGCAGGACAAGAGATGCTTACTATCCTCAGATTTAGGAAGTCTTGATAACTGCTCTTTTCCGGATACTAGGCATGCGGAAAGTTGAACACACGAGTACTGAAGTTGTCAAATCAATTTTTAAGCCAAGATTTTCACCCTCTTTAAGGTGTATCCTCACTTCCTGATTTATTGCAATGCAACTGATGAAGACTCTGTGTTTATTTTTATTCCAGATGTTAACTAGCTCTAATTTGCTGCTGTCAGAGGTACAGTTGTCCTCTGGCTATCCCCGGGACAGTTTTGGGGAAACTATGAAATACCTTGCCCTGCTGCACTTTCACTGAAGACTTTTTCCCCTGTAAAGGTAGGGAGGCACAAGAGAGCTGGTCAATATTCAAACTCTGCCTCCACCAAGCACAAGATAAATGTATTCCCTTAAAAAAAAAAAAATCGAGTAGAGGAGGCAGGAGACCTGGATGGATAGACCAGGAGTTCCTGGAAAAACTAAAATGTAAGAGGGAAATTTACAAAGTGTGGAAAAGGGGTCTGGGTAACTGGGAGGGTTACAGAAATGCTGCCAGAGTATGTAGAGAGTTGACAAGAAACGCCAAAGTGCTCTTGGAACTTAGCCTGGCTAAGGAGGTGAAAGATAACAAGAAGAAATTTTTCAAATGCATCAATGAGAGAAGGAGTAGTAGAGTCAGAGTGGGTCCACTGGTAAATGAGGTGGGAGATATGATAACAGGATGCAGAGATGGCAGAATTGTATACTGCTGCCTTTGCCTCAGTCTCGATTCCTAAGACCAGCCCTCAGGAATCTCAGTCACCAGAAGTAAGGGAGCAAAACTGGAGCGAGGAAGATTCTCCACTGGTCAGGGAGGATTGGGTTAGAGACCTCTTGGAGCAACTGAAACCACACAAATCCATGGGCCCAAATGGGGTGCATCCATGTTTGCCAAGAGCTGGCTGATGTTGTTGCTGAGGCCCTCTCCATTTTTGAACAGGAGAACCTGGAGAACAGGAGTGGTGCCCGAGGACTGGAAGAAAGCCAGTGTCACTCTAGTCTTCAAAAAGGGCAAGAAGGAAGACCCAGGCAACTACAGACCAGTCAGCCTCACCTCCATCCCTGGAAAAGTTGATGAAGCAGCTCATTCTGAAGGCCCTCTCTAACCAAATGGAAGAAAAGATGGTTGTCACGAGTAGCCAACATGGATTTACTAAGGGGAGATACTGCTTGACTAGTTTGATATCCTGCTACAAAGATGTGACCAAATAGGTAGATGAAGGGAGACCAGTGGATGTCATATACTTTGACTTCAGTAAGGCTTTTGATACTGTCTCTGAACATCCTTGTAGGAAAAATCAAGAAATGTGAGCTAGGTGATTGGATGGTGACGTGGATTGTGAATTGGCTCAACAACAGCGTTCAGAACGTTGTAATCAGTGGCACAGAGTCACGCTGGAGGCCTGTGGCCAGTGTTGTTGCCCAGGGATCAGTCCTGGGTCCAGTTTTGTTCCATATCTTCATCAACAACCTAGATGAGGGGATAGAGTGATGATACAAAACTGGGAAGGGTGGCTGACACACAGGAAGGCTGTGCTGCCCTCCAAAGAGATCTGGACAGGCTGGAGAGCTGGGCAAAGGGGAACCTCATGATGTTCAATAGGGACAAGTGTAGAGTCCTGCATCTGGGGAGGAACAACACCAGGCACCAGGACAGATTAGGGGACGTCCTGCTGGAAAGCAGCCCCACGGAGAAAGACCTTGGAGTCCTAGTGGACAGTCAGTTGTCCATGGGACAGCAACCTGCCCTTGTGGCCAAGAGGGTCAATGGGATCCTGGGGTGCATTAAGAAAAATGTGTCCAGCAGGTCTAGGGAGGTTCTCCTCGCCCTCTACTCTGCCCTGGGGCAACCACACTTGGAATCCTGTGTCCAGTTTTGGGCTCCCCAATTCAAGAGCGACAGGGACCTACTGGAGAGAGTCCAGGGGAGAGCTGTGAGGGACTTGAACATCTGTCCTATGAAGAGAGACTGAGAGAACTGGGGCTGTTTAGGCTTGAGACAGCTGAGAGGGGACCTTATTAATGTATACAAATATCTGAGGGGTGGGTGTCAAGGGGAAGGAGACAATCTCTTCTCAGTGGTGCCCAGTAATAGAACAAGGAATAATGGGTTTAAGTTAGAACATGGGAAGTTCTGCCTCAACATGAGGAGAAACTTCTTTACTGTGAGGGTGATGAAGCCCCGGCACAGGTTGCCCAGAGAGGTTGTGGAGTCTCCTTCTCTGGAGACTTTTGAAACCCACACAGACACCTTCCTGTGTGGCTGCCCTAGGGGACCCTGCTCTGGCAGGGGGTTGGACTAGATTTTTCAAAGTCCCTTCCAACCCCTAACATTCTATGATTCTGTGATGATCAGTGGGGATTGCTGTCGGCGGGGGTGAAGTTAGGTTCAATATTGGGCTTATAGAGAGTTGCATATAGTTCTGAATTTTTATCGTTTCACCATTATTTCCATTATTGTTTCATTAAAGGTGCTCTAGTTTTTCTACCTTGTAAGTCTCTCTTCTTCATTCCCTTTTCCTTCCTGTTTGGGAGGGGAAAGAGGGGGTGACTGTCCATGTTTAGTGGCCGGGCCAGCCCTAACCCGTGACACCACTGCACTCTAATTTAAAGTTTGTTTTGCAGCCTCCTCATGCCCAGAGGTTTTACTACAGCATTGCCCCAGCAGCATTAGGAGTGGTGCACTATGCCCCTGGCAGTCTTTTGAGGGAGATGTTTTGCTCACGTGTAGCACAACGGTACAAACAATCTCATATGCACCACCATGGGTGCTGCCTGTGAGAATGCTTTCAAAAAACCTGACCTTCAAGGGTTTATGTCAAGTGATGTTAGGATAAAACCATGAGCTGGCTCATGTATGAGGACTAAGGTCACAGGGGTTTCTGTAGCATTCTGAGCCACTGAAATGAGTATTCAATTTAAGACTTCAGAACTAAACTTACTACTCTGTACTTACCCAGCTTGCACAAACGTTAAAAGTTCTTCTGTATTTTAAGCTGACCACTTAAAAAAACCAAAAAAAACAAACCCAAACTTACCTAGGAGACTGAAAATAGGTGGTTCTGGACAGGCAGAATAACATGCAAGAAGTGGAGGTGCTGTCAGCAAAAACATGTGACCTAGCTAGTATTTTACTGCAAAGGGATGTTGCTTTTGACTAAGGGGAGACCTCATCACTATCTACAACTACCTGAAAGGCCACTGTAAATGGGTTGGTCCTGGTCTCTTCTCGGTAATTAGCGACAGAACAAGAGGGAATGGCTTCAAACTGCAACAGAGGATGTTTACACATTAGGGAAAAACATTTTCACAGAAAGAGTAGTCAGACGTTGGAACAGGCTGCCCAGGGAGGTGGTTGAGTCACCATGCCTGGAGATGTTTAAAGGTCATTTAGATGTGATGTTGGGGGATATGACTTAGGGGTGAGCTTTGTAGAGTGGGGTTAATGGTTGGACTTGATGATTCCCAAGGGTCTTTTCCAACCTGAATGATTCTATGATACAGGTCAAAAATCAATTTACACATACCTGGCGTAAAGACCTTTACAAAATGGCAAAGTCATTCAGAATAACCAAAGTGATGCAATGGTGATAATGCTGGAGTTTTACTATTAGTAACAGTGAAAGAATACAGCTTGCTCTTTAATCTGTGTTTTCAGGTAGACCTGTTCAAGAGGAGTTTTAATCCTTTCCCTTCTTTTTCTCTCTCTCAAAAAGTGTCAAGAATTTCTCCCCTGGAAGCCCAGTGTTACTCGTTAAAAATACTCAAGTTGCCAACAGCTAAAAACCATTTATAGAGCTGTCACCTCAAAAGGGACCAATCTGGAGAAAATATACAGAATCTAAAACAAACAGCTGTGGAGGTACAGCCAATTGAGTATGCTATAAACTGAGCATCTGAAAATTTATACTATTAATTTCTGAAAATTTATCACACAGAGGAAGAGAGAGCAATCCAGAGACTACAGATTGACAAAATTCATTTATTCTCCCCCTTTTATTGACTTTTCAAAGAAACCCACCACAAATACCATTTAAGATAGAATATATTAGTATACTACTGCTGTTAAAAAAGAAGCATGAAAAAACATACAGTTGAAGACAATACTCTTAATACATCAGTCATATTTGGCAAGAGTCCTTGTTACGATGGGACAGTGTAAGTAGAGCATACATTCAGGGATAGTTCATTTGCCAGCTAATGAAGACATTAACTGAAATAAAAACAATTGATCAGTGCATATGCCTTCTCTTTAAAAGCCAATCCAGCAATAACTAGGTAGTGTTTCTCACTGTCATGCAGGAATGATTGTGCTCTGTCTAGTAACTTGGTATTCTGAGTTTCCATCCATGATGGCTGAGGGGTTTTGGGAAAATGAGACTGCTAAAGGTGAATGCTCAGTTTATAAACATATTCATTTAGAGCATGCTGTTTTAAATTTTATGCTTTTACAGAAGATTACCACCCTGGTTCTATGCCTTCATGTCTAACAGCTACAACCTTCTTTTTTCCCCATAAAAGGAACTATTATGAATGCACTATAATCAAAAATCAAGTTTTTATACCACCTATGTTAAAATTCATCTGATCTGGGTTAAGTGCATAACACCATGTTAGAATATACCTAAAATAGGAGGTTTTAATCAACTACGCTGTGGCTTAAACACCACTTTTCAGACACAATTGCATTATTTTTTTAACTCTTAATATATCTCAATATCTTAAAAATATACAAATTAAAATAAATTATTCTTATATATTTCTTTATATCAAAGAATCTTCAAACTTAGAAAAAAACAGTCCAGAGGTAAATGTGTCATATCCCACTAGTCAAGAGTTTAAAGTAACTGACATTATTTCCAAAGAGTTAGCTTCTTTCAACATACAGTTTATTGCCGCCTCTTCATTTATTACTTAGCTCACAGAAAGAAGAAGGACCGTTTCATTTCAGAAAAATGTCTCTCGACAGAGCGGACAGGTGGATTTGTTGCTGGATGTGAACCACTTGTACTGAAAGAAAAATACAGCTGTTTAATATACAACTGCAAGATGAGTATCAGGCATGCTGACAATTAGGATTATTCGCCAATGAATGTAACTATCAAAACATTAACTATACTTAAAAAAAACAACAAGAAACAGTAAAAAAAACCATTTCCGCTTGTGTACATACGCATGCGTATATATGCATATTGGTATATACATGTATCATGTTATACATACACAACATTAAAATTTTATTCTAAATAACCTTACAGAAAGGAATCCTCATCCAGTCTCTTTTTAGAACTAAAAGTTAGCATTTTTAAAGCAGCACTAATTCCTTTATTGTATGGACACACAGATGCCAACCCATTACTCTGTAACCATACAACCAATGCCTACGATGACTTGGATAAAGTTAAATGCGAATTATCTGGATCAGCATGCTTTACTAAAAAGAGCATGCTGCAAAAATGATTTTTAACCTTTTCTATTCCCATATCTGAGTTGATAACAATAAGACACTGTTGCTACACCCTGTGTAGATGTAACGGCTTATGTCCTGGTGAACGCAAAACCAACAGTGATTACACTGTGATTCCCTCTTTCCTTACACGTTGTTACAGTTCAGCACAAAATCCAAATAATTTATGAGTTCAGTTAATCCCCAACACTACAGCAACATAATGAAGAATCAATGGTATCACAATGGAAGCTCCTGTTTCACACTGTAAATGGTATTTTTGCCTACTCAAAAAGATTTAGTCTAGGTACTTACCAAGCAAGCTGAGTGAAACTTTTTCTTGCACGTTCTGCAAGCTTTTTTGGGAAGAGAATAGTTGGAACCATGAATGACTGAAAAGCAGATCATGCAATCTTCAACGCCCTCGAAACGTTTATCCACGTTATTTTTCCACAGAGATAAGCCTTCCATAATACTTCCATTCTAACGGAGGGAAAAGAGCTGTTAACACTGTAGAACTCCTTCAGAATAGCCTCACTGTTATTGACAAGCACATGAAGGAAACAAAGCCTGAAGATTTCATAATCGGAAATTGTAGAGGAATTTCTTGTGGAGCAGAGGCGCGGTATAACTTTAAAAACGTGGACAACCCAGCTTAGGCCTAAACAAAGGCTCTGTCCTTGAAGCTGCCTTGGAACACGGGGAGGAGGAGGTTTTATCTGTTTTGTGAGAGCTTTGCGAGATGCTTGGCTGGAGGTGCTGGGCCCGGGGGGAGAAGGGGGGGCGAGAGCCGCTTGCATAGTGGAATGGCACTGCCCAATAAAACACTGGCGCGTGTAAACCTGTAACTGACCAACTCTGTTAAGGGGCAGGCGCGGGGACACTGCTGAACTGTATATATTGAGCTGTCCGGGGCAATAAAGGAAGGACGATCTGTAGCCATATTGGTGTGATGATCGTTAACTTGGCCGGCTCTCCGAAGGGACCCTCTTCAGGAAATTATATGCAATACATGCAGTGAAGAATTTATAAATCCAACACATGAAATACAGATGTCTCATCTACAGAAATGCAAGCATTCATCACAACAAAAAGAGTGCACTTAGGAGCACTTAAATGGTGATTTGAAATTTTCAGTCACTCTTTTGCTTTGTTCTAACCACAGATGATGCAGCTTCAGCAATCACCAATCTTCTAGAGAATTTCACGTACTGCATTTTTGGTTTGGGTTTTTGTTTGTTGGGAATTTTTTGCAAATTTTAGTTCAGATGGCATTGTCACATGGGGCAAACACAGGGCAAAGCCCGTGTCTTAAGATATCTAAATTTCCAACTGTGGCTACGGATTTAACAGGACTTACTAGACCAGTAAGTTTACGTCTCCATTTTGGCATGTGGAGAAAACCAGATGGTAAGAGGGACCAGTTCTATGAAGTCCTTTGAGATCTCTTGATGCGATTCGTTATTCAGATCTAAATAATATTGCATTACTAAGAATATTTTTCTGTTGTCAGGACTCTTCAGTTTTCAAAACTAGGGGCTTTCTCTACACTCACCTGATGTGTAAGATACGTGCTTAATTGTAGCATCCAGTTGCGCCACTGCTGTACAGCCACACCAACCCTCTTTCCACTCTCAACTGTTATGGATCCCAGTGGGTAGTTTGGTGGAAGCTGTATTATTAGTTCAATAAAGATATCATCAACTGAATAGGTGGCAATGACTTCCCGTGCTGCAGAGCGAGCTTTTACCTGTGTAGAAAAGGCACGCCATTAAAAAACTCCACAGAGAAACACACACCATATATACATATATATATATATAAAAACATAAATACTTTAGATGAGGAAAACACTCAAAAAATATAAATCCACTCATATCTCAGCAAAGTAGAATGAAATTACCAGTCATTTTTCAATCTACTGATTGATTACCATTTTTTAATAAACCAGACAGAAGTATACTGATAGCAGTATCTTCCATTTACCACCTCAACTTCTCCAACATTGTAAACCCTGTATTTTTCTATTTTTTCCAAACAGAATATTAATAAACATAGACTTAATATATTGTTACCAAGCTAAATTATGTTTTCATCATTCATTTAGAATAACGAAACTCCAATGAAACAAAAAAAATTAACACAGTCTGGCTCCGAGAAGTGGCATTTCTTAAAATGTTAGCAAAACACTGTAGTAAATAAAAAAAAAACGACAAAAAGACTTACTAACCGTCATGCCATTAAATAACTGTGTGCTAGTCTGCACAGAAGATATTTCCTGTGCAGAGAGCACGCTGCTGACGTACTTGCTTGTAAATTTATCTACAACATTGAAGACCCGTTTCTCGCAGCTATTCCACCAAAGCCTGACCATGGCCGGCAAGTCTTTCAGCGTGATGTGGTACACGGAGCAGGCCAAGTGCGGGATCTGGGATGAGAGGCCTCCTGCCCCTGGGAAGGGAAGCAAGGATGTTGAAATACGCAAACACTTTCATCACAAATGTTGGTTCCTCCACACCACGTGCAAAAATTTTAATTCCAACGTAACTGCGGTAACTAGAATTCTGTGTACACACCGTTCCTTCTACCTTTGCCACTGTATGTGCTTGCTTGACTCTGCCTTTCTCTGTCAGTCTGGTTTCTTTGTTCCTTTGGCTAACACTTCACAACTGGAAACTCACCCACTAATTTAGAGATGAACTCTAGGCAGACTACCAGAAGTTACAAACAATTCTGTCTTATAGAAACGACAAAATGCCCACTTTGAAGTGAACACACAGTAAGATGTTTGGAGCACGTTTGAGGTTTGCAGCGTTCTAGAGATAAGGGAAATCTTTCTCTTGGGATGTCACGTTAGTAATTTTCTCTTACTGGCATCCGGATAAATTGTTCTGCAACACATAGTAACAAAGTTCAAGCAAAAAAATTAGGAAATGAACGCTCAGTATCTTTGCTTACATCTATACACATACATAAAATAACAATCTCAACGAAGTAACTTTCAAAACTAAATTCTTTTTTAAGTTTCTCAGCTAAAAAAAACCCATCCTGTCTTCTCTCACCGTGGTGGATTAACGACAAGTCTTCTGAACAGCATGACAAAAACACACAAATGTCTCAAACATCTAAAAGAATGTATATAATTTTTTTTTTGTTTTATTTATGTATAAAAATAGAAATTCCATTTAGCATTAAAAAATATCTAGAAGAAATGAAGAAATCCCAGAATACATCACACACTTAGTATTTTAGAATCTTTGCCTACATTCAGTGTTCAGATAGTAGCAATCTATTATTTCTGTCATGAGTAAATAATCTAAGCATTTGGGTTTGGGTTGGTTTTGGGTTTTTTCTTTTCTTGATTTTTCTGATAAACATTTCAACTTTGGTTAAGCTTCAAATGGGAAATGTTAGCCAAAAATTTTTAACGTATGTATGCATTTGTCTGTGTACCGGTAAGATTTTCTAAATATAAAGTTTTAGTCAGAAAAGCATATTTAAACTTCAGCAATAGCGAATGTCTCTGAAATGCACAAATACATTTTTTACTAACCTTTAACATCTAAATTAAGCTCTTCAGTGAAGAAGGTTTTCGTATCCTTATTTGGAACTTCAGAGGTTGGCCCAGAAAAGACAGGGTTTTCAGGCATGAGCCTGAACAAGTGATAAAGCAATTTATTCAAGCTTTTAGTTCTTCTAAGGTATTGTGAGTAGAGAACTCGCAGCTGATAGTGTGAAGAAAAAAAAGCAAATCAAACAACACAAAATACAGATGAGACTTAATAAAATAGAGCTTATTCTATAAATAATACAAATATGTTTCTGTAGGGAGGAAAAGCAAGACTGTGATTTAGAACAAGTGTTTAAGAGTGATTTAGTTCTCTGCACCACTTTGAAAGGTTGTAAGCCCATAAAATGTAGCAAGCTTATTTGAAAATACCAAAAAGAATAATCTATCAATGAATGTTAATTCTTTATTAGTCTAATATTACCAGCCTTAACTATTGCAGTGCAGAAATCTAAGTCTATTGATGCTTTCAAAATTACACTAATGTCACAAAAACAAGAGGTGGTAAGATACATAATTAAAAGTTTTAACAGACTGGACGTAACTTCAAGATTCAAATCAAGTAAGTGTATTAAGAAGTTCAGTTAAAAAGGAAAAGACTCGGAACATTTACCTGTGAAGAAGCTGCTTTGAAGAAAGCTAATGTTAACTTCCAAGTGAGAAGATACCCCAGGACAAGGCAGAACTCATCGCTCAGGGGCTGAATAACTGCGAATTCTCCAACGGGAATGCACTCCAGGATGTTTTCCAGCAAGAGTTCTTGCGTCGCCAGGACAGACATAAGCGCCGCTGGAGGTGATCTGGGGAAGAATGTGACATGGCATCGTGAACTCAAATCTTCAGCAGAGCAATAACTGCATTTGTGTTCACAGCTTTCCTAGAAATCTGTTAGTAAAGCCACGCATGTAGAACATAAAATAGGCCTTTTATTAGAGAAAAATTTACTTTTGGATTCACACATCAGTGCCAGATTTTAAGATTTTTTATTTTTTTTTTCCTGAAATGGTCAGTTATTGAGTTGCAAGACAAATATACCTAAATGCTGGTCACGTAATCTGAGAGTGATCTACAGCTGAGCTGATATAACCGGAATCACGGACAGCTCATTTGCTGACAGGAACAAGTGAACAATGTATCCCCTAATCACTGATGTTTGGGTTTGGGCTTTGGCATTGGATTGAAAAGTAAGAGAAGGTATTAAATACTGGGCTGAAGTAAAAAAAAACACGTTCTTTTTTAAATCAGTTACCATTTCCCTCTTCAAACTGTTGACTTTATCAGATTCAAGCTTATAAAAAAATCAGATCAATTTGGGAGGTTCAAGAAACTGAAGTTGCCTGTGTAGGTGGACACCTTCTGAGTATAGGAGTCCAGCAAAAATCTGTCAAGATTTTACAATATAGAGCACACGTTGCACTTACTTTAGCACAAGGTCAGACTTAAGGAATTATATTGAACGCTTTCAATATTTATGACCCTATTGTCATAGCCACGTCATTTTTCTCTTTTAACATCTCCTGAAAAGACTACTCTGCTGCAAATCTCAACTCCCGTAACATATTTTAAAATAATGAAAACAGTAATTAAAAAAAAAAAAGATGAAAAAATACACACAATGCCAATTCCTCCTCTTCATCACCGTAAGACTTGAGATCTTCATCATCAAATTTAGGCAATTCAGGCATTAATCTAGAGAAATATAGAAAGGAAATATGATTTAATTTTTACTATTTTAATATATTTGATGCATATTTCTTTGCTTATGTCAACATTAATGATAAGCAACAAAACAACAGCAATTATTCCTTCATAACAACACAGACTCTTTAAGAGACATGCCACCATTGCAAATTTGGACCCTGAATGACAAGAGCCAACGAGAATGAACCCTTGTTCAGTTCTTTTCCAGACCCTTTACACTTCCCAAGTCATGCTATAAATCAACTTCTCTCAGAATAAAGCTATTGCAACTTTAAGCCTCAGTATAAGTCAAAGATAATTCCAGCTTCTTATGCTTAATCCATGGGCCTTGCAATCTGCATTTTAAGCAGTCAAATGCACAAGCTATTTTTCAAATTGTTTTCTCTCATTTGGTATGAGATATCAAAAAAGTTCATAAGACCACTACATATTTTTTTCCCACTTTCTTCATTTTCTTATCTAAACTACTGCAAATAAAAAGGTCATACTTTTCAATGATACTGCAGACGCAGATCAAACCTGGAATATTTCAATTTGCATTTTAGAATTCTCCAAGTGTTAAACAGGAGCTGTCAATAAATAGCTTTACAGATTCAATACCAGTATCTGTTTCACTATGGCACAGAAAATAAGAGTTATCTTCATGTGCTGCAGCAAAATTTCTCAGTATATATTTAAGTCTACTTTTACAATTAAATTTAGCATTCAGAACTTTATATTATGTTCCCCTATGTGGAACACAAATTGTCCAGCTAAGGATTCTGTCCTATAACAAAACATGACTTTCCCAAATACATCTATAAGTGCGTGTTTTACAGCACATTTAAAAAAAAAAGAAAAAAAAAAAAAAAAAGGAGGCAGGGATAAGTTAGGAGGAATTGAGTAAAGTGAGTGAGAAATTTTTTGATTCTTACTTATACAACATGTGGTAGACAGAAATCTGCACAGGTCTAGCTCGGAAAAGCAACAATGGAGATAGAGTATTTAGTACAGTCTGAAGTTTATCTGGAAGATTTGTTTTCTGGCCTGCAACAAACTTTGCTGGCAATTTATGGTTTAATAACTGATCCTTTGAGATGTATGTTAGAGCTTCACCCAAAGATGTTAACACTGAGTTCTGAAAGGAGCCTTCAGATGCATTTTTTGTTTCTCCTATTTAAAACAGAGAAGGACAAGCTGTGATACAGAACAGACAGGTGATATTATAAACAAGAAAAAATTTGACACAATTACTAGAAACATCTCAGACTGTGCTTATCAGAATCCATCTAGTTTTAAAAGGCACAATGTTGAGTGCAATTACTTTGCTAATTAGCACATATGTGTTCAAAACAGTGACTTATTATAAGATATGCTGACATAATATTTCTATAAATTCAAAAATACGTCCTGTCAAGTTCTATTGCAGAAAAGTCCGAGAGGTACCACCATTACCCTCCTTGCCATATACTTGCCTGTGATTTTCACCAACAAAGGTAACAGCAAATTGTGAATTCCTTCAGAAAAGAATTCTTTCCATTCACTGATCAAGTTCACAGGAAGGTTTTCAGTAGTTCCAGGAGCTGCAACTTCAAAGTAAGCGCTAAGGGCTGACGCTAAGTCACAACTGACACAAGCAAAAATCTGCACAAGTGGGACATGATAAAGTGAACGGTTTTCACTTGTTGTCTGTGAGGAAAAAAAAAAGAGGAAGATTTCTTAACTATAAATTAGCTTTAAAATATCTTTCACATTCCCCATCTACACCAGAAAGTGTCATTTCAAAGAAGACTAAATTGTGAAAACTAGCTTAAAACTATTTTGGGGAAGAAACGAGTTTAAAAACATATGTTTTATTAGTATTTGATGAAAATTATTTCCAAGTCTCATCAATATTTAGTATTCTGGATTGCCTCCTTAGTATGACCTTCTTTTCCAAACGTCAGAAAGAAACTGCCACCAAGTGGATTCAAACAGAAATATACACAGATGCATATTTGGAGCACCTGTGCAGCCAAGTGAGCCAACACTGATATGGGAAGCATTCTCACTTTTCTCTCCCAAACACAAAACCTTAACAACATGATGCTTGTGTTTCCAAACTGCAACTGAAATTGGCAAGACGCTGCTGGGAACTAGAAATTATTGAAGTGGCAGCCAGGAGAATATCTCCTCCTTCCCAACATAGCTGCTTCTTTTTTTTCTTCATCTTACCACCTTGCCCAAAAAAAGGAAGACTGTTAAATATTAAAAATATTCCAAGCCACTTAATCTATGCAACAAGTTTTTCATACAAGTTTGTTGCTTCTTTTGTTGTAGGTCTTTAATGAAAAAATACAGTTTTGAGATACATACAGCACAGGTAAGATTAATCCTGAGACCAAGAAAGGCCACATGGAAGTTTCCAGCCTGCCCTTACAAGTGTGTAGTGACAGAGGGTGCTATAATTAGCGAACAAACAAACAAACCAACCAATAGCAAACAAACAAACAAGCAAGCTAGAAGGTGAAAGATTCTGTAGCTTTATCTGATTAATTAAGAAGTAGTCAGCTGTTCACTTGACTTGTTTTCTAGCGGCATTAGAATATAATTTTCATGTTTCATGTGATCAGATATTGAAATACAGATACTCCTTTTCATTTAATTTTTATATGTCATGTTAGACTTTGGTCTTAAAGGGGTATTGTTTTTCAACATATAGATCTTCAGCAGACAAATTTCAAAATTATTCTCCAATTCACAATGCCATTACTAAACATTATATTATGTCACGGGGGAAGTAATTTCATGTCCATATGCAAAAAGAAACAGGAGGTACTGTACGGTTTGTGCTTTTAAGCCACATATGACCTTCATCAAAAGAAGGATTTTGAGTAACTCTTTAATGCTGTGTCAAATATTTCCTAAGCTGAGATAACTATATCCCTCTCATATCCAGAGAATCTAAAAGGTAAGTACATAAAAATCAGAGAAGCAACACTGGCACTCATGAAGTAAGTAAAGTTTATTTTATTAGCTCTGTATTTTGACTGAGATGCCTTTTAAGATAGGTTAGCTTTGAAATGCTGAGCACCTAGCTATTAATATAGATTTCTAAATTGATTTGTATTCTAAACTCCAAGTAAGAACCGTTAAGAGTGCTCTGATTTCCATTCCTCTTGGCAATCCTCACACACTTCTGTTCAAATTTAACTGCTCTGTGGCATAGCTTCTGTAATATTTTACTGTATCACCCTGATGCCCAACTTCTCACCTTGTACATACACAAGTGAACTTTTAACGTACCATTTTCAAACACGTAGGATGAAACTTGGATGGGACAGCCCAGTAAGACTAGAAAAAATTAGTTACTTTGTAGCCTATTTTTTAACACATCTCCCCGCCCTCCCCTGCACCAGTCCAGTAGGTTCAGGGGCACCAGGAGGATCCCAGTAAAGCCACAGCACAACGGTTTGCAACAGCCTCTTTGCTGTTACCTCTAACCAAGCCAGCATGGAGCACATGATGAAGTCCCACTCGTTGTCAGCCAAAGGAGCTGTGGAATACTTCAGCAGCAAGGGAAGGTAGCGAATCATCTCTATGTTGAAACCAAGCAGCTGAGGACTTGTTTCTTTCAGATTGCTGTAATAAAAATACAGTTCAAGCTTACATATCTTCACGTTGCAGACACAAGAGTATTTATATTCTTGCCTTCACTCCTCCTCGTGGGACAAATTAGTTTTGCACCAGGACTGTGCTTTGTCCTTCATGCTTCTGATAGCCTGTCTTTCAAAGTTAGAATACCACAGTAGCTGCCGAGTCTAAGTCAGTCAGTCAACAGGTACAAAACAGACCATCAGAGTTACTTGCTCATTTGCTTGTTATCCAGAGTCCTAAAATCGTACAATTTAACATATTCCCTTAAGTAAGACACTTACACAAACTATGAAATTTAGAAATTTTTACTAAATCAATGGAAGAAAAAAAAAAAGTTACTGATTTTAAAAATAGAGTATTATAAGTCCTCAAGTGTCCAAATAACATCCGTTATTTCAAAACTTTGTGGCCTGGATCTTTCTCATTAGACTCAAGATAAATAAACATCTGCATATTTTCACTCCTTGCTGGAAGCTTTCCAAGTTATATTTTCAGGCCCAGAATTTTAAAAAACAGACACTAGAGTTTGGTATACAAATTTTCTTTCTACTACCTATATTTAGGTCAGAATTTGGAACTGAATTTCCAGTAACACCTGCAAAAGTTGGTAAGTTCTGAATCACTTCTGAAAACAGTTGATACCTAGGTGCATTAAAAAAGTTCCTAGTTCCCCAGCCTTCATCCACCCAGGTAATTTTCTTCAGTATGAGTTATTAGATACTTAAAGACATGTATACTAAACTGAGGGATGTGATTCTACGAGGGTGTATAAATGTAGTATTAGAGCAGTGGCTGGCAGTTTGTAACTTACAAATTGATTTTGCTGAATTTGTTTTGAGTTAATAACCACTCTGTATTTTTAAACTCTTGGTTTAGAAACCAAAAAAAAAGTCAAAGATGCACTCACCAGCTAAAGAGAAAGCTGTCCTCATTATCATTTTTCCAAGTTATTATGATTTTTAGTATTCCAGGTAGTAGATGATCACAATCAATACTTCTGTCTTTCAAGCAGGAGTTCAAAATGGAAAGACACCCAAATGCTCCTATAACATAATAAATACATCATACTCAACAGGTCTTAATTAACAAGAAAAAAAAAACACATTAGAATGTGTGTCAATTGATTGGACTGTTTTATTTGAACTTAACATTAATAGACAGTTTGTATAATACCTAAGCTTTCCTCTTTGAACACTTAATCCAGAGATGCCATTGTTAAATCAAAAATACTATATCCAACCCAAACTTAGAAAAAAACAAAATAAAAATGCCCTTAAACCAACCAAAAACTCATGTAAGATTCACTGTTGATTTATACAATTAATAAAAAGGAAAAATACCTGCTAAGATTTACTTATGCTACTAAAAATGTAGTATTCTAGGCAAGAAAGCACAAAAGCAGTATTAAGAAAAGGGAAAGTTCTTTCTTTTAAATGATGTGTAATTCGAACATGTAGAAGGACTATGTGTGAGCATTTCCAAAGACTTTTCTTGAAAAGCAACAAGTTGCTTTGAATATCTAATGGATATTCAAAGCAATTTTATAACACATCTCAGTCACCTCTACGTATTTTTTCGAAAGCTGCTCATGTACAGTGGTTCTGACTCGGCACATGATATTCCATGCACTGGAAGAACTACTAGTAAATCTTTCAGTTCTAATTATGTACCTTGCAGAATAGCTTGTACTTCCTTAACAAGACAGAAGACTACTATGCCAAACAGTCTAGAAGAAATAGGCAAACTGAGAAGACATTTCTTTTTAGGAAAACCAGTATTATTACAATTAACATTTTATCTAGCAGCAAACATCACTACAAATAATGTTCTTAAATCCCAGTGAAGTGGACTGAGGTTAACACCATACTCACCAGCAGTGCTGGAAAGCTCTGCCTGTGTGCATGTCATAAGTTTGGCCACACAGTGGAAGACAAGTTCTTTCTTTTCTTCCTCAATTAAAAAAGGCGACAGACACTGAAGCGTATGCAGCCTGCCCTCTGTTAGTGGCACAAACCTATTCATGCAGGCAAAAACATCAAGAATGAAATGAACCCAAAACTGTAACTAGTAAACAAAATGTCAACTGTTTCATAATGATCTAATACACTATGACATAACTAATCCCCCACACTAAACCGAGTCTTGCTTTTACATACCATACACATATATTAGCAAAATTTTAGTCTTCCACTGTCCTTCATCAGAATCGGTATCATTTAATCATAGAATCACAGAATGACAGGGGTTGGAAGGGACCTCTACAGATCATCTAGTCCAAACCCCCTGCCAGAGCAGGATCCCCTAGGGCAGCCCCACAGGAACGCGTCCAGGCGGGTTTTGAAAGTCTCCAGAGAAGGAGACTCCACAACCTCTCTGGGCAGCCTGTGCCAGGGCTCTGTCACCCACACACTGAAAAAGTTTTTCCTGACGTTGAGGACATTACCAACATTTGAAACAAACTAGAAGTTTATAGGCAGCAGTATTAAGATACCCTTCTGCTGTCTTAAAAAGTTGTTTCATCTCACAGGATATGGTGTTTTCCGTACGAATCACTTTTGCCATGGTTAAGGACCAGAGTCTTCCGTGCTCCTCCGATCTTCAAAGGAGAAGAAAGACCCTGATTAATATGCACAGCTCACAATAAAAGCACTTAGATAAAGTTTGAATTGATATACATAAGGAAATACAGTGACACTTAACGCTCTATACGATGCAAAATACAGAGTTAAGAGCTGTTTTACTTCTTTTTACATACCTATCAAATATTGCTTGCTGAAGGGTAGTCGTATTACTAAGTGTGCTGAATTTCTCATATGTGATGTGCATTTCTTCTAACATATGAAGATATTCCAGGAGCAGATAAGGAGGGTTCTCCAATTCTTCGATCCATTGTAATGAGTACAACAATTCTGCAACTAATTCAACAACAAAAGTTGTTGTTTACAAGCAACTGCTGAATATATGCAGTGCATAAGCAAGAAGTTTCCGGTCAAGGTTTTGTTGGGTTTTTAATATGTTTGTAATGCCTTAACAACATTTTATTTACACACAGTCTCAGTGGCTTCAGAGCATAAACCAGGTATCTGTCATTGCATCATAAAACACAGGAATAAAAAAAGCTAAAATAATCTAAATATCCAGGAAATTTTAAAGCAAATTAAGCATGACGAACTCTAAACTCCTTGCTATTCTCTTGGGTTTTTTTGAGGTTTTTTTAATATATATTTCTTGCAAAAAAAAAACAAAACCAAACTATTTTGGTGCTGATAGTTAGCATATGGTTTCTTCATTACCTTACAAGATCTACACTGAACAATTACACTTCTCACCATGTAGAGAACTTTGGAGACAAAATTGTTGATTTGATAATGCTGGCTCTAATTTGATTTAAAAAACAGTATTTTTCCTGGTGGAATTGCTGTCAGGGGATTTATACAATGATGGGGATACAGTTCTTATTGTCCACTCCTGCCAATGCACCGTGTGCTTCGGCAACAAACAACTTTAAATTTCTTCTCCAAATTCAAAGTTCTCTTAAGATAGTAGGTATATAATCACAAAAGGTCCTACAAATATAAACACTATACTTATGCTTACTAATATATATATATATACACTTTTAAAAGAGAACTGAAGGGAAAAAAACAAAACCAAAACACGGTAAAAAGATGATTTATCATATCTGTATGCCACAATTTGACTGCTCATTTCTAATTATCCATTCAGGTTAATTTACAACTAATATAAAATGAAATTCCTTTACGGTTTACCATTGTAACTTACTTATATTGTCAACTTTCTTTCTTTCTGCATCATCATTTTCATGGACTATACCATTTTCCAATTCGAGTAGCACCATTTTACTCAGTAAGGCTGAAGTACACAGATGGCCTGGGAGTTTAGTTGCCCCACACAGCTTAACACATGATCCCAAAGGTTCACAATTCATACTAAGCCTTCCTTCCAAAAGAGGTTTGTGCATCCACTGTAATATGTGCATAAAGAGAGTATGAACAAATAATTGACATTTTAATGATGCATAGAAGAGCTAAGATCTGTTTAACTTGGAAAATCCTGAATTATTTAAAAAAAAAAAAAACCAACAGGGAAAACACAAATTAACACCAAAAGTGTAATAGTGAGGATGACCCACTCCAGTATGTTAAAGAAAACTCTAAAAGTACAGCAGTAACTTGAAACCGCATTGCTATCTCAGAAGTAAATAGGTATCTTCAGAACTCTATATATAATTACAAGACATACTATGGTTACAGAAATTTGGTGGTTGGTCAGGACATTTATGTCCTTCACCACTCTCTAACTCTACATATGTCAGCATTTTGTTGACAGCCAGCACATCATGTTCCTCTGTGAGTCTTACAGAATAATCAACTTATAGATAAGAACATCTTCATAAGGTATATTTTGTCAGACAAATTCTTGAACTGTACAGTAACCTGCTGGTGTTCATGCAGAAAAGGGTAATTTCACAGATTCTGATTTAATCCACTAGTACTGAATGGGGCCATAAACACACAGCTTTTTGTCTGTCGTCACAGAAAAAGACCGAAAAGAACCTCTGCATAGACACAGGCACATTCATAGCGGCAGTGCCACATCAAAATTAAGAATGCTTGTCGCCCTAAAGGACAGAGACATGAAGTAAGACCGACTACCGTGTGCAAGCCCATTATCGTTTTCATACCTCAGTGGATAGAGACTCGTGCAATTTCCCCCACTCAGTTTTGTTTGGCGTGACAAGCTCAACATATGATCCCACAAGGTACCCAGACTGTCCGTCAGCTTCCATAAGCTTAGACAACAAATCACTAACTGCAGAGATCAAAACCTGAAGGCTGAGAAAAGGAGAAAATGCTGCAGACAAGTGTGGGACTATCCAATAAAAGCAAACTGGTTTATTTTACATCAATGCCATGCTATACCAACAGTGTCTTAAGTTATGTTCTACCCACAGTTCTCACCTCTGGTAGGCTGAAAAATCATTGAACCATTAAGGTTTGAAAAGACCTCTATGCTATGATGATCAAGTCCAACCGTCAACCCAACACTACCATGACCATGTCTCGAAGTGCCACGTCTACATTTTTCTTTGAACACCTCAAGGGATGGAGACTCCACTACTTCCCTGGGCAGCCTGTTCCAATACTTCACCACTTTCAGTAAATAAATTTTTTGTAATATACAATCTAAACCTCTCCTGGCCCAACTGGAGGCCATTTCCTTTCATCTCATTGCTTGTTACTTGGGAGAAGAGACCGACACTCAAATCTCTCAGTAATACTGATACCAATTAAAAAAAAGAATAGCATAGCACTGATCTTAGTTTGAAAAACAACATATTATGAAACATATATATATCACAATTACCTTTTAACATCCAAAGAGGAAGACTGAATCTGATTCTTGACCCACAGTGCAGATTTGTGCAAAAAGATACTCCGTTTCTGCATACTGCGAAGCTGACGCACAAGTGAATTTACACCAGACATCCAAGTATGTTTTAACTTACATACAAGTAAATCTATTGTAGGGAAAAGAATAAAAAAAAATAACAGACAGACAGGCAAAACCACCACAAACAGGTAAACTCAAATTACGACCTACAGCATACATAGACAACCGCATGTCTAAAGGTCCTAGTTATTGCTTACATGCAATAACTATCAGGGACAAACATACAGATTTCTTGTTGTAGAGCAATTTTAAATTAACTCTGTCACACAGGTAATACTTATTTGACGATGAGTGATCTTCCTGTAGTCTACAACAATACATCCATATGGTCTTTAAAAATCTCACATCTTTTTAGAACACGGAAACACCAAACATTCACAATATCAATAGTCATTTGCACAGTAGTGGTGGTTTTCAGGATGTCCTACTTTACTTCTACAAGAACGCTGCAACATTTCCTCCTTTGTATGTATGTCAGGAAATGCATACATTAATTTATCACTCTCAAATTCTGCATTCAAAGAATATAAATCAGGATCTCGGTCTGAAAATGAGACATTGGTGGAGAGAGGAATGGGTCACAATCTGTCAGAGCAACTTGACCAATACAAATGGTTTCAGAATAAATATATGTATCTTTAAAGAAGTGATCACTCACATTTCTTCCATATGATCCTCAAATTGCAGAATGAACAAACTAAGTTATGTAGCACTCAAAAAAAGTATGGAGTATCACAGCCTCAAGGACAGCTAAAGCACAGGGATAGTAACACCAAAAACATTCAAAAAACTTATAAAGATGTACAGTACTTGATGTTTAGTAGTAACTACTTGTTTCTAGTAGTGAATTAAAGCACAGATTTTCACATCAGTTACAGCTGCAAGCGTTTAGAGTCCGTAAACTCAATATTCTATTACATACTTGAATCTGTTTTATCAAAAAATGCAGATGTTCTCATCAACTACGAAAAGGTTCCGTTGAAGTCCTTTTTCCAAATTACCTGTTAAATGCGTAGCATCCTGCCTCTGAGCACACAACTGGAAGATGGTAAGCAGCAAGTCTTCCGAGGACGGCATCAGTAAACACCCTTTAACCGAGCTGAAAAAGCTTGAGGCTACATCGCAGATGAAAGATACTGATGGTTCAGTATTTCCAGCTTCAGAAAGATCCTTGGCTTTGGAAAGAGCTGCTTGAAGTTTATCAATAATCCTTTCCACAAAAGTTTCACCAATCAAAGATTCTATCAGGGAGAGGAAAAAGACAGCATGCTTTGATTACTTGGTAAACATGACCATTCAAAGACATCACATTAACATGTACTGATTTGGTTTTTATTTACTAATTTTGAGTGCAAAATAAAGTGCAAACTAGTTTCAATCTAACATACATCTAAACTCTCTTTCTTATTGCACAGTCATCTAGGATCACTCAAGCCAAGTTTCACATTGCCAAGTGTCCTTTCCCTAAAGCAGCAAAAACAGCTCAGAGAAAAAGTTGAGCAAGTGGAGAGTGATCCCTTCCCCTTTGATGCTTTCCCAGCTTCTGGCAATAAATTGTGAGCCAGAGATTACACCTGGACCATTGCATATAATTAACTCAATCAGACCAATCTTCCGTGAATAAGCTTAGACCCTTTCTCAGCAGATCTCGGTAGACCAATCCTATTTACCCTCAAACTCCACGGCATTCTGTGGCAATGAGTTCCATTATTTAATTATGAACTGTATGAAGAAGCAAGACTGCTATCTAAACATCTGTAAGCAACCTAAGGTTCTTCCACTTAAAGAAATAACAAAAAATGTCTTCCTATTTCTCCCTACTGTGGCCAAAGTGTAGGGCCTTGCACTTGGTTTTACTGAACTTCATACTGTTGGCCTCGGCCCATTGACCCAGCCTGTCCAAATCTTTTTGAAAGTTCACATACTCTATTTTGTCCTAAATCACTAAGTCAAGAATCACCGTAGTGCCTGAAGGTCTTAGACTTCATCCAACATGCATTAAAACCAGGTCAAAACCCAGCACAAAACAAGCTCGGCAATACCTCCAGCTCTACAGCAAAAAAAACCCAGTCACCGGGCAATCAGCCCTAGGACACCCCTGACTCACAAACAAGCAAGCTGGACAGAGAGAGAACAGGTTTTCCTGACGCTCTTCTACAGCAAAAGCTCCAGTAACAGAAAAAAAATCTTACAACACCTTCAGGATGCGCTAGATATGAACATCCACTGCGGTCAACTTGTTGTGTGCATCTCTGAAACTTGAAAGCACCATGACTGTGCCCAGCATTCAGATCAACTCAAGTCTGTTACCTCAGGGATCACAGCAAATGCCAAGTTTAAGAAAACACAAATGACAAGTTTACACAGAAAACAAAGAAAATCAAACTCTGCTAAAAGTCTATATCACAGATACCACAAAACACAAGGAAGAAATCAAATAGATCTGAAATAGGATGTTATTAATTAAAAATAGAGTACATATACAGCATAAGTGCATACACACAATTTTTAAAACACACAAATGTAACTGAAAATTACTCAAAGTAATGAAAAAATCCTTTAACAATGCAGTACCCACACAGGCATAGGTCTATAACCTATGTTTTATATTCTAGTTTTGAAGGTAAACTTCGGACGGTATGGTTTAAAAATTAATACTATTTTACAGCACATCAGCTAATAAATCAAAATTAATTGAATTTTCCTCAGGTTTTCCAGACTCACAAATCTGAATGTATTCTGTGAACACGGACTTTTGTTCAGCAAAGTAGACCCAAAATGTCACTGTTGCAAGTTAGTGCTTACAAAATTAAACTGGACATGGTTAATTGGCTCAGGCAAAAAAAAAAAAAAAAAAAGAAACAAACAAAAAAAAAACCCTAAGCAAACCAATCAAAAACTACCAAAAAAACCCCAACACCAAAATCACAGAAAAAAGCCTAGTGGCATCCCTTCTATTCTGGAAGACCTCAGATTCCTTTGAGCCTTCTACAAAGCATAAGTGTGGTATTTACACTTGACAAACTGCAAGGAATAAATATGCTTACCATTTTTAATGTGTTGAGACAGCACTAAGCTCAGGAGGGTCCATCTTTCTGAAGAGGATGACTCTGATGAGGCTGCTATAGGTTCCAAACCCAGGTGACAGAGATCATCTGCCAGCATTACAAGCCTTTCTCCAAGCGTTTCTCCTTTCAGCCAGTCAGAGACTAAGGAAAGTCTTGTTGCGCTTGAGCATGCCTGAGGCACAAGAAAACAATTCAAAGACTCTTTTGAGGGTATTAACTTTTGTTACTAACTAAGCATAAAACTGCTCTGTCAAACCTGCCACACACAGAGTGGCAATCATGTCATCTGCCATGAACAGTAAGTCTCTAGGTGTTATGTCTGCAACAATCCCCACAACTTTGGTCAGAGACAGCAGCTCACGGCTAGGTCAGACCTCTACTTCAGAGTGAAACAAGTCACCTTCTGGAAGCTCTTCTTTTTCCTTTCCTCCAATTATAGAGCCCAGGGAATGCCTACGTTGGAGTTATCGTTCTAACTTTTGGATGACCAGGTTGGCTAAAATAAAATCTATTGGTAACATTAAAGTCTATATAAAGCATCTCTAGAAAGAAACAGAAGGCCGCAAATCAGAAAAACATTATTTTGATGATAAATCACTGTAAGTTACAAAATCATAAAAACTGAGGATCCCTAGAATACAAAGTATCTGTGAGGAAAGATATTATGGTCAACACACTGGATTGGAAATCAAGTGCTAAGAGGTCTTGTGCAAAAATTTGTAATACACTTCATATTTCACCCCAGGCAATCACTTAAATGCCAGTCTCTCAATATCCCATGTGAAAAAATGATACTACCTTTTCCTAGCAAGCATGAGGTCAGGGTGATGATACAAATAATCTTAAATTATTGGTCTACTAACCAGCTCAATTCTCTCTAGCTTAGAAGGGTTGACCAGAAAGAAATCAGGAATCTCCCTGGCTCAAGGAGTAAACTGACCAAAATCAGACGGAACAAAGATGCTTCTGTTTTGGTATCATCATTTCACTTCTAACACTGTCCCCAAATTCAACATAGCTTAAAAAAGCAACACGTGAACTATTACTGTAAGATTGACAAACTATGGAAATTATTACTATTTAAACAATAATAATTTTAAAAAGTCCTTCAAACACATATAATTCTCAAAGGTAAAATGAGGGAAATATTCAAAACAACACAAAACAAGAACGAAAAAGACGTAAGAGGTACCTTTTGAATTATCTGGAGAAAAATAATCCATTTCAGATCCATCTAAAAAGAAAAACAAAATTCCACAATATTTACCAGATTCTTATCAAATTCTTTGCTGAACAGGAAGCATTTAATACAATTTGAACTGTCAGTTTTACAGCTTGATTTTCTGCAGGGGATACGCAGAAGTTGCTACTTTTCAGTAACAAAGTTATCATTCATATTATTTTTGGCTTCTGAGTCTTTCTCTACCACACAGATAATAAGGGACTGTATTGACAGGAAACTCCACCAATGACCAACATAAAAGCACACTGTATAAAGACGCAAGAACAGAGAAATCTTGATGTTACTTTTTTTTAATGAAGTACACCATATAAGAGGATGTACGTCATAACCTTTCACACCAACACTGTCATGTCAACCCTTCCTAAACCTACCTTCCTTACACTGAACTTACGCAAACTCATGTAGAGTATCCATTCCACAGCCCCAAAACAAATTAACCAACCACAGCCCACAAAAAGACTAGTCACTTCAATAAAAAGCTAATGATAAAAAGTACAAGAGTCATACCTTCGTTAAATCATCGAGAATGATCTTACGTTCTTCATTACTGTTGCAACAATTAAGAACACTGTACAAAATATCAACCAGAAAATGTGTGTCTTTCCTCCAGTCTTCTTTCAGCCAAGTTATTAAATTCATATACAAGAAGTGTACAGATGGACTTCCAGGAAGACCTTTCACTTCATTTTGGGATTCAGTTTGAGCAGAGCTGGCATCGTTAACCTGCTCTAAGAGCACTTGAAAAACTTTGTTTGAAGGAAAAGAGTTGAGCAGGGCAGAGAGAAATTTCAAATGCTGTTCTGACTTCTGTTCACTGACATACACAATACTTAGTTCAGCAAGGCTGCACACAAAGTTTTCTAAAGGTTCTTTCCTTAGAGGTGAACTCTGCTGCAAATCAGTCTGTATTTCAGAGTCACTATTTCTCACTTCTGTGAGCTTTCCACTCTCTGTGTTTTTTTCAGATTCATCCTCATCCATAAATCTGATTTTTAGAGATTTTCTGTTGTTTGGTTTTGTAGCACTCTTTGGATTCTGAAGAATTTCTAGCATACCAGATATGGCAAACAAAGATTTCTCATCAGCATCCAACGTATCGACATGAAGTACACACATTTTTAAAAGATGGTCCCAAAAATTCGACAACAGTTTCTGGAAAACTTCATCTGCACCATCACCACTGGAGAGTTCTGCTTTAGCTTCCCAGAAGCTCAGCAGTTCTGCTATTTGATAAAATAACGGTCCATTTTGTAACCTGGGCTCCTTAAGTACAGCATCGGTAAGAGGAATTAGCTATAAAGACAAAAAAATTACTGAGCAACAGCAATCCAACTAGATGATCATTTTATTATTAACAATACCAGGAAATTTCTGTTATTTTGAAAAATATTCCAGAAGTAATTCTGAAAACATCAGAATTACTCATGCTTGAACACTTAATAAAAACATACAGGTTGGGATGCTTTTTTTGGGTGGGGTTTTTTTGGTATAATTAAAACCACACAATAAAAGGGATGATTAGATAGCACGGATAAAAAATTAACTAAAGTCAGTGACATTATTTTTCCCATAAAATCTAGTAAAACTTTCAGCCAAGAACTAAATCCTCACAGAAATTTACCTTTTCCTTCAACTTTGCATCATTAAATGTACACACTAGAATATTAAGCATCTCTAAGAAATACCTGGTCGCATATAAGCATTCGATGAACTTGTCTTTGATCATCTTCCTCATCTATTTTCTGCAGGAGGGCAAAGCGCAGGCATTCCATAAATGCAGTTACAATTGCTGAACTTTCCGAAGGGCTGGCGACCGCTCGCTCACTCGACAACCTGTCGAAAGGCAACGTTGAGGGGGGGGCACACTCAGTCACCCCCAGTTCCAAGGAACCTGGCACATTCGTCACAAGTGTAACCTCAGTTGTGTCTCGCCAATAGGAGAATATCGAACGGTTGATAGGAGTCGGATCAAAACGAATTCAAGAGGACACATTTCAAGAGTCAAAATGATAATCCAGGCATTTAATATAATTTACATTAAAATATACTTTTTCATCTCGTTTTAGCATTCATTAAAAAAGTAGGAACGTGAACATAGACCGACCTAGGCGGGAAAGGACCTTAGAGATCATTTAATCCAACCTCCCTGTCATGGGCAGGGACGCTTCTCAACTAGACCGGGCAACACATGAGGACCTAACAGGAATCGAACCTGCGACCTTGGTGTTAACAGCACCATGCTCAACCGAGTGAGCTATCTATGTAAAGAGAGGAAACCTCTCCAGTCAAACATACTAGCCATTTGTCAAAACTTCTTTGAAATTCTCCATACACACCAGAGAGGATCAGAAAGTGTCACTTTCCACCACTATAGAAAAAAAAAACCAACAAACTAAAACAAAAAAAACACAAAAGACAGTTTGACCATAGTCAGTTTGAGTCTGAAGAACTGGGATTTGTTTGCTTTTCAATGAAATGAGATGTGAACACAAATTACCAGACCAATATCACAACCATTTTACTGCTTATAATATAATCCCATGCGCTTTTCAAAACCAACCCCTACATAACTCTCTTCCCCAGGGAAGGGCCACATGAACATCAATCTAGAATTGATTATTGTTTTAATAAGTTACATTTTAGTTTTTCACAAATAACATATATATGCTTTTGAGTACACAATGCACATGCATCTATTTAAATTAATTTGATGGAAAGTTGGTTTTGACGTATTTTAAAGGCAAAAATGAGAGCAGTTTCAATCCTTTAAAAATGTGTATCACAACAATTAAAGTTCCTGCATATAAGAAATTTCACAGTGTTGCAACTCCCAATAATCTCTAATAATTATGGACTGGTGAGAAGAGCCTGATACCTTTAAAGTCACTCTTAATTTCCAATTAATTTCCTATTTTAAAACTTATTATGGAATAAACACGAAGCTTGGCAAGAGAAGACAAGAATGCTTTAGGTAACAAAGACATAATAAAATCGAAAAACGGCTAAAGGTTTAAGAAGAGAGGGACAGCCATAAAAGACTGACTCGAGTTTTGGATATTTACAACTATTTTAAAAATACGACTTTCAAATACGACACTGCAAACAGTCTTTTCTCAAACAATAAATCAATGCATGTTTAAATATCCTTAAGTCAAATGATACGCTACTTATCTTTAAATGCCTAAAGAAGATTAGCTCTCCTACTTCCAAACGTAGAAGAGACTGATTTCAAATAAATAAATAAACAAATAAATTTGTGATTCATACCCTTGAATTACAGAGCTGAAAAAAGTTCTGAAATATTCCAGTTTTGGTTCTGCGATGCCAGGAGGTACTTTGCTAATGAATGGCAAGAGATTTGGGTATATGACGGTAGCAAGTCCTCGGCCACCTTCTCGAAGCACGGTCCACAGCTTTGGTAGAACTCCCTTCCTGGCATTTACATGACTCCAACAGTCCTACAGAAAGGAATACACTTACTGTAAATTAAATAGGAATATGTTACTTGGGAAGAAATACAAAGCTAGACATTTCATCCATCTCCCTATGCCACAGACAAAACAAGTTTTTGCAAAATTTACTTTGACTTGCCAGTATTTTTAAAACTTTGTAAGCTTGTGAATTTAAGAAGTTAACATGGTAAATCTGTTTCTGTATTGTTTAAAATCAGTGGATCTTCCGTTAGCAAACTGCAACAGAAGGCTTCTCTTTAATAATGCTTTAAGGATGCTTCATAAAAATCATTATTGTACCCGGTCACGTATTTAATTCTGAATTCTTATTATCAAGAATAAGCAATTATTTCAAAGTCCTAACTTTAGAAGCATCACTAACTTCAAAACTCCCCTCAAAAATCTTATGATGGTTACAAAATACCTTGGTACTTTCCTCCCACAGTCTGAAATTTTTTGTCATCTGATCAGTCATAGTTCTATCTTTTTATTTATATCTGTATTTACAGCAAGCTGAGCAAAGATTTTTTTTTCCCCATAAACTGTCAGTTTATACCAGCAGTTACAGAAGAGATTTGCAGCATTAAACCCCCAAAACATCCCAGTCTCCGGCAACAACAATCATGCTACTAGTAACTTCAGAGCTGGTATTTCATTTAAAATTTTAAAAAAATAAAATAAACAAAAACAAGTTATAGAACTGAGCATTGAATTACAAGGGGAAAATACACCAAGAATGCATGGCAGGTCATTTTTATAACCATCTTTAAACAAGAAAGAGTTTTTAAGTATTATTTTACTTATTAGCAACTATATTTAATCATTTAATCAAAGGGATTCAGGGTAATTTAATTAAACTTATAAAAGAGCTCTGTCTTTCAGATATGCTGGACACAATATATTGAAAGGCTACACTGAAAGAAGAAGGAGCACGTAGCATTGGTAAGTTCATTTCAGTAACTGCAAAGAAAACCCGGTCAAGCTGTTCTTCCTAATTCTACACAGAAGACAAACGCGCTTGGTAAAAAGTTAAAGTTGAGTAAATTATCTGCCCCTTAGGTTTCCCACATTACCTCAATAGTGGCAATAGCATAAAGAACAGCTTCCCAGAGAGCAGGACACACCGCTGCATCGCTGTCGTCAATGCTGAGAAGAACAGCAGGACAAACTCTTGCTGCTTCAGCTTTCACCAGCTCAGGTAAGTACTGGCAAAAAGCAGAAGCCAGCTCAAAGAAAGCTGAGCGAACCTGGCAGAAAAAAATAAAACCTCAGTCAAACAACAACACTGTGTCACTACATGTAGTTTATAATGTTCCTTTTGATGTCACTCTAACTTAAAACATGCGGTCCCCATATTTTATCATATCAGCAAAGTTTGATAGGTCTGTTTAATATTTTAAACTAATTTGTTCGGTATTAAAACTCTTATCAAATTTTTTAATTTTAATATACTTCTCAAAAGGCATGTTTTTCCCAAAAGCACCTTGAAAATTCTTACAAAAATTCTACGCACTACTGGTCTTAGCAGATCAAAGACCAATAAAATGGTTTAAAAAAATGAAAATCTAAACCCACTAGGAACACAAGCAGTAAGCTGACACAGTTTGTATCTTTTACACAAAATCTGAAATGACAGCAGATTGCCAAGAAGTTGATGATGGTGACATGGAAATAAATCAACCTACTGGGCAAATTTTAGAGCAATATTGTCTCTTTGAGTTCTATAAATCTGAAGGCTGTTTCATACGTAAGTCAGCAAAGTACAAAGTTAATTCTCATAGAATACAAGTAACTAATAATTGCATAGGTTCAGTGTATTATCTTTACCTAAGCCCAAGTAAAAATAAAGAAGAAATTAAAAGGTCACCTGTGGTATGCTGTGTTTGCTGTATTTCCAAAATTTGTTCTGGGACAGAAGGAACGTTAACTTTTCCTCCAATGAATGCATCTCTTTCTTTGGCAACATGCTAAGCAACTTTTTTAAAGCTAACAAGGAACAAGTCAGAATCCGGTAAAATTTGGCTTCCCTTTCTTCCTCTGGTACAGTTCTCAGAAAGCAAAACAAAGCAAAAAAAAATTAAAGTAAACTATAAACAAGGCAGTAGGCTTCTCAAGCTCTTATAAACTGTCTAATCTAAACTGTCTTCAGTTTTTCTGTGTTCTATTTCAGATGCCAGCATCATAAACATATGAATTTTCCATAGGTTCTAACACACTACAAAATTACACTGTCAAGTGTTAGAAAAAGAGACAGTTTCAACTCATCTCATCTTCCAGCTATTCAAAAACACTACTCCCAAGAGTTGAAACAACAATTAGACAACTGATAATGCTTTCAAAAGCATTTACACTTTGGTTCCAAAAAATGTTGCTGGGATCTGGACACAAATAATTATTCTGTCTCTTGAAACAAAACTAAATCCACTACCTCCAGGAACAGAGAACCCAATGCAGACCAAGACTTAAACCATACACATTAAAGCAGGGTAACATACTGAGGGTCACTGAGTGTATCAGGTGTTTCTTTCAGAAGGTGATCTTGCAGTACCTAGTGAAAAAAAAATACATATATATACACGAGAAACTAATATTTACGTGAATGATACAGTCTACGCATTGTTCAGAAGCAGTTCAACAATAAAACTTTACAGCCTCTAAGTCAAGTTTGTTTAAACAACACAATCTAATTGAGTCAAGGCTTCCTACTGCCTTCTAAGTTGCAATCCTGTGCCAACATGCCTCTGGTAAAAAGCCGCCAAAACAAAACGGGTAAGTTTGCACATGACAGGCCAACGATACAAACTTCTGCCTTTCTAAATGCAGTCAGTTCAGTTTCATATATGACAGGCCGAAGCGCATCAACTTTAGTCTGAGCTACATTTGTAGAGGCTCTCTGAAAGATGCTTGCTGCTCAGCATTCTTTAATCCTTTACCACTGCAGCTAAACTACTCCAGTATCATTATTCCATCTGTCAGCAACATTACGTGGTGACTGAGCATCATCACGTAGAAGTGCACACATGAAAATTCACTTCATATTCACTTCATTTCTCTGGTTTCAGCCATTTTATCCGCAAGCCAAAAAAAATAAGAGGATCCGTCTTTGCCTCAGTCTTCTCTTCGCGTTAGCGGGAGCAAAGTTTCAGAGAAAGAAATTTAACCACGATGTACAGATGGGGGTAGGATGAGTTTTAAACTTCTAATGAAAACTGACATATACTCAACACAAAGCCTTGAAGAAATACAAAAATATAAACTCACATTAAGAATTTCATCTTTACAGAATACTAAGGCTTCAGGTTGTTTGCTTGAAGGAAAAGCTTTTTCAAAAGCTACTTTTGCAGCAGAAGCAGCCGGAGAGTAAGTGTCACACTGAGCAATCAGCCAGTATCCCATGATATTTTTTAAGTAAGGAGCTAAGTGTTTCTTTACTTTAAGAATCAGTTGCTCAAAAGACTGCTGAGTTGCTTCTCGAACACGGCGATCGTGATCCTGTTTAAAAAAAAGATTTATTGTTTTAAGAAATGATGGGTACTTCAAAGCAGAAATTATGAGAAAAAAACAAGCCATTTCCCCATTCAGCCATTTTCGCAATTAATTGGGATGTATAGGTTTGAAAATATGCAACAACGATGACAAAAAAGTCTTGGTATCCCTAGATAAAAGGGGAGTCCTAACTTAGCACCATCATACTTCTGATGGGTTGCACATTCAAAATTGTCACTCTTTCCTGATATCCCTAACTACAGTTTCTATTTTCATTTTATACAGAGATTTAACAGAAAGGCAAGTGGCAAGAGAAACAGGAAGCCTTGAAGACACTTTTTTGGATTAAAACAACCATAAGCCTACACAAACTGTGCACCATTATCCATATGCATACACATATTTGTGCATGCATTTGCAACACCATGACTTTCTATGCTCTTGGATCCCAAAAGAAATACTAGGAACTACTCTAACGAATCAGAATAGTGATTCACTTTGTCTAGTAACGTTTCCAATAGTAGTCAGTTCAGATCATTTGGAGATGTACTAAATATATCAGAAAATTATGGATTATAAGGCTACACATGGTCTTCTCATGTTTGGGCACTTTTTTGTGGGTTTAGGGTTTTGGGGTTTATTTGTTTACTTTGGTTTTTAATATTAAGTCTGCTCAGATATTAGTCCTACATCAAGAAAATTTATAATTACTTTACCTAAACATTCTCTCTAGTTCTTCTGGAATCTAAATAAAGAAACTTTTCATGAAAAGAAATAGCTTGTCATCTTTTTAACATAAGAGCCTAATAAACAGCTATATCCATCCAGCAAGTAAAGCCTAGGCATCAACAGTCAAGATTTCACCCAATGCCAATATCGAAACATCTCCACCATAACCAACACTAATTTCCTTCAGCTTCTTATTTTTCCTAAAACAATTCAGAAATTCCACCACAGTTCGATATATCAGTGAAGACTGCCTTAGTGGTTTTCACAGGAAATATCCAGAGAAGCTTTTAATTCAGATACTTTAATACTTACTAGTGAGATTTTACAATAAATTCTTGGCCAGTAAGGAAGAACACCTTTAACAACCTCCGCTTCTCTTTCTTTGCACATTGTCCCAAACTCCTGCATAGCCTAAAATCAAAATATCAAAAGAATGATTGAAGAAGTCAGATAGATATGTTCTGTAATTTTATGAATATTCCATCAGCATCGTGTAGCAGACTTTTCTGTAAGTCCTCCAAGTACCTTCTGGATTGCAGTCCCAGCACATTTACCAATATGAAATTAGTACTAGCTGCCTTGATATATTCCTCTCCCATCCTTAAGAAAAATGTACTGTTCTCTGGAAAAAAAAAAAAAAGTACAGGGACAAAGGATACACCTACTTTTAATTTTGTTGTGACATCCCTTTTAGAAAGTTTTCTCAACACCATTCGAAAATCAGCATCCACAAGGCTGTCTATTTCTTCTGCTCCTTGGACTGCAGGAACGTATCCTAGATCACTCTGAGATGTTCCAAAGCCGATAAACCCAGGCACCGTTCCACGCTCCTTGGCGAGGAGCTCTGCAGCTCGGCCACTGCTAGAAGGCTAACAAAAAAACAGAGATTAAAGTCATTTTTCTATTTCAGTCATTTTATTTTGCACACATCATGTATTTGAAATAATGAACCTATTTATATTGTATTAAAAAGCCACCTATGCTTTAAACATAAAAGTTTGACCTAGAAGATCATTATTCTCCTTAGAATCAGCATTCCTTGCTCTCATAATCCAGGAACACTTAGAGAAAACTTTAAGGGTTTTATACATAACAGAAAAGCGTTTCTGTAAGGGAACAATTTCTTAAGAAGCCATTTACCCTCCTTCACTTCAGCTTTTACTAGTTCTTCTCATGTTATTGCATGTGGACCAATACAGCTCTCAAGGATGCTTTTCATATCATTGACAAAAATAAGAACACACACGAAACAAAGGACGCTTCTATGCTACCAGCAAAAAAGGGGCCAAAAAGGATTTAAAGGAACAGCAAAAGGGCACATATGTAACACAGGATAATACTAACCCATTAGCATTACAGTGATTGTTTTGAAGATCAGCATAAAATCTAGGTTGCCCTAGTTAAGCCAACACCTTGCTCAGTGGATCAGTGGTGCATGTTTATATCAGCCACATTGTTTGGAAAAGGCTGTCCCAAAACCACCCGGTGCCTTAATGTTCTCTGTCATGCCACATACTCCAAATACCTTTTCTTTCCTAATGACGGTTGCACTTCTGTGAGGTTTTTTCTTTTTAAAGGAATGACAATTTGCTGAAATTCATTGTACTTTTCCGATTTTCATGAGGCACATAAGTCACATTTTACCTGACTACTACATCTACAGATTACGTCATTTTTTCTGCACGTGAAACCTCGGCTCTAAGAACATGTTTCTTTACGGGGAAGGAGAAGATCTGTAGGAGTTACACAGCTTAAATACAACGCTTCACCCACAATCCTCCCATCCTGAGCAAGAGCCACATGGGACAGCTGTCACACCGCTTCAGGCCCGGTGGCAAGGCAGGAACACCAGGACAGGAGTGCTTGAAGACTCTCCACAAAAAAAAAAATACACTAAAGGCGCCCACCGGCACCTTGCTGAACTTAACACCCGCGGGGATTTCGCAGTTACGCCCTCCTACCCTTGCCCCCACGGGAATGTGCAGTCACACTCCCCGAAGGGACGGGCCCAGAGTCGCCCCCGCAGCCCGGCGGTGACCCCGGCCCCCGCGACTGGGCCCGAAAGCAGCGCCGCCTCCCTGCGGAGGACGGGCTCCGGCGGCCTGCAGCCCCCTTCCTCGGGCACCGGGAGGGGAACGGCGGCCTTAACCTGCCCGCCGGCGCCGGAAATCCTCGTCCCGAGGCCCAGGCCCGGGGCCCGCCACCCTCCCCGGCCAGGCCGCGGGCGGAGGCCGCGGAGGACCCGGTCGCACAGGCGTGCTCACCCGCAGGTTGCCCTTGGTTCGCTGCTTGTTCTTGCCCCCCATGGCGGTGGCGGCGGGAGCGCCGGGTACCGGCCTGAACCACCGAGGAAGCGCACGGCCGGGGCGGGGGAGCGCGGCACTTCCGGAGGGCGGGGCCAGGCCCCGTGGTAGTGCCGGTCGTCGGGACGCGGGGCGGGTAGGGGCAGGACCGGCAAGCGCTTTCCTTGGAACGCGGTATTCGAAGCTCATGGGATGTTTAGGGTTGGAAGAGATCTTAATGATCACCTAGTTCCAGCCGCCCTGCCATGGGCAGGGACACCTCCCAGCAGACCAGGTTGCTCAAAGCCCCATCCAGCCTGGCCTTGGACACTTCCAGGGAGGGGCCATCCACAGCTTCTCTGGGCAACCTGTGCCAGTGCCTCACCACCCTCACCATAGTAAAGAAATTCTTCCTAACATCTAATCTAAATGTACCCGCTTTTGGTTTGCAACTGTTACCCCTTGTCCTATTGCTACACTCCCTAATAAAGAGTACCTCCCCTTCTTCCTGCAGCCCCCTCCAAGTGCTGGAAGGCTACTATAAGGTCTCTCCTGAAGCCTTAGCTTCTCCAGGCTGAACAATCCCAGCAGGGGCTCCAGCCCCCTCATCATCTTTGTGGCCCTCCTCTGGACATACCCGAGCAGGTCTGTGTCTGCCTTAAGGTGAGGACTCCAGAGCTGGACACAATACTCCAGGTAGGGTCTCACAGAAGCGGAGTAGAGGGGGAAAATCACCTCCCTTGGTCTGCTGGCCACACTTCTTTCAATGCAGCCCAGGATGTGACTGGCTTTCTGGGCTGTGAGAGTACACTGCTGGGTCATGTTCAGCTTCTCATCAAACAACACTCCCAAGTCCTTCTCTTCAGGGCTGCTCTCAATCCCTGTATTTGTGCTTGGCATTGTCCCAGTCCAGGTGCAGGCCTTTGGACTTGCCCTTGTTGAACTTCATGAGGTTGGCATGGGCCCACTTCTCAAGCCTGTCAGGGTCCCTCTGGATGGCATCCCTCCCCTCCAGCATGTCAAACACATCGCACAGCTTGGTGTCATCAGCAAACTTGCTGAGGGTGCTCTCAATCACACTGTCCATGTCGCCAACAAAGATGTTAAAACAGCACCAGTCCCAGTACTGACCTCCGAGGAACACCACTCATCACTGGTCTCCGATCGGACATTGAACCATTCATCACAACTCTGAGTCTGACCATCCAACCAACTCCTTTTGCACTTAGTGCCCCATTCATCAAATCCATGTCTCTCCAACTCGGAGATGAGCCAGTGCTGACAGGAAAATTCCAAACAGTTTCAGCAACTGCCAGCGTGTTGTTGTGAAATACAACATTGATGTGATCTAGTTGAAATATCCTTAAACACTGTGCCCATCAACAGATCTTAAAAGTGCAGAGACTTCAGGCTTATCATGGGTCCTTTATTACACCGCAGAATTCTTGTACATTTACAAGGACCTGGGATTTGGCAGAGTTTCAGAGGCAAATCTGCATTTGTGGAATGAAATCACTGCAAAGTATCTCTACAAAAGGTAGCCAAGTCCATACCAGAGATCTGAACATTAAAAATTTTACCTGATCTACACAGAAATACTGAATCAACATCAGAAGCAACGATTGTCTTTTTTTTAAGGACATGTATGTGATTTAGATATAGAACCCATAAGCAAAGAAACAAAGTAGCATTCATTCTGGTTGAGATCAGATTCAGAACCCCATGCAGGGTGCTTTAAATTAGCTGCTGCAAACTGGTGAATTCAGCAGGGTGAGGATCATTTTATTGGTTTGGAGTGCACTGCAGGGGAGCCCAACCTTTGCTAATTTCCCGCTTTGACATCAGTAAACACACTGGACTCCTCAGCTACAGCTACAGATGTATTGGAGCCACCTCAGTGTTTCTCTTACCTGCATACACACTTCTACTTACGGCGAATTCTCCTACAGAGAGTTCTTATGTCTTGGAGTAGGCATCCTAGCTCATCTTGTTTGCATGAAGAAGGCTTTTGTGAACTTACTCCCTTTTTTTTTTTTTAAAAAATAAAAACATGAATCTCATGGGTTAATACACTTTCAGGTATAAAGTAGAAGAAAAGATTGTTACAAGAAATGTAAACAGTAATAAATAATGTAAACATCACACTTCCTCTCCTGAGATAGATAGCCACATTTCACTTTCAGGCTTATCCGTATCTTCATTCACTGTAATTGCACCTATTCATTCATCTATAATTCTGAAACTGCACAGTAGGCTATCAAACATATATTCTTTCACTGTAATTAGGTATGTAGCCTAACTGCCCTTAAAATCAGGAAGTGTAATAAAGCATTCATTTAGTCATTTTCATTATTCACAAATTCACTGGATATTTGTTTTCATTGAAAACCGGATTTATGATATAAAACACGAGTTATTAATTCCCTCTCAGATCAACTGTTGCAGAACAGCTGAGGAATCTGTTACAGGGTTAATTTACAAATGTGATTTAACTTGGACTTTTTTTGATCTTCAACCTCTCAATGCCCCTCAACGCCAAAGTACATCTGAAAAATGTCAGCACATCCTTTTTCTTCTAAAAAACGATATAGTTGTCCCAAGTCCATATGATTTCCTCTGGCACCATGTGCATCAAAACATTTTTCTTCCAAAGTGGAGAACTTCCTTTGCTTCTGAATCTCAGCATGCCCTCCACCTTCCAAAGAAACATCTTCTCTGTGCCGAATGAGAATTCTCTTCCATGTTAATCTTCTTACTCTGAAAGCAATTGGAGAAATATGAATCTATCTATAAAACACTGTTTTAGAAAATATCGTGAAAGAGCTATTATCACAAAAGTCAATAAATTCTGTTTGTACCTATATTTTGACAGAGATTAATAGTTCCCTAACTGGTCATAGAAATACTATTCCCATAAGGAGAAGTTTGTTTCCTTGTATCTCCACAGGATTCAAAAACCTTGATGTTATTCCTCACAAAACAATTGATGAAAATGTGGTTTCAACTCCTGCCTTGCCTGTGCTAAGAAGTCTCGTACTCTTTTAGCTGTTAAACGGCAAGGTTAATTTAGTCTGCATCATTCAAAAATACAAATGATGGGAGGAGAAGAAAACACAAGTGTAAAGCGATTTAAGAGAGTACATATCTAACACAATTGGGTTACTGTAGTTCGTCACTATATAAAATACAGAGGAAAGTAAAATGGAAATAAACATGTAATGTGCCACTTTGATTGCTGCAAAAATGGTACAGCAGATATTCAGAGATGTAAATACATTACGGTAAACACAAATACTTGCAGAGCTTTACAAGCTGGAAGGTGGTTGAATTTCCCACCTTCTGGCCACATGTACAACATGAAAAATGTAATATTCTAACTACTAATGGCATTTAAGTACAAAGGAAAACTAACCTTGACCAGAACTCTTCACAATTACTTTGTAGACCTTCTATACAAACAACACCTGGTTTCCCTGGCATGCAAAACCCTGACAGAGAGAGCTCCTTGGCCCAGTCAATAATATTCTTTCTTTTTTGCTTGTTGTAAATGTGATGACTATAGATCCACAATCGTGTGAACGTGATGTCCTCTGACTGCATGGCATTTGATGTCACCGAGGAAGACGAAAGCTCTTTGTCAACATAGGTAGCTGCATGGTCTTTAACCCACTCCCTTGCACTCAACATGCAGGGCTCACCACTGCAGTTTTGCATCAAATATGTTTTTAGATCAGAGTTGAGGTGAATCTGCTGAGAGCGGCTTAATAATGATGACCTAAAGAAGAAGTAAAATGTAAATACAGTTGTAATATGCTTACAATTTAGCATGTTTTTCAAATGGTTTTGCTTTGAGCTGTCAAAAAAATCAGGCCATATTTAGATGGTACGCACTTGCTATTGATACTTAAGTCATATTAGCTGAATTAGTGAAAAGGCATTAATTAGTATTTAATTAGTGTGCTAACTCTTGAATTCCCACATAGTACTACTAGTCTGTAAATCAAAATCAAGAAAAAGATACCTGAAAAGTAAGTATGCTGGCGGCACTAATTTCCTGTAAGATGCAAGGCTACTTCTTCAAACAGAAATGTTCCAATCAAAAATAACAGAAGCCTGGGAGCTGCAGCATTTTGACAAACAAAGAATAAGACCATTGACTAACTTTTCACTGCTTTAGTTAATGGTAGGCCTTGTCACGATGGACAAGAGTCTTTGTTCTTGAGCATCAGACCCATGAACAGCTTCCACATGTGACCCCTCCATACAGAGGATGGCAATTCTCCACACCTTTCCCAGTTTTCTCACTTATTTACTGTGGACACTGGAGAAATCATAACCTTGGAGATTTGGTTTTTTCTTCACCATTGTTGTCCATTTGGCTTAATCTGATAGTAAATTTTTTTTAAAAAAAAAGGACTGCTTTTTCCTATTATAACTGTATTTATGTAGTACACCACATCTTCTAAATGTTTTTATTAGCTGTACTTCTAATGCCATACCTCACAGTAATTTCCGGTAGGACAGTTGGGTATTTAAATGGTAAAGCACAGACCATAGAGAATTCCACCTAAAAACAAACAAGCAAATGTTCAGTTTAAGTAAGCCCCCAAATCCCACCAAATAAAAATAAATAATTAAAAAAGAAGGTGTTTATGATACCATAGAAGCATTAGAGACCTCTGGCTTTACATTCAGTATAAACTGAACTTTTGACGATGGCATCTCCGCAGATTCATTGTCAACATAGTGTTTTAGTTCAGCTACAGCCAGCTGGTCAGTCACAACGAACTCTTCCTCGTATGGAAACATGCTAGAGAGCAAATCTAACTCCGAAATTTGTATCTCGGCTTCTTCTCGGTTAGTCATTTCTGCTGTTTCCTAAGCAAAGGAGACATAGGGAAGGGCTCGAACACACGATAAAGTCCATCAACTACTCGCCACATAAATCGTATTAATCCTCATAACCAAAGCCATCGAAAGCAGCTCGTATCCGGGGGGGAACTCGGGGGTGACGACACTGGGGTGACAGCCCGTGAGGCTTCCGTTGACCTGAGGCAGGACAGGGAGCGGTGCGGTGTCACCAAAGGGGCTTCCTTCTCACAGAACCGCACATCTGGAGCGCGGACGCAACCGTGGACGTCAGGGCCGCTGCGGAAACCTCGATTCCTCCCATCCTCCCGCCCAGCAAACCCGGCCTGCGAACCCCGCCCACCCGCTCGCACCCACTGGCAGAGGCGGAGAAACATGAGGGGGGAAAAGGCGGGAGGGGCCCGCGCATGCGCATCTCCATGCCCGTCCCCCACCCGCCGCGTCCTCAAGGCCCCCACAATGCACCGCGGCGGAAACGCGCATGGAAGCCGGTGACCGTTGCCCCAACCGTCTGGGGGTGAGGTGAAGTTACTGGGCTGCCCCGCCACGGAGCCATGCGCCGCCAAATCGCTCTCCCCACGGCACGGGCAGGTGAGGGATGGAAGCTGCCCCCAGTCCTGCCGTCGCGCTTCTGCCACTGCGGCCGCTCTCCTTCCCTCCCCACCCCACCCCGTTCCGGGACTCACTCCTCCGGCGCTCCGCAGCCTCCGCTCCGGCTGGGGCATTTGGCTTTCCCTATTGGCTGCTTAGGCTGTCAGTGAAGTCGCGGGAGGCGGGCGGGAGCCAATCGGAAGCAGGCGGGGCGGTGCGGCGGGGTGAGCGGCGGCGGTGCTGGGGAGCACGTGGGCGGCCCGGCCCGGGGTGAGTGTGGCGGACCGGGGGGCGGCGGCGGCGGCGGGGTGAATCGAATCGAACCGAGCGGAGCAGAGCGGAGCGGAGCTCCCAGCCGGACAATGCCGAGCCCCGGAGGAGCGCACCTGCTCCCCGCCGCTTCCCCTCGGGACAGGGATCGGCGGCTGCGCTCTGTGTCGACAGGTGTCCGGCGGGGCCCCGCGTGGTTTCCCAGACGTAGCTCTGCCGGCTTTTTTCACGGGTCTCCGTCCGGTTTATGTTATTAAAAAGATAAATAAATAAGACGAACGGTCGTTTTACTGCTCAGGCTGCATGGGCTGTTCGATGGAAGAGGCCGGTGAAGAGCCCGTCGGGCGAATCAGTCCGGACGCGGTGGGTTGGAGCTAACAGCTGCTTGTGTTGGTGCTGCCCTTGCCTTCCTGGCGGGAGCGAAGTCAGTTTGGAAATGATTTTTAACGGTTTGGAGTCGTTCACACGATATCATAGCTCTTTGCAAAAAAAGGGGCCGTAGAAGGGAGTATGTTGCATGAGCTGTCATTCTTTTTTTCCGAGCAAATTGATTGCACGGTGCAGCAGGTGCCCTTGGTGAAGTGGCTGCTGCCCGGTAGTTTAATGGCTGGGTAACCTGTCCTAAAGGTTTTTCATACAAGTCCTCTGTGGGTATCGTGCCTAAACTCTTCCCAGCTTAGTTCCTCTTCTGTTCTCCTGGGCTGACTTTGGTTTTTGGCTGTGATGGGTCCTAGCAGGCAGCTGGTTGCTGTGCTGCTGAGTATGAACAAGCTGAGAAATGGTTCTGAAAGGACAAAGGTTGCCAGTCAGCGATAGCGTTGCGCTGACATGCTTGTGTGAAGGGTGGGCAGTGGCGTTAGTCCAGCCTGCAAAGACATAGTAAGACTGCAGACACTCGATTTGTGAACACTTTTAGCTTGCATATTTTCACTGCACCTCATAATGTTGATTTTTAGGTTTAGCTCGTCTTTTTGAATGACCTTTTGTGCGCTAAAGCACAGAGTCTTACGGGGCTACAGACTAGAAGTTAAAATGTTCTACTGTCTGTGCAGTAGCAACTTTTTTGAAGGCAGGTGCTTTTCTTAGGAGTCTGCAGCAGTAGATCACTCTTGTCTAGAAGGGTTTACAGGTGTACCAAGTAACAGACCACACCTGCAAGCTGGAACATAGAAGGTTCCACAAAAGCATGAGGAAAAACTTCTTTACTATGAGGGTGACAGAGCACTGGCACAGGCTGCCCGGGGAGGTTGTGGAGTCTCTCTCTCTGGAGACTTTCAAAACCCGCCTGGACGCCTTCCTGTGTGACCTGCTGTAAGTGATGCTGCTCTGGCAGGGGGGCTGGACTAGACAATCTTCAAGAGATTCCTTCCAACCCCTGACATTCTGTGTGATTCTGTGTGTGGGAAGTCAGTGATAGATCTCCCCCAGGGAAGAAAATGAAAAATCGAAGCTCACATTGTCTGCGTATTTTCAAGTATGTTAGAATATTTGCCTGTGTCAGACTTCATCAAAGATACAAGGAATTTGCAGCAAAGAGAAGTACTGTAATTGCAAAAAAGTTCAGCATTTAATTGGAACAAACCCAATTCTTTTTCCTAAAATTTCTGTGCTATTAATTAAAGTGCAAATCCTAATATTTTTTGTACTTAAGTTTCCCATCTTCTTCTTCTGTGCGGTGCTTTTGATTTAAGATTCTAAATCATTTGGATTTTGTAATTCACACTGTGGTATTGCCTGTACAACAGTTAAACTTGTGTCACGTTGAAGTAAAATTACTTTTAAAAATGTCAAATTAAACCAAGTTAATTCACCTCAAGGGACATCTTGGCCATAGAAATAATTTACTGTTTAGCAATGAACAAGTAAAACCAAAACCTACTTTCTAATTTACTGTCTTTCTTTGCTAGGTCACTGTTGCATGTAAGAAAAATTACGGACTACAAATATGGGAAAGAAACGCATCAAAGGCAAAACTACGCAGTCTGATGAGTCTCCGGATACGCTGGGTATGTTTCCTCAGAGAAGTCTGTGGTCCTAATGTTTGTTTTGACCTCAAAGAGGGCTTGAAAATGCATTAATATTAGAAGGTCTTTGCACTAGTCACTGGCTTTGAAGTCTCATTTACAAAGTACGGGTTTGTATAATTGAAACTGAAGTCTGCCATGAAGCATTAGTGTTGCTGCTTTTCTAAATAATAATATTGACTTGAAAGCTAGAATTATTTTCTGATTTTCAAGAAATTCAGACAGGCAATTTTTTACTGATACACGAATCATATCAAATCATATAAAATTCCTCAGAATATGAAGGGTTTGTATAGTCAACTGCCAAGTTTGTCATGATAGATTTAAGTAGCATTTTCCTAATGAAGATTTTATTGCAGAACATTCTTGCTTCAGTAGTAAAGTTTGTGATTAAAATATTTATGTGGAGTCATTTGTCTTTACACTAGCAATTAGCTTAATGCTGGCCCTGGATACCTCAGCGCTCTAGTCCTCGTGCTTTTTGATTAAAACCTCTTTCTCTTCCTCACCTTCTGTTCCTAATAGTTCCTAATCCCAGATAGTTAATGTTATCCTTCCAGCTGTTCTGGATCTCACCTGTGTGTTGAAATTGTATTTATTATCTTCTTCACCCTGGTAATTCAAGCTCTTGTTTTCGCTTGTGCTGTGTAGCATTCTTTTCTACCATCTTGTCTGCCAGGTCACAGATCGTGTCCTGCCCATCTTTACTGGTGATCCCAACTGGGGAAATGTGTTGAGCCATGCTAACTGAGCTAGGAGAGAGTGCACTTACAGTTTTAGCCAGGAGGCCTGGTGCAACGACCTGTTTATTTTAAATCCAAGTCTCTTCTACTTGAGTTTCCTGGTTGTCCTGATCTTGTGGTAGCTTCTGTGTCCTATGGCTTTTTAGCTTCTTTTGTTGTTTTTTTTTTTTTTGGTGGGGTTTTTTTTGTGTGTATTTTTTTTTTCCCTGGGGTTAAGATCAATGTCTGCTATGACTGTTCCTCATCTTTCTCCAGCAAAGAAGTCAGTTATGGTGCAAATACTAATGGCATCTCACTTACTTGGCTAGAAATAGGCTAGCTTACCCTGTCAAAGTCATGTAAAGCCACAAATGTAAACTAATGTTGATCGTTATGAATAACTCCATTGTAATAGTAGTGGCCAGTAGAGAAAAGGGCTGTTTAAAATTAAAGACAATTTTGAAGTTCTAGGTGATGCTTACGTTTTTTAAAAAAACTCTCTGAGAATGCATCTAACTAGCATTTTTACTGTGGTAAAATCCTTTAATCTTGGGCAGAAACAGAACAGGTACTGAACTTACCACCAGTTTCAGCTCATGCCAAGAAAAGTTTACTCCCTTGAGGCTATAATCTAGGCTATGGTCTTCAACAAAGATAGATTCAGAGCTGCTACACTGTCTGAGCAATAAAAATACCTCTGTAGCAAAGGACGTGAGGCAGTTGAATTGTGTAAAGAGCTGTGTAATTCTTCTCAATAATAATTTCCCATAAAAGGTGATTTTTATATTTTTTTTACGTGTGAAATATATGCAGAATTTTTCTTTCAGCATGGATTTGTTCACTTCGTGCTTTTTGAATTTTGAGATATCTCTTTGTACTGTTAGTTATTTGATACTGTATTTGCAACTTTAGACATTTGTAAATGCAAGTAGTGAAGAATTGTGGGCTAATCATACTAAATGTCTTGGAAGCCCACACTGGAAAAAAAAAAGGAAAACATTAAAATACGTTCTTCATGTTTTATTTGGAAGAACTTGAATCAGTTTACATGTGCACTGTTAGTCAGTAGCAATTTCTTTCTATGTGACTAAGGCTTACAGACAGCTTCTCTTTGTGCAAGTGACGGTGTAACCAACAACCTTAAAAAATAAACAAAAAGAAATTAGATAATTAAATTCCTGAAAGTAGCTCTTAGCAACAGATGTCCGTTCTTGGTGTAACCATTCTTGGAGTTTGGCTAAATAGCTTTCGTTTACACCAGGCCCAGAAGGTGCAGCTCTGAGTAAGGCGTAACGTTGTAGTGCAAAGTGATAATGGTGTAGGTAGGATGACTCTGCCGTTCTTTTTATCACAATCTGCTGCATAATTTCACTGAGGCAGCTCAGCTGGAAGCGTAACTTCCATAATCTCTGTTTCTGTAGGCCAGCCGGGTGCTGCCTCGGTGACTGGGGACCATGGCAGTGGGCTGTGGCTGCTCCCTGGGCAGTGTGGGAATCGTAACGCCACAGTAACAGGAGCCCACGGCCTGGTGTAGTGGGTAGGTTTGTATCCAAAAGTTTTGTGAACTCCTCTGACTAGATGTAGATTTGAGCTGTACTTTATTTTTTTTCTTTTTTTGGGGAATTCAGTAGTTTAGGATGGATCAACAGTATCCCCGGATTGTGAACGGAGGTAGCAAAGGATTTCTTTCTGACACGTCTGCTAGGTGGTCGGGGTTTCTTTGACTCTAGAAAGACTCTTCCAGTTTCTGGATTGCTGCCCATGTCTTTGACGCTTGCATGTGTTATGATGCCTACATCCTTCTTGTGCTTTTTATTTTGTAGAACCTGCGTGCAAGCATATTCGTAAGGGACTGGAACAAGGCCATCTGAAAAAGGCCCTGCTGAACGTGGAATGGCGTGTTTGTCAGGACTGCAAAGCAGACAATAAGACACAAGAGAAATCTGAGGGGGAGGCTGGTGAAAGCCCTTCAATTTGGTTATGTCTAAAATGTGGCCATAGGGTATATGTTGTTTTGTTGTTAATTTCTCTTAATATCTTTCAGTGTCTCATAATGGAACAAGAGAGCTTTTCACTAAACTCTTACATTATCTCTTTTTTTTTTCTTTTAAAGGTGGTGTTACATAAATGTTTTTATATACTGTAGTGCAATTGGAAAAATGTTTGCTCTAAACTGCAGATGAAGTACTTAAATGCCTTAGTGCCAAGCTTCTAGCAGGCTTAAGGCTACAACACCATCTTGAGGACTTGTTTTCCTAGAAAGTCCACATTATTTTGCTAAGAAGATAAAAAAATTGTGTTCATACTCTGAATTTGTGATTTTTACAATAAGAACTTATGCTTACATTAGTTTATTAAACTTAGGACTCTGCATGCTAGTGAAGTTTTTGTTGCGTTTCATTCTTCAAACTGGAATTTGTAAATTAGATACACAGTCTCTGAGCAACTTTATAGTTATTCTGCACCCAGTAAGTTACCTTTCTTTCTGCAGAAATAAGTGTGAAATAAAGACCTATGTGTTCATCCTAATTAGTCTAACATAATTAAACTGTTTTCATTTTAATACTTCTTTTATACTCTGACTCTATATATATTTCATTGACGGTCAACTGGAATTTTTTACGTTTCTGGTTATCAACATTGCAGGGTTGTGACAGAAATTCTCAAGAGCAGCACGCTTTAAAGCACTACATGACACCAAGATCAGATCCCCATTGTTTGGTTCTCAGCTTGGACAACTGGAGTGTGTGGTGAGTTTGTCAAGCAACAGTTATAAGACATAGCTAGAGGGCAACAGAGGCTGAGTTATAATTTGTGTTATCTTTTCTTTGTGAATTCTAGGATTTATCTCTGGACCTATATAAAGCATTTCTACACACAAAAATCCCAGCTGTCTTTGCTGAGATTTGCCGTTGGACCTACTTATGTTTTTCCCCCACTGGTCAGATGGCCATCACTGAAAAAACTTCTTTCAGTCCCTTGATTCCCTTGATGTTACATACAAAACTTTTAACAGATGAAAAGTTATGATAGTTCATGGAAGTAACTATCATTTGTTATTCCAGGAGTGAGAATGCCTATTTTTATAACTAATCGGACATACAATAAATACATACTCGGGGATCCAAGATTTCAGCCAATTTTTTTAAAGAGATGTGAAAATTAACAGCTAATTCCAAGGATGTTAGAGATTTAAGGAAGCACTTTGCTGCAGACTTCTGCTACTTTTAATATCAGAAAATAGAGTCTGACTTATGATAATCCTGAAATCTGCTAAATGTATTTGTGCCTACAAACTGCAAGTGGTGTGTTTCGAGGTGCAGAAGTATTTGCGTTGTCTTCAATACCTTTTGTCACCTCTTCAAAGAGCTGATTGGGTGGAACTACAAAATTGGTGCACACAGCTCTCCTTCAGCTGTGTGTGTTCTGGCACAATTTTACTCTTACTTGAGCCTTTATCACTGCAGCTTCTTTCACAATTTCATTTAAAACATTAGTGGCATAACCATGCACTTCTTTGCTCATAAAGAGACAAATAGGTTTGTAATAGCAATGGAAGAGCAAATAACAGTATGCAGGAGTATTGGAGGACACTGATTTATTTCTTATCCAGTGTAAATTTGGTTAAGTACTTGCTTGGCTAGAAAACCCAGAATATTTTTCCATGCCATAGCATTCGTATGTCATTTTCTTAGGCCCTGATACCTTACTTTCTTGATTTTTGGTAAAATCTTCTCTGCATTTATTTTTCTTACAACAAGGTTTCTTAGAACATCTTTTAAGAGTCTAATTTATATTTGTAAATTTCAACCTCCAGTCACTAAAGTCACTTAGTAAAGAGAATTTGTTAAATTTTTATTTTCTTGATTAGAAATAGATTGAAATTTTCTAAGTTTTTGTAACTTTGTGTAATGAATTTTGTCAAACAAGCAAATAGTTTATGATTTTTAAACGAGAAAAAATAGGATTAACTGTTTTTCTTTGGGGGGGGGGGGTGGAGACAGGTGCTACATATGCGATAATGAAGTTCCATATAATACCTCAACCCGGTTGGGCCAAACTGTGGAATATGTTAGAAAACAAGTTTGTATTGACTCGACACGTGCAGGTAAGTAGTTATGGTATATATGAAGTACATCAGAAAATCCCTTAAATGTAGGAGACAGTACTGTAAATCTGGAATGGACACAAAATTAGATTTAACATTTACAGCACCTTACAGCAAAGTAAAACGCGTAAGTAGACTAACTGGACTAGAATTTTTTACTCATTGTCCCCTAAACGTACAGACAAGAAATACAGGAGTAGGAGGAAAAAAAATACAGTTTTACCATGACTTTTTTTTAAATGTGATGTTCAGTTCTGTAAGGAGTTGACTTTCAGTACTTAGAAGTGCTGTGTTTATTTGTCAGTATTGCTCAGACTGTCTTGAGATGTGAAGGAAAATTGTCATTGCTTACAGATGGTTTGATCTGATATTTTAAAAGTACTTTTGTAGGTACTTGTGAATGTATCAGATGGAATGACTAAGTCTCTACCTGTTGCAGAACATTTCCTAATGGAAGGAGTATACAAGAAGATTTGTCTTCTGGGTCTGTACATTTAGTATAGGTAGCTACAGTATGTTCAGAACTCTCTAAAAAAAGCGTGATCAGCCTGCAGTCTGTCTGCAAAACGTGGCTGTTTAAAAGGAGACAAACCCAGCAAAAACCGCTGGTTTCCACAATGACAAAACTGTTTTTGTACAAGGCATTTCCACTAGAAAACCTGGCAGAATCTGCATATCAAAATCAATGCTACAAGTCATGGCTGTCCAAAATTCCAACATCATCCTACACTTGGGTGAAATCTTACCCCTTTGGGAATTAGATCCCAACCATCCAGCAGTGCCAAGTGGCTATCTCGAAGTATTTGTTCAGGAAGCAGCTGAGGTTTTCCCAAAGGCACCAGAATCTTTGACTTGTTTTTGTCAGTCTTTCCCAGACATGTAGTTTCTCTACATCTACTATTTGAACTTCATATTGGTTGCTAAAACTTCTTCAAGTTTGAACTGGGAAACAAGTCAATAGCAGGGTGCAGTTGTTGTCTGTCTCGAGTGTTCCATCTGTTGTTGTCCATCTGTCTGTTTCTTGTCCATCTGCAAAGATTGTATTGCCTGTTTTCTTTACTTTCCCTGAGCTGGCATTACTTTATTTGAAAGCTCATCGTGGCTCACAGCCCTCTTTATTAGACTATTAGTAGACTACCAAACCGGTAGAACCAGCGTGGGTGTTAGTCAGAAAATTACCTTAAATTCCCGTATGGTTTTATCGAGCAGGTCATTGAAATTTTGAGCTATACACTGAAGTGATTTTAGGGAAAATATCTTTAGCATGTCTTAAAGAGTATGAACCCTACAGTTTGATCTGTTTAGCTTGATGAAATGAACATGACAATGCTTTGACAGTAGAAGGCTGATGCATTTCATTTCAGACAATAGTGTCGTGTCAAAAGGGATATTATCTCAGATGCCATCTTGTTGGATGTTGTATAAAGCCCTAATGTAAGTGATTTTGCAGCGAGAATGAAATTTCAGGCAATAAATGCAGAGTTTCAGAGACTGTTGGCATGAATGGCTTGTAGGCTAAGTCGCAAGTTTAATTTGCATGCTGATCTGAAATGGCATAGTTTTTGTTTGTTGGCTGGTTTGTTTTGTTTAGGTTTCAACTCTTGTTACTTAAACAGTTTAAGAACCTAAACCAGTAGTGTTACATTTTTACAATTACAGAATTAATGACAAAATGTTCAAGTTTTAAACACAGATTGCTGCTGCCTATAATAACTTTTTCCTATCCCATTCCATTACTGGGTTAATATGTGGTATTTTTTTTTATTATTTCAGTAGAAAAACAAGAAGAGAAAAAAGAATTTGAAAATAAAAAAGTAGAAAAAGACAGCAAAAATGAGCAAGAAAAAGAAGTCTCACTTAAAGAAGAGAATTCTCTTTCAAGTACTAACTCGGAAGTGACTGTGAAAGGACTTAGTAACTTGGGGAATACATGTTTTTTTAATGCGGTGATGCAGGTACGGTAGTTATTGCTACTCTTAAAAAAATGTTGAATAGCAAAAAAAAAAACCAAACCCCAGAACAGCCCAGACCACAACAACTCCAGTGTTTTACAATGACACAATTAGAATGTGCTTTTTTTTTTTTCTGTCAAGAATGATGGGTTCTTTCTAAAAATAGTGTGTTGGCTCAGAGAAATATGATGAAATGGAGCTACAGGTTCAGACTTGCTCTAAAGAAAAATATAGCAAACTGCTTTGTCTTTGAGGGACAGCATCTTTAACTGATGTAGATTAAACATGCCAGCTAGTAAAAAAATAAAATAAAATAGTTTGGCACATAACACTTGGTGACTTCTTAGAATATAAGAGATTAATACCCAAAGACCGTGGGTGTTTGCTGAAACAGAAATGTCTCTCTCAGCAACAGGAAAGCAAGTAAAACTAATTATTAGCAGGATGAGCATATTGCATTGCCATCCTGTGCGTCTTGCTCAGCTAAGAAGTGTTTGGGTAGAATAAACTTGCTATTTCACATGTATTAAAACTCACCTGTAATTTTGTGCTCTGAAGCTCTTGATGCTGAAACTTTACTCAAGCAGACTTGCTGGGTTTAGTAAATGGTTTGATTTTTATTATTTTTAAAAAAAAAAACATTTTAAATCAAGCAAATATGCACACTGCATCTTGCCTTTTGATTTTAGAATCAGACATTAGTAAACAGACTGCCAGAAGATCAGTCTGTAAAAGAATAGTACATTTAGGCTTTCTACAATCTCTAGTATATAGAGAGAGGACATTTGGAAGTGCCGTTAGCTATATGGAACGTACGTTTAACTGTTAAACACTGTTAGAGTTTCCAGAGCAGTAGTTACTCTCTAAATCTGTGTTTGGTAAAAATAAATTGCTGCTGATCTGATTGCTACAAATTCCATGACCAGTGGAACTTGCCTGCCCTTTGTCTTGTTCACCAGTTATCAATCTTTTTCCTTCTGTTATGTTCTACAGAATTTATCACAAACTCCCATCCTGAGAGAGCTGCTTAAAGAAGCCAAAATGCCTGACACAACAGTTAAAATTGAGTCACCCGAGTTATCCATGGTATATATGTTTTGATCTCCATAGTGTTTCTTCTCACCCTTCCAGTCTGTTAAAGAAACAAGCAGTGGTCATCTCTGGATTTTAAAGCTGTTTCAGCTGAGTGCTAACAAAATTAAGATGCAAAGTCAGTGAGAACTTCACCATTGACTTCCATAAAGCTGCCTCTGAAGTCATCAGAGGTCTTTGATTCAAAGTGAAAGAGCCGTGATTCAATGCTCTAACTACTAGTTGTCATCAAAGGAGTGCTTATGCTATGATTATGTTATTTACAGGATGAAAACATGTAATTTTTGCTGTAGTGTTACTTGTCTAAATGCCAAAAAGGAAATTAGAGGATGTCTGCAGCAACCTTAAATAATGCACCTATCATTACAGTTGGAGATTTGAATGGGAAAGAAGAGTTATGCATTTTAAGAAAATGAGGTTTTTTCTTTCCAAATAAAAGCAAGAAATCCACAGTTGCAGCTAAGCTATAAATAATTAATAGTTCCTAACCGAGTGTTTTCTTATCGTATCATGAGAAACCATGTGTTGAAATATTTTCTTTGTTTTGGTCAGGTGAACTTATTGCCATTTTTGAATTTTGTATATTCTACTTGATAATAATATTTTCAAGAACTGAAGCGTTTAGATCAGGAAAAACTGTCTTCAGAAGAATCTCTCACCAAATTAAGGCAGAACAACTTTGTTGCTTTTGTTTAAAACAGGAACCTCAGCTGATAAAACTAGATCAACCAGGTCCTTTGACATTAGCCATGTATCAGTTTCTGACAGAAATGCAAGAGACAAAAAAAGGGGTAGTCACTCCTAAGGAACTTTTTGCTCAGGTTTGTAAAAAGTGAGTATCTGTCCAACTGCATGTCATAGCAATAGTATGAAAAATGTTTGTTATTTGTTTAAAAAGTAGGTAATTTTTCTCCCTTTTTTTCCTTGAGCTCACATCACTTTATTTAGTTGTATTTAATGAGTTTTGAAGGAACAGAATAAAGAGCAAAATATAAACAAATAGAAGAAAAATGAAAGGTGTTCAGTGACATATTCTGATTAGCTAGCTTTGCATTTTTAGAAAATACCATATATGGACACTTGTTGCTTTTCTGTACATACATGCCTGAGACTTTGTCCTTTTGTGTCTGGTACGAGTTGTTTTTACTTGGTCTCTAAGCTCAGTTATACCTTTCAATTATTGTTTCACTTAACAGAGCAATACGCTTTAAAGGTTACCAGCAACAAGACAGCCACGAATTGCTTCGTTACTTACTTGATGGAATGAGAGCAGAAGAAATCCAAGTGAGTGCTGCTTTCGTAGTTGTGCATACCTTTCTTGATACTCCAGACCAAGACTTTCGCCTCTGCTCGAGGAGAGAAAGAATGTTTTATCTGACATAAGTCAACCTGCCTAGGGTGGTTTGTGCTGCCCGTTGCGGGTACTCGAAGCAGATCGATAATTGAGCTGTAGAACCAGGCAACCTCTAAGCAGTGGGATTGTGAAGGAGCAGCCACGGGTATCGCTAATTTCATTTAACAAAACAATTCAAAGTTTGTTTGTGGCTATCCCTCTTACACATATTGCACACGTTGTAGATGTTTCTAAGGTAATTATATTTTCTGCCTTTTCTGAAAGTAGTGTGCTGGTCATTCTCCATGCTTTTCTGTTAAAAGCAAGTAAAAAGGTTCCGTTTTGCTTGTTCTAAAGGTCTTTGGTTAATTCAACACTTGTAATTGTTCTTTGGAAATAGAAGTTTTGGATAAGTCAATCTACAGGAAAAGTGGGTTTGGAGTATGTGTAGTCACCCTAAAGAATGTCCTTTTGTCTTAATTTCAGAAATGTCCAAAATCTCACTTATGGAATTTTTTTTTTTATTATTATTTTTTTTAATTACCCCAGTTTTAGTTTGGGCAAGTATTTCATCCTTAGACTGGTTTTCATACATGCTAATTGTAACATTACGGTTGCAAGCTTGTTTCTTGCTTGGTTATGTTTTTAATATCCTCAGAAGCTATTTTGTGTATCTTCAGGCATTTGTGGTGTTTGTGTTGATTCTCTTAATTGGTGAAGAGTTAATGTTTTCCTGGATCTGAAACATTTTCTAAAATAAACTAGTTAACTGAATTAGTTTAATGAATTTTACAGTGTCTATTTGTTTTGAAAATTTCAGCAAGTAAGTCTTGGAATACTGAAGGCATTGACTGACTCTAACAAACAAAATGAAGAAGAACTTAAAAAGAAAATTAAAGGTAAAATACATTTTGCTGATGTTATTTAAAATCTTCTGTTTCACTGAAGTACCCAAAGTAGTGCTAATAGTAATACGTAAAAGACCCATGTTTAATTGTAAAACTATGCCATCTCTTGAATAATGTATATCTAGAATTTAAGGCTCAATAGTGTTAGTCTATTTATATAAATGTCTTGCTGAACTTGGTGGCATTTCCTTCTTAACAATGTAAGAGAGCGTTGAATCTATGGACTTTATACATCAAAATATGTTTGGGTAGTGCTTAATCATTCAAATGCTATGTAAGAAATTAAATTATTAGAACAATGAATATAATCATTTATTCAGTCCTAATAGTCCATTGTTACTTAGCAGTGGTACAATAAACAGTGAACAGAAGAATTTTTAAACTTTTCAACATGGCTTAGATTAAAAGATGAAGAGCAATTTAGATTCAGACTATGTGCTACACTGACAATATAACTTGAGGAAAATGGTTTTATTTGTAGGGCACCTATACAGAGAAAAGGTGGTGCTTTTTTTTACTTTATACTCAGTAAGTCCTGAGAGAGAACAGGAACTCTTACAGGGATGCAATACTTCTGAGAAAACAGGGAAATGTATTTGAGTTGAAAAAGTGGTAAAGCTCTTGGTTCAGTCAAGCTGTCTCCTACAAATGTATTTTTGCCCCCATTCCTTTGATATACAAAAGAATCTTAATTTAAGAATCTTACTGTACTTCTTGAGGAAAGAGAACAGGTCAACACGTGCCATCATACCTCTTCCATACTGTATTCTCTTTTTAATTGGTACGCCATAACTAAATTGGTTGCCAGTATCATATTTGTAATATTATTAATTTTACTGTATATTTTGTCAATTCTCAGAATATGAAAAGAAAAAGGGAATACAGAGTTTTGTAGATCGAATCTTTGGTGGAGAATTAACCAGTACGATTATGTGTGAGGAATGCAGAACCGTAAGTAAACCGCTTGCTCTTAATAGCCTAGAATATAATTTGGGGGTTCTCCTGCAGATTACATAAAAGTCACTACATGTAGAAATAAGTGAAACTGGAGAGGTTTGCTGCAGTTAATACACTTCTAAGAGTTGACTAGCTGCATGCTTTTCAAAGAGAGGCATGATGTGGCTGAAATGTTTCTTCCCATATGTTATAAAGCTGATCTTTCAGTTCCTTTCAGATTCCTTCCAGGAAAGAAGAGGTCAGCAACAGCAAGCTGCCTCTGCCAAAAGAATTCACTCTTGAATTCTTAGTAAACACCTTCCAGTGGTACAAACTGTAGAGTGGGTGAATTGTTCTGCTACCAGCAGTATGCAGCCAGAGGCCTTTTGGTTTTTCATCTGATGATTAGGTCTTTCCCTTTGCCACACTAGAATGACGGTGGGATTGCCAGGGAAACAGTGAAGCTGAAAGGCACTGTTGAGATGATGTATCCTGAGAATGAAGTAATTAAGGGTGGTCTAGATGGATGCAATGACAGGTTGCAGATATCAGTCTCCTAGGCCCTAAGTTGGGTTCTCACACTCCTAGGCCACTAGAAAACTGAAATTTGTAGAAGTATTTCTTGCTGATTTCTGTGTAGCATGACTGCTAGATTTTGGTTATGGATAGCTGTTTGTGAAGGTAGATTAACTGTTTTTTACGTTTGTGCACCCAAGTGAAAGCATGCTTTGAATGCAAATGAGGCTACATACAAATAAGCCAATTGACAGCAAGCCGGCCACTTTCAAACAAAATTAAATTGGACTGTTAAATATTCATTTAAAGGTATCCTTGGTCCATGAGTCTTTCCTTGATTTGTCACTTCCCGTACTAGACGATCAGGTAAGAAATTGTGCATGCTTGCTTTATGGCTTTGTTTTTGTTTGCTTATATGAGAACATGTTTATTATCTAATGATTAGGGAATTAATTTATGCATCTTTCTAAATGTCTCTTTTGAAAGTTAAATAATAAACTTGCCCAGGAGGATAGAGAATAAGATTTTCATGAGAGTCAGTCCTGTAAGTTGTGGCTCAGAGTGTCTCTGGAAAATCACTGATAGTGTGTTGGTGATCTTGCTGCTTTGTCAGTTAATGTTTCTAATGCAGAAATTATTTTAGGGCATTATCTAGTATGTTCCAATGTTGTCCCACTGCTGTAGATGACCCAGGTGCAAAGAACAATGTTCCCCAATTCATTTTCACTGTTATAAAACTGAACTAAATTGATTTACAGTGATGGGTGCCTAATGTTTGCTTAAATGCTTTTTTTCTTTTTTCATCCATTTTTCTGCACTGAGTGCAAGAAAACTTATAGTATTCGGGTTATAGAATAAAGTTAAGAAACATTATAGAATAGTTATTTGATCAGTATTGATGTATTTGATCAACCTCTAGGCACTCAAAATACTTATTTCACTTTGTGCTTCATATTAATAATCTATATATATAACATTTCAGACTTGTTACATAGCACTGCTTACACAAAAGATAATGGGTAAATATTGAAATGAAGCCCCTTCAGCCAAAGGGATCATGTGTTTTCTGCAACAAACAAATTTAATTTCAGCAGAAGCAAACAAGCTCCGTGACAGGCAGTTCAACTGAAAATGTCTCCACTTGTGTAAAATATTAATCATCTTGTTAAAGGCACTGAAGAGTTACATCTGTTAGAGCCAAGGGGCATGCTGCCCTTTTAAGGGTGCAGAATTTGACTCTTGATAACCTTACTTTTTCATACTCTTTCGTTCTACAAGTCATTGTTTCACATGGATTCTCTCTGGAATGAGACACCTCTTTTGTAAACATTAATGTAGCATAAGTGATTTAATTGTATAATACAGTCACTAAAATATTATATCTTGAGCTGAAAGCTCAGAAAACATCTCAGCCCTACAGCTTTTCTTGGAATACTATTTGGTTTTTCAGGACAGTATCATCTCTCCTTCTATGGTGGTTTTGTGGCTTTTTGTTTTTTGTAGAAAGCAAAAATTACAAATGAGAGAAACATAAAAAAAATGAAAGAAAAGGAATCTGAAGATGAAGAGGATAAAAACGACTGTTATCTTAAGCAGAGAGATGAGCCCCCCTGGTGCAAGTAAGCACCTTCAGAAAAAAGCAAAGAAACAGGCCAAGAAACAAGCCAAGGTTGGTTCTGATAAGTGTTTAACTTTTATTAATGAAGTGCTTGCAACTTCTGGTAAAACAAATTATTTTTGTTTTGCTGGTTTAGATGAAAAAGGAGACAGCTTAGAGTTTCTCCTCAAACGCACAACTGAAAAGACCAGTTATATATCTACATCTTTGCTATTAAGTTACATGTTCTGTTAAGAATTGCTGTGCTAAGAATAAGCTAATATCCAGGCGAATGTGGAATTAATGCTGCCTGTCTGAAGTGGCATTAGTTTGTATCAGTCATTGATTGCAAGAACATTAACAAAACTTCTGGATACAGACGTAAGAAAGAATCAGGAAGTTATAAAGGGAATCATTAGTTGTGTTTTGAAGGTACTGTGTAACAAGGAGCAGTGGAAATTGTCTGAGTGAAAATAAATTCAGTATTGGTAGGAATTGATCACCTCTAAATAAATCACAGATTATTTTCCCCCCTCCTGCCCTTTACATCTATGGCATGCTACAAAACTTTTGATAAAGAAATGGTAAGAAATACTAAATAGCATTTAGACTAGCTCTGTTTTTTTGTATTCTTGTGTCTTGTACCAGAGGCAGTGTAGGCCCACTGATCAATGAGGTGGGTGCCCTTGGTGACAGAAGATACAGAGAAGGCAGAGTTACTGAATGCCTTCTTTGCCTCTGTCTACTCTGCCGGAGGCTGTCCTGAGGAGCCACGTTCCCCTGAGGCCCCAGAGGAAGTCAGGGCAGTGGAGGAGTTTGCCTTAATCAATGAGGACTGGGTTAGGGACCAATTAAGCAATCTGGACATCCATAAATCCATGGGTCCAGACAGGATGTATCCACGGGTGCTGAGGGAGCTGGCTGATGTCATTGCTAGACCACTCTCCATCATCTTTGCCAAGTCTTGGGAGACGGGAGAGGTGCCTGAGGACTGGAGGGAAGCAAATGTCACTCCAGTCTTCAAAAAGGGCAAGAAGGAGGACCCGGGTAACTATAGACCGGTCAGCCTCACCTCCATCCCTGGGAAAGTGATGGAACGACTTATCCTTGGTGCCATCTCAAGGCATATCAAGGATAAGAGGGTTATTAGAGACAGTCAACATGGCTTCACCAAGGGGAAGTCGTGCTTGACTAACCTCATAGCCTTTTACGAGGATATAACAAGGTGGATAGATGATGGCCGAGCGGTGGATGTGGTCTACCTTGACTTCAGTAAAGCATTTGACACAGTCTCCCACAGCATCCTCACAGCTAAACTGAAGAAGTGTGGGCTGGACGATCGGGTAGTGAGGTGGACTGTGAGCTGGATGAAGGAAAGAAGCCAGAGAGTCGTAGTCAATGGGGCAGAGTCTGATTGGAGGCTGGTATCTAGTGGAGTCCCTCAAGGGTCAGTACTGGGGCAAATATTATTCAATATATTCATCAACAATTTAGATGAGGGACTAGAGAGTACTATCAGCAAGTTTGTTGATGACACCAAGCTGAGAGGAGTGGCTGACACGCCAGAAGGCTGTGCTGCCTTTCAGAGAGACTTGGACAGGCTGGAGAGTTGGGCGGGGGAAAATTTAATGAAATATAACAAGGGTAAGTGTAGAGTCTTGCATCTGAGTAGGAACAACCCCAGGTTCCAGTGTAAGCTGGGGAATGACTTATTAGAGAACAGTGTAGGGGAAAGGGACCTGGGAGTCTTGGTGGACAGCAGGATGACCATGAGCCAGCACTGTGCCCTTGTGGCCAGGAAGGCCAATGGCATCCTGGGGTGTATTAGAAGGGGGGTGGTTAGTAGGTCGAGGGAGGTTCTCCTTCCCCTCTACTCTGCCCTGGTGAGACCCCATCTGGAATATTGTGTCCAGTTCTGGGCCCCTCAGTTCAAGAAGGACAGGGAACTGCTGGAGAGGGTCCAGCGTAGAGCCACAAAGATGATGAAGGGAGTGGAGCATCTCCCTTATGAGGAGCTGGGTCTCTTTAGTTCGGAGAAGATGAGACTAAGTGGTGACCTTATTAGTGTTTATAAAAATATAGAGGGGGAGTGTCACGAGGATGGAGCCAGGCTCTTCTTAGTGGCAAACAATGATAGGACAAGGGGTAATGGAATCAAGCTGGAACATAAGAGGTTCCGCTTAAACTCGAGAAGAAACTTCTTCTCAGTGAGGGTGACGGAGCACTGGAACAGGCTGCCCAGGGAGGTTGTGGAGTCTCCTTCTCTGGAGACGTTCAAGACGTGCCTGGACGCCTTCCTGTGTAACATCATCTAGGTGTTCCTGCTCTGGCAGGGGAGTTGGACTAGATGATCTTTTGAGGTCCCTTCCAATCCCTAACATACTGTGATCTTTTATGTATTACAATTTGCAGAGCCAGCGTCGCCAGCAAAAACTTCAAGGAAAGGTGCTTCACTTGACAGATATTTGTGCAACTGAGCAGTCAGAAAAAAATGTTGAGTATGACCAAGAATCAGAGGCAGAAGTGAATTCTGAAACTCCTGATGTGAAGCAAGAAGAGGAATTGTCAAATGATTGCGAAGATCACTGCTTAACTCAAAAAGACTTGAGCATACAGGGAAATAATAACCAAGTTCAGAGCATACGTGAAAATACAGGAGGTCCAGAACAAGAGTGTGTAGAAAATGAGTCTCATGTGGATCTTCCTATGGAAGGCTTAGATTCTCCTATGAAGCTTGTCAATGGCCTTGACAGCCTATCTTTGAAAGTTGAGGATGATGAAAATGAAGATGACGAAGAGCTCGCTACTGACTTTTCAAAATTACACTTGTGTCCCAACTCTGAATCTGATACGAGTACCTTAGATGATCTTCAAACTGTTCCTGTCAAGACATGTGAAGTATCAACTGAAGACCCAGAAACAGCGTTTTGTACTCTTGCAAACAGGGAAGATTTGGACTTGGAAGAAAGTTCCATCCATCACTGTTTGTATCAGTTTACCCGTAATGAAAAACTTACTGACACCAATAGACTGCTCTGTGATGTATGTACACAAAGACATTATGGACCAAAGAAGAACGTAAAAAGTATGACAATTACCTTTTGAAAGGAAATTTTAAATATATCCTTGCTGCTTGTGTGGGTTAAGGGGGATGGGGGAATGTCTCTAAAGTGGTATTTGTATAACTTCAACTTGAATCAGTTGAACTAATATTCAGTGGGTAGATTGTGAGAACTGCTTTCACATGCAGTAATGCGAGTAAGTTCCTAACTAAGCAGAATAGTAGGCTCACGAGGTTGGGCACAAAATGCTGCAGGACTGAAAAAGAAGAGTAAGCAAAGAGGAGTGGGCAGAGGAGAAGTAGAGCGTATTTAAATCTAAAAATTGAATATGTGAATGGATATAGGGAGTAGCTGTTAAGCAGGCGACTCTTCAGTTCTCCCCTCAAATGTGAAAATTCTGCTGTGACAGTCCTGGGGAAATCATGTTGGCATGTGCTGAAAAGGCCAGTTAAAAGCTGCCTGCAATGTCTGATTGTGAGACTTGTAGAGAACAAGGAGGAATTCATCCTGCTGGTGCTGACACGGGTCAGACGTGCCACAAGCAGTTACTTTTGTGATACGGGATCTGCAAGATGGCAGCTACTGTACAGTTCATCGTTTAACATGATGTTAGCAAGGAGAGTGTTCAGTTTCTCAGTTGTAGTAGGTGACAGTTTTAACAGTCTAAATAGTGGAAATAAGTTCTTGATGTAACATTCGTTTAGATGTTAAGCATTGGTGTTTTCTCTTTTCTGTAGATGAAAAGAAGCATGTTTATACTAATGCCAAAAAACAGATGCTAATCTCTCTCGCTCCTCCAATTTTAACTCTTCACTTGAAGAGGTTTCAACAGGTAAGCAGCAGGCTGATACTGCAAAAAGTGTGTATAATATTGATTTAATATGCATGTATGCACATAAGTAAGCTTAACTTAGAACTAATGTTAGCATATTTGTGTTCCCTGCAAGCCTTTTTTTAGTGGTTTATTCATAAAGTTTTGGAGGCATTGGTGTGCAATGTTGGTTTTTCTGTGGGCTTTGAGGAGTTTGGGTCTCTTTTCCTGAAATGCTATTCCATTAGTTTTCTGGAAAGCAGTGGTTTTTGCAAGCTTATTTGCAGTATGTTCCTTCACTGTTGTTATTGCTTACTGTATTAAGCAGTATCTTAGCCTTAATTTTTTCTTGCTGCTACAACATTTCATGGACTCTTACATTTCAATATGGGGAGAATAGGATCCCTTACTAAATGAACGTTAAGAAAGGGATGAGTAGAATCAGAAAAGAGGGTTCTTAGCCTTACTGAGTTGGGGGGAAAAAGGGATGAATGGAAAGCAATGTAACTTAAGTCTTAGGTACAGACACTGAAGTAAAGTCGCTTAGCTTTTTTCCAAGATGGAGGAAAATTTTTAATTTAGGGCTTTACCTTTTCAAGTAAGAATGAAGAAAGTAGTGGGTATTTCAACTTAAAGCTCTTCAGTATTTTGGTCAAAATACTTGAAAAATAAGGGAGACGATTTTAAGTAGATGAAAAACAATTTCACAGAGAAAAATGGAAATGTGTAGCCTGTTCCAAGAGACTGTAACATGATTAAGGAAATAACATCTGTCATCTTCTCCTTTTGTTTTTCCAGTTTGATACTGGAAGATTATTTGAATAAGGTGGGAGTAGAAGTTACATCACTTTTGGCGATATAAAATTAGATCCTCAGGCATTTTGCAGTATCTGAGAAGCAAGAGATGTCCTCATAGTTAGATAAGTACATTAGAGCTGATTCTTTTTCCACTTTTGCTACTATTAAGTTACCATAAGAGTGAGTTGAAGAGCCATCTTAATTTGTGCTTCAGTGCAACATGTTGGGGCAAGGAGGTGATGCTGGAAAACCTTAAGCACTGGAGGGGAAGAAAACCCCGATATTGCTTTTGTGTAATTTAAAACTAATTTTGTGTTGTTAAAACTTTACCCTGAAATGTTTAGTAACTAAGCATGGCTTTAATACGCTACATTTTAACATTATGGGGTTTTTGTCAACTTTGTCTGTTTAAGGCTGGATTTAATCTACGGAAGGTTAACAGGCATATCAAGTTTCCAGAAGTGATAGACTTGGCTCCTTTCTGTACAGCTAAATGTAAAGTAAGTAGGAAATTATTCATATTCTCCTTTCTCATGTTCTAATGTGCTGTTACAGTTAAGCTGCTTAGCCCAGTCTTTGTAAAATGCTTGTCAAGCCTCAGTTGTTTTGTGTGATAATACAGGATAACAAGGCTCTATAGAGGAACCTGAACAGGCTGGGTCGATGAGCCGAGGCCAATGGGATGAGATTCAGCAAGGCCAAGAGCCGGGTCGTGCCCTTGGGTCACAACAACCCCCGGCAGTGCTACAGGCTTGGGGAGGAGTGGCTGGAGAGCTGCTCAGCACAGAGGGACCTGAGGGTGTGGATGGACAGCCGGCTGAACATGAGCCAGCAGTGTGCCCAGGTGGCCAAGAAGGCCAACGGCATCCTGGCCTGGATCACTAACGGTGTGGCCATCAGGAGTAGGGAAGGGATTGTCCTCCTGTGCTTGGCACGGGTGAGGCCACACCTTGAATCCTGTGCTCATTTTTGAGCCTCTCACTGCAAGGACACTGAGGTGCTGGAGCATGTCCAAAGAAGGGCAACAAAGCTGGTGAAGGGTCCTGAGCATGAGTCTTAGGAGGAGAGGCTGAGGGAACTGGAGTTGTTTATTCTGGAGAAAAGGGGGCTGAGGGGAGACCTTATTGCTCTCTACAACTGCCTGAAAGAAGGTTGTAGAGAGGTGAGGATTGGTCTCTTCAATAAAGTAATAAGTGACAGGACAAGAGGAAATGGCCTCAAGTTGCACCAAGGGAAGTTTAGATTGGATATTAGGAAGAATTTCTTTACTGAAAGGGTTATCAGGCATTGGAACCAGTTGCCCAGGGCAGTGGTGGAGTCCCCATCCCTGCAGGTATTTAAGAGCTGTGTAGTCATAGTGCTTAGAGATATGGTTTAGCTGAGGACTTTTGAGTGTTAGGTTAATGATTGGACCAGATGATCTTACTGGTCTTTTCTAATCCAGGCAATTCTGTGATTCTGTGCAGCTTGTACCTGCATCGGTGTACTTCCACTGATCATAGCTGTGGTGCTTGCATCAGCCTCTAATGGCCAGTTTCCCTTTCACCAGCAAACAAGTCAAAGCAAAATGCAGAGTTTACATTGTAGCCTTGTTTAAAACCCAGTTACCTGACTGACATACCTAAACTTCTGCTTTTATAGAATGTGGCTGAAGGCAATACGAAAGTACTGTACTCTCTCTATGGAGTTGTTGAGCACAGTGGAACGATGAGGTCTGGGCACTACACTGCTTATGCTAAGATGAGAAGTATGAACAACCACCTCTCTGATCTGGTCCTTCGAGGACAATCTCCTCAAGGTAAATAATGAGAAATATTTTATGAATTGTTTCTTACTGCACAACAGCAACAGGACTGATCACTTCAGTTCTTTGCAGTAACTTTCACTCCCAAATTCTTCCTTTCGCAGCTTCAGAAGCTGAACCCGTAAAAGGGCAGTGGTTCCACATCAGTGATACCCATGTACAAGCTGTGTCTGCATCAAAAGTGCTGAGCTCACAAGCCTATCTCCTGTTCTACGAGCGACTGCTTTAACTCCTCTGAGAAGTGCTCATGTGCGCAGCCATCTTAAGTGTCCTGGAAGAAGGCAGATTTGCAAATCACATTATCAGGTTGGAGCTACTGTATACAACTGCAGGAATATACTTTATGCTTCTTAGACAACTGACAAGTGGTTAACTTATACTTTTTCCAGTGTTTTCACTACTTTTAAATAAAAGGGTTTTTTTTTCAAAATTACAGCTTTAAGCTTTTATTGAGTGATTTGTGTGTTGGCACAGACTTTTTGTTTCCTGCAAGTGTTAATACATCTTAGGAGCTTTTGTACTTTAAAGGGGCCAGCTCTAACTTTGATCTATAGTTATTTCAGCTGTCATTAGTTCCAGGTATACTCTAGAGCTGGGTTCTAAGCTTAAGAATCTGGTTTTTCCTACATACCTTAGAGCTGAGACACATTCAGTCAGCTCTTTTTCTGCTGTTGGTTTATGTCCAGTAGGGGTGCCCTCTGTTTGCAAACTCTCTAGGAAGTCTTTTGCGTGGGAACCTTAACGCCAGTATTTTGGCAAAGCTGAGAGCGCAGGTCTCTCTCACTGCAGCCACTTTCTGCACTGGATTGGTAAGAAAACTAGTCCTGCAGTGACTTGTAAGTACACTGCCCTCCACAGGCTAGGCTTCACATCACGTTTCACATCAATAAAATCTTGGCTCCTCCACACTGGAGCAGCAGCTGCTGACATTGAGTGCATTTTTCACAACGACCTTACCAAGAAAAGGGGTGGTCTTACTGTTCTTGTTACCCTTACAGGCACCAGCAGTAGCACTCGTGCAGCTGACTGGATCAGTATGCCAGTCCTCCTGAAAACTTGCTGAGTTTATTTTTCAGCCACACCAGCTACTGACTATAAAGTGAGTATTAGTGTAGCTGTTGTACAGTGGCCTTATTTAGGCATAAGCTAGTTCCAGACTCGATTTAGCCTTCCACTCCCTTCTGGCTGTGAAATGGCGTAGCACTGGCAAGAGTAATAAAAGGATTAATTATTGAAGTAGCTTGAATTTCAAGTGCAGTTCTCCTTTGAAGCTACTCTGAAGCTGTTTACTTTCCGAGAAGAATCTTAACGGAGGGCTGTGGCTGAAAGGTTCCAGCACCCCAGCATTTATTTTTAAGGCCGTTAGAATGAGATGCAGTTCACTGCTGTCAGCCTGCCACTTTGAGCAGGGAGACTTAATGGATGAGGAAATAGATTCGCATACCAAAAATTTATGGGGATGTGGGCCACAGACCTTCTGCCAAACAGAATTATTTTGGTATTAGTTATTGCCTCAGGAAGAACCTGTACAAGGAAGGGCAGAACATTGCCCAGCTATGAGGGGAACAGTGTCAAAACCAGCCCTGCCACCTGCAAAGACCACAGTGGAGGAGGTTGTCCCCCTGCAGCTCCTTGGGAGGATGATGTTGGACCTCCACACTGCAGCTGTGAAGGCCCTGGGGCCAGAGCAGGTGCCTGGTGCCTTGAAGAAAGCTGCAGCCTGCGAAGAGCAGCCCAGCCTGGAGCAGGTTTCCCTGCCAGAAACAGGAGGACCACACAGGAGCTGCTGTTCCCGACGGACTGTGACCTACACAAAGGATCCCTGTGCTGAAGCAGCTCACAAAAGACTACACCAGGTGGGAAGGGAGAAGGGTGCACAGGAAGGAACAGCAGAGAGAGAAGCTAATAGAGTGTCCTGGGTTTAGCTAAAAACCCAGTCCCGTTTAGTGATTTTTACTTTCCAGTTCAGTCTCTTCTAAGAGGCTGCATGTTCTGAAGTCAGCAGCATGTTTTTGCAGACAGTGTGTGCTACTGGCAGTGATAACACCTGATGTTTACAGTTACTGCCTGGGACTGGGATGCAGAAAGGCTCTTGCTGATACTTATTCCTACAGTGACCAAGGCCACTGCTGGCTCTTGTGTGCCACGCTGGGGGTGCTGGGTAGTAAGAAGGGACACAAGGAAGTAAAAGGTTGCACCTCCGGGGGGTAACAGACAGGACAGGTGACCAACGAGAGTATTCCATCCCATATACATCATATCTAGTATAAATTGAGTGATCACAAGAGTTTCATCCCCTTTTCGCCGTTTTTCACCCCTTTTCTGCAATGGCCGATGTCCAGAGAGGACTCCATCTGACCTCCTGCTTTTGATCCAGATCCTGAGTTCCCGAATCCAGCTCCCTGTATCCAGCTCCCACCACCGCTGAGCCTGCAGTTTCCCCAGTGCCTCCTGCTCTGCAGCACCAGTGGTGATTCCTATCGGGGGAGGGAGTTTGGTTTGATATCGGGCTACTATCTACAGTTGTATATAATTCTTTACTTTTATCTTTTCTCCATTATTTTCATTAAAGCTGTTCTAGTTTTTCTTCTCTAATCTGTAAGTCCCTCTGCCTCATTCCCTTTTCTCTTCCCATTTAGGGGGTGAAGAGGGGGTTAGAGAGCGTCTGTCTGCGTTAGTGGCCGGCCCAGCCCTAACCCGCGACAGATTTATTGGCACCCAACGTGGGGCAAGAAAACACCAATCAGGCTCAGAATATTTTACCAGCTATTTAGATACAAGTGGGCTCTGATATATTGCCCATATAGTTTAAATTCCACCTGGTGCAGTTGAGAGCGTATGATACAGACTGACCACAGCCCCCACTTTCCTATCCCTCCTACCACTCAGGGTTCGGCAGTGGAGAGGAGTCAGGAATGAAAGAACGCGGCTGGGCCTGGGAAGAGGAAAGTGGTTTAGGTTTTGTTCTTGTTTCGCAAGCTTCGACTCAATTTTAATTGGTAATAAATCAATTTTCTACACGTTGAGCCTTTTTTGCCTGCAACAGTAATTGGTAAGGGATCCTCCTGTCTTTATCTCAACTCCTGGGCTTTTTTTCCACCTTACCCTTGGTGAGATAGGAGCACATGGCAGCCACCCAAGGTCACCCCACCACACACACACCTGCACATTCACACATTGTGAACCACCACATCATGCCATATCCAAACAGAATGACGACTAGCATTCTAACAGTGAGTATGTTTATTGAAGTGTTTGAAGTTCTGCACTTCATTTTAGACACAGTTCATAACTTAAAGGCAACAGAGCAAAACATCATGACAGGCTCCAACTGGAATATCAAAAAATCTCACACAATCACGTCACTTAAAAAGTACAGTTAAACTGTTCAATCATTTTGGTCTTCATCCCAGTCTTTCTTTCCTGATGGAGGTTTAGGGCCACCAGCTGGTTTTGCCATAATGATCTTGAGATATTAGGGAAGTAGAAAAAGAATAAGTTTAGAACCAGTCTCTTATCCCACTCTTACTTATAGTCATAGGACGCCAACTGTCAACATTCACTAAATTCATGCAGTTCCCCTACTCTGAACATAAGCCAGTGAATATTATTACCCCTCTGAGTTATTTTCTTCAAAATGGCAGAAACTGAGCCCTGATATACTGGTATTTACTTCACTTTTGCATGCAAATTAAGACTTCAGTTAGTCTGCAGAAAGTGAGTGCTTAAATATGCTAACACGTGATCAGTTTATAGAAAGCACGCTACTGCAAAGCAGAATTATCAGAGCTGTTGTTCCAAATTATTGAGTCTAAGCATTGCAGTTTAAAGAGGAAAGCCCACCAGTCCTACCATGTTTAAAGGCTCATTTTCTGCACTTGCTACAGTGGCAAGTAAGGTAAAACTAAAACTGCACTTGTCATCCCTTTGATGAAAATTTAGTTTTAGGAGGGAAATTCACTTGCAAAAGCACAAGTACAAAACATGGAAACGAGCACACGTTAAGACAGCAGCGTTACGTGTCCTGAAGAAAGAGACCATCTGCTGTGTGCTTGTCAATACTCATGCATGTGCTCACACACACGGATACCTCTCTGCTAGAGAAACAGAGCTTTCTGCACACTAGTTTTCAGGCTCATCTTTCCAATCATCCTTATCCCAATGTCCTTGTTGCTTAGGGGCTTTTGGACCGCCTGCTGTTTTCGCCATAATAATCTACAGGAATTTTATATGCAAAGACATTTTTGCAGAATTTCCACAAAATATATAAAGTGAAGATTTCTGTCATTAAAATCATAACCTCACTTCTTCCTAAAGTTGGATTTTTCATGTAATAAAAAAAAAAAATCTATATATATGAGAAAAGGTTTCATGTGTCAAATCTTGTTCCTACAGAAGTTGGGATAACTTTGTGGATACAAGTATTACTGTCAAATCTTAAAAAAAAATTAAAAAAAGAAACATTCATAGTCCTCCTATGGAAGCAGCAACATTGTAACATCCCAAATTACAAGGTGCTTAACCAAATGCCTCTGGCATTCAGAAATAGACAAACCATGTTTTCAGATGCAGTATTTTGATGCCTTGCATTCCCGGAAGATTCACATATTTTGCCTTAGTGGTCTGGACACTGAGTTCAAGGTTTCAATTTGGCACCCAAATTAGTTGTAAACTCACCTGATCTACCCTTAGGACAGTCACCGCTGCATTTGTAGCTAGCTTGATCCCCCAGGATTTTCCGAGGTATGTGTCTAACACGCCAGCTTCCAACATATCCTTCACAGCAGCAGCTTCAGCCTATCAGATAAGGGGAAAAACATCATTCAGAACTCTGCCAGGCTTCTGCCTAGCAAGTTACTGGGTTTTCAAGGTTACAGGTTTAGTGCAAACTCTTCTCTCATCTCATCTGCTCTCTTAATAAAACCTTCATTCCTAATCCATTAGCCGGAAGATTAAGTAGTTACTAAAGACTTACTCTCAATCACATTAGTTCAGTATCTCACTTGACTTCTTACAGAAGGCCGCTATACTACACTGAATTTAGCTGCTTGCTGACGAAAACCACCTCAGTAATGCAATTCTACGGAGTTATTCTTCTAGACTGTGGAACACAGAGCTTTAATGACTTAATTTAATCTATAAATACTGCATACTGACAGAAGCACATTTAAATATAACCCTGTATTGCAGAGCATCCAAGTAATGCAAGAGACTATTTACCTCAATATCAAATCCAACATTTTTATTCCCTTCCTGATGCACAGCATAAAGCTTGGAGATGACCTCATTAGCCTTTACTCCAGAGTTTTCTGCCAGTGCTCGAGGAATGGCTTCAAACGCCTCAGCAAATTTCTTGATGGCATATTGGTCAAGCCCAGGACAAGTCTAAAGTGAAGTTGAAAGCCACATCAAGCATTTAAAAAAACTGTAAGATAGGAAGGCATTTTCCCCCACATTTTTTATTGTTTTACATGCATTAATACACATGCGTATTTTTCTATAAAATAATATGTATATATTTTTATAAGTCACATAAATATTTGAATACATGTGTGTGCGTGTACAAAAAAAGAAAAAGTCAAAAAGCCCATTTGCTGTACCTCTCCATAAGATGTGATCTGTTTGGCTAATTCAATCTCTGTTGCACCGCCTCCAGGAACAAGACGTTTATCCTGTGAACAGACCACCCCAAAACACGAAGTTTTACTTAAAACATATTAATTTTCACTTTTTAGAATTTATATGCTCTATTAAGAACACAACAGAACTTTATCCCTCACAGACTAATCAAGAACCTGCTGCAAAACAAACATGCACATTAAGAAAAATTTACCAGAATTCACTCATTCATTTCAATGTCTTCGGAAAAAATAGTTCCTTTCATAAAAAGCAAAATAACGTAGTGCGTTTTGCATCTGGGTTTCTTTTGGTGTTGGTTTTGTTTGTTTGTTTTAAATAATTTCAACTCATGCCTAACTAGTAACAGAATTCCTAGATTTTCTCATCTTTTCTATTAACTTGTTGGGCCATATCATGTGGGAAACCAATCTACTGTACATTAAATTTAATACATCAACAGGTATCACAAGGTGTCAGGAGTTTTGTTTCAAAATTAAGCATTTTGGATATCCTTTGGCAAATGAGCATTTACTTAAGAATTCTCAGTCTTTTAAAGAGAGAAGTAATCATCACAAATTTCAAGTTAGGACAACTCCTAGACAACACAAACAACACACAATGCACAATCTGTGGCTGTTTCTGTATTCTTAATCAATGTGCATAAGTTGCTATGAACAAGACATTAGGCATCAAGCAAAAGTTTACCATTTTTTGCATGTCACCTTCCTAATAAATACACAAACATTTACTTTATTTTTGTAATGCAAAAGGAAAAGAGAAATACTATTCTAGGCCATAAAAGTTGCTCAGATGGAAAAAACTCCAAAGAACTGAGTTCTTCCACCTATAAAGGGTATCTGCATTATGTGGAGGAAGCACCTATTAATTTAATTTGCAACCAGCGAGTTCTTCCTGATCCCTTGCGACAAACACAGCTATCTACCTTTTCTTCTGTGCCTGGTTTCCAAGGAACGTGACAAAGCATTTAGGGAAATGGTCAAAAAGGAGCTGACTGCCTTTAGAAAGCAGTAAAAATAGTCCATCTTCAAAAACTCACTCATTACTGGGAAATTTAGTGTAGTACATCCTGAGCATCATCTTTTATGTATGCTGTACTCACGGGGATGTCAGCAGCAATCTTCTCCAGCCCTCAATATTACATACCCTTCTCTACACCTCAAGAAGGCTCCTAAGGTGATAATGTAAATGTCTGCTAGCAAATAAGTACAAAGGAAGTCTTGCCTCAAACTGATTCATCATTCAATTTTGTTAACTGAAGAATTCTGGTTACTTACCCTTGTGAGTACTTTGAAAGTATTTACACCATCATCCACTGCTCTCTCTATGTCATCCATCAGATTGTCTGTAGATCCACGAATGAGGATAGTAGAAATGGCACCATCCTCCTTTTCTGTTCAGATAGATGCGTGCATTACTGAATCAAACTCGTCAGATGTAAAGCACAAATAACATCATACTTTTACAACAGTAGCATTAGGATTCTACAAAACATACATACCATGCTTAAACACAACAACTTGTGTATCCCCAACCTCCGATAAATATACACTGTTGCAGTGACCCATTTCTTCTGGAGTAGGGGGAGTCTGGAAAGAAAACCAAGAATTAAGAGTTGAACCCCGCTCATCAATTCTCTTCCCTTCTGCTCCTCATCAGAAAAGTCCATACCAGTCTGGGCAGGGCTGTTGCACCAACAGTTTTACACAGTCTTCTCAGATCCCACTTTGAGTTCAACCTTCAAAAGCAAAAACAGTCTTTCTAATAATAAGCTTCCAGAACAAATGTTAATACATCCGAGTTAAGTATTCTCTTAACTTGGGAGCATTTCGTAAACTGGTAACATCTATCAAAGTTCACTGCATCAAGTTACTAAACCCACTCTTATCTTTTCGAGTTACCTGTTTTCATGGATTCTATGCAGAGACTATTTTCTAAGAGTTTAAAAACAATGAAGTCGTTCAAATAGATGGAGATAATCAAACTGCATCTTCTAGCACGTAAGACCTTTAAAAACCTTCTGTAATAATCCTTTGTTATGCAAGAGATTACAGTATCATATTCCATTTCTAGTTCCAGCTTTCAACAAGGGACCATTTATTTGTGTGAGAAGCGAGAGCTACTGCTAGTAATTTGACTTCATGTATTGCAGAATGCATTTCAGGGATGCACAAACATGCTTCACTTATAGAAGATTTAAGGCCCACAAAAACGACAGAAAAGTCCATCCATCAATACACCAGTGACGCACGGAGGTGTATCGCGTCATTGCTAAAGCATCACGTGAGGACTGTGACCAGAAGGAACCATCGTCATACAGCCCTCACATGTCTTTGAGGCCACATCTCTCTTTACTAGATCCACATATTTTGGTATTCTTGATTTCAGTTGTGTTATACAGGAACTTAAACCAGCACAAGAGTACCATACACACAGGCTACATCCTAGTTAGCTGTCACATAGAGGTGAAATACTATCAAGAAATGTAAGCTATGAAACAACTGAATTGCAGCTCAGATTTTGATCCACCAGGAAAAGCAAATAGTCTGCAATATTTTGATTTTAACTTGTTTGAGAGTCAAGAGACAATATGGCAAGTACATTTCATAAATCTTATAGATCAAATGGTTTTATGCTCTTCTAGTACTTACCTGACTAACATAAGGTTGTATTTGTTGGCATAATGAAGTGCCATGTCTGCCACTTTGCCTCCTGTTACTACTACATTTGCACCACTATCAGCAATAGCTTTGACTTGCAAATCCATTAGATTTTCTTCTCCCTTACTGAAATTCATCAGTTCCTCAGCATTCTTTATAAGCACAGTGCCCTAGTAAAACACACAGTGTTATTCATTCAGTATTAACTACATGCTTAAGTTTTTTTGCGAAACCATTCTGTTTCCCAACCAATCCATAATTCTCAAGTCATCCTACTTTATAAATCTGTCACTTTTCCCAGGCAATGAGGTAAAACTAGTTAAGAAAATGGCAATTCCAGTATTTCTAGACAATCTTGAGGTTCAGACATGCTATCATGCAGTTGACTCAAATAACCCAACAAAACCAACAACTCTCCAACTCCCAAAACCCTATAAAACAAAGCTAGGTTTGAACATCTTCTATCAACTTTTTTAAACTAGTGAACTCAATATTAACAAAAATATCTCAATCACCAAGTGTCAAGAATTTAAGTCTAAAAATAAGAGCACATCAGCATAAATAGACATCTAACTTAGTTTGAGCTTCTACATACCTTAGTTTCAGTTATCATACCATCAAAAGGGCAGGAATACACAGCTATTTTTGCATCTTTGACAGAAGTAACATCTCCTTCAGTTTCTTTTTTAAAAACCATGCCGTGCAGTACTGAGGAAGCAGAGATACCAGCACCCTGAAAGGAAAAAAATGGAACAGGGCAAAGTCGTATTACTGACCATTTCTTGTCAGAAAGCAGCACTAGCCTTGAAAAGTAGTCATTACATTCATTTGGACGTAGCTACCTAAGCTGTCACTGCAGCATAAAGACTTCAGCTGATTTAACAACCTCAAACACTGTGTAACAGGTTCCCATTTTAAGACTAGTTGGTGGTTCAGCTTAAGGCCTGTAACATTCATTTTCTGTGCTCAACTTGTTCTGTACTTATTAGCAGGGAAAAAACACAGGGAGAAATTCATACTAGATATAAACTTGTTCCAATTCTCCATATCACACTGAGGCCTCGTGTCCCATTCTCAAAAAGGATGCCAGATTAAACTGCTACATTTCTGCCAGCCTGCACACCTTAGCCTAACCTTGTGACTGCTTCCACAACATGAAATCAACATCCCTGTGTATAATTAAGTTAATGTATCTGATTTAGCGTAATGTTTCAATATTGATGATTTTTGTTTCTGAAAACTGATACTGGGTGCTAAACAAGGAATGTAAAGATTAATTTCCAAACCTTATTATGCATGCCACAACACAACAGAGATTAGAATAGAAAAACGTATTTTCAAAGTTCAAAGATTTAAAAACTAACTTTCATTAAACTGTTGACTTTAACAACACAGTAAAGCTTGCTACATGCAACTTACCACAATTTTGCACACTCTGATATTATCGACATTGAAATGACCGGAATCAGGAAGAATAGAAACTGTTTGGCAAAATAAGGAAAGAAAAGAAAAAAAAATAAAATTAATGAATCCGTATTGCTTAATGAATGAAGTAAAACAATGACACCACAAGTAATGTCTGGAGTTTTCCCAAAGTACTAAACTTCAGTGGTTTGAGATGCCTACCAAAATTTAAGGACATGACCATCTGTGAAGAACCCACATCAAGAGAAACAGAAATTTTGTTTTTACAATGTAGTTACCAAAAAGCTACACCTATTCAGGCTGCTCAGTTAATTAAGTCCATACATATCCATTTACACATCCACATTCAGGGGTGAAGACTAACCCAGAATATTCTGAGAAAACACAACTATGTGTGACTTTGTTTCTTCTGGGAAATCTAAAGGGAGAAAACAACACAACTATAGCCTTGCTTCCATTATTCTGTTTACCTGGAGTGTGATACATCTTCCTAATGATAAAAGAGAGGAAGAAAGATGGATTTCTGCTTTTAAAAAAACTAGAAAACATGGACCTCTCCAGAGCCACAGTGCCAATAAAGAGTTGAGAAAGTTACATTTATTTCAGAGACTAAGGCATATTGTCCAATTCAACCTGGTAAACTAACCACACCTTTTATCTCACACGAAGGCATCAGTAATGATCACAAGCAAACCTATGAGTTTTTTTCAGATGCACACATCTGTTCTCATCCACTTACCACAGGCCTGAGCAATAAGCTTTGCCAAAAAATGTTCATTGCCATATTGTTTGCTCATCACTGAAGCATGCAACAAAGATGCCACTTCTTCAACATCTCGAAGGTTCTTTGCAGAACAGCACACCAAGTCTGGAAGAATTTCTAGGGCTTTCTTGCAAGCCTTTTCATATCCTTCAATCACCTGTGCAGCAAACAATAAATACTCACTACACTGCCTCATTATGCATTCGTATTGCTTCTATCTTCTTTTCAAAGGGCCATAACCCAAGTGCAAAACTAACAAGGGAAGCAAGTAATCACAAAGAGAAAAATATATACTGTTCTTCACACATCTCTACATAAAAAAAATAGTTCAGAAGGAAGCAGATGATCCACAATACAATGACCCAAAAATACTAACCGACAGCAATCCGAAAACAAGCTACGTGAATTGTCAGAACAGCGTAACTTGCCTCTGAGACTGACAACCCCATCCTCAGAAGGTCTTCCGCTAACTCCAGAAGAACTCCAGCAAAAACAAGGACAAAGTTTGTTCCATCTCCAACTTCTTGCTCTTGCATGTGGGAAGCCATCACAAGCATTTTTGCAGCAGGATGCTGGACCTTTAAAAGAAGTTACACATCTGAGTTACTAGCATCCCACTTAAGATGGGTTTTCCTGCGCATCCTGTATGAGCTTTCTTATTTCAAATTGTATCTAAAGACACTACAAATACACAAAATCAGAAAAGAAAGCAACACAGATTATCTTGATTAGCTAGCTTCCCTAAATAAGCAAAATACAAATATATATTAAAGAAAATGAAATCAGAGAACTTGAACATCCCCCCTACAACACAAATTAGACATACTTAATATTGGTTTTGTGCTATTTTTACAGGATGCAGAGATTACACAATCAAGCACTGCAACAGAAAAGCAGTCTGAAGTTTAGATCTTCAAGTTGAACTCCTATGTGTAATATGCAAAGTAGATTTCTAAATCCAGTTACCATATTCTGAACAGACAGGAAAACGTCGCAACCACAAACACTGGCATTTTAACACCACAGCTATTTCAATCAGATTTCAAAACACCATATTGTCTAGACATAACCTTTTCTAAATCTACACTGGTTTTAGTAGGTAATTAAGCATCTCCTGCAACTACTTAATATGCCTTCACAAAACAGTTCTTTTCCTCACTGTGGATATAGCCCGTCAACTTAAATCCAGTGAAATATATAAGTGATTTACAAAATGACATACATAAATCACCTGAAAAGTGATTTGCTTATTAACATTCCAAACTATATCAGCCCATGAACAGAAACACTAGTTGACAGTTGACATCTTCTGAAGCAAGAAAACTTACCTCCAGCTCTCTCAAGATAGTAGCAGCATCATTTGTGACAAAAAGCTTCTCCAGATGATTGATAACCATTTTGTTCATTCCTAATGGAGGGGAAGGGGGAATAAAAAAATCATTCGTTAGATGAATGCAGAACTGAGTAAACTACATAAACACAATTTTGTACACAGACACCATTTCATGACTTTCAGGTATATCTTACATATTACAATTCTAGTCCTGTTAGAACCTAAAAATATTTTTGTGAAATAATGCTTAGGAGTGTGTTAAATTAAGGAGAAATCAGTCATTTCTGAAAAAGCAATTTTCTCTTCAAAAATATTAGTACATCATTTAATTAATCAATACTGGAGAACACCTTCAGTTTTGGTGTATCTTATCAGATGTGGTACAGTTACATTCATTATGATTGTGTACCAAGTTATGGTCTTTCCTTTAATCTTTTTTTCAGGCCTTCCATATAGCAGTAAGACAGCAAAGAGAACACAGTAACTGGTAAAAAAACCTGGCAAAGGCAGGTACATCCTGCTTAACTCACGAGCTAACCCAAGTCTGATCTGTATAGCCACAAAGACTATCTTTAGAGTTCCAGAGTAAGCCCAATGTGTTTTCTCAAGAAAGAAACAGTTGCTTGCTTGTCAAGGTATGTTTAGCCTTCAAACATAACATTTTGCTCAAAACCCCTACAATAACTTCAGGATTTATTTACCATTTGGTCCATAAGCCGTACGGGTGGTTTGAGCAAGCTCTTTGCATGCCTGGATGTTCCTATAGACAGCTTCTTCTAGCCCTGAATAATGCTGAAAACAAAGACATTCTGTTCAGAATTAGGCTTTCTAACAAAAGAATAAAAGGGATGAACTAGTGATTTCTCACTAAAGCAGCAATAACCTCCTCAGTCCATGAAAACTTTCGATTAATTTAGATTTTTCACTTAAATGGAATCTAAACCTTACCCAAAGACAGTGAGAGAAGAACCAAAGCGTACTCATCAACTCACAGCTCAGCAGGCACAAAAAGCTTCTGAATACAAAATCTGAACAGCAATTCAACCTTCAATATATTTGCATACGTCAAGTCTTCCAAAAACGTTAGTGGCATACCAAAGGAAAGTAGAAAATAACCAATCCCAGAGTGGAGAGAGGCAAGGGGTTTTTTAAGTGTGTGGTTTTTAAGTGTGTGGTTCTGTACATGCTTCTTTATTCACAACTCTGCATTTCACAAAAAATCGTTTAACTCAGTTCTACATTCAAACTAGTGTGGCTTGAAAATTCAGATGCATTCATAAAATATATGTGCTTAAGAAGATGACCAGCCTGGCTTCAGTTTAGAAGATCCTCAGAAAGGGTCTTGAGAAAGAGCAGGGTGTAACATGTGTGTGGCAAATAAGAGATAGGAAAAAAGTACTCTCTAATAAATTTCACTCTACAAACCAAACATCTCAGAATGCCAGCTGCCTCCTTGATTTAAAAAAAAACCCCAAACCCAGCTCTTGCTATTCTGGCCTTGAATTCCTTACTACAGAACCAGCATCTAAGCCACTTTGTTTCCCTGGTCCCACCCTACCCTTGACATATGCCATTCTTTGTCTCCAAGGAAGATTCTGAAAAGAAAACCAGAAGGCTTTTTGAGATGCTAACTACACTTTCCTATAAAGTAACAGCAACCAGATTTCTTTTTTCTCTACAATAATAGAAAAAATCAAATCTGCTTGCTTTCCGTCCACTTTTTTGAAAGAAAACTTCTAGCTTTATCAGGCACAGTCCTTGACTACCAAAACCTATGTTACTGTTACATACAATGGAAGTAGATTTACAGCAACTTAGCATATGGAAAGCACTAAGTTATGCCACAACACTGGCAAAGGTGTTTTTCCCACTGTGACAGTTAACAGAAAAAAAAAAAAAAGCCAAGGAAAGTGCATAACAGGTGGGACGCGTGTGAACAGATAAATCTTTTAGAGCTTTGCCAACCACCACCCACAGCAGCTCTCCAGACAAAACCGACCTCCGGAGCATAGGTTCCCGATGGAAACGAACGGGGAGCCGATGCTCAGGCAGGAGTCGGGCGCGCAGGCCCGGCCGAGAGCACCGGCACCCGGTGGAGCCACCCACCCCCGAAGCGGCGGGAACCGGCGGAGCGTCCCCGAGGAGCGGCGGTGGGGGCACGGGGAGGGGGGCGGGCGGGCGGGAGGGAGGAAGGGAGGAAGGGAGGAAGGGAGGGAGGGAGGGAGGGAGGGAGGGAGGGAGAGGATGGGACGTGAGACTTGATGCCGGCCCCGGCGGAGCTTTCTCGAAGGCCGCGTGCGCCAGGCGCCGCCCTCCTCCTCCTCCCTCCGTCCCCACCCGGTGCCCGCGCGCTGAGTAGCGGCGCGAGGCAGATCCCCGCCTCCCCTCCTCCCCCTCCCCCTCCCCGGGCTTTGGTCCTCCTCGGCGGCCGTTGCTGGAGGAGAAGGGGAGCGGGAAGTGCGAGCCCCCCGCTTCATGCCCCTGCCCCGCCTCGTGGAGCCACCATGCCCCTCCGGCCTTCCAGAATTTCCCACCATCCCCCCCCCACCCCCCGCATCCTCCTGAGGAAATAGGGCCCGCCTGGCACCGCTCTTCACCTTCGCCCCCTCCTTGAGCATCTGGGCGAAGCCCGGGGCCTTGGGGACGTGAAGCGCCATCTCCTCGCCGCTCCTGCCGCACACCTCGGAGCGCTGGGGATGACGGGAGAGAGGAGGGGGGAGCCGGCGCAGGCGCGGTGGGGCAGGCGGGCTGCCGGCAGGCCGGGAGAGTCGCGCCCAGGGAAGGTCGATGCCGGGGAGGGGCGTGGGGGAGCCCTGAGTTGGCTGCCCTCTCTGTTCCTCCTCGGAATCGGCGATGGGTGGCGCTGAGGACTCGGCTTTCAGCCGCGGCGGAGCCCTCGCTCCTCGGCCGCAGGGAATTGCTGGGAGCCGGCGTGCCTTGTTTCGCCTGAGACATCTCTCCGCTGAGTTCCCTCCCCGCAGCCCGGGCTGAACGCGCCCGAAGGCCGCCAAATCCGTGGCCCGGCTGCCTGGTAAAGGCCTCTGAGTTTTTAACAGATCGATAGAATGTAGAAGTAGCTAATTTGGGGGGTGCCTGGTGTCTCCTGTGGCTGGGCGTTTTGCTTTAGGTAAACGATGCCAACCAAAGTCGATGGTTCATCTCACAGCAATTATGTAGCATTTATGTCATTTATTTCAGAGGAAAAGATCCCAGACCATGTTTTTCTGAAACAGATAATGTTGCTTGATTAACTGTACTTTGTGCAACTGACCACCTCTTTATGTCATAGGTGCTGACTGGTGATTCTCTTTCCTAGGAATCTTCATCCACGTGATGCAGTGATGCACAGTATTGTGGTGGTGGCTGGTGTTACTTTCTTCAGAGTCTTTCTTTCACTGTTGAGTTCAGCATACTGTCCCCCAGGCATTTCTCTTGAGTACGTTGAGCCATACCTGGCCAGAAACAGTTAAGAGCTTTCATCACCACTGATGGCAAAAATTGTGCAGACTCCAGTCAAGTATTTTCCTTAGTGCATACCAAACTTGTTTGAATGGAAGCAAAATGTGCTGATAAAGATTTGACCATCCTTAGTCTTCTATTATCCAGGGTAATCCCAGGGAATATGTGTGCTACAGGACACACTGGAGAGTACTTTAGAGGCTCACTTTGACACTTCTACAAGTAGCTGAGGCCAAGCAAGGAGACAGTGGAACCACTTTAGCTTTGAGTTTTATTAACTTTGCTTCTGTGCCATGCAAAATCAAACATACTGTTTCAAGACAAGAGCTTGAAGACCTTGGAAATAATACTACTGCATTTAGGTCACGCGGTATCTGAACCTGTAACCCAACAGAGACTGAGTTACTCCACCTTTGCAGCACAGGTAGGCTGCCCGCAAGGTTAGTTAAATCACTTGATACGTGTTGCTTAAGCAACCTCAAGAAGACAGACTTGGTTTAATTTTACCATCCTATAACTTTTGAAAATCAATCAGTTTTAACCTGTAACACATCATGGCAGTGTAAAAAAGTCGTGACAGAAAGCAAAAGTACATAAAGCGCCCCATGAATGAACTTCAAAAAGTCTGCATGTGGTTTTGCTAAAAGTACTTAAGAGGTAAATGCCACTTGAAGCACGAGAGCGAACCTATTCATCCCTGACTATTGTGCCCAAGGAGCGTGCACATTTCCAAAAGGAAGTTCTGAGTTTGGCGTAGGGGGCATAGCCCCCTTTGTCCTTCTTTTCTCTCTTACAATCTATCTATACCACAGTACAGCTAGGAAATGTCCATTCTGTTCTGAAGCCAAGATACCAGAAACTGTGTTTTATAAAGCAACTTCTGTAATGTATTGATAGCCATGGAGATCAGAGGAGGTACTTACTCCTAAGTTCATGCAGAAGACTTTTCGCAGTCATGACCACGAAGTCATGGGTGTTACATCAATAGTTGAGTGCATTCTTGTCGGAGACATTCATTTTAGAGCAGCGAGGAAAGAAGGTTCAAGTAGTTAGACTGCTGATCAGTAACTGCAGGATAAGTTTCAGCTCTCTGTGACTAATACCCTGCATGACCTCAGGCAAGTCTCTAGTGATTTATCAACACTTAGAAGTTTTGTTATTCTTTTACCATATATTTTACATTCTCAATGCCATTGTCTGGATGTAGCTACCTCGTTGTTGCAGAACTAAACATGAGTACATTTTTTCCAGATAGGGAATAGTTAAATCATGAAATGGCTTCCTGGAATTTTTTGCAGCCTTCGGCCAGGAAGTCCATGGCTTTTTTCCTCTAAGATCCTCACTCGCCCGTGTTCATTGCCAACATGGGCTTAAATTATGATGCCTCAAACAGTATTAATTTGTATTAAAAAATGTTTCTGAGCTCATTGGTATACATTGGTATTATTCTTCTGCCTTGATTTTCACCAAGACAAATAACAGAAGGATGAAGGCAATAGTATGTACGATGCTAAAGAAACAGGATTTTACTATTAAAAACATTTCTCAAGTACACATTCATTATAACTTTTCCATAACAAGAAAGGCTGAATATTTATCTTTTGGCTGTTCCAAAGCACTTGCTTTGTCAGAACCTTGGTAAATGTTAACTCAGAAATTAAATCAAGACTTATTATTGACTGGCAATGTGGCCTGTTAACCTTGTGAGCATTCATCTTACTAAGAAAGCGACATTCCCTTTCTGAGTGTTCCATAATTAAAATGCTGTTATTTAATTGGTCTCTCAAGTGATTATATACAGGAAATGTAGCTTGCATAATGTTGGAACTACAGCAAAAAGCAAAGTCAGCTCATGCAGGCCGACAGTAACCACTGCTGCATTGGATGGCACTTCTTGTTAAGTCAGCTCTGCTGGAGTGAAATAAGCAACCTGAGGATGAAAGACTGAGCTCTTTTTATTCAGCACTTTGGCTGTCCAGTTCAGTTTTAGGGTTCTTCCCAACGATTGCTTTTGCTTGGAGAAGTAAATTTACCCAAGTTTGCTCCTATCCATAATATTGCGTAGTCATAAAATCGGTGTTTATCAACAATTCCACGATCCAGGTTCAGTATTTTAAGCAAGGACAGTGGCCACAGAGGTAGTCCCACCTCTGGTTGCTTGTTTCACCTCTGTACTCTCAGTTCTCTCAAATCCTTTCTTGCCAAACATTTGTGCACCCATGTGATGAACCAGTTTATGGAACTGATCTGCATTAAGCCTGGCCAGCTCTCAGCTTTCCTGCTCATTGTGTGGCTGTGCAAAATCTTGGACTGGCACAAGTAGAGATGGAGGGAGATGGGGCAGCAGTCTCCCTGCAGCAGTGCTGCCTTCCACTATCTTCCGTTATATCTGGAGCTGCCCTGTTGGTAGGGTGCTTTTATTGAACCTTATGCTAGTGATGAGTTTTAAAGCCAGAATACCACTAGAGCTAAATTATATATATATGTTTGTGATTATTAATATATATAATATACATATATATTAACCTGTATTAGACTATCACTGAACTCTCTCTGTTTTGATCAGGAGTTATTTGGGACTCTCTGTCTAATCGTGACTTTGACTTGGCCTTGATCTTTTTTTAGCTACTTGTCTACACCATTTATATTCTTCACAGACATTGCCATGCGAAAGACCATCCAAAGGTCAGAGGGTTGGCTATTGGCAGTTGGCTGCCCTTTCACCAGCCAAAATCTATTACTGTACATATGGAAATCCCCATCTTATCTGTAGGCACATGTTTCTGTCAAATTCTAGGATGGTAAAATTTTAACAAGATCTCAGGAAGTTCACAAAAAGGACAGAAAGTTAATTTCTATTTGCTTATTCGGCAGTGGGAACCTGAGTAATCGGGAAACAAAGGATAGAAAAGTATCTGCTGAAATTGTGAGTGTAATATCCAACTGTGTTTGTCCAACAACGCTGATATCTGGCCAATGAAAAAATGTGAGTGGCATGTTGAGGAAAGCCTGAGGACCACACCTAATTTATAGAGAATCATGCCTATTCCTGAAACAGAGAAGTGTGAACCACATAGGGCTAAACATTCAGGGTGAACATAATTCTCTTCAGAACAGCAGCAGCACTTACATCAGCTTTTCCCAGATTGCATTTATCTCACTAGTGACATAATCAGAAGGAGCACTCTAATCAACTAGAGTACTTCTAATCAACTAAATACTTCTTAGGTCATTGGTCCACGGCTTCTGGGTTAAACCTTACGCTCATCCTCGGCTTATCTCACTTGCTGGTGCAGAGGATTGCAAGCAAGACGGGAAAGCAAGATTTCCTTACCATTTGTGTATTCTTACCTCAGCGTATGTTCTTTCTGTTATGGCTAATCCAGTTGGCTTGAGTCACTGGAAAGCACTTCTGGGGATTTTAGAGGAATATTGCCTTTGCATGGGATCAATTGTTTGAAAATGTTGACATATTAAAATGGTGATGACAGTCCCCAGCTCAGGTAGGGATCCAGTGTGTTTGACTCTACCTGCACAGGTGGCAAGAATTCTAAAGTCTAAGCAAACAAGATTGGAAAGGATGATAGTCTCAGAAAGACATCGATGCTATTTGTATTGATTTGGTATTGCAGGTACCATCAGGATATAAAATCATGCTGTAACACTGGTACAGTGCACAGCAAAATACAGTTCAAGAACCTCTGCTTCATTAGAGAAAGCAAAGTTGTTGAGGTCTTCCTGGTTTTGATGAAAGCAAAATCGGGAAAAAAATTACGTGTCCTCTAAGTGGTGAGTTGTGTTTTGCATGAGGAGGTCAAATCCGGGGTCAGATAAGGGCTAGAGAAACATCTCTTTTCAGTTTTCAGAGTGGTCATACCGGAACTTAGCCGAACTTATCGAACATACCCAAACGAGTGAAAATACCTGGAAATACAAGTCAACTGCTATCGAAAGTGCAGCTGTTCTGGGATGGGAAAAATTTATCAGTACCTGTGTGTATGTGGAAACTTGGAGAACATCAAACTGAGGAGTGAGGGAAATAGGAATTTTAAGCTATAATTAGAAAAGTAATGGAAGAGAGTGGAGGGCATGACATTGAATAGACGAAGACCTCTGCAGAAATAACACCCAAATGAAGTCATGAAGAACTGTTTGCAGACTCCTGGAAACAAGCTACTGCCACATCCTATCTGCAGTTCTTTCAGCTCTGCAAACAGTAAGCAGAAAACAAGTATAGCTAAAAAGCAGGACTCCAAGGCCAAGACTACAGCTTTTGTTGGTTGGCGCCTGGGCCACTGAGATCTGTGGTCTTCTTTCTTCACTGTGTCACTTGTTTCTCATATTGTCCCTATTCTTATTTGGGGATTAATTTGAGGGTTCTTAATCATGTATCATCTGAATATACCTGCTGAAAAAGCCACTAATTTTCCAGAACTTAGGTCAGTGGGAGTATCCTGGCCCACCTGTCTCTGAATCAGGGCCAGGGTCTGCAGAGCGCTCTCCTTGCAGCCAACATAGAGCTGGCCCCATCATGACCTGGGGAGCTTCTGCATGTCCCGTTATTTCCTAGCTACTCTGTCAGCCCCATGTATAGGCCTGAATCAGTTGTGAATCAAAAGTACTCCAAGGACACCTTTGGAGCCCTCATTTCTGCACTGCATAACCTTCCCACCTGTAACTAAGAATCATAGCTTGCACAGTAATGCCCAGGCTTTCCTACACAATTCTGGAAGTGTTACAAGAAATGTTAATGAATAAATGCTGTGCACTTCTGCAAAGCAGGAGATACTGCACCACATTGTACAGATAAAAGAATCATGCAGTAGTGTAGTAAGGGCCAAAGGCCATGGAGTGTTTTTGTGCCAAAAGTTGGGACTGTCACATGGGACTTGTTCCCATTATTGCATGCTAAATCTAAAAAGTGTGATCTCGTGCCTGAACAGTAGACACATCACCTACTGCCTAAAAAACCTGTTAAATTGGAGACTGTACTGTTGCAATTTAAGTTCCATAGTAGAAAAAATAAAGTAACACACATATATATATATACATAAAAAAATAAAAGAGGGATTACATTTTTTTTTCCTGTTGTATGATATGTGGTTCCAAAAAGTTCTAAATGCCCCAAGAGACTGCAGACTTCTCAGCAGCTGTAAAGAAGAATGTTTTCAGTTGTGCATCTGTCTATAGTTTCCTGTGTTAAAGGATTCCATGTAGATTCTTCCACTATTTCTCCCTGAAATCTTGGAGAAAATAATGATTCCTCTGCATAACATCTTACAGTTTCATAGGAACCTTCTCCTTTTAACTTTTTGTGTCTGTTTCTTGGTTTTAGGAGGCTTAAGTGAGATTATGGTGAAAACTGTGAGTGGCAGCATGAAGATGAATAGCAAACACCTTGTAATATTTGAATTATTCAAAACTTTTTTTAAAAAACAGGGTTTCATCAGCGACTGACATTAAACAATGCTACTCGGTTTTGACTATTTTGTAGTCAGTATGCCAAATTATGGCTTGTAAAGGAAGTTTTGAAATAACATATTTTTGAAACAGTTTTTCTTTTTTGCATTTTTAAAATTCAAAAGCAGTCTGTCATCTCTATATGCCATGTTTTTTGTAACTCTTGAAAGCATTGCTTTAAAATTGAAATGTCATCAGCTGCTAAGCTGTGGTAAAACAAACTACCCAGTTCTAGTAAACAGCACTCTATTACTGGATTTCAAGAATCGTGGGCTTTATCAATAGCCAATTTTGTTCTTTTTAAACCGCTGTCATTTTATTTTTGGCTGTAAGACTGTAAGAACTAAGTGAATGGAATGGGAATTAATTTTCAGTCTAGGTATTTCAATAGCAATTTTCTAATTTTGCACTATATTTGAAGACTTATGATACTCAAGTGGCAGACAAATTGATGATCTAAACTGTAACCTGGAACATATATTTCCCCCCCAAAACTGCATGTGCTACCTCATGCTTGTGATGGCTCTTGAAGCTGCAGTCTTGTGTTTCATAATGTTGAATCTGAAACAGTTTCCAGACACTAAGATCTAACTGCTTATCTAAAGGAAAGGCATTGAAGCATGATGAAGCTTCACAGGTAGATAGAGATGTTGTATTTTGCAAGATGAGAATCTTAAACATTTTTATCAGGAGCCTGTAATTCACATAATTTAAAGTATTCTCTCCTGCCTCCCTGTGAAGGTGATGTTGCTGCCACTGTCACAGGAGAATCAGTATTTAGAGAGTTCAAGCAGGAGCTACAGCAGCCTATATATAATTCATGGTGTTAAAACAGTTAGCTGGTATTGCCAACCAACAAACAAAACCTTACAAAAGATTCAGTACAGGTTTAGTTTGGAGACTTCATTTTGGTTTTGATGATTGTGGCTGACTTACATGAAGAATATCATAGAACTGAAACCAGGATGTCTTCAGGGGTTTGCATGAATGTGATATGGGGAATCGAGTTTTTTTTAACAAAAAATTCATGGCACATAAAGTTTCTTAAAGTGATTAGGGAGTATTACATTAATATGCCATACTGGTGAACAGTCAGTATCAAAATATTCAATAGGTTTCAAATCGTGCAACATTATACTGTCCTGATCCGGTTCTCCTTTATTGTCTCCAAAGGCTCTTTGGCATGAGATGAATGAATTTCTCCAATGTGTCCTCTAGGGGGCAGCATTGAAGAGCAAGCCCCTCTGTAAACGGCTGCTTCTACTCAGTACGGAGTAGTAGTGACTAATAAGAGCTTATTCTCTATTTGTAATTCCCTGTTTGAAAAGGTAACCGATATGTTTGGGAGTCATTACTGCCAAGCTGTCAAAAAATCTGTAGCAGTCATGTTTCTCTTTAAGTGATAAAACCATTAGAATTTTCCCCCGTGGACTACTCAGAATCATACAAAAAAGTTGGGTATTTTGTTAATTTTTTTTTTTTTTTTTTTGTGAGAAGCTGATGGCACAGCCTATTTGCAGTTCTTTCTTGTGAGAAATATCAATATTATGTCATTTCTAGAAGCAATAGCTCATCTCGATTAGTGCTAATTAGATAATGTCAAGTCTTTCCTGGCAGTATTGCACTTAAACAGTGTTGTGTGGGTGACTTAATATGGAAATATTCTGGAGTTTTAATATCACTGGCTTAGTCCTGTATATTAGATCACAGGTGTATCTGCTTCTTCCTTGTTACAGACCTGTGATAATAGGAAAAGTGTGGCATTAATAATGACAAAATAGTAGCGCTTGGTCCTTGACTTGCATTCAGCCTCACGAACACGAGGAATTATTTAGGAAGAACAAAACCCAAGTGCTCTTCTCCCCCTTTGAAAAAGAAACATTTTACTGTCCTTACCCTACTTTGTCTTGTCAGTGTCCCAGTAGAAAATTTGTAGAGTCTCATTTTCTGGGCAAAAGCTGTCCCTGGGTAAGATAGACTTTGAAATTGTCTTGTGTAATTTATCTACCAGAAAAAAAAGTTGGTTTGTTCTTTGGTTTTGGTTTGTGTTTTTTTTCTAGTATACTTTTCTTAAAAAATATTATCTCTACGTTTGTAAAAATATAATATCTTTCATTGGAATAAGCCATTTTGATTGGATTTGGATTCAGTGGAGAAAGTGGTTTGAGCATCCATCATTAAAGACCGTATCAAAGATGTACAAGTGTTCCAAATCAACTGTAGATAGGGAGGCAGGTTGTAAGTCTAACAGTTTTTGACTTTATAACCATGATGGCATCTTTTCTGATGTAGTTCATGCTACAGAACAAGATAAATTCATGTGCACACATCCTGTCATTATGTGACAGTCATGTGCCTGATACATCTGATATGTACAGCACTGCTGAACTGTCTGCTCTGCTCTTGCTGGGTATAACATCATACATTTTCTCTTCAGGAAGGGAGGGAAGATAAATACCTAGAGGAGGTGTGAGGACTTCCTAGACTATTGTAAGCTGCATTTACTAATGATTTTTTTTTCATAAATATTCTAGCATTTATTGTTTCTAAATTTCTCTCTGGTACTGGTGTTATTAACTAAGGCAGTGATGTATCAGCAGTGGCTTTTCAAGTATGGGCAGAATATAAGCTGCTGCTGGCGATTTTGTCACATTCTTCTGGATGATGATTTCTTCCTTAGAGCAGCAAAGCTTCATGAAAGAGTGTGTTGACTTGAAAGTCTGGTACATGTATCCATGAGAGCATGATGACCTCAGCCATCATCCACTATAATATCTTGTAGTATCCTATTCAGGTAAGTTTTTAAATAAGGTAAGCTAAGTATTCCCTCAGAGAACAGCAAACCCTGTTGAAATGGAGTGATTACTCTGCTTTTACGCAGATATGAGAGAATTACCTTTCTGTCGTAGGACAGCTGGATGTGGTTTAGTGACATAACTGGTAAGCAAAATTGAAGTGCTGGTGTTTCCAGTTAGCCAGTGCTGATCAATGCTAGCTTTGAATATTTGGCTCCCAGTGAATTGCTGCATGCTGGCTATCCATATCTTCCTTCACCATTCCCTGTTGAGATGACCCACTATAATTTGTCCCATAATTAGTTTCTAAAAGTTATTTCCATCTTTGTGCTGATGTGAAATATGTAAATTTGCACCTGCTTATTTCTGACACTAGGGAGGCTCTTCCAGTGGTGTTTCTAACTTCAACTTTAATCTCATTTTCTGTGCAAGAGATACGCAAGGATCTTTGGCAGCATCATATCTCAAAGGCATCATTTTTCTTCCTCTCATGGAATTAGCTTTTCGCAATTTCTGTCTAGAGTTTGCTGTGAAAGCAATGGATTTTTTCACCAGTCAGGTTTTCAAATGGTTAAAGATGCAGTTATTTCTAGATGATCTCAAGGCAGGTGTAAGAATTGTTGAGTCAACTCCTCTAAATCCATGTTAACCTGACTGAGCCAATTTTTTAATTTCTCTGCAGCAATCTCCTGTATGGTCTTACATAAGTGAATTCGGCTACTGCGTATCAATTTAGCATTAATTATAAAGTTTCTTATGTGCTGTTTATAAGGCAGCGCTCAATGTATATTTCTGGCTGGTTTTAGTGAACAGTAATGAAGTGCTGTGTTGGCTGTTCCTGTTGTCAGGATTTGGGATGTTAGGTTGTGAGTGAGGTGCAACAATACTAAATAATGTATATTTGATCTATACATTTCCATTATCTGAAAGACAAGAAAGAAGTAGTATTCTCCTCTGGTTCTGAATGTCTGGCTGGGGAAATTGTGATTTGATTGCATCATACTGGATGTTCTAATCTCACCTGGGATAACTGCTGCTGTAGTAAAAAACACTTCTCTACCCAGTTCCATGAAGATTTGAAATGGTTATCCTTATGGACTGCAAGAAGCAATCAGGTCAACAAAGAAATTTGTGGCTGATGTAAGGGCACTTACTCAATTACTGTGACAGACAAATGGATCTAGCTCTTAATATTTGGCAAATTCTGAGCCCTGCAATCCATGTGGTATTGGAAATTGTACAGGTAATGCAGAGTTAAAGGACTTAACTCATCAACGATTATGCTTTCAAAATCAATTATCTATAGCATGGAGCAGCTTCGCACTGATCAGCTCTAATGTTAGTAAAGGGGACCAAATCTCTCCCACAGAGGGATTTTTTTAACAAAATTTGGTGCAGAAATGAGTTAATTAGAAACTGTCAGAACTGGGATTCTATTAGTACTCAGAGGAATCTATAAAAAGATTTTGCTCTGTGTGTGATTTTTGGATAAAGCTTTCTTTTTTTTTTTTTAATTTCTTCTTGGAATATCTTCCATATGCTAGAATATTTAAAATGTATTTTTAAATAGTGACTGGCAATCTTTGAAACACCATTTTAGCATGAATGAGGTCATGTGCTACTAAAATACTACTTATACTAGGAAACCAAGATGAATTGAAAGTAGCACAGCTAAAAAAGGAGGCAACAGGTGTTTTATTAGATAGCAGATACTGGCCTTTTTTACATCTATAGAATAACAGATACTTCATCCTAAAAAATGTTACAAATTTGCATGTTTCTACTACTGGAGTGTCCCAGTGTTCCTAATTTAGAGTGTGTTCCTTCAAGATGTTTTTGATGACTAAAACACCACATACTCTTCTAGCATATCACCAGCTTCATATGTACAGGACTGAATGAATTTTGCTTGGGTACCAGGCATCTTCTGACTAAGAGCATGCTGGAAGGGAAACAGGTCAGGCAGTGCTCCTGCACTAAAAAACTGGAGTTATCAACATTCTGTAATTTTCCCGGAGATGACTGTAAGGTGTATGTGCAGCCTGTTATAAAGAAGTATGTTTTGTGTTGCAATGAAAGGGAGAGTAATTTTCTTAGAGGTACAGATTTTAATCACCTACTTAGTGAATAAGAGAAGTGGGATTTATCTCTACTCGAAATTTACAATGCCTTGGTTAATTTCAGCAAGTCATGGAAGTGAAGCATCCTGGACTTCAATTTCCCTGTTGTTTAAAATTCAGATCTTTCCTAGCTTATTAATATGAACTAATATAGAGAACCTTTAAAATGTGCTGTTTAAATCTATATTGTTAGGAGTTTTAGTACCACATAGCACCATATATCACACAGATGATAAAAGAGTTACAGTCAAATCATTCATCCTGATGCTTCAAATTTAATGTTCTGTATACAGAATGCTATAATATTCTCACATTTTAGAAACATGGTACCTTTCATAGAGTAGTAGTTTCAGATGACTAATCATTGTGTAAAGCACAGAACTGCTATTTAAATGCAAATCAGGGGCCTTTTAGTTTGTGCAGCTTTGATATCTTAGCAGGAGTCACAGCTTTCAGAAGCAGCACATCGCTTAGAAGAGTTTGCTTATTAAGTGAAGTACAAGTGATTCCACCTTCTTTTGTAAAGTGTGTATAATAATACAGATTTAACTAGAAACACTGGCATTTGAAAATATGTATACAATGGATACAAACCATAAAATGGTTATGAACTTGATTTGAAAATGCACATACCTTTTAAACCGAGTAAAACTGTGGTGTCGGTCTGGAAAGACGAAGCATCAGAGCCATCTGGGAAAAACATCCCTGGGCTATTCAGACATCATTTCTGTCCAAGACCCTTGTCGTCATGGCTCTTGAAGATTTTGCATGTCTTAAGATTTTATGTAGAGAGCGTTTTTTAGGCTCTACTGTAATGGCAAGTAATGAAGGCACTCGTACCATCTAAGTACCGTCTGTTCATACAAAGCACAAGAGGATCTTAGAATTTGTGGGAAACCTTGGCTCCATGGAAACTGAAGCAGAATATTTTCAGTGACTTCATTGGAGCTGGGATTTTCTGTGTCTTCAGACAAATACTTTCACAGTAATTGGTCTTGGAGCTGGAGATCGATATCAGCTGCTGTGATGGTATTGGGCTGTAAAACGTTATTTGCAATAATGGTTGTGATCAGAAACAAATTTCTCTCCCTCCCCTTCCAAAGGAGGCAAATAAGGAGGAACCCTCAATTTTTTCAGAAACACATCAAGAGAAGAGAAAATGGTCAGTGTAGTCAGTGGCACAATCTTGCTTTTCACTGACCCTTTGAGGCAGAGCCCATAGTCTGCTCTGAAATCACACTGCAGTTAAGGCAGCATCACCAGCTACCTAACTAATGGTGTAGCTGTCTGACACCCTCCAGGGTCAGTGCTGGGGAAAGACAATGTGGGTAGAATATCTTTGCACTTTAGTCATTTCAGAGTATGAGAAAGGTCTTTTGAGGCCACAAGAGCAACTGCTACTTCCTGAGATTTACACTGGTTATATCAATCCTGGGCTAGGGCCAGAAGGTGAGGAAGGATGAAAATTTGACTTCAGACCTTCATGTCTCTATTTGTCCTGCAACCTCTCTATATGTCAGCTGAGCCAAGAGAATCTAGCTAAGTGCCTATGTAGGAGACCTGGGCTAGATGAACCTTTTCCATTTGGAATTCAGAAATACAAAATATACCTTCAAAATACATTTTGACATATAAAAGGGGGAGAACCTGCTTTTCAAGCACAGGACAATTAATATAAAAATTCTGTGCAATCATTCTGTAACTGTTCTCTGTTTTTCTCCACTTGTTATAATGACTGTAAAGGCACTCAATCAAAGAAGTCAGGCAGGCAGTACATGTGCATGAAACAGCTACAGAGAATAGAAACTTAAGCTGAAGCAGTTAATCTCTCTTGTGATACTTCAAGATTTATCTATTAATTGTTTGCCTGTGGTTTCAAAACTGACAAAAGCTATCCAAAATGGCACTAGGAAATCCTCCGGGTTCAGTCAAATCTCTGATTTAGTCAGCTTCACTATCACTGCCATCACCAGCTCGTCTATAAATACATCTGCTTTCACAGTGTATGCATTCTGAAACTTGCCTGCTGCCTCCTCAGAAGCGCGGGGCATCACCTGCCACAAGACAAGTCCGGCTTGCCCAAAGCCAGCATGAACCTTGCCTAACACGCCAAGCCCATCCCTTGTTGTTAGCTTTGATAGTTGCTGCTATCATTTGATAGTTCGCCTGTAGCCAGTCCAAGTTGGCAGTGTCAGCCCAAGCTGATTGGAGCTGCAGACATTTTTGCTGACTGCAGTCATGCTATCTTTGCCAGTTTGCTGGAATAGACACAGACACTGATTGGGTCATGCTGAAAACATTCCTGTCCTATGAAGCAAGTCTGTTTGTATTTTAGGTTTGCCAGGACTAATGAATTAAAAATCTTGGGCTTGTCACAGTTTGCTGCTTAATAATGCCTGTGACAGAAGGATTTTTTCCTCCCTGAAGCGTGACAGCATCATAATCCCTCGTCACTGGCAAGGAGAGAAAGGAAAAGCAGAATTGTGGAGAAAAGCGGAAAAGGGTGATCTTTTGGGACAGCAAAGTCTATGGGAAGTGCAGGTAGCAGCATGTTGCCCTGACAGCTGTCTCAGCTTCTCAGACCGTGTCAGTTTGTTGCTATGCAGCAGGTGCAGCCTTTTCTTTTATTGAAGCTTTACTCCATAAAGGCAACGACAAGCCAAGGCAGTGGCTGGCCCTGGATTATACAAGTGCAGACACTCCGCTAAGTGAGGTAAGGCAACAGGTGTGAAAACTGAACTAAATTGATAGAGCTATAACAGCACTTAATCTGAGTTCAGCTGCAAGTTTTTTATGGAGAAACAGCAGCCAGTTCTACAGACTATTGTCATGAAGGAGGGAACTGCTCATTAAATCTTGTTAAATTCCAGGTTGCCCACTCACCCTCATCTCTGTCTACAGAGATACTGTTCTTCATGCACGGAGAAAACAGGTGGGGAACTGGGGGCAGTTGGTTTGTGTATTTCCTGTATCACCTTGTTTGCACACAGGCTGCTTCCATCCCTCTCTGTTCCCTTCGATTGCTTTTTGTGATGAAGAGCTTGAGGATTCTGCGCAAAATGGAGTGAGGGGATAAATGCAATATATATAAAAGAAAGATAGCAGGGTAATAGCTGCGTATAAAGATGAGATCTCTGTTTGTGGATTGGAATAAAATGAAAACACTCCTTCGTGTTATGATAGAATTTAGCATTGCTTATTGAAGGAGTATTGATTTTTGCCTTCACATAATAGGTGCTTTAAAGAGGTAATTTAAAGGCATTCCAGACTACAAAGTATGTGACTGGGATAAGACAACAGATTTACTCCTAGCAGTATTGTTATGGCAACTTTAAAGCCTCTGGCAGAATGCATCGTTTTAATTTCTTGGGCTATGATACGAAACATTAAGTATACTCTTATGTGGAGGACCACTTGAAACAGTAAGCAGATGTCAGGGAAATGTGTACCACCAATTTGCGATGATGAACAGCCTTGTTTCAAGGATATGCTTATCACTTAAAATCTTTTTTTTTGCTTTACATTATATTTGGAGATATAGAAGGGAAATATGAAAAAGACTTTTGGATTAGTCGCTGTTGTTTTTTGAAAACAATGAGATGTCTTGAATGTTTCATATAAAGTGAGGGTCTGGGGGAAAAGTGGATCAATAATGCTTGGGAGGTAAATGTTATTTAGTCTAAAGCAATGCACTTCAAAACAGAATATTTCGGTTGATTCCAGAGATCTTTTCCTGAGGCTAAAACCGTACACAGCGTCAGTTTAGTTAATATTTCTTTGTCTCTGCCTAATAAATATCAGGTCAGTTTTTGTGTGTCTTGATTATTAGTAGTGGGGAATAAACAACGATTCCTGATATCCTTCTTGCATTAGTAGAAAGAGACACTCTCAGCTCCAAATAGAATTTATTCAAAGTAATGAATTTAGAATATTTGTTGTTAAGAAAGAATATGCACTTCAAGTAATAATTTCTACTGTAGCATTGCTACAGAGTAACTGTATCACTCTGCTAGCTAAATATTGAGACAGGCAAAGCAAACAATAAAGAAAAGCTGAAATTAATGGGCAAAATGCAAATTTGTTACTCTTCCACTGACTGCAAGGCAATACCAGGGAACTGTTTGATTCACTTGTGCATCACCAAGGAAGATTATAATCCTGAAATATTGTTCTGTGCTATTGACTTTCTAAGACTGCCAAATAATTAAGTGTAAATTAGAATTAATTGTTGGGATTTCTATGCAATACAATAGATACTTTACTGAAAAACTACAAGACTATTGGCTTCAGAAACTGACTTTTGTTTTCACTCACTCAGTGCTGTGTTGTCTACTGACATGTGGTGCAACTTTTAGTAACTTCATTGTATTTTACTGAAGAATTTGTTTCTGATTGACTGAGGAGTTTTTATTGTAGTTTAAAAGCCCCTTTCATAATTGCCTGTGTAGTTGGTATGGATACAATGCGCTCTGGATAGCATAGTCTTCAGTCCTAAAATAATTTCTCTATGGGCAGATCTTTTGCGTGCATGAAGTCCCTCTGACTTCATGTTCTCCACACATGGAGCTAATGACAAGATTAATATCTGTGAATTTTAGCAGCTTTGTGTTAGGTATGCAAGAAGATTAAGTTTGCATTCAGCTGTTTATTAGAGTTTAACCAAAACTGCTCATTCAAAAGGTTAAATATACATAGTAGAGCTCTGAGTACAGCTTCTGAGTGTTCAGAGATGCTTCAGTTATACCACTATAAATCAGTAGCAGCTAATTCTTTCATTGCTCAATGATTCTTTAGTGCCCTGCTTGAAATGAACTAGCAGTTTTCTTACTGGACAGGGTTTCATCTCAGTGAAACCACTTTTCGGAGTTCGTGGTCTCAGAAGAAAGATCAAGGACTGAATAAGGTCCCGATCCGGGAGTCAAACCCATGCAGACAGACCCCTACATCTGCACAGAGTTCCGCTGAAGAATCGCCACCAAGGTTTGGAGACCCAGTAACTTTCTGACCATTAAGCGCGTGACTGTCAGGCACGGTTTGACTTGGGGAACATGGGTGGAAGATAGGAGGATGGGTGCCTCCTCATTGACACCATGTGGAGTGGTGTGCACATTTCCAATCAGATGGCAGGCTCGGGGTCATGTTACTCTCAACTCCCCACCCCTTCTTCCTTCTTCACCTTCAGAACCAGGCAGCATTGCCACGAGTCAAGGCTTGCTGAAGGGGCAATGGCGGGGAGCAAGCAGGTGAGGAGAGGGGAAGCTTCCTTTGCCATCGTTCTTTCTAATGTGTGGATAGCAAAAGAAAGGCAGTCTCTGCACTGAATTTCACTTAAATCCTTTTTAAATGGAAAAGTGAAATGGCGCTCCCTTGACTTTGATTCTAAAGGTTGTCTGGCTAGAATGAGAAAGGTAGCTGTGAATGCATGAAAAGCATTGAGACTCATTTGCTGAATGGTGTCACATGCTCTATAATAAATATATTGTTTGTATTATTGCAGCTGGAACAAACAAGTAAAAGCATTGACTCAAGTGCCCACATGATCACCACCGCCAGGGTACCTGCTGATAAGCCAGTACGAATTGCCTTCAGCCTGAATGACTCCCCAGGTACAGTGTAATTTATGGAGTAAACCACAATGAAATAATTGCTTTTAAATTTTACTTGTTCTTACCGGCGTTTATAATATCAAATGAAGTCCAGTATTATGGGTGGATTTTTTCCTAAGTGATAGCATGCGACCCGCTTTCCTGTCTGATAACTTTGAATGTTTCCATTACGATTTCCTCAGACTAAAACTGCTAGACTGACAGTTTAGATCTTAGAGTTCTTTCAGTGGTTTGTGGAATATACTTAGGAGTGTAATTAACTATTAAATTTATCTGCATATGCACTATGTCTGGTTTTAAGGAATTTTAAAACAAGAAAACTTAAAGGACTTTTTGTACTGAGGATGAGTCTAGAGCTGGAAGAGACTTTCCCTTCAGCAGAAAGGTTTCAGGAAACGGATGCTTCACATGGCATGTTCCCTGAGAAAGCAGCAGAAATGTCATTGACATTTATCCTGTCAGCTGGGGCTGAATGAGCATTAAATTCCCCAAATGTACCCTGTACATACATGGACCCTTTGGCCCTTGGAAGAGATTAATATTGTTAGTTTGCACCTTAAATATTATTAAAGTCTAGAGAGCTGTTGCCAGACAGTGAAAGTGAGAACGAAGTAAAGTAAATCGGAAACTGGGAAGCATTCCAGAAAAAGTTGGCTGTGCTGCTACTAAAGGTGAGTGCCTGGAGTCAAGGCTGAGAAGTGTTTATGGCATGAAATACAAGGATCTCTGATAATGATAACTGAAACCCACTGCTGATGAGCGCTTTGTGGAGAGGTATGCATCGTAGGATAATGTGTGAGGCTGCTTCCTGCAGCTTTATATTAATGGAGTTTCATTTTGAATATGATTTTCTCATTTAGGAAATATTTTAGAACATGCACTATCTCTGCTAGGTAATTGTTGTATAATATTAATTTGCAACTACAAACCTGAAATAGAATCTCATTCCCGAAGCAAGGGAATTTAAACCCAAACATCTTCGTATATTATTGCACACAACTTTCAGCTCATAAAGATGAGTGACAGAAAGATTGGGACAAGGAATATAAAGAAGCACATGTAGCTATCTATGTGCCCTTTTTTCATAAATTAAAATAATCTGCTAATTACATTTTTATTACAGAAAGTAATAAGGAATCATTCTCATCTCAAGTTACAGTAGCACAGTAAATATCTTACAGGAATTATGGCAAAGACAGGTGTTGAAATGAGATGTAAAAGAGAGGTTAGTGCTCTTACAAATTATGAAAAAAGGATGCTTATGTGAGGCACTAAAAACAAGTCAGGAAAGCTGAGACCATGGGAAAATCAAAGAGGGCAGAGTGGTCTGTGACAAGAGACGGTGGTAGGAAATGACAAGGTTGTGAATAGCTTGGAAGTAGAGGACATGAAAGGCAGGAAGCCTAGCTTCCTTAACATTGCATCATATTTTATTTTTACTTTTCTGTCCTGCTAATGAGTTCAGCCTCTCAACATTTAGAGAAAGAAACTCAGTTACAGAAAGGTAATCTTTTTCTGCTATGTTTTGTTAAACTTTTCCATAATGTCGAGTCCTTTGTTGTAAATATACAAGTGTTCCTGCACTATGCAATCGCAGATCTCTGTGAGTAATGATAAAATTAATAGCAACCAGTAAAATGAGTGCCGTGTTTTCCTCTGCATCACATCCCCTTCGGGCTACCAGGAGGTCTAAACTAGCGTACTATTTTAACACATTGCACAACTTCTGCTCTTGCTCTTAGTGATAAGCTTGGACATGGTTATTATATTTGTATGTTTAAAGAAGGTAAAGGAGATAAACTTTTGTCAGGTTTGAACATTTCGAGCAAGCCATGGTTGAATCAAGACAGTACAAATGAGTATTTCACATGATTTTTTTTTGAGATAAGCTGCAAGACCCTTTAACAGATAGACCTTGAGGTATTCCATAATTGGCTGCTTTTTTTCTCCTTATTTTTTTTATATTTCTTTAATCTCTTTTTCTCCTTCGAAAAGATACTTGTTTTCAGTTCAAACAGGAGTTATCTGCTGTAAGTGTGATCGTAAAGCATCAGGTGAGGCTCATGTACTGCTAAAGTCCATACATAAGGTTCCTCTCCAGGACTAAGTGATGAGGGACTCTGTCTGACTTAAACTTTTCCTTAAATCCTACCTCACTTGAAAGGCACAGTAACAGATTTCACCAAGAAAGGCTTCATTCTCCTTCCGGGGGCTGCACCACTGCTTACTAGGAGGAACTGGCAGCATAACTAGATATAAAAAGGGGAAATGGAATGTTTCTTCTGGGTGGTGATTATCTCACTGGCTAGGATTGTAACCAAGCACTGGGTGTGAGGAGCAGCAACAGGAGAAACTGCTCTCGACCCATGAGAAGAGATCACTTTGTGTTAACTGACCTACAAGACCAGAGCTGCCTTGTCCTGGGTGTACAAGAAATAATTTAGTTGGGTTGCATTATTTGTCAGTCAACACTTGTGACTGAAAGCCTGGCCAGATTTGTGCAGCATTTTTAATGTGGAAGTAGGCTAATCAGTTCCTTGAAAGTCTCAAGGACAGCCCATCAGAGAGTGCTATATAAGAAGAGAGTTTTACTGTGTATCTCTTATTCCTGTATATATAGATATCTATGTTTGGCTCTTTTACTCAAGTTCACAAAGCTGGCATCAAACATAGGTTTCCCAGGGTGTATCTTCACACTGTATTGCACCAGTTTGACTTAAGGTACTGTTTTAAATAATGAATTTAAAACATATTATTTCAGCCTCTCTTAGATCACTTGGAAACTAACAGAAGTTAAACTGAATATGGTGTTCCCAGATTTAAATAAGTGTTCCCAAACAGAAAGTCTCTTGTAGTTTATCAACATCAATTTAATTAAACTCAGGAAATTCAGTAAGTCTTAATTTATATCACCAGCTCTTATTAACAGAACATATTAAACTACAATGATTATAACAGGAACTTTGTTGAATTTAGACAAGAGGATTTTTTTTGTGTGATAATTCTAAGGTGTGCTTTATAGGCAAATATCTCTTTACCTTCCCTCCTGGAATAAAAGCTTGAATCTAAATGAAAAGTTCTGATAGTGACATGTGGCAATAAATGACTCGTTTTGAAATTGCTAGTAATTTCTTTTGTTTGAAATTAGTCTACCTCTGATAGCTCTCTCCAGAAAAATCACTGATAACCAAGGCAAAACATATATCTTCTAATGAAACTGGCAGACAGTGGAACAGTGTAGTACTTTTGCAAGTGTAGCGAATAACTTATTTTACTTCTCTTTATACCTTTATCCTACTGACCATGAAGCATTTTTTGATTTTATGGTTGATCATGCAAGACTCTTGCAGTGGTGAATAACCTTCAACTCCATCCCTATTTTCATAGTAATGGCAACAGGGGCTTTCCAGCAGATAATGTGTTGGTTGAAAATAAGTGGGGATTGCTAAAATTTACAAAGCGAGTTTCCTAAAACTACACCCAGTCTACAAGCGAGTGGCTTGATCTTTGGGAAATGGGACAGGAACTTAGGTGAGACACTCTCAAAGGCACAGTGGCTGCGCATTCATCAGAGGATGCTTTAAGCTTAGGTGAAAGCATATGGAGTAGAAGGGGTTTGCTCTTATCTGCTCTGTTACGAGCTGTTTCTATTTTTGGGAGGTCCACAACTCTTATTATTGAGCAAGCCTTCATGGCCTATTCCTGGGTCAGGCAGTGACCATTCCTCACTATTTTACGAGTGAGGTAACTGCGAGGGTTGCGTAAGGTCACGGCAGGCAGGGCTGGGAATAGAAGCCCGGGAGCTTCACGCGGCAGTGCCAAGTGGCAGTCACTTAGCCACACAGCCTTCCAGGATGAATTTGATGAGTCTCTGCTTGTCTGTCAGTAACCAGGACGGGGGCTGCTGGATCTCATCGCCCTCCTAGGGCCAAGACCAGACCCTGGTACACAGTTTGCTGGTCTTGTCCCGCTGCGAGATGCAGTGCTTGCAGTTGAGTTTGAGCATTTTTCCTGTGTAAGGGCTGATCCACTTACAGGATAGCAACCTCCTTATGTTACTGATTTAATTCTTTAATTTAGGAGGAAGAGATCTGAATGCACTTGCCCACGCATGCAGGAGAAAAAAATAGTACCTGGTTGTATAATTAAAGACTGGATCATAACTCAGTTACTCAAGGAAGCAGAGCCGTGATTGGCATTTCCTAAATTTCAAGTGCTGGATTTAGCAACCTTAATATGCTTTCAACGCATTTAATTTTCTTGTGTTCTATTTCTGTCTGTCTTTGTGAAGATCCTAGAGAAACTGTGATTTGTGAGTTTGTATTGCAAGTAAGTCAGATATTGTTCCTAAATTATTTATTCATTAACTGTTGCCAGTAGCCCACAATTCAGGTAAATGGAGCAGCCATATAGGAAGAGACTGGAGTGTTACACTTCATTGTATCAGACATTGTGTCTGTCAGACAGCGAAGCGTAAGAGATTTTGTTCATTCATCTGAATGATGAAGGTCTGGGCTACTGGAATCTTCAGAAAGCCAGAACATGAGTCAATAAATAAAGCTTTCCAGAAAGCATGATTCATTCTCAGATACGCAACGTGAGCATATGCCACTGGACTGAATGCATCAGGACATCACTGATAAGTAGTAAGCATTTCTTGTGAAAAAAAGTCTTAATACAGTTCAGCCTCCAAAATCAGATGGCTTGGATTTCTGTACCACACATGAGAAACCCATCTCACGTTTGTATTAGTAAGTGCTATCAGCAGGGAGACAAGAGCTCACCTGGGCAGCAAAGGTTGAGCAGCTTAGCCTTGCTGTCCTTACACAAAGCTGCCCATCCCACCATTTCATCCTGAAGGTGTGTTGGCTGGGCAGCATCCTCGGGGAGCTTGTTCTTTTGTATGTCATTAGTTTTGCTGTAGGAGTGGTCAGAGAGCTGGCTCTGGCATAGAACGGTGCTTTGTCTCAGCACAACTGATGGAAAGCAAAAGGAGGAAGTAATTTACCCAGATACCCTCCCTCAGATGCTCACTTTTATAACGACAGTTTCCAGCAAAAAGCAAGGTGAATTATGAAACTGATGAAACAAACAGGAAAGTCAAAATTTTCCATACATATGAATGAAGGCTTTGGCTAAAAATACATTGACTACATGCACAGAGAGTTCGTCTTGTAATCAGAGTGCAGGTCTTTACCTTTAGTGCACTTTTAAATATAGACCTTCAAAATTAGTTTGGGGATTTATGGGAAATCAGGAAGTGCTACACATTTAGAAATTGTGCAACAGATACTTTAACTTAGGTGGCTGGAATGAAGTCCCTGATCTGACTCTCACATCACAGGTTAGTGCTGTTGAGTTTGCTGGTATGGCCATAACATTCATGTGTATGCTTTTCCTCCTTTCTTGTTTTCTTTTGACCAGAATCATGACTCATATTTAGGTGTAACAAGTTGTGGTCTGATTTTTTAAAAATTTCTAAACAAAATATGTTTTAAACAACCAGCTTGAATTATAAAACCTTTTTCTTTATGAGTGACAGGGAAGGAAGTACTAAAATAGTGACCACCAGGATGAGATGCTGTTTGTAGCTGGTGAACAATCAATCTAGTTGTTTTCAGGGGTTTGTGGTACAGAAAACCCAACAACTTTATTGTAAAGGGGGTCTTTGATTATAACAATTTAAGCACTCGTTAAGCATTGATAATAAATTGAAAAAAGGAGAAAAAGATATTTCTGAATTCTGCTGTCTATTTAAGGAGGTGTAGAATAGAAAAGAAGAAATACAGACAGATAAGGAGATAGTTTTCAGAGTGTTTTGGTTTTCAGAATACTTTCTTTGACATTTCAGGCATTTTCAATGTTTCTGATTTTTGGAGTCATAGATTTTTAAGCCAATGTGATTTTGTCTGATCTCCTGCGTAACACCTGGTATTCAAACTTATAAGGGATATAGTGATTCTTTTGGGAGAAAATACAAGAGTTTATGTTTTTCCCTTCGACTTTCTGAAAACATCCTCAAAAAAGTTTTAGGAGGTGAATGGCTACTGTAATTTACTTTCCCCTTGTGTGAAATCTAAACGTGTTTTGCTTTTACCAAGTGATTTTTTGTTGTTATTGTTGTGGTTGTTACATTGACACCGGTGAAATACAGACTGACACGATTCAGTAATTTATTTCACTGGAAGCTGTGGAAAAGTTTTTTCTTGTTCTCCTAGTGGAAAACAAGACTGCAGTTGGCTGTGAAGATTTCTGTTATTTTTTGTAAAGTAAGCACTTCAGCTGGAAATTTCAGAGGAGTCTAAGAGAGTCAGGAACTCAGAAAAATTTCAAACCACTGAAGTCCCCATTTTTTCTTGGTTATGTTCTGCACATCAGATGATTTAAACAAGTCTTAAACTAGCATAACTAAAAAAAACCCTAGCAGCTGTTCAATAGATGCTAGGGCAGGCCCATAATAAAATGTACTATGGTATGCCATAATGGTTAGGATACCAATATGTTCTATTTTTAGTACCATTGACTCAGTCACTTGAGTTCAAAAAATAAGCAGGGAACATCTGTTTATTGAAAAGGATTTCCTCTATAGTAATGTCTCTCTCTATTCCATCCTTTTGAAAGTATATTTCCAAACTTTTTTTACTGATTCTTTTCTGAAGATAATCCAATTTATTTCTAATATTCTGACACTGCATTAATTTTATTTTCTTATTTCCAGTGCAGTGAAAAGGTAATTATTGTCTGATGTTTCTTTAAAATTCTTGGACTTGCTTTTATTTCTTAAGTTGAAAATGTCTGAGGTCTCTCCTAAAAGCTACTGTATCAAAGACTGTGCTGTTGGAATGGTCAAAACAAATAGCAGCTTAACTGCTGTCCATGACTCTGGTCCAGTATCTCTGTCAGAATATTTAACAGCTATTCAGCCAAATATTTGTAGAGCAGCTGTACCCCTAGTCGGACCGAGTCCTATTCCATCCTTCCTTTAGCCTTGCCATATGATTCATCTTTCTTCTTTTAGAATATTAGTCTATTTTTAAATATTGTACAAGAAAGCAACAGCAAATTAAAGGTAAACACTTGCATATCTGCATGATACAATTCTATGCAATTAAAGCAATTGAAGTATTTTCCTGAATGGGCATGTTTGGGACATGGAGGGAAAAACGGGGTGGGTATGACTTTTTGATAATACTAGCAAGACCCCTACCTCATGAAAATACAGAACTTCACTTTGTTTCCTCAAGTGTATCACTGTATTTTTTTTAATTCTCTGGCCATTCCTTCCTAGAGGTGCCCAGGTCTAGCTCTGTTAGCTAAAGTAAGGCTCTGACCATGTGTTAGCTGGTGTGTTTATTCTTCATAGGATAATGTGACTTATTTTACTTTTTCCCCCTAACCTCCTTTGCTGCATGACCACTGAGGGCAGGGTAAAGAGATAACTAATATTTGACAAATAATTTGAATCCTAGTCTGTACTCTTTAAGAATATTCAGAATCTTACTTTCATATGCGATCCTCTTAACCTTGTTGGGGTTTTTCTGTAGTGTACAAGTCTGCCAGCATCGAGCAGGTTGCAGGATCTGACCTTTGTTAGCAATTTTCTCCTACACGAACCATCCATGTTTAATTTCAACACATTGCAAATAACTGACTCTGTAAGCTAGCTAATAGCACCCTTCTTTTCACCTCCCGTAACCTGTAGTAAGACGCATAAACAGTCATCACAATCCGATGCAAAACTGATAGTGTGAAAGTCACTGAGAGAGAAATATGGCAGTGGCTAGCTGTGACGCTACCAAGCATGATTCATATTTCTGATCTCAGTCCAGCTACTAGTGGGCAGGTGTCCACATCACAACACTGATGTAACTGGCACAGTCTGTCCCACCTTTGCTGCAATCCTGTACTAAAAATAAAGAAATAAATAAAAACACAGTTTGGCTTGTTGTCATGAATGAACTAACTCGAGCTCCTAAAGATTATTATCTATTGGTTAAAGACATTTCTTTTCAATGTGGAGAAATTTATGGTGTCTTCCCCATTCTAATCACCTCTGTGTAGGTAACAGTCTTCTAGTTCCAGCTTTGCCAGGCTGTCTCTGCCTTTGAGTGGTGGGAGAAAAGGTTTCTATTATTGTTGGCTTAGCCCTAGTAAGTTATTATATTGTGATGGGGAAAATCTCTTTTCCTCCATTCAAGTAATGAACTTTTTGGTAGTGAGGGTGCTGTCCTTGGAAGGTTCTTTACTTTGCAGTGCAATGGAGAGCTCAGGAAGAAAGATTGTTTGGATTTATTATTTTCATTAAATTATAACATCCTCTACTGTGCTACCTGACTTTGTTTTGTTTCTTAACCACAATACAAAATAGGCTTTCTATCTTTCCAGCACCTAAACATTTTCTTATTGACAACCTACTACTATTTTCAAGGAGTCTATTAAGATATCTCAAGTGTAGAAAGAAAGGCAGATGCAGAAGTCTTTGCAGGATCCCAATATTATTGTGAATATATGCAATGTAGAAGTACATTAAACAGATATTTTAAAATGTCTTTTTTTGGTAGACATTGACTTCAAACATCATGTTTACCTTTTAGATGATGCTTCCTCTGAAAACTTCCCTTTGGCATTTCCAGAACTAGATCAGCAGCTGCAGGTAAACTTTTTTTTTTTTTTTCTCCTATAGTTCTACTTCACATTTGCTGTTAGTTCTGATTAAAAAACTCTGATTGTTACACTAAGGTGAAAGTTTTCAGTGGTGTTTCTCTAACCTATTAAGATTTAATACAGCTGTATATTTCTGTAGAAGAAAACATTGTCTTTTCAAAATCTGCAGAAAAAATGATTTGACATTTTTAATGCAATTTCAGGGAAATTACTATTTTAAAAATCTCATCTGTTTTTTGTATCTTTTTTTTCACAATTCCTGTGCAAAACACAGCATGTACTGCTGCACTGCAATGAAAAGGGTTCTTGTAGTTTTGATGGGAGAATGAATGAGCCAGGTATTATCATGCATACAGGCTCTGCTAAAACCAGAACGATCAGCTTTCTCTGAAGCATTCCAAGTGAATGCAAAGGTGTATTTTGTAGTGCCATCTTATCTCTCATTTTGGGTCATCGGGATTTGTCATCGGGATTGGTGAGAGCCTCCTCAAAGTTACGCTGCCTGATGCTTCATAGCCAGCAACACTAACGGTTGCCCTAGCAGGTGTCTGCAGACAGCACGGGGTAAAAGTGGTGAATCCTTTTGGGACCGGTGCCATTTGTCAGCGTAGCACAATGGAGCCCCGATACACTCGACCATCAGATGGCAGTTGATGGCAACTCCATGGTTCACCAGGCACAGAGCCAATTCTGTATCCAGGGATTATTTCCCTTTCCTCTGTGGCAGTTATGGAGTGTTTGTTGGCTTTTGTAAACTACTTCAGATCATCTGTTTCCCAGGAGCATTTAGACTTCCTCTGATATTTCAATATGAGGGCAGTTGTTTCCTGAGTGTAAACTGAGAAAGGCATTAGCAGACCGTGTTGTCCAATGATGTCATCCTTCCTGTCCCCATCAATGAGTGAGACAACACTGGAGGGCTGCTAACTCAAAGAACTGGCTTTCCTTTCTTGCTGCTCTCATCAGAAGGATGACTGTGGAAGGAAAGGAGGATGACAGAGACTCTTCTTGCTCTGTCCCTCTAAACCTGAGAAGAGGGGCAGGTTCCTTAGGCATAACTAGGCAAGATTAAAGTAAAAAATAGCAACATAAGATTCGGGCTAGAAGGAACAGGGTACTACGCTGGCCTCTGTATTCCACTGATCTTCCAGTGCGGCAAAGATGATTGATATTTTTTCCCCTCAGCAGAACTCAATTTGAGAAAAGCAATATTGTTGAGTGACTGAAGCACTGAATTCAAAGTAAAGAACCTGCATTCTGTTTCCAGCTCGGTCAGCGACACACTGTGTGATCCTGGAGACGTTGCTTCATCTCTCTGTTCATCTCTGAAATGAGATTAATAGTTTTGACCTTTTTTATTAAAAAGCATTGAGATCAGTGGGTGAAGTTTGCTCTGAAAGAGCAAAGAATTATTATCATTACTGCTGTACATAAACCCCAAATTACTCCTGTTAGATGTAGGTACTTTACACACCAAGTGATGATTTTTTTATTAAGACTTTTATGACCCGCTTCTGGTACACATAATGTATTCTAAATGTGTGATTTCACGATAGACTGAAATTGTTCCTCTGGAAGCATTCAAGTCTTCTGGATAAATAATAGCCCTTCAGTAACAGTTTTCTAAGCACACATGGGAGCAATTCCATTAAGTACACCCTCTTGGTCTGTTAAGTACCTGACATTTTTTCCAAGAGAACCTTTTTTACTCTTATGATCTCAATATGGTAACAAATTCAAAGAAACAATCAAAAAGTCGAGAGGTGGCACCCCTGCCCACAACAGGGAGGTTGGATTAAAATGATCTCTAAGGTTCCTTCCAGCCCAGGCCATTCTATGATTCTATGAAAGGCTTTCATTTAGCTAATGTTCTTTTTATTATCCTTCAGCTATCTTTTTTTGGCAATATTGAGGTAGTTGAAAGGATAAGTTATGAGGACTATCTGGCTGAGTCAACCACTCAAACTGTGAATTTAGTGGTAGTGCTTCATCTACCATGTGCACAGTTATATTTAAATGCCTTTATGTTCGACCAGAGGCACTTAAATCAACACAGAGTTCTGAGCTGATGCAAAGGTAACGGTGCATTTAGCTTTAGCTGTTGTCAGTCTGGATCACAGCTTAAAATTATAACTATTTAATGTAATTACATTATGTTTATACTGTTTCAAATTTTCAAACAAATAATAACTGTCAGTCTGGATCACAGCTTAAAATTATAACTAATCTAATTACATTATGTTTATACTGTTTTAAATTTTCAAGCAAGTAATAACTGTTACAAAGTTATAATTTACATTTTCTTATTAACTGCTTTTTTTTTGACTGCTGTAATCCAAACTGCTAAGGGTGTGTCAGCCTTGCATAGCATGTGGTTGCAACTTATGTTGGTGTAACCATACCAGTTTTGAACGAAGGTAGTTTCTTCTAGAAGTGAACTACAACATGGACTTCACCAGAGCCCACAGAAGTATTGAATGGTGGTGTCCCTTGTCATTCCATCCATGCTTTACTCTCTCCCAAAGTTAGCTAGCATAAAACAGCACACATGAAGTGTCATGTCAACAAACCCTTTCATCAGCTGTGGCATAGCCGCCTGAAATGCTTGAATTTGTAAGAATGCTGGTACATATTTTCATAATAAAAATATCACATCTAGAGCCACAAGATTTTCATCACCATGCCACAAATATAGTCAAAAGCATTTGTATTTTATTTAAGGAAGCAAACTATAAATGCAGAGTAGTTGCCTATGTAATAATAGGCATTTTTTTAAAAAAAAAAGTAAAAACTTTCCAAGTGTCAAACATATAAAGGAAAACTTTGAAACCTCTTTTAAAAACAAAACGAACCAAAAAAAGGCCAAGTTAGCTCATCTTCAGGTTGGATTTTGAAAGCAGCTTGAAAGCTATGTAAGTTGACCGAGTGAGTTGGAAAATCAGAGCCTTAGAATTTTATACATGCAGGCAGCAGACCACAGCCTGAGTACCAAGCAATTTGCACCTCTGTTTTAGGCTTCAAGCCCTTGTCCTTCTATGTTAGGCCCTGGCAGACAACCAACCTGTTTGAGAAGAATTACCTAGTGTTCCCACTTTTCCTACCACAATCCTACCATACCTTCTCTCCAGGCGCTGGTGTCCAGTCACGGGGCAAAGTTCAGTGCAGCCTCCCCCTGACAGGCTAATGAAAGCTGCTGTCCAAGCACCAGCACCAGCTCTACAGAGGAAGGGGTAGGATTGGCAGGACAAAAGGTATTTCGAGGAGACTACCTGCAAATACTTAATTCTCTGTAAGGATTCCTACTGAAGGACAATCCTAGTTGCAAGTTACAGCCTCTTTCTGAAGAATAAAAATTATCAGTCTGGTGTTCTCATCTAGTAGCTAGGCTCAGACCAAAAATACTGTCTTTTCCAAGAGTTCCAACATTTCTGAATGTTACATTTTTCTATTACTCTGGGAGGAAGAAATTCCAATTTGTCAGGAAATTATATCAATTCTCTAACTCAGTAGTTTTCCTTTTTTTTTCTTTTTTTTTTACTTAAAAACATTTAGTGTATGGTCAATCAGACACAAACTCCCTACATATAAGAACAGAGCAGTTTGAGCTATATGCAGGAAGAGCTTGATCTCTTTTGCAGCTTTATAGTTAAAAGAAAACTATGAAGACGTTCCTGATATGCTACCAGTGAAACTAAGCTCTTGTTAATAAACAACTTGCTTTCAGTTCCTTTTGCGTGCAGTATTGGATATTATTCTCTTCTCAGTGATAAGCAGCGCTTTGCGTGAGGATGAGGCACTTGCTTCTTTGGGCTTCAGTGTCATTTGCCCCTAACCCACCCTTGTGTGAGCAGTGTGGTGGGTAGTGCAGCAGGGGTAGGTTTGCAATGTTTGTCAGCTTGTTATGGGGAAACGTTAACCTTTGCCTTGTGTAAAAGTTGGACTGGCCCTTGGAAGGCCCTTCCTTGATTAGCTGCGCAGCGGGTGGTGGCCCCTCTGACAGACAGTCTGCTACGGGTTATCTGCTATATTTAGACACCGACATCAGCATCTAAGGCCTTGTTGTTTAGGTCACTGAATATAGAGGAAGGTATCTAGTGTTAAGCACCCGCATTACTATGCCCTGTGTGCTGTCTGTCCTCTTCTAGCGTTTCCTGTGACTTGCTCAGTTCATCTCCGTCTTCTCAGTCAAAGTCTTTACTCCAGCTGCAAGCTGGATCCCGAAGAGGGGGGAACACAAGTCAAATAAGGATGCACAGGATGTTCTGTAATTGTGCGTCATCTAGTGAAACTGTGAGCTTGAGAGAGGCATTTATGCCGTATTTTATATTATGAATCTGTTGAGATCAATGGAGTTAGATGACCATAAAATTGCTTCAGCAGAGAAAAGGCTCCAACCATTTATAATATCAGTTTCTTAAATCAAGGGACAGTTTTTCATGTTTTAGTGGGAAATCTCTGTACAAAAGAAGCAATGAAAATATTATGAAAGGGGCAGTCTGTTGTGTGTGATACAAGCATTTAGCAGAAACCTTGTTTACTCTGAAACTTGAATAATGGAACTATTGCTTCTATTGACTGCCAGGACTCATGTTAGACACATACAAATATTTTTAGAAAGTTTAAAACTATACTGTTTTTAAAAGGTATACTGTGTGGTTTTTAATATGTATTAAATTCCAAGAGAATTCCTAGAGTACTGTGGTACTCTATAATTAGATTTGGTTTCCTGTAAACTTGATAAGTCTTCTGTAATGCTGCTGTGATAACTATGATCTTAGATTAGATTATATAAGATATGGATGTTTAGAAAGCCATCACACAAAGATTAGAAAAGAATGGAAAATCTCTCAGTAGAGCAGAGCAAAACTCTCAATTGCTCTCATCCATTTGACTTGAATCTCTTGGAGGAAAGGGAGCTGCCTACTTTCACAGTAAAACTCCACTAGAGTAGGTATATCCTAGGCTAGATATCTGAAACTGGTGGGAGAGTTTCAGTTGCACAGTGAAAAGTAGCTGCAATGTGCAGCTCTCAATTTTTCATGGAATAATGTGGTTTCTTCCATCACGGAAGAGCACACAAGGCTGTGCAATGAACACAGTGCAAAACATTGGCATTGAACTTCCTGCTTTTCCAGAATAGTTTAGCTGAAAACTACCAAACGTACCAATGAGACACCACTCTTTAACTAGACTAGTGCTAAAGACTGCCTTTTAGATGAGCACATGCTCAGCTGGCATGATATAATTTTTTCTTTAACTTTTTTTGGAGAAGATTTATTATTCTTTTCCACAGTAAAACCAAAAAATAAATGGAAACAAACAAAAGTGAATTAAAAAATAAACTGGTTTAAAGTTTTTGAGTGCTTGGGTGACACCATCAACTACACAACTTTTGTGGATATGGAGCACTCATATTCATATGGCAAGGCCAAACAAACTTTGTCATGTGACTGAAGCAAACAAATTACTGAAGACTGTCTTTTTGTATCCCAGCAAAGATTTTAATTAGAACAGCTCCTTCAGCCTGTCTTAAAAAAGCAGGCAGAACAACTGAACTTCTATTTCTTCATGAACTTCCTTTGCATATCATCTTCCAACATCATTCATATCTGGATTCCAAACAAAAATCTAAATAAACAGTGCATATGTCCTGTAAATGTGCACTTACACCTTACACACACCACCTCTGCACTTACTGAATAGCATATAGCAAGATCACTTAGTGTCTACCTGCTGGATTCTGCAGAAAGTTTGTCCATGTCACAGTGAGTTATTCAACAAAATACAAGGAAAAAATCAGATGCCATTGAAAATCAAGCACAGCAGGAGAGACCACTAGTGTAACTGGAAGCTGTAGCTTTTGTACTAGCTTTGTGAACGAGATCAGAGCTGCTGTGTGTGCACATTTTGCCAGCACAAGAAAATGAGGGTGGATGGCACTGAAGCCTGAAATAAGCAGGATTAAAAGTAGCAACTGTTGCCATTAAATATAACTTTCTTTGGCAGGGGTGTTTTTTTGCTTATGTAGCAGGTATGCTTTTATATATATTAATTTATGGACGGGCAAGATACTTCATGAAGTAACAAGCTTGGGCTGTCTTAAGAAGAAATTAAAGTACAGCTGTCAGCTTCTAAGTGAAGAAAATATATACTACAAATTGAACTTTATTAAGGCCTGTTGTAATTAGTCACCTGGGTAAACTAGCAAACTCTTACAAAAAAAAATATAGTATACAGACTTCATGGATGAAAAGTACTTTCTACTGGGTATTGCAGTTCTTTTTCTCTGCCAAAGGAATGCTATCAGCGGAGCATCTGCAACACTTCCCTTGGCCTGGCCACAGGCATTCAGAAAAGTAATTCCAGGTGTAATGGGGAGCAGAGAAAGATTGCCTGGATAAGCTAGGGAAAATGGAAATCTCATCTAGGATGGCTTAGAGGAATGCAGCTTTACTGAGCCATAGGTCTTGGAAAGTGTATGAGAGCCCTCTGTAAGCACATCTCAGGGATAAAACAGGCAGGACACACAACCAGCATTTAAATGAAAGGTAATGCTGGCACAACAGAAGACTACACAAAGCTGTCTTCAACCAAACCAAACTGTAAGTGACAAAAATGTTTCTAATCCTTGCTGAGGCTCTGTGCCAGTCTTACTACTGGGGCAGAGGACTACAGTTTTTCTAGGACTGAACTGGGTAAGCCTATGAATTGCATGACATGCTTCTCATAAAGGGGGACTGGACCCACTGATTTTGTAGGTTCCTCCCATTCCCATTTAGATGAGCATGGGCTAGTCCAGTAACTGTTACTATTCTGTTGTTGTTTTCTTATCTGTAAATATCTGTCAATGTAGATAAAATATCTGTCAAAAAAGAAGGTATCTGTCAGAAAAGAAGGCTCCGAGGAGACCTTATTGTGGCCTTCCAGTATCTCAAGGGGGCTACAAGAAAGCTGGTGAGGGGCTTTTTAGGATGTCGGATAGTGACAGGACTAGGGGGAGTGGATTGAAGCTAGAGATGGATTGGTTCAGATTGGATATTAGGAGGAAGTTCTTCACTATGAGGGTGGTGAGATACTGGCACAGGTTTTCCAGAGAGGTGGTGGAAGCCCCATCCCTGGAAGTTTTTAAGGCCAGGCTGGATGGGGCTCTAGGCAACCTGATCTAGTGGGGGATGTCCCTGCCTATGGCGGGAGGGGGTTGGAACTAGATGATCTTTAAGGTGCCTTCCAACCTTGACAATTCTGTGATTCTATGATTCAATGCTGTAAATGTCTGCTGGCTAGTTGGAGTTACCCCTTTGAAGCAAGCAAGTTTTGTCTCTGTTTCTGCATTTGTGTTTCAGGACTTTGCCCTACTGTCTTCAGAAAATGCTTCTCTTGGTGGGAACAGATGTATCATTAATTCTTTGCACTCTTGTTCATTTGAAAAAAGCAGGTTATTAGAGATGGGTGAAATAATTTCTCTGTGTTTTTGTGTTGGCTTGCATTTTCTCATGGACAGCAAAGAACTGATCAGACTTGTATGTCTCCATTTTGTCTTGTGGTTGCAATATAGGTGTTTGTTAAATAATGAATGAATAAGCCTGTTTCATGTCCTACTGGCTAGAAATTACTCATGGGCACTGTAGGTGCTAACTCCAAAACCTTTCTTAGAAATTTCAAGATTACAAAAGGGCAAACCAAATTGTCCAGTCATCTATTCATATAAAAAACATAATCAAATTTACATTTTAAATTAAAAGTACACTCAAAATTTAAAAGTTCTCAATATAGTGTTTACAGATAAGTGCATCAGACAAGTTTGAAAGGAATTGTGTGAACTGAGTATTAGTAAACTGATTATATCTTTTGTTGTCAGTTTAAGTGATAAAATATCAATGTAAGAAAAAATGCCACTGAAGAGGAAACAATGATAGGAAGGAGTTTGAAAGTCAGCAACTGGTTCTAAGTGGGAATTAGATACTAAGTCTCAGCATGACTAGATAATTTTTAGCTCTCTATATATATCTTTTGAGTGGGAAGCTGGAATATAGAAACTGAATGCTGCTTTAATTTTTAAACTGGTTTAAACCAGCTAGATTTGTGGAAACTAAGTTGGAAGCAAAAGCAAGTGGGGTTGGCGCGGGTTTTTTTGTGGGTTTTTTTGTCTTTTCTTTTGAAATATCACTGTTTGGGGACTTTCCACGGGTATGGTTCAAAATTGTTTTATTGTGACGCATTTGTTGTTTGCTGGTCTCTGTTAGATACCAGAGATGCTACTGTGGCTCACCCTTGCATTCCTGGATTAAAGCACTGAGACTTCTATATTTTGTCTTGTTAAATTTGTGCTTATTATTTGGGTGGCTATATGAATGGTGCTGTTGCACATCCACATTGAAATGCAATTAAAAGCCCTTTCCTAGCGACCAGATTCATCAAGTAGTGGACTGCGCTTCCCCTGCGTTTCCAGATTCTCCAAGCTCAGAGAGAATGGAACAATGTGCTGTCAGACAATCCCGCCACAGTAGTTTTCAATTTAGAACATGAAAAACGAGTGTCTGTTAAAATTTCAACGAGGAACCACATACCACATATATGTACTTGCAAAGTCCATACATCAGTTACATCTGTGCAATGGGGGTACATCTGAAGACAACTTACCCTGCCTCCTGGATAAAAAATGTTTTTAATCTTTGTCTCTGAATATAATCAGTAAAATCTAAATTCTTAGTTTAGCTAGAACAAAAGTTTACACGATCATAAATGGGAAAAGTGTGAGAACTTTTGCTTTTCCTAACATTGTCTTTAAAGGAATATTATACTACAGAGAAGAGTCAAAGTAGGAGAAAAAGAAATAAAAAAATAATCTACTTATATTGTGAAAGGCAATTGGATGTTCTTTAACTGGATAGTAAAGGAACTATTTTAAGTGCTTCCTTTTGCATCAAACAGGTGGCTTGAGCATTCTATTTGGAGTTCATTTACAGTCAATTGATTCATGGCTAATAGCTTAAAAATACTACACTTCCTGAAAGCATTACAGCCAAAATGTGACAGTCAAGCCTGATGCCTGAATTAAGTTATATTCTTTTTAAGGAAGAAAAAGCAGTGACTTTTAACCAAACTATGTTTTTAAGATCTTGATTGAAATTCATATGAGGAGTCCCAGGACAGAGTGGTTTTATTTGCCTTATTTAAAAAATTAAAAATTAAAATCTTGCTGCAATAATGCCACTATTTATGTTAGGAGGAACAGTGGTTTTGCCTTCACTATCTTTTTTATCTGATTTTTTTTAAGTGCTGTCATCTTTCTACTCTCAATGTCACCTGCACTTCCTAAGGAAATTTAAAATACTTTGCACGTGTAGCTGATTTGACTCTCATAACATTTTTGCTAAGTATATCTTCTTCTACAGGAAATAGAGATGGAGAGACACTGGGTATAATCTTGAGTAAACTACTTACAGTGTGAGGCATTGCTGGGGTAGAACCCATCAGGAAATCTTGGCTGCACATGAGTCAGCAGTATAACTCCTGCTGAGTCCAGCAGAGTCAGCCCCAGTGTCCCAATTCATGGTCCTGTCCCATTTAGAAAAGCACTGGTATAAGCACTGCATCGATGAAAAAAAAGCATGATTAGTCAATAGTTTTCTATGTCTTTTCTTCTCATCTTGAAGAACTGGAGAATAAGAGCTTGTTTGCACTCAAATTACCCTTCTGCTCAGTGCCGCGGTTTCTGCAGTGAAAACAGTCGTGTATTTTCTGGGTCTGACCAATGCATCAATTTTGTTCTTATGTCACTGTAGCTGATAAAGAGGGAAGTAAGAAAGAAATCTTTCTTTGAACAACCTCTAGGGATGCTTTGCAAAGTTGACAAGGGAAATTCTGAAAATCCTCACAAAGTTTGAAGGTTTATGCATATTCTTATACAGGGAAGTGTTTTTTCCCCTTCCATGAAAGGCTATCGCTAGGAATAGCTGGCTGTATTCTGCAGTTGCAGGGAGAAGGGGAAAATCTTTAAGTATTCTCACAGGAATTAAGATAAATATTGTATCTTTCAAACTATGTGTCTTTTCCTAATATTTCTTTCAAAAGCAACGTGTATTTTTTTCTTCTTCTTTTCTTAAAGCCACTGCCTCCTTGTCATGACTCTAAGGAATCTATGCAGGTGTACAAACAGCACTGCAAAATAGCAGAAGAGTACCATGAGGTCAAGAAAGAAATAGCTCTGCTGGAAGAAAGAAAGTGAGTAATTTTACCAAAGTATTGACTGTTGTATATTCTCTTTGTAAAACCCTGTTTCAAACACGAGTATTTTCATGCGATACTTTCTGACCTTATACCTCTGCCTGACGGTCACAGTACAGCACAACAGTTAGGCCATGGGATCACCTGAGGCCACTGAGCTGCCATAGTTCTGGGCCTTCAGTTATAGAGACGTCCCTTAAAATCTTCATAGACAGCTTCCAGATCATGTAACAATCTAGTTCTGGTGCAAGTCCTCTTTTTAGTTTTAGTGATTTTTTTTTTCAATTTACCTGCACACATTTTAATGAAGAACATAATGGATCTTCGGTTAGGTTTAGAGTACTTGACAACATCATTAAAAATATTTCATGAGGTGCATTGTCTCTATATACATTGACATTTTAAGTGTTTAGTTGCCTAAGCTGGAGACTTTTTCTTGCCTGTGGCCTGTACTCATACCCCTCACACAAACAACCTACTCCAAAGAATAACAATTACTGCTAAGTAAACTTTCTCTTTTAAGTGCTTTTTTATTTTCACACTGAAGATGATTTCAAACAGTGTTACCTTCCTCAGGGAGAGTTACCTCAGTGTCAGTCTCTGAGACTTCTTCTGAAAATGAAGACCACACCATCGTTCTTCCAAATGCTGCTTGAACAGAAATTTGTTATGTAGCAACAGCGGTGCAAAGAACTCTGTTGAGGAGTGGGCTTTGAGTAGAAGGTGGACCACTGTATATGATTCATAGCAATCTTCGTGCAGCCGATCCAGACAAATTTGTATCCATCAGAGACTTCAGCTGCAAAAGCAAGCAGATGGAAGAGCAACTGGTGAAATCCTGTAGTCTTACGAGAGCCAGAGATCTCCATGAATCCAGGCTGTGCAGGATAAGAAAGGGAGACTTGTCTTTATTGGGGTTGATGGCTACAGGCACAATATAAGTAGTTGTTGCCTAAAATGTCAGAATTGGTTGAGGTTTCCCACTACAAACCCGCTTCCACTGTAGGATCTGCATGTCACTCAGTTGTTGAAAGACTGGCACAAAAGTTAAAAAAGAAGAAAAAATAACCAGAAGAAATTAACACTACATTGTCTCAGTGTTTGCATTTAATTCATCATTAATTAAACTTGGCCAATCAAAAGTAATCGGTGTTTTTAAAAAGATGTAGAGAAGATAATTAATTCAAATAATTTTGCTATGATTTGTCAAATTTGATTGTCTAATACAAGCCAAGTAAATTCAATAGAAACCATGTGTGTTTGTTCTTGCAAATCCAAACAAAATATTAAACATAGTTTAAGTGCTTGACTTTAGACATGTAAACACAAAAGGTAGTCTTAGATCACTTGGTTTTTAGAGTCTACTAATATAAATGCATTAATATTACTGACACATCCCTGAATCACTTGTGCACCTTTGTGAAGTAAGCTTGGAGGCCTAGAAAATTAGACTCTCATATATATTTTTTTGCATTTATTAGAATGAAAAAAATGCTGTTTGAATGCATTTATTGCCTATGGAGTCTGTGGCGCTAGCTGAAATACAAATATTTTGCTCCTTGGGAATGGCATGTCTGTGCACAAAATTGTTTACCTGACCCCTAGACTGTCCTGAGCCCAGAAGTCAGCCTTTCAGCAGTGGTTACCCTGGGTAGATTAAGGGGCTTCAGGCTGACACTTTCCTTCATTTCACCGGTGCACATCAGCAGTGGAACAATGTGAAGCAGCTTCCACCACTGCTACTTTAACTGAATCTCTTCTCTTGGTAGAAAATTTCATGTCCCAGTAAATATATGTGAAAATAAGAGTGGCTGAAGAAGGCAGCAAATATAATTATATTATTGTGATTCTTATGTGCCTTCTAGTAACATCTTTGTGGCTTAGATATTCACATGCTGTGGAGCTGTGAAATGCCTAAACATGACAAATATCACTGCAGCACCTTTCATCACCTTTCAAATCTTTTAATGGGAAGTAGTGGTCCTACAAGCATTGGGATTGAAGATGCTTAATTTCCTACAGGTTGGTGCAGTGTGGTTATTTGATTTTGAGGTTTAAAAAGATACATGTGTTGACTGAGGCCTTTTTTTCCTGCAGATGGGAGCTATTTATTACTCTTGCCTCCACATAAATTCTCCATCTTGTATTTTGGAGGAGGTATCACGATACTGCCTTTTCCCTTTGGGGTGTTTTTCCTTTCTGTAGCAGTCTGTTCTTATAAAACCTTCCAGAAACTAACTGAGACCTCTTCACCACAGGAAGTTTGGTTGAAATTGTAGGGTGCCTTAAAAAGTTGCTAGGACACATAGACCTTTACACATATGTAGGCATACACAACCTGAATATATTAACCTTGATTTTCATATAAAACTAGACAGAAAGAGAGCATAAGTGTGGAGATGAAGGATTAAGCAAGAAGTAAAATAGAGTTTTGGTGTAGTGTTCGCTGATTTATATCTAAAAGTGTTCTCAACAGTTACAGCTTGAAAGTTAAAGGAAGCTCACAGGGTAGCATATGCTTAATGAAGAGAAGGGTTGATTAAAAAGGCGAGGGGGCCTGCGTATTGAATATTGCATTCTCAGAAGGGAAGGATGCTTTGACTTTTCTAAAAGGTCTGATGAGATGCAGAGCTTTTAGCCTCAAAAGCAGTTATAGTCAAATTGAAAAGATGAAGTTTGCAGCTTTCTGAAATTTGCCTCTGTTGCAGGTGTCTTTATCTTCTACATTTCAATTTGAGTGTATGGAAATAAGAATTCACGACTGCCTAATACAGCTGCTATCTATTGCCTATTTCTTTTAAATATTGTTTTGATACAATAGGTAAAGGCAGAGTTACATCCCCTGTAAAGGGATCAAACATTAGGTTCAACGTAACATTTTATACATGAAATAATGCATACAGGCATATTTCTAAAGGAGGCCACTTTTACAAACAGAAAGTTTAATAACATTGTTTTAAAATACTCAAAAAAACTATTCTTTTTCAACTTCTAAAGTTTTTAGTTCTGCTTAGCTTGACTTGTCCCTCACTCTAGTGCTCACAAGTATGGCTGAAGTATGGAAAGGCAGTGATGTGAAATGACAAGGGCTGCTTTTCATCAGGGCAAGAACAGAGCTTATTTGCTTCTTTCTCTTGGATGCAATGCAGATGGCAAGAGAATGTAGTAGGCTGGAAGTGGAAGAGAAGACAACTGTTTCATGGGAAAATGGGAAATGTGAGAGAGAAAGAGAGGATGCAGGCTCGAAAAAGGGAAAATCAAAGGGGAAAGAAAATAAGAAGGAGAAAAGAAGTTGCTCAGGAAAAAAAGACAAACAGAAGCAAGAAATTGAAAGAATTTAAAAGAAGATGGGCTACATTATTTTGCAAATATAATCATAGCTTTGTTTGCTGTCTTCACTCAAACTCTTCCCATTTATGCCATCAATATGTAGTACAAGGAACAAAATCACTCTGGAATGGGAGACATGATCGAAAAGAAAGAAAAGGGTGTGGAAGGGAGAACACACCACATTTAGGTCACAGAATGTAATTTAATTTATGTTCCAGAAACACACATGTATTTCCATAACAGATGTTTTTGGGTATCTAAGTTTGGGTGAAAGGGATGGGATGGCTGGTTATTTTGAGCACTTGTTATATTGCTATTACTAGAAAATGACCCCGGATTATGTAGTTAAATATTAGAGTTGCCATGGTTGCTAGCTATATCTTATATTCTTAGCACTGGCTGGTTTTCTCTTTTTCCTCCCCCAGACAATTCTAATATAACTCTCCAGAAAGTATCATTCAGTCACCACCTGGCTTAGGATCACTCCTTTTCTTTGCCATTGATATGATATCTTTTCCTTCTTTTACACGTATTACAGTAGACATGCAGTGGAGATGTCTGCTTAATTTTGTGGGATCCTTCCATATGCTTTGGCGTGCTCTTATGACCAAAAGACTCTTTCTAAGGTCTCAAGGCCAGATAGTTTCTCCAGGTGTGCCATTTCTGAAGTATTTTTTCGGATACTGTTGAGACAAGTAGTCTTCAGACTTTCAGGTACTGCACAAAAAGGTTGGTGTAAACCGTAAAGGCAACCTTTTATCTTACTAATTTTCACATTTTAGACCTGATTTCTCATCATCCCACATGTATCCAAAAGACACGTTACTTGCAAAATAGTGGAAATCATAGCTTTCCTAATACAAAGAGAAACCTGAACTTGCCCTAGTGCAGTGATGAATACTTACACACCTTGTATGTGCTGGCATCTGAGACACATTTTCATTTACATTAAAACAGGCTGTCTCATTGTTTTAGAAGTTAATTAGTAGACTCTGAACACGCAAGGGCAGTCTCCTCAGACAGCAATTACCTTACAGGGTCTCATGATTCCTCCTGATGTGAAACCCAAGTCAAATATGGGAAGAGTAAATGACTTTATTATGGCCACAAGAATACACAGACACATGTCGGCTTGGAAGAAATGTGTAGCACCACATATGTGTGACCTCGAATACATTGTTCACAACAAGAGAAAGCCAAGACTGCCTCTTGGCACTGTGAAAGCTGTTTTCCTTGAGTCCACCCCATTTCCAAATACACTTATCTCCAGACAGATTTATCTGCTTCATCTGTCACTTCTCTTGGTATTTATTTGTTGTGAATATTACTGAAAAGGAACCCTGTTCTCTGCATGGTCAGTCATCAAGGCCAGGACAAGAGAAATAATTTCCCTAAGACCATGCTGAGTTTCTCTCCTACTCTGATATAGCTTGTGGCTTACTGGCTTATGATGCCAATCACATTCATCTTCCCTTTTCACCCAAACCCCTCCCCAAAAAAGAACACTTAAAGTGTATATTACAGATTGTTTCAAAGCTTCAAGTACCTCAGCACCATTTTAGAAAATAGCTTATCAATGCTGTTAATGTTTAAACTCAGGGTAACCATTAACAGAAAGCAGATTACACAGTGCTAGATCTATTTATTAAGCATCCATAACAACGGCTAGATGGTGCAAGAGCTTAGTATGGTGTTCTTTAACCTCTGGAAGCTAAGTTCAAATTCTGGATTAGGTCAGAAGCAAATGTTAGTTACTGTCCTCATCCTTTTGTGAGCTTCGTAAACCACACCATTCATAACATTTAGCAATTCCCTGGTACTCTAATTTTAGATCTTTGTGGCAGGCTGGTAGTATTTGCCTGAAACATCACCCTACCCTGTGAACAGGTGTTGATCCTGATGGGAAGGGAATGAGTAGGTTCTGCTGACTCAGAAGTGGGCAATTTTACTACCTCAGTGCAAGGAAACTGCTTTCTGTGAGGGAGGTCCTATCGTGTGGACTACAGTGATGAGTATACTTTCATCTTAATGCACTTATATTTTGGTTAGTAGCAAAGCTAAATCTCAGGGGAAATGAAAGTTATCTGTGCTGCTTGAGTGTTACTGAAGAGCAGCACAAGAGCCATGCCTGCATATAGCCTCATTTTATCAAATCAGTACTGACATTCATTAATAGAGCTGTCTGAGTTTGCATGCTGTCTGTCTGTGCCCCTCCTGGCTCAAGGCCAAATAGAGCAGTTAGTACCATCTTCTTACACGTACTAGAAGTCCCTGTGGAAAAGGTTTACCTGCTTTTAAGATGGCAATTAATTATTAGTGTGTTGACTACATCTCCCTTTAAGAAACTCATAAGTGTAAGAAACGTAAGGAAGAATGGCTCGGAATTAATTTGTCTGGAACACTTCTGAGTCAACAGTCTGTAATTTGAAAGAGCTTAACTCATCCCTTCAGTCCTGCATTGCACCAGTAGAATAATTGCAAAGAAATATTGCTGAAACTCTCTTTTGGTCCCAAGAGAGAGAAAAAAGTCTTCTAGAGCAAGCCTTAAGAGACTGAAGTTATTAAAGCTGTTGGACTTGTAAAGTCTTATGGTCCTTAAATGCATTTCTCTCTCTCTAAAGCATAAATACAATTACTCCTTTGTGCCCTATAGTCCCATTAATAGCACCTGGAATATCAAACTGGCTAGCAAGATCAGTTCATCGTGGCCAATTTAAAAATCGGTTTATCTAGCATGGCCCGAGCAAAGAGAAATGAATCTGTTAATGGCTTGCTGCTTTTGAAATTTTTACAACTGTATTGTGCCAAATGTTAATAGAATTCTGCTAAACAAAAACATGGTCTTGATATTTTTTCCTGAAGACCTGACAATATATCTTTCATCTGGTGAAAGGGTAGAAAAGAGGCTTTGCCTTAGCATGGCTGCTCTGTGTTACCTCAGGGGTATAAACCAAAGCCAATATATTTAGCAACAGGAGGTTTTCTATATACTGCAACTTCTGAATGATTTGTAGTTGTTGTAATGGCTGCTAACTCTTCCCATTCATTGTTTGGTTTTGGTGGTTTTTTTAAATGGAAAACACAGTTGGGAGAAATGAGTGTGCCGGGGTTCTCTGCTAACTTGTGACTCCCTGAACTGTGGTAACTGTAAACAGTCACCTAAACCATGGGCAAACTGTGCCATTATTGAAAGCTGTAGCAAAGACAGAAGAAAATCAAACCTATCCTAAAGGCAGGCCAGATAGAAGTGTTTTTCAAAACCCAAATGCTTATGGTTTTGCTGCTGTAAGTGGTAGTTTTGCAGGTGTAAGTAAGATACTGAAATGTTCTGATTTCATGAATACACTGACCTGTGGCAATAGAGTTACGGATCTGTAGGAATTTCCTGTCTGAAAGCACTGGTCTTGCTTGACAAGGGGGCTCCTTTAAAGACTGCAGCAGCAGCTCTCCCCTTTGAAGGCATTTTACATCTTCCCACTGATGATCTACAAGCATTGTTTTGACATGACTGAGCCACAGGGCTATGAACAGTTAAAGACTAACTAATCTCTGAGATAGAATGATCAAAAGAGCTAAGAATGTTTCCGAAGAGACTTCCTGTAGCAGGGGTGAATGAGCGATTTGACTTAAAGGGGGAAAAAAAGCAGAGGCCCAGGCTAGCCTGCTGGGTAACTAAGTGGAGAGCGATTAGATACCCTGTGAGTTACTCATGCCTTCAGCGTGTTTTGTTTTAAGACCTCCCTTATCTTAACTTGTGCTGAGGTAATTTGTGTTGATACTATACAGGAGATTCCAGTTTCTGGCCAGCTCTGAGAACACAGGGCACCGTGTGACTCCATCCGGAAAGAAACAACAGAGGGCATCCTCCTGTGTCTGCTCTTAAAAAGACCAGGAGGGGTCAGGTTTGCAGCTCTGTCACTCTTGCTCAGCAGCAGGGCTAAGGTCTGAGCATAAACACACTTACAGAAACGACACATGTAGTTCGGATTCGTGTGGCTAGAATAATTTTTCTTTGTAGCAGAGGAAAGGAGACCAGGTGTACTTCACAGAATTTGTTAATAGACAAAGCTAACCAACGGAAAAGCACCAAAAACCCCACAAAAGCCCAAACCCTCACTCTCTTTCAAATATGTTCGTTATTGAGAGGAAAAATAGTTATTCTTCAAGCAAAATATTAGCACGTGGTATCCAGGAACTTGATTCTCCCCAATTAACTGCATGTTCAACTTTTACTGAAGTGAGAGATACTTGAAGGTTCTCAGCATTTTGCAGGTTTGGTTGCTGAACAGCAAACCTACCAGAGATTTTGTCAGCTTCGTCTTTTAGAGGGAGAAGGAGAATGCTAACAAATGGATTTTCTAAATCTCTTTTTTCACAAGAGCTCAAGTAATACCATGTTAACAACCTTATAGTCCAGCTTTAACCTAACACATGATGACATATTTTTGTGTACTGCCATTTCTAATCTTTGGGTTTTTTTCACAATTGTCAGAAAGGAGCTGATTGCCAGGCTGGAGCAAGTGGAAAAAGAAAGCATGGATGCTGCTGAGCTGGCTAAAGAGTATGCAGAACTGACAGAGGAGAACCGAACACTGAAGCTGGCCCAAACACAGTGTGTAGAACAACTGGAAAAGCTCAGAATACAGTACCAAAAAAGACAGGGGTCCTCATAAGTCTCAGCTCCCTTATATAAGGCAATTAATACAGAATTGGTCCTGTGCTGGAAAGAGATTTTAAAATAAAGGTCTGTTTAATATGTTATAATACTTTACTACAGATACAGAGTATGTAGAAGTCTATATTTGATTTAATGCTTGCCAGCCAGTAGCTTAATATAATGGATATTTCATCCATTATATAATAGATATTTTATTTCAAGTAACATAATTGAAGTTAATCTATGCCCATTATATGTTCCAGTAGATCAGGTTTCTTTTCTAAACATATTTCTTCCAATTTAAGAAGATATGGACACACTAGAAAATGATATAAATAGTCTCTGTGTTGGGAATTTGGACCATACTAAGGCAAACAGCAGGGACAATGTTAATATATGGAATACATGTATGTTAATTTTAGTGTGGTGAAGATTTTTTAAATTATTTTCCTCATGCCTAAAGTGTTTGGAAGTTATCTTAAAACAGATCTCTTCACTGGTAAAAATTTTATTATCCTATGTCAACTTTATGTTGTTGTATAAGATCTGAGAAATTGCACAATAATAATTGAAATAACATAATTATTTTTTTATCAAACAAGTGTACTGCCAGCAGTAATTTGCAAGTTATGAAATTAAAAGGAAACAGATGAGATCAAACGTTCCTTCCTCAAGTGTAAAGATAGCTTTATTGTACTTTTTGGCATGCAAAAAATGAAAAATTAATATATGAATATTACCATCATAATTTCAACTGCGAATATCAGTAAAAGTACTGTGAGGATACTTTATTCTTATTTTCTGTTCTGCTTTGAAACATACGTGGCTGTAGGTAGGGACACGAGTTCCATGATATACAAATCACCTGGGAGTAAAGTTACTTTTACTTGCTCTATTTATCCCTGTATTTTCCTAGATCAGCTGCAAATTCTTTGTTATACTTCCATTTCTATTCATACAGTATTTTTTTCATTAAAAACGGATATAGAAAAGCCATTTTTTGTTCTGAATGTTCTTAAATCACCCTGTATTTTTAACTCTGCTTGACAGATGCAGCTTGTTACATCTTCATGAGGTTGGAATTCAACCTGATGTGTAATTAGAACCGAAACGTGCCTTAGTAATTGAAAGCTATGAACTGAACATTTCCTCGAGAACTTTAGCTTTTGTTATTGTCACTATTATAATAATGTGAATCAGAACAATTCCTGGAGAAGTCTTTTGGCACCAAGATGTTCCTCCTCAGTAATTCTGGCAGCGGAGGGGACAAAAAACCCCCCAAGCTGTGCTTTATTTCTCTGTACTACCTACGGCGTTCCTCGCAGCACAGGCGTGAAAACAGGCTCCGTGTCGCTACGAGCACCCGAGGCAGCAGTAGGAGAGCACGAGGAGGCAGCAGGAGAGGACAACCTGGCGTCCACTTCTCCTGCCAAGCTGCTGGGGCAAGGGGCAGCGAATGTGCCTGGCGCTGCTCCACTGCCTTACCCTGGCCAGAGCAGGGACACAAAGGAGAATCACACCTCTGAGGCGTGTGCTTTCTGCTGGGATGCTGGGCAGGCAGTATAACATTATATTTATTCCTCTTGCGCTGTTACCCGAGAGTTCGATTTTCATTATATCTTGTGAAAGTTGGAAAGAAAAAGAGCGTAATGAACAAAAACCTCTTGGGATGTCAAGCCTGGGAATGCTGGAAAAGCCTTGTCTGAGTTTTGCATGGATGGGAAACGTACCTTGTCCAGATTTCAGTGTTTTGCTTTAAGCACGGGATGCCGCATAATCTGGGATATATTATTTGTGTCTGTATTTATGTGTTTTGAACAACAGGATTGTAATTTTCAAAACTAATTTATTGATATAGTTACAGATTCTTCTGTCTAGTTTTGAAAACATCAACTAGTCTGTGAATTAATTAGAAACTGCACAAAGTACATGGTATTATTTCGTTAGCAGACTGACTTTGGATGCACATGGATCAGGCAGCAGAGCTTTACTTACAGGTAACTTTGTTCGCCTTGGAATTTTCTACCTAAGTGCAGCCATTATGTTTTAGATGTCAGAATAACATCATAACACAGTCTTTGAGGAAAAGCTGAGGGAGAACAAAATCACATAGAGAAAGCAAGCTGGGCATCATTTGTGACGTGCATTCATTTGAGTGTAGCCAGAGAATACACCTTTTCTAACCTCTAGAAACTAACCAGCATGGAAATCTTCAGGAACCATTTTTACAGCTGTGCGTACACCAAATCTGTGGTGTGATCCAGCTACCAGTCTGGCTAAATAGGAAACTTAAAACATCCTAAACTAACTGAAGTCAGAGATCTGTATTTAATCTGGACTCTGGCTGTTAGCAATCCAATTTTCCTCCTACTTTTAGTTATGATGAAAGTTTAAAAATACCTGCTTTGTACCAATATATTTGCCTGACAAGACTCCGAGAAATTGCGCCACAGTCCAAATGAGTAAAACTGAAACAGAAGTACCAAGGAAGAAAAATTGAAGTATTTCATGAAAACAAGTTTTTAAACAAAGAAATAGCAGCAAAATGGGATTCAAAGGCAGGAGGGTAGGTAAATGGATTTTTCGAAAAATATTCATAGGCAAGTGAAATTAAAATGTGGAAAAGTCTACGTAACCCAGAAAATGATTCAGGTGTTGCAAAGAGTAAAAATAGCTAGAACAGCCCTCTGAGAGGTAACTTCTGTATCTATCATCCATCTCTTGACTCTTTTATTAAGACCATAATAATGATAAACGTTTTCATATTCAGCAAATCTCCAATCTTGGCATGCTGATTTTTTCCCTAGATATTACTTTGAACTGCATAGCCCTGCTGACTCAACAGCTGAAATTAAGTTCTTTAGGAAAACGTTTGATTTTTGTATTTATGCTGTGTTTCCCAAAGAGACAATATGATTTGTGTCCTTCTCGTATTTAAGGAGAGACCTTAGATTAGTCTAATATCGAGGTCCATTTTAAGTATATCACTGCAAAAGGAATTTTACACAATTATTTCAAAGATGTTTTTATTGTATTTCACCTAAGAACTTAGAAGCCAATTTCAGTTTTTGAGTTCAACTTTCAATGAAATGTTCAATTTTATAACTTCTGACTAGTCTGTGGTAACTGTAGTTGTTCTCAGACAAAAAACAACAGCGCAGTCTGGGGCTCTGGCTGGCAATTTGTCAGTGCTTGGAAGGCAAGGAAAGACACATGCAAGGCTCAGATGGCAAAAGAAGTTGCTAAATGTATACAGCTATATAGGTAGAGTCTGTTACACAGATAAAGTGTATTTCTTGCCATTATCCAGGTTATTCAGGTTAGCAAAAGTAAGCACGCTGCTACAGTGACAAATGCATTCGCTTCAGACCACTTAAGAAAACAGTGAAGTACATGGGTTTAAAAAAACCAAGACCTATGCTTTCCACTTCCTATTATTACTAACTAACTTCCTTCCATCGTAACAAATGCTGAACAAGCTCGATTTAAGTATTCCAGTTAGGAAGGATATGACTCATGCAGTCTTGAAACAGCCAGAGGCTAGGGCAATTTCACACTTGAGAAGTCTGGAAGATAAGGTCCTGCAGGTTTGCATTTGGTGGCTTTTTGTTTTGTTTTGTTTTGTTTGTTTTTTTAAACATTTCCATTTCCAGGATTATCTTTATTCTGGCTGGGTTTGTGAATTAATGATCTTTGAAAGTGTGTCACCTCCTCCCAGAGTCTTTATGGCCATCTAGACCTTTGTGAGCATTACACATTGCTCACAGCAGGTACAAACAAACATGGGTAGACACAGAGGTGTCCTCAGCCTGCCTTTGTGCTACGTGATTGGGAAGCTCTGGCATGCATCCATTTGCTGCTCCAACTTCAGTTACAGATCGCCTCGCAGAAACGAGCTAGTTTCAGTTTTAGTCATGGAGACACTTTGTGGTTTTTCCTACGTAAAATCCTTTTATTCTTGAATGAGCGAGATGGAAGCCTCTAGAGGAACAGGAGAGACTGTTGTCTGGAGAAGCCTTCCCTCTCTTCTCGTGAAGGGTGCCAGGTGTGCGATGACTGAAGAAGAGGGCTGCAGGGAAAGGAACTCTGGACCAGGTAGTGATGCAGCAGGAGGAGCACCGGCCCTGGCTAGCAGGATTGTGAGAAGCGTTGGTAAAACCTGGGTGCTGTCATGATTTTTCTCTCCCATGCTCATACTGCCACAGACGTACATGTGCACCCACAGCCCTGCGCGTCTTCTTCCCTCCTGTTAGAGCATCCTGGTGTGTATAAGCATGAATGATATGGTGATGAACATCCTTGGAAAACCTGTGATGAAACTATTACCTGTCTTCATGACCAGCCTGGAAGGTGTGCAGCAACGAAGGCCTGGAGCTATTACTGAACAAGTACCGAAGAGCTGGCCTGGTTTGTCCATCCTGCTGGGCTTCTCTGGGACAAGACCAGACACCGTGATTGCACGACTGTACTGCAGTGCACACTGAGGAGGGAGGGAGGGAGCAAGGTGGAGTTGGATGGGCAGCCTCCGCCCAACCCTTTCTTCCACTGAGTCCCTTGGTTTTACAACGCTTAACTGGGAGTTATTGAGATGGCCCTTCAGACTGCATATCAAAGCTGTGCACCTCACATTTTATATTCAAAGAAGTCAATTATTTTATAAGAATTAAAAAAAAATCTGCCTTGCTTGGCGTAGTGACAGCCACATTGTTATCAAAAATAATAACCAAGAAAACTCTCTAAACCAAATAATACTTTAGAAATAGTTGCATAAGTTTGGATGGTAGATAAAATAACAAAAGACATCAAAGAAATACAACTTATTTATATTGTTGCTTAATTAGTATAAACACGCCTAAACTTACAATTACCGGTCAGTGATAGCTATCCCTTCTATTATTGGTTAGGTACATATAAATTACCCTCTCTTCTCATATAAATTACCATTCATGGTCCTTACAGATGTTGAGGGCCAAATTTCCTTCAGTTTGAATTAAGTCAGTGGTTGAAATGTCCCACTGCTGCCTTTACTTCTGGCCAGGTTTCTGTCCTTTTACAAATAGTACGAAGCTTACACATTCTCCAATATGTCGAAACCTTCAAGGGCAAGGACTATTGACTAGGAGACTTTCAATTTAGTCACTCTTGTTAGCTCTGAACACCCTCAAGGACAAATTTTCTGTTTATTATCCCTAAGTACACACAATCTCCCAGTATATCTTCCTCTACTAATTAGCTGAAGGATATCTTTCAAGAATGATTTACCCATCCTCAAGGCAGCATTCCTCTGAGGACTGACTTACCATCCTTGAGGCAGTGTTCCTTTAAGAAATGATTTACCATCCTTAAGGCAACAACCTCTAAGCTCTTCAGTGCTCCTTACAAGGCGTGTCCTGTGTTACTCATACCTGTGTGAATAAAAGATGACAATTGTTCACAACTTACTGTTAACGTCAACCCAGGCTTTCTAGACTGCACAGTCCAGTGATTTATGCTGTAGAAAGCACAAGATTTAGCATGTGAGTCACTCAGCTCTTCTCCACACCAGTCATCAGTTCCTCCTTCTAAATCCCAGTTCCTTTAATCCTCCCGCCCCCGAGGACAACCCATGCATCTGTACTGTCTACTGAGTAAGCAACATCAGCCTATAAAGCTCAGATCCAGTTGACTGGTCTGATGATTGCTGTGTGCTTGAGATGGTTTCCAAACACTCCAGTTGCTCCAGTCGTAGGATGTTTTGCGATTTGGTGCCGATACATGGCAGCAAGCACTCTGCCAGCCTTGCAGGTGCTGGCTGTGAGATACGCTTGCTTTCTTTGAACTGGTTAGGAAAATATGAGAGCAGGTGGTCTGCAAATTAAGTCATTTGTCTGAACTTTGTATTAAATTTTAATACAGAAATTAGGGAAATGAAATGAGGATGTGTGTGCTAATGTAACAAATGTGCAGCCAGATGCCCGACTGTGCCTTGAGTGCTCAGGATGAGCAAAGTGATACGAGAACTGTAAGTCATGGAAAGGAACTAGTTTCAGCCAGGAAGAGGAACTGGTGGGCAGGCTGTTTGCCTTAGCTGCTTGCGTCCTTGCTTTTTATGACTTGCACCAGTGGTATGTATAGGCTGTTGTCCTTAGTTCAACATTAAGAAGCTTTTCTCTGGATGTTTCCCAAGGCTTGTCCAAGCCCAGCCTCCACGAACACTTTATACTCAAATATTTACTTCATTAAGTTTATGTTTTTGTTGAATATGTCTAGAATCAACAGATTCTGGGTTATGATAGGGATGCTCAGAGCATTGCAGATGCCACTTCTATAGAAAGAGGAATAATCAGTATTGGTATATGTCTTTATTCTGCTAATCGTAGAATCATAGAGTATCTGCGGTCCCCTTCCAAGTGACCCATAAGGATCACTGAGCCCAAAGCCACACCAACTGTTTTATTTGCATTAAAGATAAATAAATTACAGCCTTGATAACTAGCCTATGTATAGCAGAAACTACACTGAAGCTAGAGCACTTTAGTACTGAAATAAATGCATCCCCCCTAAGGGGCTTTTGCTGCTTTCACTGCATAAATAGACTTGGGTGCTTTTATTAAATAGACCTCCAGACACCCATGTGAAGGGATGGTGATGTGATGTTCTGTGATTGAAAAACTTCCAGCTCTCCTATGTGACATTCCTACAAGTGTATGACGTGTCTCAGTGCACAATCCAGATTGCTCCGTGCCTGCAGACTTTCTTCCCAGCCATTTCATTGCAGTCCTCTCCCCAGCTTGTTCCTTCAACTCTCGCTTGTCACGTTCCTCTGCTGTGCTAGAATAGATAAGTCAACCACTCTGAATTTTTAAGAGTAGTCGGAAACAAATGCATCATTCAAAAACATTACCTGCTGAAAGCCCCGACTGTTTTGTGGTCAGGTCCTTTTGTGTTCATGTTCTGCAAGTATGTCAGTATACAGGTTTACTGATTAGATGTCAGTACAGAAAAAAGATACAAGTATTAATATTCATGGAAGACTGAAGCACATTCAAAGAGACACATATAAATACTGTTCTAAATATTAAGCTTAGTCAGGGAGCTCACTCCTGGTTGCATGTCTAATCAGAAAAAAACCCACTACTCACATAAAAGATAGCACCTTCGTATGAAGTTACCTGCACCAAGAAGAATGTGAACACTTATTTTTGAAATAATTTCAAGAAAGGACTACTCTTACAACAACAAAACTCCACACTACAGTTCCCAGCTAATATAAATTACATCCAGGTATGCACTAACTGCTAAGTAAGTCCTTAAATCTATTTATAACCCTTTAAATAGCTCTCATTAGTCTATGTCTGTAAAAGATATCCTTACATTTGACTGTATGAGCTCCCTCTGGTGGGTGATGTGACATCTACCACTGTTATTACAATGCAAATAGAGGTACCTCAGTAAATGTTCTGGGTATACAATAATTTTGTCCAGGTGGAGTTTTGTTTCTTTAAGTGTTTATAACTACTCATTCTTTGTATATCTAGGTATAGGACAGTATACTAATTTCTTATCATGTGATCACATCTGAAACTACCAAAAGAGTGATATCTGGTATTTTTAAGACGCTAGAGATAGTTGCGCAGATGTTTTCAACAACACACTGAGCAACAGCTAACATGAGCACCCAAGTTAAACAAGTTCTCACATCCTAGAGAAGCTGGAAGAGTTCATAATACTTACAAATCATATCGTAATATCTTCATGTGTCCAAAGTTCTTTTTGAGTTTAGTTGGATTTATGCATCTGGGAATCTGGCCTATACAGCTCTACTTTTCCAAAGTACCAAACAGTGTTAACTGATTACAGACACTTTATGTAAAAAAATATATTTATTTAATGGTACAAAAACTAAGAATCAAATATGCTTTAAATAACACAGCACAGAACAGCTGACTAATGTACCTCTTTTCTGCTGGCAAACTTTAATATGCCTTGAATGTCATACAGCTCAGTATTCATGTGTAACACTTTTCTAAAAAAACCCACAAGGGTTATCTTCCTACTTTTCTCTTTGTATTTAGGCGATGTAATCTGAACAGGGGAAGTGGTGGACTTCGGAAGAGTGTCCTAATGCATGGGCACCGTTCCAGCCACAGTTCAAGTTTCAGCAGCCTAAAGTGGTTGTGCTGAAATATTAGGATCGTTTTACCAGAAATTACTTTGCTGGCTCTTGCACACACCCTGGTTTATCTGAACAACCACATTTTGGGGAAATCTGGGTTCCCATAACATTTGTGAAGGAAAATAAAATGTGGAAAAAGCATGTTAATAAGCTTGCTTTTCTACTTCAGCTGTTTCAGAACTCCCCTTTAATTAATAAGAAGAGGTTTATGTTTTGTCACTTGGCTGAAACCCAGCAAGAAGCAAAATTCTAGTTTACATTGTATTTAAAGGTGAAGCATGAAGATGAAAGAAAACATAAGCAGGATTTCACCAAAGGCAGGTGACAACATTTGTACTAGCAGCTTTTGATAGCTGCACACCTCCTATGACTGCACATGCAGCGTTTTCAAATGTTTATGATATTCATATTCTCCTAATCCCATAATTTCTATTCAAGAGACTTTTAATTCACAGTTTGATTGCCAGAGTGATGTAAATCTATGTGGCAGTTGCATCTGCCTTGATAAAAGGACTGGCCAAAGACCTGTTAAGGGTGGCCATTAAGGCCTGATGACTTTTCTTTGGGTGTTCACTATGCCTTCTGTGCACTAATTAGAAATTCTAAATAGCACCCCAAGCTAATTAGAAATGACCACAGGCCAGACTCGACTTAGATATAAACGGGGGCCCCACCAGAGACACAATTTGAGTTGGTCCTCCTGGGACGAGCGGGTCTGCAGTCAGGGACTCACCCCTTGGATCGGGACGCAGCCCAAGGAAACTTCCTGGGACTGAGAGCCCCCCACTGCCCCGCAGTGAGTGACACTGCTGGGTATATCCTTGAGAGAGCCCTTGCCCCCTGTGGGTGAGTGATTCCCCTTTCTGAGGACCCGTGAGGGAGAAGTTTTTCCCCTCTTTTGTGAGTGAGCATGAGCGCATTTTTGCTCGTATTTCTAAAGCAATAGTAGTGAATTCCTAAACTAAGTTGTGCACTAATCTGCAATATACTTTATCTGTGGGAATCTGTGGTAGTTTTCTGGTTGGAATAAATTTTGATTTTTATTAGCTGGCCTGTCTGTTTGGTGGGTGCCTCTGTGACAATCTACCACTACATTGTTGTTGAAAAGGGAACCGTCACTGAATCTTTTAAAAGTGCTTAACATTGCTACTGAAATGAGGGTGTGAAAGTGAGAAAGGCTGCCTGGTAGGTAATCAGCACCGTCAAGAAGGCAGTACATGGTAAACTGGATTTAGGCCCTGGTTCAACACTGCACTTAACCGTGGGGAGCTGTGGCCACATCAAACAAATCTCTCGAACACACACCTAACTTCAGCAATGAGTAGTTTCCACTGATTTGCCAGTAGGACTATTCACAGTAGTAAAGTTCTATTCATGCACTGAGGTGTTTCACTGCATCAAAGCCAGAAAGACCAACACCTCAGTTTGAAACTTGACTGTTACAGGTTCATTGGAATTTATGTGCTTACAGTGTTTAAACATCATGCTGGGATGGGGGCTTTCCCCTGAGCTGTCAATGAGCTGAATAGGTCCCCACGGTATCTAATAGCAGGGAGGACCTTCATGCTGGGAGGTGCATACAAAACTTGAATATCTTGAGCTGGGTCTAGGTCCAGTTGCAGCTGCTGAACAAGCCAGATGCTGGCAAAATATATCAAAGGTAATGAAGAAAATACTCTCTTTTGTCATTGCAGGTAAGCACAGTTGTTCCCACTCAAACAACTGCAGCCATACAAATCCTTATGAAGTGGCTCTGTAGGGTCATTATATAGAACTGCATGAAGTTGTTGGGTTTTTTTTCAAAAAAGCAAGCAAACACATAAGAAATGTCAAATATTTACAAAGCACTACAAAATACATCTAGAAAAAGCTCTTAACTAGAAGAGTAACAGCATAATACTGTCAAAGAATTTAAGAAATACACCTCTTGCTTTTCTTTAATTTGAGACACTTTAGCTGAAATACTGCACCAGGACAAAAATGCCATGGGTGTCTCCATCAGATAGCTCCTTTCCTCTCCCTTCACATACCTCCCCCTGTTCTTCCAGTAAGAGGAGATCTCAGCTGCTTCAAAGATAAGATAGAGAAATAAAATCCTGCTCAGAGTTGTGGTTGAAGTATCCTTTTCTCGGAGAGACTGCCCTCTGCTTTTGATGTAGAAAATGGGCAGGGGAATAGTGCTTGGGTTAAAGGTGTGTTGTGTTCTCTGCCCTCCATGTGAATGCCTGCTCAAGTTTGGTGTGTAATAAGCATACGAAATTTTCAGTTTGCATGTGGCAAGTACTGATTTCAAGCTGAAATATTCCTGGCTGAACTTACTCTGTAACCCAAGAGCTTCAATGCATTGGTGACTGTTCAGCACAGAGATTGCCCTGCCTTGCAAATGCATAATTCAGACAGACACATGTGATCACAGACAATTTTGCTTGTGATTTAATCTTGTAATTTGATTCTTGCATGCTGTCAATATCCTTCTTTTGGTCATTGTATTTTGGTCATTGTAAATTGTGAAGGAGAAAGATGTCTGGTTCAAATATAAAATCATCAAACACCTGAACCCAGGAAGTAAGAAGACTCTGCCTTTAAATTTGGCTAGAACCTATTGATACTCTCCTGATTTGCTTCATCATCATTTATCACTGCTAATCAAAACCAAAGCTTTTCCTTCTTTCCCTTTCCCTTTCCCTTTCCCTCTCCCTCTCCCTCTCCCTTTCCCTTTTTCCTTTCCCTTTCCCTTTTTCCTTCATTTTTTTCCTTTTCTTCTTTTTTTTTTTTTTATAATCAAGTCAGGTGTATTAAAACATACACTTACAAAAGGTAAGGAACTTAAGAGTGCCTTTATAAGTTAGATAGGCACTGAACTGAAACCTATCGTGATATGCACAGCTGAACAAACAAAATTACTATTTCAGTATGAACTTAAGCATTTGGAGCTTTTTGTTTGATGGTGCTCTTTCCTATTTCAAGAGTAAGAATTACTTAATATCTGTCTGAAGCAAGTAGAGGATTCATGAAATGCATCATCTTCAGGTAGTCTCAGTTTTACTGGATAACTATTGAGGACTTTTATTTAAAAATAGATAGAAAAAACCTTCCAGACCCATTTAATTATTTATTAAATACATTTCTAAATACCATTTTAGTTACAAGACACAATGCCAGCTAGATGATAAGGTTAGAAGAAGAGAAGTAGTCCACAGTGGGCTTAGATTGCCACTATATAATTTAAGTCAAGTTTTCAAAACCAAGTAGTGTTTGGGTAAGTAGCATGCAGTAGTTTTTCGGGGCTTCATTCTCTGGGACTGGGTAACAAGGCTTTCTGAATATCTTATGCTTGAAATAAATAAAAATTGACACATCAGACAGCAAGCCAGACTTCACCATTGAGAGTTTAGACTGTATGAAGATCTCCTCTGACATCTGACAAGGACGTGGACAACACAGAAAGTTTCCCATCTGAAAAAAGTTGTGAGCAATTCACGTTGCATGTTTTATCTGGGGCTGATGCTATTCTAGGGACGGAGTCAATAGCAGGGAGTAGGCGTTTGTTCAGACTCTAAGTGCCTCCTATAGAGGTCTTTTACTTTTCCACTGACTCTATAGGGACCTTGGGGTCAAGCCACCCACCAGCTGGGTCTCCATGGGCTTCTTTCTTATCACATTTTGCAGCTGTATAAAAGAGCCTTTCATCCACTTAAAACTTGGCTCCCTGCACAAAAACATAAGCATTATGAGAATGCTGTTAAGACTGAGAATCTTGGTACTCTGAATCATGCTATGTGGACATAAAAAGTACCTAAAACTCACATTACAAGTAGCATCAGCACCGAATTGTTCTGTCTTCACTTGAAAACCCCCTCTCAGAAACCAAATACATACTGACAAATTATTCTGCCAACGACACAAAGGTGGGTATGGCATGGGTACAAGCTGAGCACACAGGAAAGGGAACACAAAATCCTTATGGTATGTCGGAGCAGCTACAGTTATTGCTCTCTTGAATTTAGGGGTCTGACGTAAAGCCCCATGGAGTGCCACAGACAGTGCAGCGGGTTTGCGTGACTTCCCTTACATATGGAGCCACCTTCAATTTTTTCAGAGGAAAGTAGTGCTCCACACCTTGTCTGGTTTATTCTGCCTGTTGCTCTTCATGCTTCTGGGCAAAAGGCAGAGAGGTCTTCAGAGGACAGAAAATGTAGCCATTTGTCACCAGGGCTCCAGAGGCACCATCAAATGACAAATAAGAAGCAAAAAATTCTTCAAATCTGCAGAGAAACTGCTCCCACAGCTCCACAGAGGCTCTAGAGCACTCCATGGTAAGAAGAGAGAATGGAAATGGAAAATATGATGGAAAATACAATGGAAAGATTCCTATTAAAACATTTTTAAAAAATATTATCATAGTGCTGCAGCGAAGATGTACAAGACACAAATGGACAATTGTCTGTACTATACAGACAGCTATATTCAAGAAGAATTTTAGCTTTTTTCAGGGTTCAGCCTGAAGCTTCCTCAAAGTGGAACAAGATAACTTGGTATTTATGTAGTCTGTGAAAGAAAAACATTTAAAAAACCCAAAGAAATGCTGTCTCTGTACTGCCTCTGGTCTGAAGTCTGATAAATGAAAATCCCAGAGACAGAGAGCTGAGCAGTGGTAGGGGAGTGCTTTTTTAATACGCTGAAAGAAGAAATAACTTGGTGATTCAAGCTAAGAAATGCGGGAAATATACCCTACAAACAAGTTTGCTCATCTGCACTCTTTGACCTTCAGAGGATTTTAAGATGTCTCAGCTGAAGTATAGACTTTTATTCTATCTTGTGCACTGTAAAACTCATGACAGTGTACGTGGGTCTTTTGGGGCTTCTTGAAAAACTGTTTTGGGCTGTTTCCTTCATGTGCACAGGACAGGGGAAGAAAAGCTTGCAGAGATTTCCGACCAGCCTCCTCCCCAGAGTCTGTCTGTAGAACCTAAAATCCGAGGACACATCTGCTGACTCGCCTCCACTGCTGCAAGCACTGCTGAGGACTTCATACAGGAGCAAGCACACCCACCAGGTGGTGAACGGCTGACAACCTAATCCAGATTGCTATTTTTTACAGTTGCTGTTCCAGGTGACTCCTTCCTGGATCTTGTTACTAATTTTCTTTAAAGGTGGGCTACGCATTCTGTGAAGCCAGCTCCAATTTCATCTCTCCTTCTGCCTAATTATTTCTGGAAAATCTGTGTGCAACTTACCCATGCATCAGTGGCATGTACCACTGATGCAGAAATGTTTAATGTTAATGCTATTTATAAACAACCTTAGGACTGAACTTGTCTGTTATCTGTTCTTTCTGATGGAACTTTTGTTTCTCATTTACTTTTATGAATAGAACCATTTCATTTTTTTTTGTCAGAACTGCTTCGGCCTGCTGTCAGATGGCTGTTTTAGAAGAGTGTCTCCCTCTCTGCAGAAAATGAATACTCACATCAAAACTTTATTTTAAAAAATGAAATGTATTGGTGGCTACATAATAACTGTCTTAATTTATTAAGAATTAACTTTTTTCTTGGCTGATGATTTTTCCCTGTAGTAACAAGCTATTTGTTTCATAATTTTTCTGCTTACCAATCTCTTACTGACCAGTTAATTTATTCTTCCTCAATGCTCTTTTGAGCCCTTTCTTCTCTCTCTTTTTTTTTTTTTTTTTTAACCAACAGTGACAACTTTTTTCCCCCCAGTATAAGTTTATTTCTCTTTCACTGCCTGTAGGGTAGGGAGAAGACTTTATCTTTTGTATGTCTGCTTTGGCACTGATAATCTGGAGGCACCTTTCCTACCTGGAACCTATTTTCCTAGAAGTTTGTTTCCCGCCTTTATCTGACAGTGCAAATACATTTTGTACTTTAGCAGTTTCTATGAACAGGATGACTTTAAATTCAGCAGAAAACAATACAACCTTTCTGAGCGCTTCTAACTTGTTTTACAGAAGAGTGTTTTGTTAACCAATTCTACTTCATTCCAGCCATGGTTAAATTTTATGCTTTCAATGGAAGGATCTTCCAGGCCATTATCTACCTAAATAACTTTTTTTTTTTTCTTTGGATGAAGCTTTGTTTTTAATACATGTATCCCATAATAATTCCTAACTATGGTGGCCACCTAGCCAATGAATCAAGTACATCTTGGATCTGGAAGTCAGCTAGCATTGTTGGCAATGTGTTGTATTTTGCTGTCTGAAACCTTGACAGCATCTGAACAAGCTCAGTTTAATCCAAACTAATTTTCACATTTTTAATAGCCTGCTGCCTATTTTTAAACCCATCTATTACAAGCTTAAAATAATGCACACGGATTAAAATAAAATCCTTGTGATGTGTTCAGGCAAGTAGCTGTTTGATCAACAGACACAGGCTAACGTCTTGAGTACTAATGAGCAGAAGGAGTTAAGAAGAGGTAATGAAAACTGGTGACGGCAGTTTTGTGACCAGTGACTTCAGTAATTACTAGCAAAATCGCTCCAAAAGTGCTCAGAAGAAAGAACTGGAAAGCCTTGTCAGCTTCAAAGACAGTGTCCCCATCACCAGAACATGGGGGAAACAGGTCACAGCACTCACGTGGAGGATGAATGCTGATCCTCTCATGTTGTAAGTGGGTCCTTGTGCAGCAAACTTTGCACAATCTATGAGTGAGGGGAGAGTAAACAAGAAACATGGCCCTAATGTTTGGGTACTAGGGCTCCCCAACCAAATTTAGTGCAGCCCTGAGGCTGAAGTCTTTCTGTTTCCAGCTAGGTGCCTCAGTCAGAGGCAGTGTGCTGCGTTTTGCAGAAGGTCTCACCTGTGACCATCAGATGCCCTGTGCTTGCAGACTAGAGACACTGGAAATGCCACTTGGCACTCCTACTCCCCAAAATTATCATAGAAGCATAGAATCATCATAGAATCGTAGAATGCGTTGGGTTGGAAGGGACCTTTAAAGGTCATCTAGTCCAAGCCCCCTGCGGTGAGCAGGGACATCTTTAACTAGATCAGGTTGCTCAGAGCTCCATTGAGTCTGACTTTGAATGTCTCCAGGGACGGGGACTCCACCATCTCTCTGGGCAACCTGTTCCAGTGTGTCACCACCCTCACTGTAGAAAACTTCTTCCTTATACCCAGCCTAAATATTTTAGTTTAAAACTATTGCCCCTTGTCCCATTGAAACAGGCATTGCTAAAAAGATTGTTCCCATCTTTCTTATAGGTTCCTTTTAAGTACTGAAAGGCTGTGATAATGTGTCCCCAGACCCTTTTCTTCTCCAGGCTGAACAAATCCAACTCTCTCAGCCTGTCTTCATAGGAGAGGTGCTCCAGTCCTCTGATCATTTTTGTGACCCTCCTCTGGACCCACTAGAGCAGGTCCACATTCTTCTTGTGTTTCAGGCTCCAGAACTGGACGCAGTACTCCAAGTGAGATCTCACCAGAGCAGAGGGGCAGAATCACCTCTCTCAGTCTGCTGGCCATGCTTCTTTTGATGCAGCCCAGGATGTGATTTGCCTTCTGGGCTGTGAACGCACATCATTGGCTGGTGTCCAGCTTTTCATCCACCGGTAACCCCAAGTCCTTTTCCTTGGGAATGCTCTGTATCACATCATCCCCCAGGCTGTATTGATAATGTGGATTGTCCAGACCCAGGTCCAGGACCTTGCACTTGGCTTTATTGAACTTCATGAAGTTCACATAGGCCTACTTCTCCAGCCTGTTCAGGTCCCTCTGGAGGACATCCCTTCCCTCTGGCATATTGACTGCACCGCTCAACTTGGTGTCATCTGCAAAGTTGCTGAGGGTGTACTCGATCCCGCTGCCTATATCCTTGATGAATATATTGAACAGCACTGGTCCCAGTATGGACCCCTGAGGGACACCAACCCAACCAGAGTATTTAATCAGGCACAAGGCACCAACCTTCTCAGGCCGCAGCTCGCCTGCCCATACTGAGAAGCACAACTGGAGGCATTGAGGGGATGTTCAGATCAAAGAGGAAAGGATGGAGAAAACTGAGCCATGTTCAGGAGGAGAGCAAAGAACATATTGCTTGATTGAACATTTTGGATATAAGTGGACCTCAGTTTTAGATAACCATATTTGTATACCTAGATATACCTAGGTATCCCTCCAAACTCCTCCCACAGTCCAGTGTTTGCTGTTGTGCTATTCTATCATCAGCTCACAATTGACATTTTAAACTCCTATACCAAATACGGTACATTTAAAACACACTAGCTAGTTGATTTGGGAAATTGCCTCCCTCCCTTTTTTCTCTGATTAATATTTTACACCTTCTAGTTCTCTAAAAAAAATCACTTGTGAATAGTTTGTGGCTCTTCAATTTTTCAGCAAAAGCTCTTCTTAAAGCCTTTGCTGATACTTTAGGCATAAGCTAGATGTCCTGCCTAAACTCAGGGTAGAAGTGCAGAGAGGCTTGCAGACTCGGCGAATACAGTGACCCTTCCGAGGACAGATACTGAGCACAGCAGATGCCCTCAAAGCTGACCTCTACAAACTGCTGGAAAGTTCACGGTGTGTGAGTCTGCTCAGCTGTCTGCGGGGACACTTGGTTTCAGAATATGAGTAAGGGCCTGTAGCGTCATGCTTTGCTTGTCAGGGAGCCCCATCACAGGACTCATCTGGTGAAAATTCTGTCTTTCTTAAGTGAGTGACTCATTATCTTTATTATCGTTCATCCAGGTATACTGATTTGCAGTACCAGTGGAGTTGTGTCACCTCGCACCAGTGTATGTTAATTTGCATTCATTTGGTTGTTCTCGTGTTCTAGTAAATCATAGCTATCTGCAGCAGTGGATGGCTGCTCTACAATATTATTCTTTACATAAATGTCAAGGCATTTAAGAAATGTCATGACAAAAAAAAAAAAAGATGAATGAATTTTAACATATTTTTAAATTTAATATTGAAAACAACAAGATATTAAGAAGTTGCTTCTAAGGTAGATTTCTCTATTCTTAACAGCATCAGCAGCATAAAAACTTGGCAGAAGTTGAATTCAAACAACCACACCACTTGTGATAATCTATAGTGTTAGTTCAAAACCAGAAAGTACCTAGAAAACACAACTGACCCTTCAGTCAGCATTTTTTTTTTGTGCTGTATCATTTCCACTTCAATTGGCAAATAGTGAAAAAACAAGTAAGCGGTTCATGTCCTGACAGAAACGAGGCTTCCTTGGTACTGTGCAAACAGAACTTTTAAAACCAAGTCTATACTGCAACGCGCATTTGAGAGGCTTCTACTAATTTCTCAGTGGTTATCTAAAGTATTTCTCACTTTATGCAACAGCAAGTACTGATATCAATGACGGCCAACTTTGTATTAATAGAAACATGTGAAGCTTAGTCATCATGCCCTCACAAATACAACTGCCAACAACATAAAAGCAGTTATAAGTTTCTTGTTGGTAGAAGAAAAGCCACTAATCCGAATAAACATGACCGTGCTGACACATGAGGACTTTCAGTCAAAGTGACAAGATTTGCACAATGAGAGACAGAACTGGTGGAACCTCAAACTATGTTTTATTTATATATCAGTTTACTTTTTAGCTGATCTGAATGAACTTTGACAGACAGGTTTGTAAGATTCATATACAGACCATCTTGGGGAAAAAAGTAATTTTCCGAAGACAGTAAAAAGGGTTATTGTTGATTATTACACAGCAGCATTTTCTCAAAACTGTTCATACAAAATATCTGCTATTTCTTGTTCTGTGAGATTGCTATTTGGAAGTTTCCTTCCCACTCTGCTACATCAGTTTAGTTTTCTAAATCACATTGTGCCATCTGTGGTGGGTCAACCTTGGCTGGACACAAGCTGCCCACCAATCTGCTCTATCACTCCCCTCCTCAGCAAAACAAGGGAGAGAAAATATGATGAAAAAACCTTACAGGTCAATATAAAGGCAGTTTAAGAAAGCAAAAGCAAACACTGTGCACGAATGGAAAAGAAAACAAAAGATTTCCCAGGAAATGGGGCCTCAGTACATGTAGCGGTTGCTCCAGAAGACCAAAGTCTTAACTGTGAATGCCTTCCCTCCTCCTCCTTTCTCTGAACTTTTATTGCTGAGCAAACGTCGTATGGTATGGAATATCGCTTTGATCAGTTTGGGTCAGCTGTCCTGGCTGAGTCCCTTCCCAAGCTCTTGCCCACCCCCAGCCTACTGGTGAAGAGGGAATGTTGGAGAGACAGCCTTGGTGCTGTGTGAGCACTGCTCAGCAGTAGCCAAAACACTGGGGTGTTATCAACACCTTTCTAGCTACCACTACAAAGCACAGCACTGTGAGCGCTGCTGTGGGGAAAATTAACTCCATCTCAGCCAGACCTGATATAGCCACCAGTGAAACTGCCCAAGGTATTAAAATAGCACAAACCAAAATGCTGGAGAAAAAAAATAATCTCTGATATTTCCTGATATGCAACAGAACAGGATATGTTGTGAATAGACTTTTAAAGCCTTACTCATTCAGATCTTAGTGGGACTGCTCTTCTGCTTATTGACACCTAGTCTGTTAAATGTAATAGTAGACGAGGGACTCCCCATGTATACTATATTCTGTTTTACTCTCTGGAGTATTTAGCATGCAACCCTAGAGTTGTGTAATTTTGTGTAAACATTACTTACATAGGATCTAAATGCCAATGCCAAAGCCTACATTTCCAGCTGGAGTGACAGCTCATTTGTGTTCGTGAATGCTTCACTTTTATTTATTGCTTTGTTCCAGAAACGTTGTTAAAAATGCCTCTGGATTGTTCATTCTTATCCATGCCTTACAATCTATTAATAAGGCAATAGTCACTACTATGTATCTACATGCAATTTCTACACAAATTTTTTAAGTTCATAAAGAAAGATATCTAAATTACGTCCTACTCTCTACATGCAAAAAAAATGTGGTTTTATTACTTACAGTACCATCTTAAGATTACTTCTCCTAGCACTGTCAGCTGTGCAGTTTCTGCTATGTTTCTCTGCCTAAAAGGAATGTGCAGTATAATATATCACCTTGTGTCATATAATAACCATTGTACAACACAGTCTCTAGCTGTCTCAGCTCAGTATGTCCTCCCTATTTTCTGAGAAGGTATGTGAAATGTAATAGGTGGTGTCATTTTTTACCGGGTAGTGATTCATGAGCATTTAACCAGAACATTAGTATTTTGTTCTTTCTTAGAGGGACTTCATGTGAGATAATTACCGCAATTTCTGATTTATAGCATTTGTCATAAAGTACAAGGCATTTGCATTTTCTTAGGCAGGAACTTGTGCTCACATGGTGGGAAGGCATGCAAATGAGCACTCAGAGCTGAGGGCTTATATCTTATCAGGACCCAACTTAACTGTGCTCTGCTGTGGCTGCACGCAGAGATGTAAACAGGTTGACCATGACTTGCAAAACACCATCTGAACCCTAGAGCCCTGAATTTTTGAATGCATTCTTAGGTGGAGGGACGTGAGGAGAAGTAGGAAATATGCACAGGTACAACACACCCCAGAGAACATTGCTTCCATGAGTAACTCACAAAGCCTAAGTTGACCCTAAGTGTTTTGAGAGGTTAGTCAACAAGAGACTTCTCTGCTTAAGTGCTCCCTCTCGAAGCCCCAACACTAGCAGCATGCATGTAAAAAGCGGGTAGAGGGTAGAGAATATACTGCTACAGAGATCCCATAAAGGGTCACAACCCTTAGAGAGGCTGTAGGTTCTTGACCGCCTATGGAGTACACCCCACTATAGACAACGGCCTTGCACAAAGTGCTAGAGCCATCTGCTACGTACTCAGATAGTCCCTGAGTCAACATGGTCAGAACTATCTATCTATTGCTAGCTAGACAAAAAGATGAGTATTTTGTACAAGAGAAAAGAGATCATGGTGGCATGTGAAATAATGCGAGAAAATTAATCTCCTAAGCTAAACAAGAGTGAGAAAACACCTTACAGGGTATTCAAGGTAATGTTTGCAACTATCCTTATCAGGAAACAAGTTTGTGTGCAAAGAAGTACCCACAGGAATTTGATTCTCTCCCACCCTTTCTGGTAAAGGAGCAGTCCTTCCCTCCCTCCACCTTCCCTTTTCTTCCTCACCCCTTCCAAAACTAGTTGAGAACTGACAACATGTAACCCAACTGGTCTCTTCTGGGGACTGAAGACCCTATGCAAGCTCTTCAGAAAAAGATAGGGGCTTATTTCAGGGAAGGTACAAACAGAGCAATAGGAACTAACACCAGCATACTCATAGGCTGCTTTTCATGACTATACTCAAGCCTAAGATACAATTGTCCAGCCTGGATATTGAATCTATAATAAGGCATAAAGTAATAGGAGGCTGCTGTGATGTTCAGCATGTCTAAAAAAAAGTATTCACTGATTTTTTCAGATGTTTTTTCAGGGTGCTTTGAAAAATTCCCAAGCTAGATAAGCTCTGGCTAGGACAGTGTCCAGGCTCCAAGAAACACCAAGAACCTGCACTGTCATTAAGTGCAGCATCTACATGTTTGTCTGAGAGAAAGCATGTCTCAGGCATGTCGTAATCATTTGACAGTAGCAGGAACAGCACCAGAGGTTTTTGGTGAGTAGATATGTCAGCTTAGTCCCCGACTAAGCAGCTTGGCCTATTTGAGCCATTCTTTAGTACATCATCCTTGTTAAGGGAGGGCTGAGGGGAGATCTCACCAGTGGGTACAAATACCTGAAGGGAGGGTTTAAAGATGATGGAGACAGGCTTTTTTTCAGTGGTATCCAGTGAGATGCAATGGGCACAAAGTGGAACATAGAAGGCTCCACCTGAACATCAGGAAACACTTTTTCACTGTAAGGGTGAGAGAGAACTGACACAGTTTGCCCAGAGAAGCGGTGGATTCTCCATCCCTGAAGAAATTCAAAAGCTGTCTGGGCACACCGCTGGGCAACTCGCTCTGGGTGGCCCTGCTTGTACAGGGGGGTTGGAGCAGATGACATCCAGAGGTCACTTCCAACCTCAATCACTCTGTGGTTCTGTGGAGGGTAATGGGAAAAGAAACAGTTTTTTTTCCTGAGAAGAACTTTGAAAGAGGTTTCAAGAAGCTCCTTCCTTACACTATGAGAAATACAACTCCAAAAATTTACTAAAAGAGGCTGAGTCTCCTCCAGTTCTGGCAGAACCATTCTCCACAGGTGTGGATCATCAGCTGTCCAAAGAAGGAAGAGGAAAACAGGAACAGTATGAAGTTGTCAATCTAATATATTCTAGGCCCTACCTCATAAACCAAAAAATAACCAAAAAACCAAGTTATCAGGAAATTATATAATCAGTTGCATCATTTCTATAACAAGTGCATATTTTAACATATTTTCAAGTACACTTCCCAGTTGGCAACTTGCTGTTTTCGGCAACTTTCATCCTCTGATGATAGGGGACCACTAGTCTGTGCCTCATCTAATGCTCTGTTTTTGAGAAGAGACTCCACCGCAGTCAGACTCAGTACAAAGAATGCAGGTATAATTCTGTTTCTTTTTTTTTATTTTTGCATGTTGATGGTAATACCTCCTTCTGTGTCTTACTTACACTGGGTTACCTTTTGCTGTGTGTAGCAGTTTTGGGCTCGTTGTGACTTTCACAGAACTAAGCTACAGATAAAATCAAAAGTAGAGTTAAAAGTGGCCTCATTTTCTTTTTGGTATGAGTTGTGCACTTAAACCATGACTCATCATGGTTTGCAGTCACACCCAAGCGCACCATGAGCTGACTGGCCAGTCATTTGACAACAGCAGGAAATCCAGATAGACGCGGCACATGGGTGAAGGTTGGCTCCCTCCTCTTACTGGATCACCGCAGGGACAAACAAACCAGTAATCTCTCCAGTTTCTCAACTGAGCCTCCAACTTGGTAATGAGTTCCAGAAACTAAGCAGCTTCTGTTGTGGGGATCTTAATGTGCAGCTCTAAACAGAAGCAGGCACTGAATCAATTTTTCCTCTGTTATGACAAATGGGAAAATTTACAGCTTCAGAAAAATAATTCCCCTTTTCAGAAAGCTGTAACAGTAGAGTTAATGTGTCCAACAAACTGTCTTTCTGGCAAGTCCCTGTGTGATCAATACAGAACCTTATGGTGTGAAATTAAAATCTACCCAAGTGTATGAATGTATGGTATTCTTTCCTAATTTTGGTACAATTTCCAATCTTAGCCAGGTCTTCAAATACATTGTTCATTTTTGCAGTCATCCAGTGTAGCAAAAGCAAGCTGTGTGATCATGAGGAAGAACTTACTTAAAGCAAAAGAGTAGCTTAACTAGGTAATTAAAAAAAAGATATATTATGCCATGCTGCAGAAAAATCGTATATTATCGCTTCTTTATGTCACTGTCAGACATCTCCCAAAGCAAATGTAATTTCATTGTTCACCATTCTGGTCCTGGTATGTTTACAATAGTCTTCAGACAGCCTAATTGCAAGACCTTCAGAAGCTTTCTACTGACACATTTTAAAATTAATCTTTCTTCAGATATTAGGCTCAAAAGGCAAATAGATACACTGGAATAACAATTCATTTATGTATTTTTCATTCAATGTGCTTGAAATGTTTCTGCCTAATGCCAGAAAACCTAGCCTTTTGAATCATCTAACCGGTGTTTTTGTTGTTCATCTGTCTGTCTTGGTTGCGTCTGACCTCTGGGATGATTGTAATAGAAAAAACATTCAGCTTTTCTTTCCTTTCTTCACTGTGACTCAACATCCTTCTCCTCTCAGGGGTATGACTACAGCTCTTAGGGAATCCGTCCAAAGTTTCAACGTTTCAAGTGTTGCAAAGATTTATGAATCTGCATGTGTGTGAGAGAAAGGCCACTTCTTTCCTACTTTCAAGGGTCTCACACACAAATACTTTGATTACTTAAGAAAACTCAGAGTACCTCCTTTCACTAATGAACGTTCCTTGGGTTTTTATCTGGGGTGGGGTGGGGAGGGTTTGCATTTTACTACAAGAGCAATGAACCAGTACTCCAGATAGCCCTGATAATGCAGCACTGAGGAGCAGATTCCTCAGAGCAGTTTAGAGGAAGAGCAAGAGAAGAGTCCAGAACCAGACACTCATGGGATCAACGCACCACCAGCAGCTAGTCCTCTCAAACTAAGCGTGTGCAGAGGGGCCATCCCAAGTCACTAATTCAGGAGACTGTCAACAAACTATATTAGAAATTAAAGAAAGCAGATGGGCTCTTCTTTCCCCAGTACTGCCAAGGCTGTTTTCTGCCCCAGTAGGATCCTTTTGTAGGGGAAGGACACACAGAAAGGGTAGAGGCTGCTGTGCATTTGGTTTGTGACCATGTGAGTCCACATCCTCCTCGGTCCCTCAGTCATGAGATGTTTCACCACGCCTCCTTCTGTTGCCGAAAGCCATCTTTTCAAAACCTCGGTCCTTCCATGAATTTGCCTGCAGATCTGCATCTGGCTGAAAACTAAGCTTCTCCTGGTTTCAGGCTTTGCGGTTTTCTGCTGCAGGGAGCTAACTCATCGGAACCCGACACAGCTGCGATCCCACAGCATCACTTGGGACTGCAAACACTCATCAAGCTCCGGATGACATACGCTGCCTTTCCCACATACACCGAGGTTTCCTCCCAGGCTTCAAAAGAGCCACTGTGTGATAATGCGTGGTCTGGACAGTCTGGCTGCAGTAATTTCACCTCACCTCCTCAGTGTTTCTGGTCTTTTTCCAGATCCCTCAGATCAGGCATTGCTGTCTGACAAAATTACAGCCATCACCAGTTCTACTCCAAGTTTCCAGGAAAGTAAATCAAATTTTTATTAATAAATCAATTGATTGATTTATTAAAGTACCCAGATGGGGCTTTTTTAGCAGTCCTGCTACAATATTCATTCTTTGGTCTTTTCATACACCTTTCTCAGCCTATCTAAGCAGACCTCCAAAGCTAGACACTTTAAAATCTGTTTCCCACCTTTTAGCCATTGTTTACACGTGGTTTATAACACTTGCCACTGAATAAAAAAAAATAAATTCTCATTCTTTTCAAGAAAAGAAATCATATTTCTTCCCATTGAATTATTACTGTTTAATTTAAGGTTGCTGGTTTTAAAAAATATATGTGAAAAAATCAATTTTAACCGAGAGGCCAGTTTTCATTTTAAGAAGCGTTGATAAGAATTTGGACCAAATTAGCTTTAGATTTAAGATAATCACTTCTGTAATTGCACTTCAAAAGACAGTTTGCTAGAATAGGATTTACTTCTAGATCAAAACCATTTTTTGTCTTCTTTTATAAACAGGGAATTAAAAATATTTTCCTGTGATTAAGAGTATGCTTTCCTAGAACAAATAAAAGACTTCTATAAGCAAGAAGCCACAAAAAAATAAGCATGTGTGTACCTAAGAATTAGAACAATACCACACAGATACAGCAAAAGACAGTCTGGAAACAAATTCTAAAAGAATATATTTAAAGACTTCAAAAACCGTTTAAAAATAAGAGTCAGATTTTCAGCTTGTACGTATTGACATAGCCCCGAGGTTTCAGTCACTTAAATACATCACATACCATAGTAGCTCCTTGATAGCTTGATTTAGTTAGAAAATGTTATCTAAGTGTAGATTAAAGAAATAGCTTTTGTATTTGAAAGTTCACAGGAGGGAGTGGCTTGATTTTCATTTACCTGAGTACAAATTGGCTAGGCTTCTACCTACAGAAGTCGCATTTGATGTGGTTGTGGGTACAATGGGGTCTTCACCCTCTGCACGGTGAAGCCCAGGTGGCAGTTCCACCCAGTGACTCCTGACACAGCCCATGGTGTCGAGGAGTGCAGGAGTACACCAGAAGCAGATCACAAGCTCGATCAGTTGTTCTGGAGAGACCAGACTAGTCCTGGCTGGGATCTTTTCCCACTTTATCCACCATCACTTCGTGCATGTTTTGCAGATGTGCAATGCAGCTGCTGTACGTATGCACAGAAAATCTGCCGCTCTGGGGAAATAATGGAACTGCTGCATGTGAGGGAACACAATTTACTGCTTGTGACACTATGGCCAGTGCTTCCAGAAAAACACCAGACCCGCTCCGTATATGCACTGCGTTCAATCGGCCTGTGTAAACCTGGTGCATCTAGGGCGAGAGCATGTCATTTATCCCTGATTTACTGCGTTGATCTGTACACTAATTAGGTTTAAAACCAGAAATGTTAGATTCATTAGGTATGCCAAATCAGTCCATTGCAGCGTAGGTAAGGGTCTGCAGGCAGAAACTCTCTTCTGACAAACACTTCTGACAAACATTTCTGAAGAGTTTGGCTCAATCAGAAAAAAAGTGGACATTTCATGATCAAAGGGAGATGAGCCTTTAGCACTTATTTTTCTCAATGACTCCACAGCACCTTTGCTCTAGATGATTGTGATCCCAGAATCCTGCAGAAAGTGCGTGCAGAGGCACAGGTTCAATTAATGTGTAGCCCTCTCAGAGTTACGCCTCTAGCCTAACCCAGTTATCCACGTTCCTCCCACAGACAAAAGCATGAGACAGGCAACTCCAAAAGGATGTGTTTCATCACATCTGTCTCACCTATCATAGGAAGGGAAAAATTATCTTGTGGAGATGCCTACCTAGTTCCATTGACTGCACAGGAGCTTAGATAAGTAGCTTGGACCAGAAAGCTAAATTTTAGATAGATAAAGATTGGTGAGATGAATCTCACCCTTTACTGTTGGGTAGGTTGCAATTTACCTCTGGGGAATTTATTAGTCAGGTTTCTATGGCATGAAACCAGATTCAGCATAGGAGGTGAGGGCAAGGGCAGAAAAGATCACACACAATATTAAAGATGGCCTAAATGGTCCTTATTTAAGGCTGTGTCCTGTAGTCAACACAACTAACCTCCAGAGATGAGACCGCTGCCATCTCTCTGGGCCATTACTTGCACACAGCCTAGTCAGAGCTCAGTGGAATCGAGCCACAGACTAATGCCAGCTGAGGCCAGTGCATCTTATGTGCCAGCAGCAGTAAACAACACTAGCAAAGACGGAGCTATAGCCAGGCCCCATAGCGAAATAACAGCATTGGATATAATGGGACTAAAAATCCCACGGTTGTCAATGTAACAGGAAAAAAAAATATTGCAAAAAAAAGGGGACATTTTTCTTTGTTTTCTTCTAATAATATTTGTTATCCTGCTCACTAATTCTGTGAGCATTTATCATGTCAGTTTTTATACTGTTTTATCTTTAAAACATTCATTATTCATCTGCAGGAAGACGTACTTCCTTGTTTTTCAGCTTTGCTCCCAGATCTCCTTTTTGCTGGTTTTACTTCTCCTTTTTAGGAAAAAAAAAATGGACTAACTTTGATTTTTCCATTCTCCAGTTGTGTTTAATTTCAATGAGGAAAGTACTTATTCAGTTCTTCAGTATGACTCTGAGTGAGAAGCAAACCATTACGCCATGATTTCATTCCTTATTGTGTGGGAAGTCAGTATTGCATCATCACTAGAATCGGGAACAAGAGATGAAGATCCCTTCTTGGTGGGTGCGGTCCAAAATTTGGTAGACAATCTTCAAGCCAAAGTAAGAGCTCCTTTCATTTTGATTTCTTTTTATTTTGATTTATTTCTTCTCTCTCTGTTTCCTCTTTCTCCACAAAAATCTTAAGACCTGAAAACTCCCCATCTTCTAGTCTAGTGGTAGGTATTTTAAATTTTCCGCCTATGCTTAAACACTGAGAACATGCTGTATTTCTTTAACTTAATTTTTACTGTCTAAACAGTTGTCTTAAAACTGCTTTCTTCACGCCTGAGTACTAGGGAATTGGGAATTACCAACACATGTGAGGGTAAGAGAACTACAAGTCTTTGGAAACATAAAGAGTAGCTGTAGAAACTTTGATTCAGAATACATTATTATTATTATTATTAAAAACTGGTAGTAATAAAATCTTAAGCAAAACCATATTATTTTGATATCATTACAAAACAGCTGTCCTTAAATTTATTTGTCAATGAATTGCTTCTGTTTTTTTTGTAATGAAACTCAGGCTGCATTGGGAATATATTGACCAGACAGTAACTATAAATAATTAAATGCTGCCTCCCTAATGAGGTGAAAGGCAGTTATCAAACAGCAGAGAAGTGAAATCTGTATTTGCCTTTGTCAAACTGAAGGCCTCAAAATTTTGTTCAATACATTCCTCATATGAATGGCAGAGAGAACCGCACCCTCGCTGCACCACGTGTGATGTTGCTGAAACCTGTGTGACATTAAAAACATCTCAGGTGCTCATTTTATAGTACAGAGGTATTTAGCAAATTGAGGCCACTGATACTTTCTTGCTTAATCAAAATACAGGAGTTGTATAAACACAGGAATAACAATTGTGTTGCATACAAAGAGAAGTGTCAGATGGTTATTTCAGTTTCCAAAGTACTGGGTATAACTTGCTTCTTCAGAAGAAATACATGTGATCAGAAGCAATACATGTGAACAAATTCGTCAGAGAATTCCCAAGGAAAAGGGGGGGGGGGGAGTGGAGAGGCAAGCCTTCCTCCTTGCAGGGGATTCTTCTCACCTCAGAGGCATCATACGTCCTTCAGAGAATGTTCACAAGTTCAGTGTGTAAAATAAGCAAGCAAAGATTGCAAGTGTACGTATTCTTAAATCAGTAACTCAAACCCCAGATTTGCTCTTAATTCATCATGGAGTTTTAACTCTTCCATTCCTTGCCCAGTCCCATCCTTCACACTGCTGCTGTTCTTAATACTCTTCTTGTCGTTCTTTGTACTTTTGTTCCAGCTATTAGTGTGGAAGATCACACAGGTACATAATCCTGTTTGCTGCAGGCCTTTCAGAGAAAGCATTGCTTGACTAATCTCATGTGCAGCTAGCACAGTAGATTGTTTACTTTATTGATGCTGCTTTTATTTGTTTTGCATGATTGTCAGTTACAAAAGACAATTGTTACTCAGCTGTATTAGCCCACAATAAAGACGCTAAAAATCCAGGCACATGTAAAAGTAAAATGAAAGGTGTGTCCTTTTGGAAGACAGCTACAGTCTGCCAGCCAGGCCTACAGCAGGTGTTACAAAGAGACAAACTTTCACCTCATGCAAATCTACACAAGGTGTTAACATCTATCTTGAACATTGTATTGACTGAGAAAAAAAAACAAAACAACAGCTTCTATTTTTCAGACTTTCCTATCCGCACGCACAATTTTCAGAGTAACTACTACAAATTCTCAGAACCTGGACCAACTGGAAACCCTTTGAGAAGTAATCTGGAACTGCTACTTGGAGTATGGTTGCACATCTGCTTTTACAGTGCTTCGGGTTGTCATTTTCATTCTGGGTGCTAAATGAAGATGTCCAGTTAAAGAAACAAAGATAAAGAAACAGTAATAAAATGAACTTTACAAAACTGAGCCTAAAGGACTCAGAAATGATCCAAGGAGAAATGAAGCCTGCCTGTGAAATGCAGCCACTCCCCACTTGGAAAAATATCCTATTTTCAGCTAACAAACAAATTGTTATCAGGGATTTCCTGTCTGTTATCAGTCTTAATCTGCTATAACAACCTTTGAAGAAAGCTACTGAAAAGTTCTTTCTAGTTTGCTGTGAACATTAAACTGTTTGGTTCACTGGGCGGAGGTGGAATCAGTTTTAGATCCCTCAGAGCTCCCACCTGCATAATTTCTAACTGGCTTGCCACTGAAAGTAAATAAAAGAAGATTTTCATTAGCATTACCATTGTAATGGTAATAACTGTGTAGAAAAGAGTATTAATACATGTAGGAGTAAAGTAATATATAAAATCATGTTTTTAAGAATTACACTCCAGGCTTTTCAAACACAGGCATTTTCCTCCATGGTTTCATCCATTTCTGAATTATACAAGGTCAGTCATTACATCCAAACATGAAAGGAAATCCCTTCCCTTTTATACATACCTATCATTATAAATATTACCAGCAAGACCTTTGCTTATACCTTCCCCAAAAATTCTCAGGAAAGCTAAAATGAAGTTTAGAATGTCTACTTTAATCACATGTTGAGAAAGTTACGTGACAAATACAGTGTAAGGCAGATTACATATTTACCTGCTTTATTTCACAAGATAGAAATGCAATCTTATAATTCAAACCTAAACAAAACGGTTAAACTTTGTTAAAATTTCAAAACAGTTAAATTCCCATTAATATTCTTGGCAGTGCATCTTTTGCCATCATTAATGTTTTATTCAGGATATGTAGTTTCTGGAAGGAGGCTGCCTTCAGTGGTGTCCTTGAATAAACAGGTATGTAGACTTTATCTTCCTCTAATCCAGCCAACAGAGAATTTTTCCTTTTTAATAGAGGAGAGGTTTTTTTTTCAATCAGTTTCCCTTGTATTGCCTTTGAGACACTACCGGGGAGAACAAACTGCCCTTTGGCTATATTTAGCAGAAGGAAAGACATTACTACTACTCTCAAGCTGCTCTGAAGGAGACCAATATCCACCAGAGCCTAGAGCTACTGAAAATTCTCTGGTCCTGGACAGGGTAAAACACAGCAGCAGTTTCTAATACATCCTCTTAGCTACCTTGGACTGAACTTGTACATGTAGATGGCATCATAGAAAAACCATCTGGGACTCACTGGGACCTGAAAACAGTATGCAAGCTACGTACTCACAGCATTGGACACCCCAGATCGTTTTTCAATAGGGATACCAGCTCAGCAGTTAACACCACGGGGCTTCCAGTTCTAGCACTGGTGTGGCTGTTCCTAGCTGAAGGCTATCTCCTCACCACAGCTTTCTCTGCAGTTTTTCTTTTTTTTTTCCTCACTTGACATCTTATCTCCTCTTTCACGGCGCGGCACAGCACTCCATAGCTGGCTGACAAATCAGACCCAGAGCGAGGACAAGCTCTGCCAGCGGGACACCTCCAGCAACCCACCCTCCCATCCACACGGCTTGAGCCTCCAGAAAGTGTTTTGGACCACACAGGCAGCTCAACAAGTAAGTTACACCAGCGAAAAAACCACCTCCCTCGGGACGGTCTGTCTACGAAACGTTAGTTTAACGTTTCCCGGCGCACCGCTGTCACTCGTCGCGTTACTGCCAAGCCACCGGTCAACTGGCGGAAGCTGCCGGCACAGGCCTCACACCGCAGTTCTGAAAGGATGGAAGTTTTACACCAGCGAAACACACCAAGTCAGACCCTCCCCCCGTCCCCGCCCTCGGACGACACCCGGGGCGACCGGCATTTCTCGGGCAGTGACGGCTGCCCTTTGCGGGCACGTAAGGCTTCCCGCCCGCTTCCCCCTTAGAGACGCGGCAGAGGGCCCGCTTAGAGCCCAAGGTAACCCCCAGCAACCCCCCCGGTTGCCCAAGGCAACCTTCAGGCTGCCCCGGCGGGCGTGTACGCTCCCTGCGGTGCCACTGGCGGCCGGGCGGCAGGGCCCTGGGCGGTCCCGCAGAGCGCCGGCTGGCGGTGGCGCGCATGCGTACCGCGCAGCGGTGTAGGCGGCTGCGCGTCGGCGGGGAGCGTCTCGTCCAATCAACGGGCGGGGTGTGTGTGCGCGTGGGGGGGTGGGTGAGGTGGGGGACAGGAGCGACGGGCGGGTAATGTTGTTGGGAGTCACCTGACCGCTCGCGCCGCAGTCGGGCCGCAGCCTGTGCCAGCAGCGGCCGAGACCCGGGGTGGGGAGGGAGGGGGAGCGGAGGGAGGAAAGGCGGGGGGTCGAGGCGCTGACGGCGCTGCTCTCCGGCCGGGACGGCTCTCGGGCGAAGGGGCCCGCGCAGAGGAGGAGCGGCGGCAGCAGCAGGCACTGAGGTGAGCCGAACCGGTCGGGAGCGGGCGCGCGGCCGTCCCCCCCGTGCCCGCTGGGCTGCAGGAGTGGCGGCGGGTCGAGGGCAGCACCGTGTGGGCTGGGGAGGGGGGGAGGGCGTGGGAGGTGGGGAAAGCTAGGGTGCGTTCACAGGGGTGGTGTTAGTCAGCTGGCCCCCTCCTCCACTTCCCCCCCCCCGCCGCCACTCTGCGGCCAGCGTAGTGGTCCGTCGTGCCGCGGCGGAGCTGGGCGCTATTGGAGCCCGGGGGAAGGCGGCGGGGGTTGGGGGCGCCAGGCCGGCGGAGGAGCGGCAGTAGACGCGTCCCGTCAGCGCCGGGCGGCGGCCGGGACGCCCCCCTCGGTGCCGTGCTTCAGGTGTTGCCCCCTTTCCTCCCCTTCTCCCGAGGCCTGCGCCGCCGCGGAGCTGGGCGGGCGGGCGGGCGGTCGTTACTCAGCGTCTCGACCCCGGCTTCGGCGGGCGCTCGTGCGCCCCGGTGGCACGGGCGTGACTCTGCCGCGCCCGGCCCTGAGCGAAAGGGGCAGCTCGGCCGCGCTCTGGAAACCCGGCGGTAACCTCGCTCTGCCGGCGTGAGACGTGCGACTGGCGCGTTCAGGGGTTTGTGACCCCTTCGTGGCAGCCGGGGAAGATTTATTTTAGACCGTAAACAACGAGACACAAATCCCGTCTGGCTTGTTCTGTGCACTGAGATACTTGGCGTGCTTCGGGGCGTGCTGAGCAATGGAGTGGCTGTAAAAGAGCCGTCACCTGCTTTTCTGTCAAGTTATATTTACGTTCTCCGTTTAAGTATGGCAGTATAACAGTAACCCCAAATTCATATACGATGTTTGTTGAATTTAAAAAGGAAAAAGCAAATGTTTGAGCTGTAAAGGTAAAGTGAAGATAACCACACATGCAGTAACTTTTGACAGACGTTAATTTGACACACTTCAGGAAGGCGCTTCCAGTGTGTGAAAAACACTTCACTGTAGTAATGGAATAATTGCAACCCAGAAACACTGAATTAAGGTTACACAGCACTATAAGTACTCTAGTAATAGAGTCAGTTCTTTAGTCTCAAGTATTATGCCACATGAGAATGAAAGAATATATTTCTGGCTAACGTGGCGAGTCCAAATTAAAGCAACTAAGACATTCCCAATATTATTTTGTGGCTTATGAGTTTAACTTTAAAGGTGACTTAAATGGCATAATTGCTCTTGGATGCCCTAACACATGTGAGTAATTCTGTGTGTATGTTAGCAAGTGGTGAGGCGCAAAAGTAGCAGATTTGCAGAGAGAAACAGTTGTTAAAAACAGAATATCCAAATTGTGTGCTTCTCAGAAGGGCTTCCTTCAAGCTGTCTCTACCGAAGCCCTTAGTATTTGAACTTCTTTGGAAGTTTAGAGTACATTTCCCAGTTTAAGTCTTAAGAAAAGAATGTAATCCTGTATTGGTCTGTCCTATGAAGTGAATGAAAGCAAGTAAGTGGGATGTTTGGGAAACTTGCTTCACCCAGCGCACTCCTGATTCTAATCAAAATACTAAAGTGGTTTAACTTATATCTAGTCTATTTTTGAGTGTTTTATGCTCAAAAATGCACTAGGTGTTGGTTTGCAAAGTCTTTATTTGCTTTTAATAGATTCTGAAATCCTTATGCTATGGATATTTTGAACAGTAATAAATTTATGTTAATCTAAGAGTTGTCTAGTATTTAAAACCATACCTTTTACCTTTGCATCAGGTGACACTCTCATTGAGTGTGGAGTAGACGTGTCTTTGCACAGGAGTGGTATGAGTCTCAAATAACAATGCCCTGTGCTTCAGGCTAGCACGGCTCAACAAGTCTCCTCGTCATGTCATTCCCACCCCCTTTCCAGTTCTAAAAGATGAGAGGAAGTGATTGTATAACTTCTTCATGAATTTCCTTTTAATCTTAGACCTCTCTTTCTCCCTGCATTGGGCATACTAGTGTGAGAGGGGGAGTGGTAGATTAGTCAAAGGATTCATATTTGTGTCTGAGTGCTAGAGTTTTAGTTGTCTCTTAGAATTTGACCACTGAAAGTTTCATGGGGAAGGTTTTGGGGTAGAAAAAACCCTTGTGGTATTTATAGCGTAAGTCCTATTTATATGCAATCCTTAGTTAAACCATAGGTAACATGTTAGTTGATGTATGTGTGCTAGAAATAAAACCTTATGGGAGCAAAAAATAACAGCTGAAACAACCATTCATTTGTACAAATTCAGCCTAGTATGACCACAGTGGGGTTAATGTGTGAGGACCCACCTGCAACTTTCCCTGGCCCCCACCTTCTTTCAGAGGTTAACAATGTGGAGAGGGAAAAGATTTAATAGAAAGGCTCAGTGCTGTAACAAATCATAGGCTGTATCCCAAAAGTAACTCTGTCAGCAGCGTGCTGTATTTTGCAGTTAGGGCCCTTTTCAGAGTGGAAGGAGGTTTTGTTCTTCTTAAGTGATAAGAAGGGAAACCTTGGTATTTTGTATACGTGTGAGTTAGCAGGTCAGAGTAAGGCTCAACTGACTGATCAGCTACCAAATATTTAAAAAGGAGGGGAAGTGCTCTATGAAGGGCAAATTAACTTTTGAAGCATTGGTGAAATACAAATAAATTGAGTTTAATCATTAGACAAACATTGGAGAGTAGAAGAGGTAGCCTAGGCTATCAGTCATTCAAAATGCCTTTAAATGAGAGCCTGTGTCTGAAAGAATATACATTCAATCTTTAGAATGATGTGAAGATGATTTGTTTGTGAATGACTTCATTTGAACTGTCAGGGTAATATTTGTAGGTGTTTGTTTGGATTCTAGTCTTGGACTGCTGACTGTTGCTTTGATAAGTAGGTGGTGTTTACTATCCCTGTTTATGTTTCTTTTAAGATGAGTATTTTATATGGTACCATCTCAAAAATATTTATTTACAGCTCAGCTAGTAAGGCCATGTCAGATAGGAAATGGTCTACAGTTTCCTGATGTGAAAACTGAAACGCAGCTTTATGTGATCTGGTGGACATCTTTACTAGAATTACCCTTTGAAGTCTGGTCTACTGCTTCTTTTTTTCCTTATTGTATAAATGTTGCCACTTCTGATGAATCTGTGCTTTTCTGTTTTCATAGAAATGGTTCTGAAGCTCTTTTTGATGTATTTCTAAGTATTTGTAGAATTTTGTTTCAGTTCCGTCTACTGTGATGGACAGTTGTGGAAACAACTTGGAGTTAAAAAGATAATGCCAGAAACAAAATTATGAATGTAGTTTGCAAAAAGTGTTTTCTTTAACTTGCAGTATATTTGCTTCTCAATTCTTTCAGGTTGTTTCTTTTGTCCTTTTAAGTTAGATATATTAGAACCACAGATGGGTAACGTATTATTAATTGTAAATATTTTGACATACATACTTGAGAATGGATTCTGATAGCCATTAAAACAAAATAATTCATGTGGTTTAATTGTGGCAAAGAGTAGAATATGTAACTAAATGCCAAGGTATTTGTTCTTTAGATAAAGGCAAACCAGTTTACCTGTTATCCTAAGTGAATATTTTATTATCTAACCTAGTTTTTATTTTAAAAAAATAGAATCAGTTTCTACTAGTACTTTTTGTGTGCTGTGTTTGTGGTTGGGGTTTTTTTTTTTTTTTTTTTGGTTAGGTGTTTTGTTGTTTGGTTTTGGTGAACCATGCCTTTTAGGAAGTCTGCACTGCTGTTATTTTTCCCAGAGTAACTCTTTGAATGCCAGCAGAATTGAAGGGTTGGAAGTGATAGGATTTTGCTGGAAAGGAGTCTCTGAAATACCTTGAGTCCCATTTAATTTTTTAGCAATGAAACAAACCAAATCCTACATGACTTTCATCCTTAATCCAAAAATTAAAAAATTAGTGTGTAAAATTATGCTAAACTGCAAAGGAGTAATATTTTTTCTGGTTTTGATATGGACTGCTTTATATTGTCTTCTGAGGGCAAACTATTCAAACCTATGCTCTGGAAGATTTCTATTATTACATGGTATCAATATTTTTCTTTTTTTTTCTTTAAAATCCCAGCTTCTGGAGTCTTCTGACTATTAGGACTCTCAGGTTCCACACACAAACCCCCCATGCCCCAAGTTCTTGTATAGCTTGCAAATATAAAAAAGTGAATATTCAGACTTAAAACCTGGAAAACAAATCAAGGCTCTGTGTGCGGACTTAAAACTTGCCAGACTTCCCGTGATTCTTTTTAATCCTCGCTTGTGACTTGACAAGAGTCCAAATGCCAAATGCCGTGGTAAGAATTATGTTGCAGAAATAGAACATAATATTTTTTAAAAAGCTTACTTATGCAATTAAACTGTGACCAATATATCATCCAGGTGTTTAGGTGAATAAATAATACAATTCAGAATTCAGTTATGATTGTGCTAATCATCTGAAGATGGGACCTATTTTTTTTTTCAGAGGAGAAAGTATTCTTATGAAGAAAAGCCTACTCTTTGCATTTTTTTAATCACTTCTAAAGTCTTTCTGAACTAAAGACAGAGAAGCAAAAGTGAACACTAAAATGCTTGTTCATTCCTTGTCAGCATAACATGAATCAGCAGCTATTAACCGCTGTAGGCATTCATCTGTAATGTAACTTTATTTCCTTAAAAGGAGAGGTAGCTGGCTGTAAGGACATAGATATAAAATTTTAGAAAAAAGCTTTTGGAGTGTATTTTGAATAAACTGTCTCGTATCCAAAATGTTTTGTTTTAGCAGTAGTAGATGATAGTTGTCCCTCTGTACTTTACGTCTGGGGATGAAAAAATTTTTTTACAGGATAAAGTAAATGTTCCCCCTAAGAGACCTACTGGAAGCTCCTCAAAGGTCAGTGCGGGAGTCAGGAAGAGCACCCAGAGTTTGTTTTTTTTCAAAGCTATTTTTTCAAGGGGCTACAATGCCTTCTTTTCCTGGCGTTCAGGAATTTAAAGAGTTCTGACAGTACAGATCCATTACAGGTATGATGATAGCTAAGCAGACCTTTATTGTCTGCTAGCTGATGAATCAATCTTACTAGTTTTATCGTGATAGTGATCGTAACTGACATTGCATCCGGCTGTCCCAAGTTCAGCCAGCTCAGATAGCAGTGACAGCAGAGGTCCTGCAGCTACCAAATGGGATCTTCACACTGTGCTTTCTCCTGTTTCAGAAATTTCACTGCTGTACAAGTAAGTTACTGTGATTACTACAAAAGATTGATATCTGGTGTGGTGTTAGCGGGTGGTCATTCACTAAGTAAAGACTGAGGAACCAGGGGTTTGTTTACTTTCAGTAAATTGGGCAACTTTGGGGTTGGATCATTTACAGGAAATTGTAAGGTAGCTCAAGGTCAGAAAAAAAAAACACGTCACCAAACCATGTTTTTAGATGGAGTTTGATTGTGATGGTAGAGCCACATAATTTATGTCTGAGTCCAGTAATAAAAGGTTAGCTCCTCTTTCTAGCAGGATCGGAAATTGATTTATTGATTGATGGAAAATAGGAAAGAAGCTGTTATATCTTACCAAGTCAGTACTCCCTTGTAAAGACTAACTACTGTAGCTAGTGTATTTTTTTCTTGGCTCTTGCCAGTACCATTGTTATCTTAGTCGAGCTTAAGACAGAAGAACCACGGGTCAATTTGTGTTGTTTTGTTGCCCTATTTGTTATTAAGTGTATTACAGGTGATAGAACACAGGACTGTACTTTATTGTTATTTGACAATGAGCCTTTCACAGGCTGTCATTAGGTTTGGGTGCTAGACTTTATTGACTCCAGATGCCTGTGGGTTCCTGTTTTGTTTTGGTGACCATACTGAATTTTCTTTTCCAGGTGCTTAGATTAACCACCAAGAGTTCGGGCTGTATGTTTGGCAGATCAGCTCTGTCCTTTTTGAAAGTGCAAACTTTCTAGGTAGTAAAGGCATGACCGTTTTTTGTTTCTGTGAATTTCTGTGCTGTGATATATTTTTAAGGACGCTTGGTATGTTAAAACTCACAATGTTCAAAAACTATCTTGGTAAAGATGAGTACAAGTCATAGGTATATCATAATGCGATTAGAAGCCAAAATTACAGTGATTTGCACTCTCAAACCTGTATCTCAGTTTTACAGGCCATTTTAGTATTCTTTGGCTGTTTGCCTTAAAGAGTCTCAGAGCCTATGGAGCTCATTTTTGTGACTCATTCATTCTTTCTAGTTGAATTTTCTTCTAATGGCACCAATGGATCTTTCCAGTGTCAGCTGGTCTGATGTTCAAAACTCTTAGCTGTAAAGTGTAACACATTGTATGTTGAAATCACACACTTTTCAGGTTTTGTGGTGTTTGAGTATAAACTAAAGGACACTGAAATTACCTCTGTTAGCTGTCTTATTGTTGTTCTGAGTTATTCTGTGGTGAAGTTCTTGGCAGCTGTCATAGGCAGACAGAGATGTATCTAGCTGTTATTTTTGTCTTCTTTGTTCAGGAAGAATGATGCAAGTATCCAATAAACCAGCTATAAGCATGCAGAATTGCTGTTATCTGACTTGTTTTCTAAATTACCAAGAAGCTTAGTTCTATATGACATTTGGGCGGATTTTCTAGTACTGATGCAAGATACTTACTCTGTTTAAATCTTCAAGTCTAAAGAAGTTCTTCCTGTTAATTCACTGCATTGAGTAATAGTATATTTTATTTAGTCAGTTTGGTTGTTTTTTATGATCTATTATGTTCGATATTCATTATTAATATTTTAGGCAGAACAGTTATGGTTTAGAAATTCTTTACAGAAAAGCTGGAATTCTTTGATAGTTGTCCAGTGGGCATCTGGATAAGTGGCAGTGATTTGGGATAATTGCTGCTGATGTTAATATTTGCAGTGAGCTGGTGGGTGATATAGTTGCTTTATTGTTTTAAGGCTTTGAACGTTGCCTTAAAATCTGTATCGTGTTGCTTCTGGTTAGCCATATAACTTTTGCCTTTGAATGGGTTTTCTGTTTGTTACCAGCTTTTTGCGACTACAGAGGACTTGACCATTGTGGTAGATTGTGAAGTTTGAGCTTTACAACACAAGAAAAAAAAGCAGGTGCTCATGCTGCATCTTCTGTGTCAGTATGCATACCCTTTGTGTTTTCCTGTCCTTTGCATAATAGAGAAAATTGGTCCTCAACATTAAATACTTGAGGAAGTGGCACTGTGTCACATCTTGACTTCTGGGGTTGTTTGCTTGGAATACCTATTATAAAAGACTTTTACATCTTGTAGTTTTATTATTTTAGTATATATGTGTGTGTATATTTAGTAATGTATTATATAAGTAATACATAATTTCTATATTTACGTATATTATTTAAAAATGTGGGGTTTGTGGGGGAAACACAATACAAAACTCCAGGGCTGTGTAGTTGTCTGAATTTTCAGAGACATACTTAAACATCAAGCAGTTCATTTTCTCTTTTGTAAGTGAGTTGAGGTAAGTTGGTTTCTGTGCATTGTTTCGTCAGCTTCACTGACAACTTGGTGTTTCAAAGTTTTCTTCACCTCTCGGCATGAGGCTTTTCTGGTTGACCACAGCATGTTCCGTGCAGACTTTGGCATGTTGCAGTGGTGCTGCTGAGCCTGAAAGTTAATCTGCTTTGTGCCAGATCAATACATGTGTGTGGATGAGAGATACATGACACTATATCCTGATAGTATGTTCTGACTCTTATGCTATCTCTTCCAAGGTAATACTGTTTATCGTTATTTTCCTTCTGTAACTTAGCAACAACAGTTTCTTCTAGCTTTACCTGGTCATGGCCATAATGATTATCGTCTTTGGAATATATACTTTTTTTTAAAAAAGTATCAAATGGGGAGACTTTATGGTTTTCCTAAAGACCTGTGCCAATTGACTCTTTAAAGCAGAGGTCGTAGGGAGAGGAAGTACAAGATCGTTCGTTGTTAGTTTGCTGTCAACTAGGAGTAAAAGAGCAGTAATTGCTGCCAATAAGCAATCAGATGAGGAAACCTGCAGTCTAATTTTAAAGTACTGTACTCTTACTATACTTTTCAATTAACTCCATGTTAATAATAACTGAGTAACTTCAAATGCATGCCTTGGATGAGGTCTGTATTAGTCAACGAGTCTTGATAGGAATCTTGCCTCTTGTATCTACACTGTGTGCTAAAAAAGTTATATATTCCTTTTTAAATTGTTGTTGCAGTCCTAATTTTCATTAAGGTAATATGTATTCTACATGTTACTTGAAAGAAATATGTATATATCTAGTCAATTAAGAGTAGGGATGTCTAAATTTACTGAAGATATGGTAATTTTAAAGGTAACCATTAGGCATACTTTTCCTACTGAATTATATGCTAGTAGGGAGAAAAAAATGGAATTACTTCACTTTGATAAAGCAGGGTAACGTTTTATAGGCAGTACTCAGGAGAAAATAGTTTGATGAATGGAAACTCAGTAGCATGTGTGGTTGTTTTCAAAGTGAACTTGAATCATCCAACTGCAAGTGTTCTTTTATGTTTGTTTTTTTTTATACCAGCATGTGAGTTTATGTACATTATCTCTCTTTTTCTTTTTTCCTTTCCTTTTCCTTCGTTCAAGACTGTGAGGTTATTAGGTGTGCAGAATTTCAGGTGAGAGGAATTTGAGGAATGCTCTTGTGCTAACAGTACTAGTTTTCTTCTACTAACTGAGAATTCGTGGTTAGTGAGCTTTTATGTTGTTTCTTCTTTAATCCTTTCAACCTGCATTGTAAGAACTATTTAAGGATTTGAAAGATCTTTTTGGACTCTTTTTATTTTTGATAACTGCTATATCAAATACCTTAAAAGAGTGTTATTGCATAGTTTTGTTTCTTAGCAACTTTTTCATTCAGTCATGTGGTTGTTCACTGACATGGAGTTAGTGAGCAGTGATTTAAATATAGAGCCATCTACTGACTTTTGAAATACTTTTACAAGTTATTTATGCGTGCTTTTAGTTTTCCTTATTTAAGTGCTAATTTTAAAACAAAAGCAGCATAATGAAATACAAGTTTTAGTCTGGATTCCAAGGAATTAGCTTGCATTATCATTGTTTGTAGTGTCCATTTTTCTTTGTAACAACCTGTTGCTGCTTTTATTCGAGTTATCTGGAAAAAAACATGAAGCATAATATTTGTAGAAAATTAAATTATGTAAAATGTACACCTGCTCTGGGAGGAGGAAAGCCTAAAAGGGCCTGTCCTTGTAGGACAGTTGCAGCATGAGCTTATAAGTTACAAAGCTTCCTTAAAAATCATAATTCCACACCTTTTCCCCCCTCTTTGTCCAATCAGAAATGAAATTAATCTGAAGAATTTTTGAGTGCTCCAGGGGAATAACGTAGATGACAAATACTGTCATAAATGTGATACCGTGACTTTATTGCACAACTGGAAAACAGAATTAAGACACTCACAGGCTTGACCTCTGTTAGTACTTCTCTGAAGTGTTACAGCATTTTACAGTGGTTACATTTTTCCTTTCCGGCTTGCTGCTTTTTGTTTTCACCAGCATTTTAAGTCTTCTGGTTATTTTCCTTCTGATTTCTCTCTGTCATGTGTGACTGTAATTAGATTTTACAAAGACTGGGAGAAATTTAGTGTTTGAGTGTGGTGCGTGTGGTAGGATTTTTTTTGTTTTTAAAGGTTCTTCTAGATTTTGAAATGCTTAATGAAATGCTGCCTTTTATGTTTTAGATACTTCAGAAAAACTTGCATCCTGTTAAAAAATAGTGGAGACATAACTTGTCTGATGAAATCTTCACATTAGGAAATGCAGCATTCTGTCAAAGTAAAGTGTTAAATTGAACTACGTTCCAGACACACATTTTCACTTCTCAAGAAACAAAGTAGTGTTTCAGTGTTGAAACCTAAGTTTTTGGGCAGCAACAACATTGGAAGCTCGCTACCAGGGCTTCAGGTAGGCTGCACGCTGTTTTGAAAATGTGTGATGTGCCTTGTGGAGATCAAGTGAAAAGGAGGATTGACCGTCCTCTGCATACCTGTATCTATAAACAAAACACGTGTAATGAACTCAACGGGATATCGGAACTGATTATTTTAGAAAGGAAAGCCCTAGAGCAGCATATATGATACATGGGTTGTCTGTCTGAGAGTTGGGAGAACTTGGGACTTCAAAAGAAGAAAAAAAAAAAAAGGACCTTTAAAGGCCTGTCTGTAACTCTCGTCTACCTCATGAGTTTTGCCTAGGTGTTCTCCCCAAATTATGTCCATATGTCATTTAATAATTCCTTGTACTCATCACCATCCTGGATTTAGTATTCCTTTTTTTTTTTTTTTTAATACCTTCTAGTAACTAATAAAGAGTCATACTTTGTTAAGTGGTTAAATGGTGTGTGCTGTGATATCTGAGGAATATGGTAAGTTAAGGATATAGAGCAAACAAATTAGAAATACATGATTTATATTGTACTACTTCCCATTGCCTTTATAGGAATAGAATTTTAGTGATTAACTGTTTCACATACAATTTGTTTAATAATTCCCATTTGAACTGATTGGAAATTAAATATTTTTGAAGTAAACAAATCTCTCTAGTCTTGTCATAAGGTATATGAGAATGTTTAAACTGATTTCTGCTTCAAAAAATAAGTTCTTTAGAGTTAACAGCCCCATGGTATAGCTTTTACTTAGTGGGGAAAATTTTGATTTTAAAATTAACTTTTTTTTTCCCCTCAGAACTTGTATGTTCATGAAACAAATTCGTGTGTATTTAAGCAAATGCTCCAAATCAGACTTAGTTTCTTTGTCTCTGCCAAGTTATGGTCGGTACATTTTGTTGGTAAAGGTGTGAACCTGAGCACGCAGTTTCCTGTGAGGAACAGGAAGGTCAGATTATGCTGATGCTCTGCCCTCTACCAGTGTCCAGGCTGGTACTGTGCTACTGCTACCACTGGAAGTGTGGATCTTTTTCTTTTCTCTTTTTGCTCAAAAAGATGGCTAGAAATGCCTGTGTGCCATGAAAATAGCTTGACTAGTGAGTAACTGGGAGTAGAGCTGGCAGGGTGGTTGTTTTTTTTCCCCCGACTGTGTTTAAAAATGGCCATGCCCTCATCCCTCCCTGGGTTGTGAAAGTTTCCCATATTTGAAAACTGAAGATTTGCACTGGCTACAGTTTTATTGTTGTTGGGAGCTGGCGTGTCATAACAACCTCTGTTGAGCAATGTCATGGTTGGATAGTCCTGTGTCAGCTAAAGGGAGTCTCCTCAACTTGTGCCGAGTTACAGTAACTCTTGGGTAGAGTAGCTCAGTGTAATCTAAATTGCTTGATTTGCTGAGGTAGCAGTTTTCATATTTTCCTTGCAGATCAGTTCTGATTACGTTGTTCCTTGATTGAGCTTCAGATGCAAGGACACTTACTGGGCTTTTTTCTTTTCTCCTCCTTCCTCCCACAAATATTAAGAGTTCAGGAATAGCTTCAGAGCAGTCTTGTGTGAGCTTATTCCAAGGTTTTAAATATCATGTAACTTCTACTGTTGATAAATACTGTTATTTCAGAACTTTGATGCTCTTTCACAAAAGGGATTCCACTGCCAGATGATCTGAATCACAGTGATCCATTAGGAAAGCAAATTTTCTAATGAGCATGACAAATCAAATAGTGATGAGCAAGGGGTGGGAAAAAAAGGTTGCATTAGAGAATTGAGACAGGTGGAAAATAGGAGAACTAGTCTGCTTTTCAAGTAAAATAAAGCACTAACCTACTAGAGAGAGGATGAGAGTATTTTACCAATGCCTGGTTGCTTTAGGAGGCAGACAACTTGCGAAAGAAGGTAGAACAGAAATACTTTAGTGTGTACTGGGTAAATCAGTACACAGAAGTAGCTTACAAGTGTTTTGGTGAATTTTGGCTTAATGCATTTGTTCGTTATTTCTCTTTACATTTTCTTAGTGTTGGAGTCAGAATATACTGATAAGTAAAAGTGAAAACTTTAATTTTTAGGTTTTAGTGTAGTTATGACTGTTAACCACTTGCTGAGGAAAAACCTGTTACCACTGAAGTCACATGAAAAAGTGTTACCTTTTTGGTCTGTGACACTATTAAAGCAATATTTTAAGAGGTACATATTAAGTGCTTGTAGGCATGTATTTGTTTATTAACAGGTATGAAATAATCAGTATTAATCCTAGTCCTGAAAAGAATTAGAACAGGTGATGCATGTTTAACAGCTTGCTTGTTATGTTTTAGCATCAGATAGTTTAGTATCAGGTTCCTGTTGGATATGACTTTCACATGTATAACTTTTTTTTTTTTCTTCTTCCAGGCTTGAAGAACAGAAGCATGCTTTCCACTGAGACTTACACTACCATTTGTGATACAGAATGTCTCTAAGTGAGAGGAATAGTGTGGTTTTTGCATACGAATCTTCCGTACACAGCACCAATCTACTCCTGAGTCTTGATGACCAGAGAAAGCACGATATTCTTTGTGATGTGACTATTTTAGTGGAAGATCAGCGCTTTCGGGCTCACAGAGCTGTGCTTGCAGCTTGCAGCAGTTACTTCCTTTCAAGAATTGTGGGCCAGGGGGATGCCGATCTTATCATCACTTTACCGGAAGAGGTGAGTGGCACTCTCTTCTGAATTTTGCTTGCCGGTCCTTCTAATGGGTTTTCCTCAACTCTGCTTTACAAAAGGCTGGTGCTTAACTGAGAGGTTCAGGTGAGGGAAAGGGAAGGAATTTCTAAGGTGTAAAACTGCCAGTGGTTGAGGTAAATGCTAGACAGATTAGAGTGTGTATCACAGACAAGAGAAGTGAGTGCTTTCTTAGGGAATGAATTGAAAAGATCTCCCCTATAAAGTTGATACTACTTTTAAAATCGTGCACCTGTTTCAAAGCATGTAAGGTTATGAAGAAACGGGCCTTACATGGTAAAAGGGTATTGCAGAACTAGTCCTCCTATATGAGAAGGGAATACTGTTGGAGTAATAAATAAACAAATTAAAGCATAAAATGGTAATACCTTTAAATCAGTATCATTAAGATTTGGTTTCATAAGTTTAATACAACCATGCTTATATTCCTTGCTTGCTGCTGACTGTTGTTATCAATTTTCTTCTGCTTGGTTCCCCATCCTTTTTACACACTGATCATTAGCAGCTAAATTTTTTTTTCTACTGTATTTTGTTACTTTTAAGACTGAGAAAACTGTATTGTAATTACTTTTATTTTTCCCCCGATACATATTCTTAAATCATATTGAATTCTAAGGCATTTAGTGATTATGAGCTAGAACTTGACACCTATAAGAATTAACATTTATTATTGCATGTTTGGAAAATCCAGGACATTTAAAGATTCTGGCTGGTATTTAGTTAAGTTGTAAGTGGCATGAGGCAAGCATTTGACTGGATTTTTATATGAAGTGCTGTGCTTGTAAATGAAAAGTGAAGATGCTTCAAGTGCTCTGATTGTAGCTGTAATCTAAAGAGTTGATTGGTAAATAATCAGTGGCTTTCAGGGAGATGGTTTATGTTAATTAACCTCAAGGGTGCAAAATAACATGCAAATTGTTGGCAATTCAAGTAGAATAAAGTTGCAGGAGAGGTGCACATCAGTTAATATTTATACTGACATTGGAGATTACATTATAGGCTTGTTCATGTACAAGAGTGAGTTGAGCGTTAATGCAGAGATGATGTACTCACAAAGAAGCCTGTGCTTCAGTAAAGTTAGCTACCTCACACTGGCTTTGTAAAATTCTGAGGTAAGCACAAGGATTCTCTAAACAATCTTTCCAATTTTCTAAAAAACAGAAAGCTCAAAGGGATCAAGTAATCTCTTTAATGAGCTGCATTTGTCTTTGCCATTATCTATTGATAAATTTGTTACAAAGCTACATTATAGCATAATACCACTATGTCACTTTTACTCAATCTTCTTACTGTGTCTGTACATTCATTTCTTCTTACACTTTTTTCCCTAGGGGCTTAGTATATTGTTAGCCTGAATGTGTCTTAGATAAAAAGAAAAGCAGTGATGGAAGCTGGTGTGAAAGGGAAAAGAAGAAAATTAGTGGCATGTAAAACTTCTGATCTGGGAGAGAGAATTTTGCTCTGGGATGGTGGAAAAAATGTGATATTGGAAGAATGAGAAATGTGCATCAGAGTTGGAGAGGGGGAGAAATAGTCTTTGGTGCAAACCAACAGTGTTCCAAGTCAACCTGTGAAATAAACCTGAGTTAGAAGGGACCAGGGTTTGTAAAGAAAATGGAGTAACAAGATAATCCTAATATTTACTACAGTGTAGACTTAGAAGGATGCAATGTAGTTTAGTATTACTGATATAAGAACTGAATCTACTGAAACAATAAGCAGAAATATTAACAGTAAATCTAATCTTGTAGTCATTTGATCTGGTCACTTGGTAAAAGCATTTTAAGACCTGAGCTAGACTTTCAGCCCAAATACAAATTAAGTAAATGGCTACTGCAAGAGTTGCTCTTTTTTAGGTCAGTCAGACCAAAAGTCTGACTTCAAGGGTTGGACTTCTGAGGGTCAGTCAAAACTAAAGTCTACCTGATTCCTTAGTAAATTTTTCATGCATAGAAGATAATCTTTTTTCAGTTTGAAATGATACAGTTTTTCTTTATCTCTGGATTCCCTGTTAGGCAACTGTTCTGCGGTAAAAAATGAGGTGATAATGATGGAAAAGTTTAGTTAAAGCTACCTACTCCTAAGAAGCACTAAACTCAAAATAATTGGTTTTGGTGTACAATTTTTGGGTAAAATTATTTTCATCTGTGGGAGGAAGAAAGGAGTAGTAATAAATAATCATGTATGATCAAATACCATTTTTTATTTTTTTGTTTTATTGATAGTGCATAAGACTGAGAAAATAACAGTAATTACTTCTTAAAGGAACAATTAAATACCAGCTGCATTTTGAATAATTCATGTACAACTTGGATTTGAAAGATGTCTTTGTGAATTTGGAATCTAGTTACTGATTTTCAGTGTACAGTAATATTTTTCACTTACTAGTACTGTTGGAATGCTTTACTAAGAGATTGATCACAGAAGAGAATTGCTAAAAATATACAGAATAAAATCATATCAGAAGATACTTTTTCAGAATTAATGTATCCAGGTTTTATCTATGGAATAAATCTACTGCTTTTGTCTTGTACTCTGTCCTGCTGGTATGGTTCGCTCATGGGTGAATTTCATTTCTGTGTGTTTCTCTGTTTAAATCCATATTGGTTGTTCTAATATTTTTTGGTTTTTTGTTTTTTTTAAATAGGTGACACTTAAAGGATTTAGTCCTTTGCTTCAGTTTGCATACACAGCTAAGCTTATTTTAAATAAAGACAATGTGTCTGAAGTTTGCAAATGTGCTGAATTCTTGGGTGTACACAACATCGAAGAGTCTTGCTTTCAGTTTCTCAAATTCAAATTTTTGGACTTCAAATTGGATCAGCAGGAATGTCCTAGGAAGAAGTGTTGTACGCAGCATTGCCAGCAACCAATCCCTAAAATTGACAGTGTGGATAGTGGAGACCTTGAAATAGATGATGAAGCTCAAGAACTTTTAGAAAAGGAATGTATTCAAAGTCCTGACACAAGACTCTGTAAAGATGAAGAAAATGCTAAATCATCATCTGCTCTCCAAGGTAATGCCAATCAAGCATGTGATCCCGTACATTTAGAAAGGGGTGGTGTTTCCAGCTTATCTTTCCAATGCCCAAAGTATAGGAAATTCCAGAAGGCTTTTGGAAATGACAAAGTTCACACTTCAGAGTCCAATTCCAGTATTAAAGACAGTCAGGTGCCACCAATTGCAACTTCGCTTGAGAAGGAAATACCTGACAGTGATGGCATACAAACAGCTCAGGAGTGTGTGCCTATGCAGCTGGTCTCCAAATCGGAAGAGACTCGGGTAAAAATGGAGGAGGAGGAGGAAAGCATTGAAAAAAAAGAAGAGTCGAAGAGAGATTCTGTGACTCAGAACGTGTCGTGTCCTGTGGAGAAAATGGATCTTGCTGCTTTTCCCCAAAACACCGCTGCACCTCATGGACTCAATTCTGTGGTTTTTTTACATACTTGTGAGCAATATGATAACTTGAATTTGAGTAGTATGCAAAACAACACAGTCTTAGCTGAAAAAAACGTACCAGGTACTGTAGTTGGGAATGACAAAATCGAAAGTCAAGATGACACACCTTCAAAGGACAATTTGTGCACGAGGGAAGCCACTAATGTCACATCAGCTGGTGATCGAAGCAGTGTGGAGAGAGAGGTAGCAGAACATCTAGCACAAGGGTTCTGGAGTGACATTTACAGCACAGAAGCCTGCCAAATACATTTGCCACCTGCAGCTCCAAAAGAGCCAGTATATTTGGGGAAAAAATCAGAGTGTCCGTGGCTGGGTATCAGGATCAGTGAGAGCCCCGAACCTTGCTCCCAACGAACTTTTACAACGTTGAATTCTGTCAACTGCCCCTTCATAAGCAACCTTAGTACTGAAGGATGCTCCAACAACTCTGAAATAAGCGGTGGGGATTATGTTCAGGGGCAGCAACAAGAGCACTGTCCCTATAATTATGTGATAAGTTTGGGAGAGGATTCGGAAACTGACACTGAGGGAGACAGTGAATCCTGTTCAGCAAGAGAACAAGAATGTGAGGTAAGAACATGCCCGTGTATGCTTTGCTTCCCTGTCTCTTAAGGCCCTATTGAGAAACCTAACTGAATCTCTTGAGGATTTATTTTTTTTTTGCAGTTCCTTACTTTAAAAATATGCAAAATGAAACTTGACATAACCATTCAAAGGTTTATATGGAAGATCTCTGTTAGATCAAGGAGACTTGGAAAGAATTTTTTGGTAGGCTATTGAAGTGATAGATGCTTAGGTATTAGATCTCTGGATATTTTTCTGGAACAACTTTATCAGAAAAGATTGTGACTTTTAAACCAAGGCACAGGAGTTCTCTCTTTTTTAGATTTTTTTTTTTTGTATTTTTTCAATTTAATTTAAGAAAACTCTAAACTTCATTGAACCTTTGTTTTCTAGAAACACAATAGTTTGTTGATTTTGTTTTTGGTTGTGGGGAGAAGGTGTGAGAGAAATGATACTTCGGATTTACCGTGAAAAGAAAATTAAGTTTTCAGTCTGGATTCAGTAGCTGTGTATTTAAGTCTGCTTTAGTTAACTTCTCTAAAACTGAGGCTTTATTTGTTCCTCCAACTGCAGAAGTTATTTGGCATTTCTTTCCTTTGTCATTGCTTTTGTAATATTTTAGGTAAATGCTGTACATCAGTAGTCTAATCACAAAAGATTTTACTGTATGCCTAGAATGATTTCTCTCACAGTTATTAAAATTGCAGTGTGACTCTGCATGATAGATCATTTGATGTAATGAAAATTCACTTGCTTTTAAAGTACTGCTTTTTTTCTTTTGAAGATTAAGTGCCTTACTGAGACTTAAAATAGGTAAAAGCTGCTGTCGATATAGAGAGTTGGTAGGCCAGAATGGGTTAAATACATTCTTTATTTTTACTCTTCAAAGGAGGAGGTGGCATCCGTTGCTGATGGCAATACTCTGTCCCTATTCTGTATGTCACCAGTGATAGCCAAACATAGAAAGGATTTCTCTGTTTGCGTTTTAAACTAAATTCAGATCTTTGACCACAGCAAGATGAGATATTCTGCTACTTAATATACTCAAATGTAAAGATTAAAATAAATTGGTTTTAGTTGGATACTTCATAAAACGTGGTAATTATTTTGCAAAGGTAAAGAGGTATTTCAGTATTAATCAGGACTACATGATTTATGTATGTTTTGGAAGATCCTGTTTCTGTAGCTGAGATGTACAGAGAGTAGCAAGAGACTGGGTCTCTCTCTGGTATTAAGAATTACCAGACATAACGTTGTAACTTTTATATTTTAAGTAAATGCCCATTTCAGATGAACTTCTCCTACTGAAAAGTAAAGGTATAAATATGTATTCAGGATACAGTCTTAATAGCAGCTGAGGGGAAACTTTAGACTGTACTAGTGATTCTCGACACCTGTTTTGTGCACCACCTAACCATAACTTACTTTCCTAGTGTATTGCCTAGTTATTTGCTGCATATGTGGATAGATTTAATCTTACTCTGTGTTTTTGAGGATCTAGTGTAAATGTGCAAGGTACACAGTTACTTTGCCTGTGCTTGAACTCATCTAGTTGAAACCCCTGGGTTTTATCCACCTCTCTACATTAGCTTGCTCTTGTCTGAGATTTAGGAAGGAAAATGGGTTGTGTGGTAAGGAATGCTTAGAATGAAAACTTGAATTGACCCCTTGGTGTTTGTGTATATCAGTTTCACCTTTGATTTACAGCTGTATCTTACGTTCTAGGTAAAACTGCCATTTAATGCACAAAGGATTATCTCGCTTTCCAGAAATGACTTCCAGTCATTTCTGAAAATGCATAAATTAACTCCTGAACAATTGGACTGTATTCATGATATCCGAAGACGAAGTAAAAACAGAATTGCAGCGCAGCGATGTCGCAAGAGAAAACTGGACTGCATACAAAATCTTGAATCTGAAATCGAAAAACTGGTATGTATAAATATTCACTACTGCTGACTTGAATCTTTTCTCTAAACATCTTGACATCTGGCAGTAGTTTGAGTGAGGTGACTTACTACTCTTCTCCCTTAAGTGTAGAAAACGTTCAGTCTTAGATGATTTCTTGATAGCATTTCTACATTTTCTGTGCCTTAACTCTGAAATACACACATTTTTCCTTCTGTGGACTTGTTTCCATTCAAGTAAAAGGGCATCACAGCACAGTTTTTGATGAATGGTGTTTCTGAAGCCCATCATCGTTGAGCTTAATTGTACAGAATGATTCCTACACCCTCACCCCAATCTGCCTCTTTTCCCTTTTTTGCTTCGTGCATTTATTCTTCAGCTCATGGTGTTGCTAATGATCAAGTTTACAGTTACGCAATTGTTAGTTGTGCAAGTATCGTTCTTGTAACATATCGGCATGGGCTGGGGAACTATTTCCTGAGTCTTGAATCTTAAAAATGAAACCCTTGCAGAAAGGCAGAAGATAAAACAGAAGTCAGGAAGCTGCCTGCCTCTTTAGTAGTAGTATCAAGATTTTAGCTGGGGAATTAACACATCCAGAGTTCTCTGCAACCATCTGTTAAAATAATTTATTCTTCTTAAAGGGCAATAAAATGGTAAATATTTAACTTGAGGGATGTGAATAATCTGAAGTTCTCCTGGTAGAGTGGCTTTTTCATAGTCTTTGTTTCTGATCCCCCTCATCTCCATTTCATAGTTGACCCTACTGTGTACACTAAATAGTTCAGTTGTTTAGGGTTGCTCTGCTCTTAATACTTGTTTATGGAGCATTTTGCATTTATGTACATGAATTTGGTATCTACATCAGCTGGGAACTTAGGCATTCGTGTTGCACCTTTCTCCTTATGACTTCAGAGGAAAGTGTCATGGGCTAGAAACTTATTTTCCTAAAGTTGTTTGTCACTACATGCACTTCTACTTCTGCAACAAGGAAGACGGACTTTGAAGGAAGGCCTGCAGTGCCATACAACCCCGATGAGTTGACAGAAGTCATTCAGTGTGCTGAATGAAGGAAATAGACTGGGAGGCAGGGAATTCAGGTGATTGTGTTTAGTCAGAGTAATATAACTGTTATTGAGAGAAGTTGCGTTTCTGACAGTTGAGAGCTGTCTGCCTGTTATTGTTGTCTTGTCATTTCTGTTTGTTATGTAACTTCGTCAATATTGTGCAACACTTGTGGGGGAAAAATTTAGAGATTCATCTGCAAGATCAGACCAGTAGTTAAGTGGCTGATAATCATAGTAAAAATATCCTTTCATCTGTGGATCTGTGGTAGAACAGACTGAATGTCTGCTGTGTGATGAATGTCACTGTGCAAGGTCTAGAAAATGAATGGTGGGAATTGTGAGGTGAGGTCTAAGTTATGAATTGGGCTCTAGGCACAAACATGTTCTAGTCGCTTATTTTTATCAGCTGTGCAGGTGAGTTTCTTTGCAACTTTGTGAAAAGACCTTGTTTGGAGCTATTGAGCACATCTGACAGCAGCTGCTGTTTTATGTGCCATCAAACTTGTGTAAGTTTTGTGGAGATGCAGAAACTTTAAGATCTCCCGAGGCATAATTTCTAGGTGGGTACAAGAAAAGAGACGTCTGTGGTAGGTGTTGTGTGGTACATCCACATTGCTCCACACAGGATGACTCCTGCTGTGTGCCTCCTTCTTTGGGTCAGTCATGTGTCTCAGATCTATTAGTCTTTGATCTTCTCATGGTTATATGTAATATACCTTTGAGAGAGGGTAATATGGTGTAGCTATAGTTTGAAAACTCTTGATGAGTAGGTAATACTCTGTACTACAGTCTGTTAAGAAATATTGTTTGGTTAAATTCCTCATCCAGGCTTCCAGTATGTGCAGTTTGTTGTCTGATATTAATTTCTCTGTGTGTTTGCTTAGCAGCTTTTTATTCTCTCAGATTAAAAGATAGTATTTGTGGTGTGTTTCTTGCGGAAGTCCTGCATCTGGATGAGACTAACCAGAGGCTGGAGACCTGCTGGCTGAGGAGTAGCTTTGCTGAAAAGGACCTTGGGGGTCTGGGCAGAGAGCAAGCTGAGCATGGTCAGCAACATGTCCAGGCTGAAAAGTCCATTGGTGTCCTGGGCTGTCTTAACTGGAACACAGCCATACGTTTGAGGGCAGTGATTGCCCTCCTATATTAATACCTTAAAACTGAATCTTATGCTTGGTTTTGTCCTCTCCCCGTGCCAGAAATAACATTGACAAACTGGAGCAAGGTTAGATTAGGAGAAGACCACCAGGATGGTCAGGCCTGGAATGCTTCTCCTGTGGTGAGAAGCAGAAGAAATGGGGCTTTTGTGTGGAGATGACTGTCAGGAGACCCAATAGCCACCTGCCCCTATCTTTGGGGAAGTCCCCAAGATCATGTAACCATTGGGAGTGGAAGATCTTTGGCTTCCTAGGGGGTTGTACTTTACAGCAGAGGAACAAGAGACACAAATGTGAGGTTTCAACAGAATGTAAGAAAACACTTTTTCCCGGTGGGGACAGGCAGGCAACAGAGCTGGGTACGCTGCTGTGCATGCTTTGTCCTTGGAGGTTTTTGTGACATGACTGAGCAAAGTCCTGAGCAGCCTGATCTTACCCAGACCTGACTTTGTTGGGTGAGCAGGAGGTTGCATTACAGACCTTCTGAAGTACCTTCCCACTCAAGTGATTCTGTAAAATTGCAAGTCTTATGTTAAGCTCTACTTATATTGAAGAAAAATACTGTTTGATATTGAATGTTACCAGTGAAAATTGGTTGGTCATTTCTCTTGATCATCTGTACTGATCTCATTCTTGACCCCCATATAGTCTCTGCTTTTAGATTTTTCAGGTGAACCGCTGTGTTCTTTTTTACTGGTATTCCGTGTTTGAGAATACGTGTGGGCCACTCAAAATGTGGCTTGTTAGAAACAGCACTTTCTGACCACCTGTGTATATTCATGCTCCTTATACTTTCTCACCTCAAAGCTTTAAAATGAGACTACCTATGAGGGGGAGCAGAGTAAAGGACAGTTGGCCTCAGGAAGCATTACTTCCCTGAAGATTCTGTAGCTCAGGAGAAGAATGTGTCAGTGAGTGACATACTGTAAGCTGTGATCCAAGAAATGTAACTGACATCATGTTATATATAAATTATGGCAGGAGGAAGGAGTATGTGAACTAAATATATTCTTTATTAGAAGTATTAGAAAGAAGAGTTCACAGTTTGGTGATTATTATGACCCTAAAACTAGCTGACACTACCTTGCAGTATTAGTATAATGCTACTAAAATAGAACAGTGATGTTTAAATGTATTGATCTGTCAGCAACCTCAGATGTTAACAGGGAACTTTCAGTGGAATAACTATTTCTGAAAGTTGAAGTTTGTGTTAAACAGCAGTCCAGATGATTTCATCAGTCTGTAATACACACAGCTGAGTGCCTCTGCATACCCAAAATGTACATAAAGTGATTTCAACAGCTGCTCCTGCTATGCTGACAAGTACAAGTTTATTAGAAAAGCATTCTTCTTAATTATTTTAAACAAAAAGGACTGGCAATAACTTCTTTCAAAAAGAACTTGTAGAGGCTGCAGTATGAGTTTCTCCTGCAAAAAGGAATGTGAGCAGGACAGAAAAGAATTAGACTTCATAGGAGTGAATTGATGTAGCAATAGTGGTAATATAGAGTCCCTATGATTAAAATTTATTTCTTAATATTTAAAGCTTTGTATGTCTTCAGAATTCTGCATCTTAATTATAGAACTCGAAATGTGTGGCATGTTTGGGTTTTAGGGATTTTTTCCCCCCTCTTTTTTTCCCCAGATGCTTCATTATGATCTTGCTTGTTTCCTGTCCTTGCCATTTCTTCATTGTAATTTTTTTTCTAGATGTTGCTTGTTCCCATCAGTCCCTCACTTATGCACATCCCTTCATCTTCAGCCAGTTGTATTGCAAATCCCACAAAAATTTGTGATATTGAAGTTAAACAAAAAGAAAACAAAAAAAGTTCAGTGAATGATACTTTCTTTCTATTTGATATGCACTAGTGAATTGTTGCCCTGTTTGGAAAATCCTTTTGCGTTATGTAGCTAGACTGTAAGCTTTTCAGGGCAAGAACAGTGTAATTTTAGGTCTGAGTAGTACCAGCTACTCTTTAAGCATGTTTGTTGTATGAATAAGACTCAAGCATTCAACCGGCATTCTCCTGTTCCAATAGTAGATTACCTTCCTAGTGGCACCTCTGTTCTTGTGTCTTCAGTTCACTAATCTGTCACTCCTCTGTCACTGTAAATTCTTCAGCTTCTAGTATTCCTGTCGGTACCTCAAAACAAACTTGAGTACTGCATTTCCAGTGAAAATACTGTGTTTACAATTTTAACATGGTTTATTTCTTTATTTTTCCTATATTTTGTTTTAGAAACTCCTTTTAACTCTGTTCTGTAGTGCGCTTGGGGCTTCATTGAATTTATTTTCATCTAGCAGGGTAGTATCAGGAGTGAAGATGTTATGTCTGGTTTTCAGCATTTAACTTCTGAAATACAAATCTCTATGAAGACTGCTCTGCATAATGTTTTGTTGACTCAGTGGTAATGAGTTAAATGTTACTGTCTAAAATTAGTGTTTCAGGAATACTTATAGGAAGTGAAGCCAGGTTGCATTTATCATATAACTACAAATTGCTGTTTTGGCTTCCAGCACAAGTCTTGAAAAAGTTGTGTGTCTGAAAAATCACTTCAAATGGCTGAATTGATGCAACTTCAAGAGATGTTAGGATTTTCCTTTTGATAGGCATTTGATTGTGTTGATGCTTAACTTCTTATTGCCCATGTGTTGCCTGATCTAGTTGAGAAGCGTCCCTGTCCATGACAGAGGTTGATTAAATGATCTCTAACATCCCTTCCAGCCTAGGCCATTCTATGAGTCTATGAAATTACTTACGTTTCAGCAGACCACATTATTTGCTGTCCTGTTTTAGCTTTCTTAGGAACCTAGCAAGCTACAGCTTTTGTGTTAAAATTCAGACTAAAAGGCGATTTCTCTTCTTGCAGCAAAATGAGAAGGAGAACTTGCTGAAGGAAAGAAACCATATTTTGTCAACTCTGGGTGAGACGAAGCAGAATCTGACCGGACTGTGCCAGCAGGTGTGTAAGGAAGCAGCCTTAAGTCATGAGCAAATACAGATACTTGCAAAATATTCTTCCTCAGATTGTCCGCTTTCATTTTTATTCCCGGAGAGAGAACGAACAGCTCCATCTGATAGTGAGCGTGCGGTACCAGCATGTATGGAATTAGCAGATGGCCTTTCAGGTGTTACATCTGCAAATGAACAGAGTTCTTGTTATCAGTGTGTGAAAAACACGTGCGATGCGGCGACATATGATCAAGTACAAGAACTGCATCCGGTTTCTGTAAGGACACTAGAGAAAACTTTGCTTGTGGAACAGTGTGGACAGAGCGGCGGTATCACAGACTTCTGTCAGCAAATGACTGACAAATGCACTACAGATGAGTGAATCCCTTCTCCTCCCTACTGCCAGCCTCTCTACTTTGCAACTGAAAGCGAGATGAAGCATTATTGTAAAGTAACTTGCTAAGGGAAAGAAAAGATGAAACTTTGTCTTTTAAAACTACGTGGACAATTACATGGTCATTAGATTACTTGCAAGCTTTGGGTTTGCTCCGTGTAGTTCTAGAGTGTAATTTGTACGTGTCAGCCTTGGAGCTTTTTCTGTCTCGAGATGTCAAGGAGAGTTCAGGAAAGTTGTTGGAAAGTATAAACTCTATGCCCAGATGTTTATTTGTAAGGAAGCTTCTTTCATTAGGTATAGAGCAGCCTTTGCTCTGATTTATGCCACAGTACCTTATGCCACTCTGCATTGCAAGAAAAGCCTCCTAACAGGTGTTGACGTGCAATGGCTTCTGCACCTGGAATTCTGTCTCTTTAAGATGTCCTTTTGCCTGGTAGACAAACCTTAAGAAGCTTAAGAAGCTCTGTAAATGTTTATTTTGTAGTTGGGTTAGGGTAACATGGCAGTATGAGGAGGTTCTGGCAAGCGTGCTCTGGAACAGCTCGTAGTTTCCTGCTGTTCCTATCTCTGTGAAAAGCCAGCTTTTATTGAATATATGCCTTTGTCTTGGCTCTCCAGTATGTAGTTAAGACAACTGGAACAGCAGAGATGCTGCAGCATGCTGTTTTCTCTAAATTTTGTGGCAGGAATAACAACATCCTGGGAATGATAGAAGTTTGAAACTGATACAAGTCTTTGAGGAAGTGTGCATTGGATCCTCTGGCATCTGTATCCCATATGCTTGTTATAATTCATTGCTGTGTTGTTACTGGCTGTCCTTGCATCTTCAAGCTCGCTGCTGTTTGTCATGAGTTGGAATCAAGGTATTGTAAAAGTTCAAGGACAGATTTGAGCGTTGTTTTTTTAAGGTATTCAGGCACCAGATTCTTTGACTTCAGTGCCTGATTGCCTAAAGTAATCTACACGTGTATTTGTTCTCTGATCACTGGGACCAGTAAAGATCTGTTTCAGAATTTGAGTCTTCAGGATGCTTTTATGGCTAAATCTATAGTATGTTTTTAATGGCTTGTGCTATAAGTATATACATACAGAAAGCATAATCAGGAAATGAGCTGGAGGTATTTCCTTTAGGAAGGAGAGATTCAGCCACTAAAAACAATCCCCATTTTCAATATTTTTTTACATGGAAGTAAACGCATGTTGTATACCAATTATGCTTTGTTGTTTAGATGTTATTCTCACACCACAGCTAAGTATTTAACCTCACCACAGAAAACTTTGATTTTGCTGGTTTACAAAACATGAAGAATCTTGTACAAGCCAGTGGAATTCTTCATTTCCTACCTCAGAATGTATATTAGCTTTTTGTCTTTTGTGTGCATGTACAGTAGGCAGGCAACTGAGAAAAGGACTGTTGTAAATACTGCTTCGCAGGTTTATCTTGCAGTGAGACAACTCTTGTTCTTGGCAAGGCTCTTTTTTTTTTTTCTTTTTCCTTCCTTCTCTCCCTTACAGGTAACACAGCATTAATAAATATATTAAGACTATTAAGCCACTAATTTAAAACAAAGATTAAAATTTGACAGATTTCAACAGTACTTCTCATAACCAGCACGTAATACAAGTGACTACACTACCTCACCTATGGGATTGAAAGTTGATTTAAATCTCTAGTGATATCCTTGGATTTTCATCATATATCATTACTTTTTTTAAGGGGAAATTTGTGTTAATGGAGCATAGCGTGTATAAATCAGGGTTTGCAGTAACTGAAATTCAGAAATAAATACTATGTGGCAGCCATCATGAGTTCTACTGCTTTGGATATATTTTCAGATATTTGAGATTTGAATATATTGAAATTTGAAATTCTTTTAAATGACTATCATTTATATATATTGATCCTGTACATGTATTACTCATGAAACTCTGGGGTTTTTGCCAGGGTCTGTATATGCCTGGTTAATTTAATCCTGCCTCCCTCTTGTGCTGCCACCCTTGGCAGTATTTTGCTCCTAAGTCTTCATTTTATTTAAAAAGCAAACCAACAAAAGCAACACAGAAACCCCCGAACCTCTCTACTGTTCGTACATAATACTACTTCTAAAGCTGGTGATATTCTGAAATGACGTGGATAATGGTGTAAAAGCATTGTCCTAATAGTACATATATTCTGAAATGGAATTCCTTGGGATAAATATTTGCTGTAAAGGGGTGGAGCATATATGCATAGAGAACGACGAGCTGGGAACTTAAACATATCCAGTGGCCCAAACCTTTGACATGCTTGGCTATGGATGTTGGGAAACAAGATCAGTGATTTCCAAGTTTGGAGGCCAGAATATCCACCAGAGAGTGCAGTCAGGTGGTGAGCCAGGGCTTCCAGTGCAGAAATAATGGCTGTCATTGACATATGATAAAATTCATGTCATGTTTTTAAACCTATGATGAACTTGATGAAGTTTGAGGGTAGGTTTTTGCCTATCCAGCTGCATCTACATAATTTTTAAAGTATTTATTTAATACAGTAGACCTACAAGTTGCATGTTAACTTCTATGGCCTATATTATCAACTTGGAAAAGTTAAGAATGAATGACAATTTTGTGATACAGAATTCTCAGGTAAATGTTTTGGAGTTTGGGTTTTGTTGGTTTTTTCGGTAAAGAAATACTCATTTTGGAATTGTAAAATACTTTGTTAAAGCATGTTTTAGAATACTTTGAACAGACTATCTTAAAGCCATAAGAGTATGATGGCATACAGATTGTAAAATAAACAGATAATTACAACAGCTGATTTTGTATCTTTCATAATTCAGTATTTTCTAAGACTACAATAAAAACCACTATCCTTTCTACAAAGGCTTTTCTTTTTTTTTTTATTAACCCTTTGCAGTGAAAGTCTTTATTGGTACTTTGTTCACTTATGTAGTACTACTAAAACACTTCTAAAAATAGTCACAAAGTAGTCTATATAGTTAATAGAAGAATACAAGAATACCCACAGTAGCAAGTATGACTGAGTTGGAGTAAGTTTCCTGTAAGTTTGTTTTGACATTTTTGTGTCCCGTCATGGTTGAGTGGGTTTTCTTTTCTGGGGAACTTTGGTATTTATTTAGTTAAAAAAATTCTTTTCGTAGAAGAGATGAATGACTGCTTAATGGGATATTGTAGGTTTGTTGGGTCTGGAAAAAACTTGGAGGTGGTGATGACAGGCATAGTGTAGATCAGTGCATGAGACTGAGATTTATATTATTTATTTTATTATATTTTTATTATTTATTTCTATTATTTATTTTATTATTTTATTTATATTATCAGAAAAGCTAAGGCCTCCTTGAAATTAAAACTTGCAAGGGAGATCAAGGACAACAGAAAGGGCTTCTTCAAGTACATTGCTGACAAAACTAACACGAGAGGCAATGTAGGCCCTCTGTTGAATGAGGTGGGTGTCCTGGAGACAGAGGACAGAAAGAAGGCAGAGTTGCTGAATGCCTTTTTTGTCTCTGTCTACACTGTTGGAGACCGTCCTCAGGAGCCTCAGTCCCCTGAGGCCCCAGAGGAAGTCACGATAAAGGAGGAGTCTGCCCTGATTGATGAGGAGTGGGTTAAGGATCAGTTTGAACACTTAAACATTCATAAATCCATGGGCCCTGATGGGATGCACCCACGGGTGCTGAGGGAGCTGGCGGGAGTCCTTGCTAGGCCACTCTCCATCATCTTTGGTAAGTCGTGGGGAACAAGTGAGGTGCCTGAAGACTGGAGGAAAGCGAATGTCACTCCAGTCTATAAGAAGGGCAGGAAGGATGACCCGGGTAACTACAGACCGGTCAGCCTCACCTCCATCCCTGGAAAGGTGATGGAACATCTTATCCTTGATGCTGTCTCTAGGCATCTCAAGGATAAGAAGGTTATTAGGAGCAGTCAGCATGGCTTTGCCAAGGGGAAGTCATGTTTGACCAACCTGATAGCCTTTTACGAAGACATAACCAGGTGGATGGATGGTGGCCGTGCAGTGGACATGGTCTGTCTGGATATCAGCAAGGCCTTTGACACCGTCTCCCACAGCATCCTCATAGGGAAACTGAGGAAGTGTGGTCTGGATGACCAAGTAGTGAAGTGGGTCGAGAACTGGTTGAAGGGAAGAAGCCAGAGAGTTGTGGTCAATGGGGCTGAGTCTGGCTGGATGCCTGTGTCTAGTGGGGTCCCTCAGGGGTCAGTGCTTGGGCCGGTGCTGTTTAATATATTTATCAATGACCCGGATGAGGGATTAGAGAATGTTGTCAGCAAGTTTGCTGATGATACGAAATTGGGAGGAGTGGTTGACACCCCAGCAGGCCGTGCAGCCATTCAGAGAGACCTGGACAGGCTGGAGGGCTGGGCGGGGAGAAATCTGATGAAGTTCAACAAGGGCAAGTGTAGAGTTTTGCACTTGGGAAAGAATAACCCCATGTGCCAGTATAGGTTGGGGACTGCCCTGCTGGAGAGCAGCGCAGGGGAAAGGGACCTGGGGGTTCTAGTGGACAGCAGGATGACCATGAGCCAGCAATGTGCCCTCGTGGCCAAGAAGGCCAATGGCATCCTGGGCTGTATTAGAAGGGGGGTGGTTAGTAGGTCGAGAGAGGTTCTCCTTCCCCTCTACTCTGCCCTGGTGAGACCCCATCTGGAATCTTGTGTCCAGTTCTGGGCCTCTCAGTTCAAGAAGGACAGGGAGCTGCTTGAGAGAGTCCAGCGCAGAGCCACAAAGATGGTGAAGGGAGTGGAGCCATCTCCCTTATGTGGAAAGGCTGAAGGAGCTGGGTCTCTTTAGCTTGGAGGAGGATGAGGGGTGACCTCATTAATGTTTATAAATATGTCAAAGGGGAATGTCAGGAGCATGGAGCCAGGCTCTTTTCAGCGGCGTCCACTGACAGGACAAGGGGCAATGGGTGGAAGCTGGAACATAGGAGGTTCCATACAAATATGAGGAAAAACTTTTTCACAGTGAGGGTGACAGAGCACTGGAACAGGCTGCCCAGGGAGGTTGTGGAATCTCCTTCTTTGGAGACATTCAAAACCCGCCTGGACATGTTTCTGTGCGCTCTGCTGTAGGTGGTCCTGCTCTGGCGAGGGGGTTGGACTAGATGATCTTTGAGGTCCCTTCCAACCTCTGACATTCTGTGTGATTCTGTGTGATTTATGAGACATGATAGTGGAAGTCGATCTGTATGTTTATCAAGCTTCTCAAGAAGTATCATAATTGTAGATCTGATGGGTCCTGCTAAATAATCAGAAGGGTTGCGGAAAAATTATCCTTTGAGAAACTGCATTGAGGAGGTACAGAGGGAGATTAGGCTCAACTGTAGTACTGGATCTGGCCTTTCAGTATTGCATTTTACCTTGCTCAGAAAGCTTTTTGTGGGAAGTCATCTTTCATTTAAAGACTTTGCAACCTGTGCGTTTGACACCTTCAGATCGCTGGGATGGGCAGAGAAAGCAGTGTTCACCTCAGATTCAAGCTTTAAAAATTGACAGGATTTTTAAACAAATGTGTCTGTTGAGAACAAAGTGGCGTATGAAGGTCCAAGTAAAAGCAAAACTTTCCAGACACAAGTGCTGTGTTTTAGGTTTAAAAATAAAGAATGAAAAGTTTTTTTGTTTTCTCGTGAGCCAGGAAAGAGTCAGAGTACAGTAACTTGTCAGCACATGCTAGAACTTTTTTTTTTTCCTAATTTAGAGAAGGTAATTTTTACTTTTATATCCCTTCTTCACTGTTTTGAAGAAAAGTTGAAGAAATATTTATAATAATGCTCCTTCAGACTACAGTGAGCTTTCTAAGGATAGTATTAAGAAATACCTTTGATTTATGCTAGATATTGCAGCCACACATGCAGGTAGTCTCTATTCCAAAGAGATTTTTATTAAAGAATGTTAGATATCCCAATAACAGGATTTGCAGAATAGAAGTTAAACTATAATCTCATTTCAGGGCAGTGTTTTGACTTTTTACCTACAAAACACTTCATTAAATGGACATTCACCCTAAGGGTGGTGAGACACTGGCACAGGTTGCCCAGAGAGGTGGTGGAAGCCCCATCCCTGGAAGTGTCCAAGGCCAGGCTGGATGGGGCTTTGAGCAGCCTGATCTAGTGGGGGATGTCCCTGCCCATGGCAGGGGGTTTGGTGATCTTTAAGATCCCTTCCAACCCTTATGATTCTATGATTCTGGGCTATGAACAAGTATAGCATGACTGTGGGAGGAGTTTTAGACTACAACTGAACATAAATATGGTGGTGGATTATATTGGCTACATAGTAGGTTTACTTATTCTATCATATATTGCCAATATTCCCTCACACTTAAAGATGTTATTACCTGCTAGTGTACTGAGGAGTAAATATATATATAAGAAAAGTAGTAATTTCCCTGTACCCATAGTATTTGCTGGGTAGCTGGATTGACACACAATCATGGAGTACCAGGGGTGTTTTTTAAGCCTTGCCACCTTGTAGGAGTTAATGCACGTGTCGTCGTTCACCTGACTGCACTTGGATCTGGTTTTGAGAAGAAACTGGGGAGTGGTACAGCTGATGCAATTCTTCATTCTGGCATTGTCGAGCTGCGAAAACCACATTCGCATGGTCAATGTTCACTAAGAAGTCTAGAGGTTGTTTCACTAATTCACTAAAAGCTGAGTATTTTCTTGTAGATCGTCTTAAGCTCTAGTTATCAGATAAGAGTATTTTGTGCATGTAGTGGTTTCTTTTCTGCGTCAGCTGATGAGAAGTTTTTTCTGAGTGCTACAGACAATAAAGAGCTTCCACCTTTCAATGTATAAAAACATGAGGATACAAATGAAAACTCTGAGTTTTTATAGGTTCTAGTAGCAACATAAAACTTTGTAATTTGTGCAATTTTTTGCTAGTGGAAAATGGACTTATCAGTGATTTCATTATGTTCCAAAATTGGAAGGTAAAACAATGTACTTGATACCTATGGAAGACATCAGAAAACTGTCATCTGCTTTTGGGATTTCATCTGGAACAAAATTAAACAAGGAACTTCTTTGTTCTTTCAGTTTTTTAGTTAAACTCCAAACCAAACCCAAACAAACTACCACCAAGGGAAATAAAAACAGGAAGTATCAGATTCTGGAAGACAGAAATTGGTCATTAATAGGATTTCCACATCAAAAAGAGACTTTTCTCAAAAGAAACTTTTCTGAATTTGTTTTCATGGAAATGCATCACAGTTTTTACTTTTTATAAAATTCAGATTTCTGCAGAAGTATATAATTTGATGAAGAGCCACGCTGAGAAGAACCTTGATGCCTCAAGAATTTGAGGATGTGAAAATTTTGTTTCCTTAGGTGTTTTTTCTTCCAAGCTGCTAATATCTGCCTTTAAATTAAGGGCTAGTGAGGGTCTTATGTGTGTTTTATAGATTCCCAAATCTCTATTTCACACAGTTAAATAAAAATTTGATTTTCAAGAGCACTGATGTACTGCCGTGTTTTCTTTTATTTGTACGTGTCATATGAACAGATAACTTTTTCATCCAAAAAATCTACTGATTTGAGCTGGAGGGTGGTGGAGAAGGACAGTCAGCTAGTACTCAGTCAGACCTAGAACTCCTTACGGAGATCTTGCTGGTGTTTTAAATAAGATCCCGAGTCTTTCTCACCGAGCTAGACCGCAAGCACAAAAATGTGTCTGTGAGTCAATCGCTTGGCTTTTGAGAAGCCCGGGTCTTTCTTCGTTTTTGGAACCGTGCAATCTGTTTCCTTCTTCAGACTACAGATGGCAGCATGGTACTGCGTACTGCCGGCATTACGACTGCTCAAAGTGAGAACTAAATCGACATTTGTCCTTTTAAAAAAGCCGCAAACTAGTGGAAAAGTGAATTTGAATGTATTTTTTTTTTAAAATAAGATCAATTTTTATCTTTTCAACCTGCGAATTATGTTTAACACTCATTTTAATGGATTAGTGATGCAAATGCAGCGTACTGATTACTGATGTATTTACTTCAGTTCTGAATTTCAAAAGCATGCGTTCTGCCCGTAACTTCTCATTCGGGAAGTATATTGTATCTTACGGACTTGCATTATAGACAGAAATGGGAACAATATTATGAATAATTACATTTCCGGAGGCTTTCTGCATTGTGAATATACCTAAGTTGGAGAGTATACGGAAGTTTGCCTTGGGGGCTTGGTCTAACAGAGTTTTAGCACATTTTTAATATTAAATGTGCTATTAGTTGAAGGAGCTTACATCAGTAAGAAAGAGTTTTTTCACAGCTGTACCAGCATTTGAGTCTTCTAAGTATAAATAGAGACAGAGGTAGATTATGGTTTAAAAATCAAACTACTATTTTCTAAATCATGCAACTTTCCTCTAAGAGGTTCAGTCTAATAGCAAGCCTAGTTTCTGGTCAAGAAATTATGACCTTGGCAGTTTGTGCATACTGTGCAGCAAGGTATTGGGAGGCAATTTCCACAAAGTTGAGGACGACTCTGTTGCTTCTCCCTTTTCTTGGTGAACTCTCTTCCTGGGTGCTGCTCTGCAGAAGAAAAAATGCTGTTTTCAAACAAGTCAAACAATACCAGGTGTTGCCAAGTGTTTGGTATTAAAAAAAAACAGAACAAACCAAGATTCAGAGGAAAAGATTTGCTTTTGCACGGCATTGACTGCAGCTCTCAGTTGATATAATGCTGCTCACAAACAAACGGGGAAGGAGAAAGAATTAGTTGAGGTAAAAGAGATGTCTATGTTTGTTTGTTTTACTGAAGAACTATGGTTGTACCATTCATGTTAATGTTAGTAGGCTAGATTAACCTTCAGAGTGTGCATTAAAGAATGAACTAGTTCTAAATTGCTTGTACAGTTAAAATACTTGAAAACTCAGTGGCACACAAGTCCTTCTCCTTTTTCTCCCTCATCAGCTTAAAATAATCCAAATCTGCTAGTTCGTGTGTATGTGGCAAAATTTTTTGCCATATTACTACCAAAAATACAGTTATCTTTTTGCATAGGTCTTTCTATAGACACAGTAATAAGAGTGCTTTTAAGGATATTAATTTGCTTGAAAAATGACAAGCTAAACTGGAAAATTGCTTTTTGTTTGACAAATATGTAGAAAAGTCTTTGATCTCAATGTATTAAAATGCAAATGTTAAAAGCAAGAATGTACAGATGTCATAAAAAGAAAATCCTTATTTCAAAGCTGATACATTCCCCTATTACTTTACAGTTATGAGGTATTTCCAAGTATTTCAAATGCTTTTTCTTAGTAATCGAAAATGACCTGTGTATGATTCCCATTTCAAAAATAGCATAAAAAATCCGTTTATTTGGACTGTCAAAAATTATTTCTGCCCCATCTTAAAATAAAACCATTATGCTTCAGCCCAGAGAGTGTGTTTAACATTGGACTGTAAAATTCTGAAAATACAGCCTGAAACATTGATGAAACCAGACAATAAAACAAGACAGCGCATTAATCCTTCTTTACTCTTTTCCTGTTATGTTGATCTGAAGATCTGGTATCTGATCCCGGAAATATTCCTTGTTGACTGAATTACCCTGTGGAGCTCTTAATGGGGGAAAAAATAAACTGGGCAGAGGGAGGCTCAATGTTGCAACTGAGGTGCTTGCCATGCAGTCGTCGTAATACTTTTGGAGATACTCTTGTGGTTGAGGTTTTGCTTGCAGTCTCACAAAGTCAGGAAATCTATCAATTAAAAGAACGCAGCTGCTGCGCATTGTTGGGAGTTTGGGTTTGTTTCCCAAAGGAGCTGTGATTTGAGGCTGAGGCTTAGAGATCCAACAGCTGCTGTTTGGGGTTGGCATTTTGGCGTTACAAGTTTTTGATGTGCAAATTCTTCCAGGGAAAATACCTCGGGGAGAAACATGATCTCACATACAGTTGCAGGAGTCATCACATTGTTGAAATTGTTCATTCATAGCTGTCTTCTACAGGTGGCTTGTTGCGTGAAAATAGTCATGTTAATGCTGAAACGCGTTGTAGCTAGCTATGCTAAGTTCGCATCTTAAAAACAATTCTTGGATTTTGTTCTCCCATTAGAAAGCAAGTTGCAGCAGCTGGAGACATAGTCACTCCAGCTGATGCATTTATGAATGCTTGCAAAAATGCTTTAAAAATTGAATTACTCATAAGCAATGGCAGTCTTCATTTGCTCTTTAAATCTCAAGTCAGACTGAACAATGCTGATGAATGTTTGATGTCTGTCGGCACCGCAACATCCTTTATGTTCAGAATCACTGATGGGATACTGACAGAAGTCGGCTAGACCACAGCCCTTGCTTCAATGTTGTTAGCTAGCTAATGAAGGGGAATAAAAAATCCCTTTTGCACAAGGTTTCTGGTTTTATCATGTTCTTTTTGCCTTTTATTTCTGCCCAGTTTGTGACTAGTCATACAGAAGAAAAATCCTAATTATGCACGTGTTGCAGGATCATCATCCTGCAGCATCACTAGTCAAGTCTGTGAATTCCTAGGATCCTGGACTATTCTCTTCTCCTTGTTCACCAGAATGTGATTTATTTTTTGTTATAAATCAGAAATATATTGTGCAAGACTTTAGTCTTGTGCTTTTGCTGTTTTTCTTCTGCTATTTTTGTTCCCTTTAAAACCTATTTTTTGCTATGCAGATAGAAAGTGAAGCATGTGAAAAAATGATGTAATACGAGTCGTGACTCCTGACATTTTTTAAAATGGTGACTTAATTGTTTAAGGTTTTTACAGTTGTAACCGTAAACTGCAAATTAGACTAGTTATGGTCCAACCTTATTTTTTACTAAACGATTGTCATCAAAATAAATGCTTTTGTGTTATGTTCCATCGTTCCCACCGTCTTCAGAGTTAACACTGAAGACTCAGGGTTCTAAACGGATAAACAACTGTGGTAAGGCAAATTGCCTGTGTAGCTCTAGAGCTACATCTTCAGCATCCCCAGCCTTTATCTCCTTCACAGATAATCTGAAGCAGGGAAGGCAGCAGGTGTCACTGTGGACAGAATTCACCGGCTACTTTGAAATCTCTCCGCTGTCCAGGCCAGATCTGCTCTGTAATGGCACAGAGTTGTTGCCACTTCTTTTCTGGTCCCCTGGTGCACACGACATATGAGTTTCAGCTTTTGTCTATAAAAGGATGTTAGCTTGGAAATCATAAAGCAGGGTAATTTCTTCATCTCTGCTCTGAGGTCTGAACTGTCTCATGGTCAGGTAGTGTAACATGGCTGGAGGGCACAAAAAGGTAGGTTATTACAAGGCTTTGTAACAAAATTGCAAAATGAGTATTAAGACAAATTTAATCACCTTGCTAGTTGATAAGCCTTCCTGTTGTTGAGATACACTGAATGAAATAAGGCTAACTTGAAAAGCTCAGTGGATAGACTTTAAAATTCTCTATTCTTCTAGGGGTGAAGGAACTCAAAGGGATGGGGCTCACTGTGGCTACAGCAATTGCAGTAAGTAGTTGAATTGCTGCACAGAAATATCCCAATCTGACTATATGCCTAGTGATCTCCGGGGCAAAGTACCCATGATTGTGATTAATTTTGCTGCTGCAGTCAGTGATACTGGCAGAGAGACTTGGTTGCCTAAAGAAAGATGCTGAGTACTATTTCAGATATGTGGATCTTCCGTATCTTTTATCTGTTAGGCTCATGTTATGTAATAAATTTGATGGCACTTAGTGTTATACTTGAATTGAAGACATCATTAAAAGAAGGGTTGTTACAGTGCTGGACATCAAAGCATCTTTTGGACATAGCACTGGAAAGCCACTAGTCAACCTAGCAAAACTGGGAAAGATAACTTTAAATGATAACTTTGGCAGCTCTCCAGCTTCACTTGGGAAAGGTTGGAAGTGGATGTAGGTAGCACAGCTTAAGGGCTTGGCAGTGTTTTTTCTTAGAGTATTTCTCATTCCAGGAATCAGATTAACACAGACAATGGGAACTTCAGATTAAAAGAATATGTTTTAAAGCACTGGACAATAAAGCACCCTTTATTAAAAACAAGCCAATAGTTAACCAAGCAAAATTGCAGTTGGACTAGATGATCTTTTGAGGTCCCTTCCAACCCCTAAAATTCTGTGATTCTGTGAAAATTGGGAATTACCACACTGGTGAAATAAACAGGCAGGAAACTGTATTGTGGTTAGTAAACAAATCAGAATAATCAAAACAAGTTTGTGAGGGGAAACAAGAATTCTTAATCAGGAAAAATGAATTAGGAAATAAGATTGAAATTAGGGGAACCTACAAATTTCTATAAGGAAGTAGTTCTTCTTGTGTTGTATAGTTTGGCATGAAAGATTTTGGTGTTGCATTTTAAAGGCTATCATAAGGCTAGCTTTGAAACCAGACTTCTTGCCCATCCAGATGGTGAGCTTGGAAGCAGGCCTCTGTTGAATGGATGGTGCCTCCTACAGCGCTTTCATCCAAGTGCACACCCACAGGTCTGATAAGTGAGTACACCATAGTTCAGCATCAGGCTGAATGGAATTGATGGGCACATCCAGACAGTCCATAGACATCTGTGCTAGTGGGATGAGGTAAGTGGATCAGGAGTCTGCTGCGGCTACTTCATCAAGAGACTTCTTGACGTAGTTAGAAAGACCAAAAGCAAATCTGAAAAATCACAGTGAGATATTTTTTTAGTTAAAGCTTAATTACAATAGGAGTGAACAGTGCGATGCTGCTGCTGCTGCAGCAGAGGAGGCTAACAGGATGCTGGGTTGCATCAACAGGGCCATCACCAGCAGAGAAAAAGTCATTATCTCAGTCTGCTCAGCGATTGTCAGGCCACAGCTGGAATAGTGTTCATTTTTGGTCCCTGCTATACAAAACCAATGCGAACAGCATGGAGAGGGTCCAGAGAAGGACCACAAAGATGATCAAAGGACTGGTAAGGTGCCATGTGAGGAAAGGCTGAGAGAATGGGGTTAGAGCAGCCCTGGGAGAAGAAGGCTTAGGGAAGACCTCATCACTGTGTTCCAGTATCTAAAGGGTGTCTACAAAGAAGATGGAGGCTCTCCTTTCACAAGGAATCACGTGGAAAAGACGAGGGGTAATGGGAACATGTTACTCCTGGGGACATGCCGACCAGACACAAGAGGAAAATTTTTCACAGTGAGAGCAATCAGCCGTTGGAAAAATCTCCCCATGGAAGTGGTGGAGTCTCCAACATTAGACACTTTTAAGACTGGTCTGGTCTGGTCAGGGTGCTGGGCTATCTTGTCTAGACCATAATTTGCCAAAAAAGATTGGACCAGATGATCCTTGAGATCCCTTCCAACCTGGTACTTTATGAATCTATGGTGTATTTATTATAGTAACTGTGGGTATCACATATTTTGAGGGTGTCAGAAAATGGGATAAAACCTAATGTGAAGAGCAGATTAAGTCTCCTGGTTTTACATTTCTCAGACTCATATTCCAGTTGGGGATTTTGGGTAGCTGCTGTTGCAGCAGCAACACTAATTATATGTGTTTCAAATGTTAGCAGATGGATTTTAACAACAGTGTTGGAGAACCAGTAATTATTAGCCCCATTGTATGTATTAATAAACTAAGCCTGTAAACAGGCTGATTCAGTACTTGAGGTTTCCCTAGTGTCCAAGTAGTGCTTGTATATCTACTATACCTTAAAAGCTGTCAACTGGGCCTTAAGACTGTGCTGAAGCACTCAGTTTGACCCTCACCATCCCTTTCTACAAGATAATTGTGTGAATTTGAGTATAGCAAGATTGTGGGGAGCAGTTACATTGTTCAGTTCTTGACTTTCTCCTACTCTCTGTTGGCTTTGCACAGCATCATGTCTAGAGGAAGAAACAAAAATGCAGATAGAAAGGGTTATTATAATTTGATATATTTTAATGTAGGCTTTCAGGTAAGGAACAGGTAGAGAGAAGGAAAATTCACACATTTTTTTGAAATAGCTGAGCCCAATCCTTTAGTCTAACTGTAAATATCATCGACAAGTTATTTGCTTTGAAGTTAAAAGAGAATGGAACGAAGAGTGTTTCTCACTCTTTCCTCCCTCCCCTTTGCAAAAAACCCCTACTTAGTAAAATAAGATTTCCAACAAAGAGAGTCAGAGGTAATAAGGAAGTGTAGATGACAGACACAGCCAGGATGAATCACTGAGTGTTGAAAATGGTTGTGATAGTAGAGCTTGAATTCAAGAAAATGGCTTGTTTCAGAAGTTGAAGGTGAAAGACCCCTACCAGTTCGGACTGAGAAGAGAGAAAGGGTGTGTCTGGTGTTAGTCTGGTTTCTTGGAGGATTTGGCACCTTCTTTTCTTTCTCAATCAAGTTGCAGATCACCAGTCTCTTTCGCTCGAACACACTGCAGAAATGTTTGCATCTAGTTGTCTATGTGCAGCCACTGATTATTTTTTTAGATATTTTATTTTGTGTGAGGATAATGACACTGAGAAAAGTTACTAAAAATGTGGCACGACAAGCTATACTTTTCATCTGAACTAAGGAAAAAAGCAGTAGAACAATAACAGCATCCAAACACCTAATAAATTACAAACTTTTAATGCTAGCTGTTGTTTGGTCCTATCTGGGACCGCCTGATCACACCACTCACTGATAATGCTTCCAGAAATCAAAGAAGGATGTGGGAACACTTCTGAATATTTACTGAACACTTCAACTTCTTCATTTCTCACACAGACAAACAGCAAAACCGAACTACAAACTTCTGTTTTGCTGATTTTTTTTCCCGTTCCAATATTAAATTTGAGGGTTAAAGATCTTCCTTGTCATTCATGCCAGTTTTTCTTGTTTCTTTCAAAGACAGTGTTGTGACAGGATCCACTGAAAAAAAAAAAATAAATCTTACAAGTCTGGTGACAGTAATAGATCTCTTTCTAACTGTAGAGGTTATTAAATGGGGCTGTACACACTTTCATTAGGAAAGGTTCTGGAGACAGATTTTGCCTTTGTTGGCCAAGTTTGTTTCTAGAAGATTTCTTAATCCTCAGATATTGTCCTCAAGGGAGAAGGGAAGATTTTATCTTAATACTTGGATTAAGTGTATAAAATTTACACTTAAAAATGCACTGTAGAAAAATCATGATGTCAGAAGACATACTAGAAATGTTCTTTTTATTCCCTGAGGAATTTTTTCCTGTGTCTGTTTGCTAGTCTATATCAAAAATGTCTTTTTGCTTTTGACCTTTCCCCCCTCCTCTAAATAAAACCCCAGATAATTTTTGCTATTCTACCCAGCTGTATGTGATCTGTCAGAAAAAAATCCAGATTAAGAAAAGTTTAATTCTAGATCATTGGCATCAAACTAAGTTGAAAGTAGTTCAAAACTCGTATTGAAATTCAGGAAATGACTTTTCCATAGACTTCTCCTCTATTTAAGTAATTTGAATAATTCAGGAACAGATAAACTAGGATTACCGTCACTAAAAATTATGTAAAATGAAGTGTCTGCAGGACTATGATGGAAAGTGAAGGAATTTAAAATGAATTGTAAAATCAAGATTATTCTTCTCGTAATGTAGCTGATCAAAATTTTCATGAAATTAATTGACTTCATCTTAGCTACGTGCAGTGAAAATCAACAACTGTTTTTTTCAGGCAACTCAGACACGTGGAGATTTCTGTACAAGATAGGGAACTCGACATAGGGGGAATCGATGAAGTTTACAAGAGAGGTGACTTTCCCTTTTATCCCAAATTGCTCTTGCAATTAGCAGTGCCTGGTATGTACTTGCTTTTGGACTAATTAAATCACCCATACTGTAATGATCCTTCTCCTCGCGCCAAGTCTGATTCAAAACCCCGGAGTGAGGCTGTCTTGCTGTGGCCAAGTGAGATGAATTGCTAGATTGGTCACAGGGAGGAGCAGCCTGGTGGCCTGGGGAAACTCCAGCCCAGTGCCCCAAGGACCTGGATCCAGGGTCTTCACTCTGCATCTTCAAATGCTCTGACACCAGATGTTGCATGAGTGGTCCAAATGTCTAGAAGCACCTGGGGAGAGGAAAGGAGGTGTTAATGCACTTTGTGATGCCTTGCACATGTGTTGAGGTTCTGGTTCAAAGTCCTCTCCTGGCTCCCAGAAGCCCCCAGTATGAGGTTTCTGCAGCTGGAGCCATCTAAGGTGCCCTGATTTAATGCCATCATAATCTCTTTCAAAGACAAAACATAATTTAAAGGGGCTTCTTCATAATGTAAGTGCACCTGTCTTAAAGGTGTTGCTGTACTCATTTTTCATTTAAGAGAAAACTTTTCCCTACCATAAAGAATTTACAATAAAACCAGACATGTTTGCTAAAAGTATCCTCACAGATTTACTTTTTATCAGTAAAGATAATTCCAAGCTTTGTACAAAGCATTTTATTGACTTGCCCTTGTCTTGCATATTGTGTGTTATTAAACCTGAGCGGGCACTGAAGCCTGTAGATGTGTCAGGTGGTCTAGGGGATGAAGAAATTCTGAATATAGCTCTCCTTCTTCGATGAGGAATGTGGCCAAACCAGAATTATTTTCTTGTCACATTAATAATGTTTTAAAGGAAACACACGCCGAGGCTCTGATGGATTTTAATTCTTCACAGAAGAGAGAAGTGTTCTAATTTTTCTCTGTCAGAGAATATTTATGTACTTTCCCTTTTCTCCTAAGACCTTCCTACAGATTTGAAATGACTCTCACTTGCTATTACTCTGAGAAGGAGAAGGGGAAGCAAACAGCTGTCTACCAGAGGCAGATCAGGGTCCTCTAATCTTCCATTTTGTACATACAAGATTAAAGATCTGCTTTGAGTTTTGATTAAGAATGCAAAGTTAAAAGATTAAATACTAGCAAGCCAAATTAAAGAGGTTTAAGTCAATCTCAGAACTCATCGAAGTACCAAATTTTTAAGCTGTCATTACAACACAGGATTAGTGCAAAGCTTCCCTGAACCCTGATTTGATGTCCTTCAGTCAACAACGTTATTCTCCCTGCAGTTTTGTGCTCTCTGAATAAAACCAGCTATTGTCTTGTATTTAGAGCTCAGCTCTCCTAGATCCTCCTTTGATTTTTTTCTTTTTTTTTTCATACATGTGTCCCACTTAATCTAGAAACTTTACATTTTCCTGTGACCTACAGTTTATACTCCAGCAGCAGTGTACTGGTCTGTATTATGCCCCGTCACGAAATGCATTAAAGCTTAGTAAATGTGGCTGTTTTAGAAAAAAGGTCTTAGTCACTTGGATAATTATAGACTATTCCTGTGAGTCCCAAGAAGTAAATAGGTCCTGCCTCTTTTGTATGTTTCAGCCGATTGATTCCAAAGATCCAGGAAGAAGGAAAATGTAATAAGTAACTACAATGAGATGAGGCTAATATGGTTGTCACCGTTAGCTATCTGAAGCTGAGATTTAAAAATCCATAATTGATGTTCACGTCTTTTTGGAACCACAAATCATTTCAGCTGAAATTATTGAAAACCTGGGATGGGGAGAGCAGAAGTCTGGAGAGTGATTATAGCCAGGAATCTGCTAATGCAAATAGCTGCTTTGGTAATAAATTTTACAAACTGTCATAAATGTTATTTAAAGGTTATGCTCTAATGCATTAAAATAAATGTTCCCCTGGTTTTCAGTATAATAAATTAGGTCCTTTTCCATTTTTTATTTATGGAATTTGAGATGTGTCAGCTACATTAAGATTATGCTTTCCAGGATTCTAACCACAAAAGATAACTTAATATCATTACTAAATGCTATATTAATTGAATCTTTAATTTGATGTTATTCCCTCTCGTAAGATAGTATGCCAAGTGATTTATTTCAGAATTTTTGTCTTAAGATTTATAATATGTCATAAGAGTTAAGAAAAACAATGCAGCTTTTTGAACACGCATTATAACTTTCCTATATACCTGTGCGGAACCCCAAACATCAAACTTATATGGTCTTATATTATGTGGTCTACCTTGACTTCAGCAAAGCGTTTGACAAAGTCTCCCACAGCATCCTCACAGCTAAACTGAGGAAGTGTGGTCTAGACTCTCGGGTAGTGAGGTGGACTGTGAACTGGCTAAGGGGAAGAAGCCAAAGAGTTGTGGTCAATGGGGTGGAGTCTGGTTGGAGGCCTGTATCCAGTGGAGTCCCTCAAGGGTCGGTACTGGGACCAGTATAATTCAATATATTCATCGATGACTTGGATGAGGGACTAGAGAGTACTATCAGCAAGTTTGCTGATGACACCAAGCTGGGAGGAGTGGCTGACACACCAGAAGGCTGTGCTGCCATCCAGCGAGACCTGGACAGGCTGGAGGGTTGGGCGGGGACAAATTTAATGAAATATAACAAGGGTAAATGTAGGGTCTTGCATCTGGGTAGGAACAACCCCAGGTTCCAGTATAAGTTGGGGAATGACTTATTAGAGAGCAGTGTAGGGGAAAGGGACCTGGGAGTCTTGGTGGACAGCAGGATGACCATGAGCCAGCACTGTGCCCTTGTGGCCAGGAAGGCCAATGGCATCCTGGGGTGTATTAGAAGGGGGGTGGTTAGTAGGTCAAGAGAGGTTCTCCTTCCCCTCTGCTCTGCCCTGGTGAGACCCCATCTGGAATATTGTGTCCAGTTCTGGGCCCCTCAGTTCAAGAAAGACAGGGAACTGCTGGAGAGAGTCCAGCACAGGGCAACTAGGATGATGAAGGGAGTGGAGCATCTCTCTTATGAGAAAAGGCTGAAGGAGCTGGGGCTCTTTAGTTTGGAGAAGAGGAGACTGAGGGGTGACCTCATTAATGTTTACAAATATCTAAAGGGTGAGTGTCACGAGGATGGAGCCAGGCTCTTCTCGGTGACAACCACTGATAGGACAAGGGGTAATGGGCTGAAACTGGAACATAAGAGGTTCCGCTTAAACTCGAGAAGAAACTTCTTCTCAGTGAGGGTGACGGAACACTGGAACAGGCTGCCCAGAGAGGCTGTGGAGTCTCCTTCTCTGGAGACATTCAAGACCTGCCTGGACATGTTTCTGTGTGGCATAGTCTAGGCATTCCTGTTCTGGCAGGGGGATTGGACTTGATGATCTTTCGAGGTCCCTTCCAATCCCTAACATTCTATGATTCTATGATTCTATGAACTAGGATGATGAAAGGAGTGGAGCATCTCCCTTATGAGTAAAGACTGAAGGAGCTGGGGCTCTTTAGTTTGGAGAAGAGGAGACTGAGGTGTGACCTCATTAATGTTTACAAATATCTAAAGGGTGAGTGTCACGAGGATGGAGCCAGGCTCTTCTCGGTGACAACCACTGATAGGACAAGGGGTAATGGGCTGAAACTGGAACGTAAGAGGTTCCGCTTAAACTCGAGAAGAAACTTCTTCTCAGTGAGGGTGACGGAACACTGGAACAGGCTGCCCAGGGAGGTTGTGGAGTCTCCTTCTCTGGAGACATTCAAGACCCACCTGGACACGTTCCTGTGTAGCATTATCCATGCGTTCCTGCTCTGGCAGGGGGATTGGACTAGATGATCTTTCGAGGTCCCTTCCAATCCCTAACATTCTGTGATTCTGTGATTATATGCTAAATTACTTTTTTTTTTTTTTAAAAAGACAAATTAAAATTTGAGTTCTTTCTTGAAATATAGAGTCTTCATTTGTGTATTAATAAGGATTCTTCTCTGTATGCTCTGTGTCTTGTGATCATTTCTGAGCTTGTTACCCTTAAGGGACATTGAAAAATACTTTTATACAAGTTGCATGAACATACCATACTGTTGCCAGTACCTAGTATCTCTCAGAAATATTCTTCACTATGGTGGAAGACAAGGGATAAATTCCTAGGCTGTGAAAAAAGTTACATTTTCCCCTTGCAATTGTTTTCCACCATCATTTTTTGTAAGCTGCCCACTGGTCTCATTTGTTTTAGACATAATGCATGCAACCTGAAAATCCTTTAATTCAGCAAATAAATTTGAATTAGCTAGGTCTTCTGAAAGAACTTGATATGTTTTGAGTAAAGATGGGGAAAATGAATGCAGAAGAACAAGGAGAATCCTGGAGGAGGGAAAATAGTTACTGCTTACACATTTCTTGGCATCCTGCTGCTGGCAGGCTTGCAGTTATTTTATGTCTGAATTTCCCTTGTTCATGGTTTCACTTACTAGTATTCAAGTTGCAGACAGAAATGGAAAAAGCAAGATGTGATTTCCAACCCACAACAATGGCAGGTAAAGCATTCCCAACAAACTCCATCTCCTGAAAATTCATCTCATGGGTAAGCAGATAAAGATCGAGCAGAGTTTTGGCAAATGTATTAATGCGTTGGTAAAGCTGGGATGCTGTTGACACTTAACATTCTGTGCAAATTTTTTCCTACCATTTGATGGACTTTTTCAAAATGTAGAGTGTAAGAACAGTGATACTGGCTGGACACGGGCCCATCTGGCTGTGTGCGCACTTTGTGCCAGTAGGTAAACTTCTTGGGGCAAATGCTTTGCCATCCTTCCCTTGTTATTCCCTCCCAGGGATCTGTGGGCTATGGGTTTCCTGAGCCCAAGATTGCATGCGAATTTTTCTCCTTAACAGTTTCATGTTCCTTTTGTTTTCTAGATGAAGTGTACATTTGACATGCTAGTGAGCTTCACTAGTCAGTTTAAGTGCCTCCCTGCAAATAATCATTCTCCTTATTTTACTTTTACGTCTACCTGTTCAATTCCTCTGATACCCTTAAATGTTCATATTATGAAAAAGGAAGAATAACAGGTTTCTTACTCACAATTTCCATTTTATCTCTCTTTATTTTACCTCGTAAGCTCTGCCGTATATCCATTTCCAGACATGGTGATCAGAACTGCATTCCTTGTTTAAGATGTGTATTTACATATTGGTGAAGTATACTTTCTGTTTTATTCTTTATTTCCAATCTTTTTTAACCTCCTGTTTGTTGTTTTGACCAGCACTGAGCACAGAGATGTTTCAAAAAAATCTATCTACTGTGGATCTGGGGTTTTTTTCCTTAGTGATACACAACTAGTTTATAGCTCGTTAGTGTGTGTGGTCAATTAAGGTTGTTTTTCCCTATATGCATCACTGTGCTTTAACAACATTGAATTTAAGCTGCCTATTTTACCATCCAGCTGCTCAGTCTTCTTCTGCAACTCTTCATAGACTATTTTATCTTTTTACTGTGCTGAATTATTACCATCAGCAATCTTTATCCTATGGCCTACTTTATTTTCCAGATAATTTATGAGCATGTTGAACACAGAGGTGGCTCCTCTGTCCCCTGAAAAGGGGCTTGTGGGAACTTTCTTTGTGGTGAATACTAATAATCCCTGCCTTTTATTTCCCATCTCTTAACTTGATATTAGTCTGTGAGAGGACTTATTTCTCACAAAGACCTTTGTTCAGATAATGTTACACAAACCCATTTTGGAACCCCCAGTATGGTTCATTCAGAGCCACATGCTTGGCTCCGAGGAACAAGTTTGCAACCTTCCTCCTCTGGTCATACTGCCCCTTCTCAACATATCACTAAAATTTCTTTTAATTCTTCCCTTGTTGTAATCTCAACAAATCTGATCTCTATGAGAACCAGAAACACTAAACTGCAACTCCCTATGTCTTCCCATAGCTCTTTTCAGAGATCGTCACCACTTCCCTTTTCTCTGATGCTCATGTGATAGGAGACACAACACACTTGACTACTTCAAGAATTAATATTTGAGATTCTTAAACCCTGAACCAAAACTGTCTTGTCATGAATTGTTACTATTTGTTTTATTTATTCTACAATTCTTCTACTGGTGCTTCTTTTCAGAAGCTTCTAAAGCTGACTTTATGACTGGAAGCTGAAGCAGTGAAAACAGATGTAAAGAATTGATCTAGAATTTCTGCTTCGGCTTTAACTTCCTTATGTGTTTTTCTTGTATCTATTTAATTTCCAGGGTCTACAAGCTGGTTGATTTTCCACATATGAAAAGTCTGATTTTTTTTTTTTTTTAATTTGGATGTAGTCTTTTTCTTATTATGACTTTATAACTAGGTAAAATTAAAGCTCCTCTCTATTTTCCTTTTCTTGGAAATTGTTTCCACTTCTGGGAGGATGCCTTTTTACCATTAAGAGCTTTCTTTCCTTTGCTGTTTGACCGTATCAGCATTTTCATCGATCATTTTAGAATCATTTTTGATACATGGTATGCTTACATTTGAAGCCTCTGATATACCATCCTCGTATGCTCTCAAATCACCTGCAAGCATTTGGGCCCTTTAGGTGCTGGTTTTAATTTTTTATCTGTCTGACATGTAGTTTCTGATGTGCTTATGTTTCTGGTGGACCCTGGAAGGCCCCAGAGAGGTTGCAGGATTTATGCTGTGGCATCTGTCAGTTTTCCTGTGTGTAGCCAGCATGGAGCAAGGTTGTGGTGCAGACAGGGTTGGGGTGTCCTGCCCTGCTGTCAAGGTTTGGGGCTGGGCTGGCCACTAAGCACTGGCAGATGCTCTCTAACGCCTCTCCCTCCCCAAACAGAAAGGGAAAGGGAATGCGGCAAAGAGACTTATGGATTGGAAAAGAAAGGTAGAACAGCTTTAATGAAAACAATAATAGTACTAATAACAAAATAATGAAAATAATCAAAATATATGGAAACGTATACAAGCCCAATATTGAACCTACCCCCCACAATGGCAATCACCACTGATGTTGCAGAGCAGGCAGCCGCTGTGAGTGTCCCGGACTGGATGCAGCAGCAGATGGGAACCAGATTTAGGAGCTGGATTCAGGACTTCAGGGATTGGGATTGAGGGCAGAGGAACACACAGAGTCCTCCTTGAACACAGGCCATTGAAGAAGAAGGCTTAACCCTTGTGAACTCTCAGATTTACTGAATATGGTGTATATGGAATGGAATAATGGTCAGTTTTGGGTCCCCTGTCCTGCCCACTCCTTCCCAGAGGCATGACTTTTTACTTACCTGCAGAAACACAGTATGTTACACAAGATTTAGCCATGATCTTGGTCACTATAGTAATAAGTATCAGCAAGAGCCTTTCTGCATCCCAGTCCCAGGCAGTGACTGTAAACATCAGGTGTTATCACTGCCAGTAGCACGCACTGTCTGCAAAAACATGCTGCTGACTTCAGAACGTGCAGCCTTTCAGAGAAGACTGTGTAGCTTAGGTGTGGAAGCAACACATTGGTTAAAACTTTGCAACTGATTCAGTGTTTCCTGGCTGTCTGAGTTTTGTATATGAACTCTGCTCCCCCAGGAAAGAGGTGGCTCCTCTCTCATCTGTAAAGGGAAGAAACAACTGCACAGGATGCCCCTTAGGCCTTTGGCAGCTGCAGGCTTCAACACAGAAGCAATTGAGGTGAAACTCTGGCTACAGTGAAGCCAACATTCCCACAGTCTTACTGAGAATTTGTTAAGGTGTCTAAAAAGGGTGCAGGACACTGGCTGTTTCTTTGCACATTTTCTTTTTTCATGCATGGAAAATTCAGACATTAGTAATGAAAATAGGAAATAAACTGTGGAAAGGGATCTGATTGTGCCTTGTTATCCATCCTTACTCAAAGAAGGATTCACAATTCAGAACAAGAAAGACCTTCTGAGCTGTTCTCTGTATTTCTGATACAAAATCTTTACTGTATCGATGAGTAGAGACTGAGGAATCCTGCGATTTCTTCAGAGAGCAAGATCACTGGATGTCTCTGCTTAGCTGTCCTTAAACAATCAATGTCCCCATGGTGACTTGGCCTACCGAGTTCCAGCTCCCTCCAACCACACCTCTAGGGTCTCTTTGACTCAACCCTAACCCTAATTCTAAACCTAATAATAATCCTAACCCTACTTTCCGTCTCAGTCTAGGACTAAGAACCTACCTCTGGTCCCCACCACAAGTGTGCTTTCAGGACCACTGTGACAGGGACATTCAATTTATTATCTGACAATTACGGTAAACTGTTGAAGGACATAAGAGGAAATAAGCTACAATTAAAAGTTAATTGAGAAAGAACAGCACAAACTGATTACTTGTCCCTGAACCTCACTTGTGAGGATCAAAAGTGAGAATGACTCCTGCATGAGTAGCGGGTGAGGAGGCCCCGGAATGATGTTACAGATGTCCTACAGGATCGTGACTAACATGGGAGGGTCAGAGACTATTCAACATCTTTTCTATGGGCCATCATATGAAGTTAGTAGGGACCAAGGTAGTTTGGTCTTCTTGCTGAAATGATACGTACAGATGCTAAAAGGTTACACTGAAAGAGACCATGGACAAGTGCTTTGAGAAATATCTCTCTGTGGAAGTCTGCTGTACAACTGCATCTAGATTAGGAAGTTTCCTAGCTTTAAATAATGAGAAAGAGTTTATTGAGAGAGTTTTAGGAGCAGTACCGTGCATTCTTATCACCTGACATCTGCTTATGACTGCTATTGGAGACAGTATGTTATATGGGCTTTTGATCTGATTCTGTGTAGCTGCTTTTATGTTCCTACCATTTCTGGGCTAGACATGTCATGTTGTCTGTAGGACATCACTTTCTTACTATTACGATTTCTGTTTTGTTTGGCTATCTGAAGACAGAGGAGATATTGCTAAGGCTAAGGCATAATGATGAGTGGTGCCATAATGCTGTGTCAGTTGATGGGCAGCACTGGGGGGAAGCTGGAGGCTCAGTTTCATCCTGGTTATTCCTAAGGCAGAAAAAAAGTGCTGCAGTGTGGTCCACAGACTCCAGTATGTTTATCTTAAGAATAAAGTAAATTAATTCATTTGAATCAAATATTTATCATGTGTATTCAGAAATTACTATAATTTATATAGCTCTCTTCATTCACACATCTTGATGCTTCTGATGATAATTGCGAGGTTTTGAAATCCATTTGTCTGAGCATTATTTGCTACATTGGGCTGTCACAAAGCTTTATCTACAGTATGGACTATGAAGACACGAAAATTACAGCTTACATCTCTGCAGTATAAACTTGGCCAATGGATGTCAGAGTCAAATACTCTGCCCAGGTTCTTTTAGATAATCCACACAAAGAAGATTTATATCAAATCTAGTTATTATCAATGTCTTTATTACCAAATTTACTTAATGTAAAATTACTTATTTGGTTCATTTGGTGTTCACAGAATCACAGAATCACAGAATGTCAGGGATTGGAAGGGACCTCGAAAGATCATCAAGTCCAATCCCCCTGCCAGAGCAGGAATGCCTAGACTATGCCACACAGAAACGTGTCCAGGCAGGTCTTGAATGTCTCCAGAGAAGGAGACTCCACAACCTCCCTGGGCAGCCTGTTCCAGTGTTCCGTCACCCTCACTGAGAAGAAGTTTCTTCTCGAGTTTAAGCAGAACCTCTTATGTTCCAGTTTCAGCCCATTACCCCTTGTCCTATCAGTGGTTGTCACCGAGAAGAGCCTGGCTCCATCCTCGTGACACTCACCCTTGATATATTTGTAAACATTAATGAGGTCACCCCTCAGCCTCCTCTTCTCCAAACTAAAGAACCCCAGCTCCCTCAGTCTTTTCTCATAAGGGAGATGCTCCGCTCCCTTCATCATCCTAGTTGGCCTGTGCCGGACTCTCTCCGGCAGTTCCCTGTCCTTCTTGAACTGAGGGGCCCAGAACTGGACACAATATTCCAGATGGGGTCTCACCAGGGCAAAGGGGAAGGAGAACCTCTCTCGACCTACTAACCACCCCCCTTCTAATACACCCCAGGATGCCATTGGCCTTCCTGGCCACAAGGGCACAGTGCTGGCTCATGGTCATCCTGCTGTCCACCAAGACTCCCAGGTCCCTTTCCCCTACACTGCTCTCTAATAAGTCATTCCCCAACTTATACTGGAACCTGGGGTTGTTCCTACCCAGATGCAAGACTCTACATTTACCCTTGTTATATTTCATTAAATTTTTCCCCACCCAACTCTCCAGCCTGTCCAGGTCTCGCTGGATGGCAGCACAGCCTTCTGGTGTGTCAGCCACTCCTCCCAGCTTGGTGTCATCAGCAAACTTGCTGATAGTACTCTCTAGTCCCTCATCCAAGTCATCGATGAATATATTGAATTATACTGGTCCCAGTACCGACCCTTGAGGGACTCCACTGGATCCAGGCCTCCAACCAGACTCCACCCCATTGACCACAACTCTTTGGCTTCTTCCCCTTAGCCAGTTCACAGTCCACCTCACTACCCGAGAGTCTAGACCACACTTCCTCAGTTTAGCAGCAAGGATGCTGTGGGAGACTGTGTCAAATGCTTTACTGAAGTCAAGGTAGACCACATCCACGGCTCTGCCATCATCTATCCACCTTGTTATATCCTCATAAAAGGCTATGAGGTTAGTCAAGCACGACTTCCCCTTGGTGAAGCCATGTTGACTGTCTCTAATGACCCTCTTATCCCTGATATGCCTTGAGATGGCACCAAGGATAAGTCGTTCCATCACTTTCCCAGGGATGGAGGTGAGGCTGAGCAGTCTATAGTTTCCCGGGTCTTCCTTCTTGCCCTTTTTGAAGACTGGAGTGACATTTGCTTCCCTCCAGTCCTCAGGCACCTCTCCCGTCTCCCAAGACTTGGTAAAGATGATGGAGGGTGGTCTAGCAATGACATCAGCCAGCTCCCTCAGCACCCGTGAATGCATCCCATCTGGACCCATGGATTTATGGATGTCCAGATTGCTTAATTGGTCCCTAACCCAGTCCTCATCGACTAAAGCAAACTCCTCCACTGCCCTGACTTCCTCTGGGGCCTCAGGGGAACGGGGCTCCTCAGGACAGCCTCTGGCAGACTAGACAGAGACAAAGAAGGCATTCAGTAACTCTGCCTTCTCTGTATCTTCTGCCACCAAGGCACCCACCTCATTCATCAGTGGGCCTACATTGTCTCTGGTGTTAGTTTTATCTGCCACGTTATATGAGATTTTAGTCCAGTATAGTGATACAGCAATGTACTGAAATCACAATGAAAGCATAATATGGCTGTTGCAATGTACAGTTGAATCACAATACAAATGTGATTCCCATTCCCAGTCTCTCTATGCTTACTATGACTTCACTGGGCATCTCCAGGTGCTGGGAAGAAATATAGAAGCCAGCTCAATTCACTGTTCTCTTCCAAATCTGCTTTATTAGTTGTCTGGTTTCTATACTTTATGTAGTTCTGAGCCACATACACTATCCCTGCCTCATGCTGGGCTGACTGGCTGAGGACCATATTGTTCTTTGTTGTCTCAGGGAACCTGATGACTCATTGGTACAGTTGTCTTACCTAAAACTGAGGTTGTCCCCCAGTCTTCCTGGTGTTTCAATAAACTCAGCCGTCTTTATGATATATTATTCCCTCAGCTCATTGTTTTGTTTGGGGGAGGGAGGTGTGCTGGATGGTTGGTTGGTTGGTTGGTTGTTTTTCCCTTCTTCTCTGAGTTCTCTTCCACTGTGGGGTCAGTCACAGTGGACTAGCTGAGTGGTGAAAGCAAAGGCCTTGAGTTTCTTTTTCAAAAAGCAGTTTACAAGTGTAGTTCTTATTAGTATATTTTTAATGTTAGGAAACCATATTAAAATTGAGCTTTTAGTCATATTGGATTATTTTATTAATTGCACAAAATGTACAATTCAGCCGTTGCATTGTGCTAGTTCTTTCAAGTGCATTAGAACCCTCAATGCTGCTGGGCACTAGAGGTCTCTTATTTACTTGTTTTTAAAAGACTACTGGTTCATTTGTATTCTGAGTACAGTACCCATTACACTTGCTTGCTACTTTATTATTAGAGGTACATCACATGCCGTAGACCAAAAAATATTAACACAAATTAAAAGCCCTAGTTATTGCGTATTGCTCTTTCCTATGCAAGCAGCAGCACCACTTCAATATGAGGAACAAAGGATAAAAAGCTTAAGAAAAGAAAAAAGATACAGGACAAAGCAGCTTTTTATTATTTATTATGCCTTTGGGAAGTGTAGTCAAAAGTTCTTTTCCTTAAGTGGTAGCACAGTGCTGAGCATTTGAGCCTGGACAGACTGTTTTATGTAATTGAGTATATAACTATTCTTTTTGGTACATTAAGAGCAAAAGAATTATTGAAGAACTTATACATAAAAGCATATATTTTTGTCTTATAAATATGTTTCCAATTCATTTCTGTTTATGAAAGATCTAGGGTGTTCAAAATGCGGCAATACAAGTGAAAAATACACATTTGGAATAAATCCTCTGGCATTCTGAGGTATACATTTGCTGTGACTTTTATGATGTGCTTGACATTTTCCTTCTGCCCAGCAACAGTTTGTTACAGGCTTTACAACAAGAAAGACTGTCAGTGGGAGGTTATCAGACGCTAGAAGTGCTACTGCTGGAAGATGTCATCTGTAGATATTGCTTACATTTCTTGCCTTTATCTGTGTTTTCCTCCTCTGTTTCCCCTGGGGGAAGATAGAAAATCGATTAAAATTGATTAAGCTAATGAGTTTTGGAAAAAGTGCTGAAATACGCATTTTCCATAAAACCACAAATGAAATAACTGCTGGCTATGGTCTATCAGCAGGACTCTTAAGGTAGAAATGCTCGGATGCAATAGCTTTCTTGGTTGTTACAGGATGAAATCCTCGCATTTCGTCTGTGGCACCTTTCATTGTGAAATCTCATAACTTCATGCTAACACTAATGATTGAAGCAACAAAGTTTAAACAGTCACTTCAGCATGAGTTTTCATCTTTTCCAGAGGGAGCATCTGAGGTACTCAAACCCCACAGCACTCGCTCCCCTGCAGGGAGCTTTTTGTAAGGGTGAATTTATAATCTGGACACTCTCTCTCTCAGAGCTACCATCCCTGATTCCCACTTAAAGTCTTTCTTTTTCAAAGCTTGGCTTGATTCACTGAAACATCTGAAAACACCTTTAAGTCCAGAGCCCAGCAGCAGCCCAGCCCAGCCCAGCCCAATCCAAGAGTGAAGCCTTCATCCCTGGCAGGGGTTCCAAGACCCAATTGTACAAAGCCCTGAGCAACCTGCTCTGATCTCAGAGCTGACTCTGCTTTGGATAGGTAGGACCAAAGAACTCCCAGACTTCCCTGCCACTCAAATTATCTATGATGCTCCCAGAGCTCTGCTGAGCTCCAGAGATGGCAGTGAGGACCATTCCTCCACCTGCTCGTGGTGGATGCAGAGCTGGCTGGGTGCTCTGGAATCACAGTATGTCTTAGGTTGGAAGGGACATTAGAGATCATCTGATCCAACCTCCCTGCCATGGGTAGGGATATCCTTAACTAGACCAGGTTACTCAAGGCCTCATTCAACCTGGCCTTGAACATCTCCAGGGAGGGGGCATCCACAACCTCCCTGGGCAACCTATTCTAGACTCTTGCCACCCTTGTACTGAAGAATTTCTTCCTAAGATCCAATCTAAACCTATTTTCCTTCAATTTAAATCTGTTTCCCCTTGTCCATGGGCACAAGGTGTCAGTCTCTGCCTCTCCATCTGCAATGCTGCACTTCTCTCTGGCTGCCTGGTTTGGAGGCAAGGACAAAAAAAAAAGTGAGGTAACAGCGGAGGCATCCTGTCTTGGGCATAGTTGTCCTGCAGTGGATGACCATAGTCCAGGACAGAGTAACCTGGGCTGATTTTTCAGCATTGGATTACATTTACTCTCTGTCCCTATGTATTGGTTTTTAAAAGGGTGATAAATTACACCTGCTTACTTTAGGAATGAAGAGTTGTTATTAAATTGCTATATAACGTCTTGAATGTGTTATTTAAAAATAAGGTCAGAAATGAGCTCAGAATAAATACAAGGTAAAAATTTTTTTTTTCCATCTTGCAAATATTTGTGTTTCTGGCTGCTTTTGCCCTTCTGCATCAGAGCTACCTAAAGCTGAGAAAATAGAGCTACCAGCCTCAGCATTCCCCAAGCCTGGCAACTGTTATCTCTGTTGGACCCATCTCAAATCTTTCTGGGAACGGGGCCCTGCAGGAAGCCCAATGCCGGAAGGCAGCCAGATGTGCACATGGATGGCAGGTTTATGCCACCTGTGTACCCCACCAGTGCAGGGGCTCCAAACCACAGCCCATCCATGGATGGGTTCTGAAACCCCCCCTGAAATGATACCTAGCTGACTGTGTGGCAGGAAAGCTGGAGGCTGAGTGGGAGTTCTGGGCAGCAGCCGCCTCCCTACCAGTACCTGGGCATGAGTTTGAACATGAGCTTAAATCACACGTCCCCAGGGCATGCTGAACATTCACCTCCCAGGCTGTTGATGACCTTGCAGTAGGGCTGCATCTCCCTCTTTGGGCAGAAATGGAATTATGGATGAGGAAGCCCACCCTGCAACATTTGGAAGTAAAAGAAATGGGAGACATTCAGTGGAAAGGCCAGTATTGACAAGATATATCCATTTTATCTTCTCTGAAAACTACAGATGCTACTAATCTCTGTCTGATACCACTAATGAAAGATGACTGATCAATTATCCGAGACTGTGCTCTGGGATGCTGACATTGTTTGCTGTTCGTAGTACTTAGAGCATTAATTTCAGAGGCCTGTATTTGTGACTCACTGAATTTGTAGCCGCATTACAAGTCTCATCACGTATTTCCAGTTACACTAAATTACTATTATTTCCTCCTCTTCCTTCCCCCACTCAACCGTTGTTGTTTAATTAACCATAACGTGCTACTCTTCAGTGGGTGTTTGTTTATAGCTAGATAAATGTCAGTAATGTGCTGTAGTGTAAAGCCCTTTAACTGGGCATAGTCAGGTTCTTTTAACTACTGCTATTACTACTACTATTACTACTACATTTGTAAATAAGCTGCCTTAAAATCTATTTTTCTGATAATTTTTATCAATATTCCATTACTATTTTAAAAAAAACATGCGGTTCAAATTGGAAGTGAAACCTTAATCCCATACTGAAACCATATGTGATGAGAAAAGAAGATTATGTGGATTTCTTATAATATATTATGAAGAGGTTTAGTTCCCTAGAAATTCGGATCACTTCTGCATTTCTTGTCTTTTTATTTTCCATCTTTTCCTTTCCTCTTAAGCCTCTGAGAAAACATAAGCAAAATAGGTTCATCACCAGCAAAATACAAGGAAAAAAGATGTAGAGTTATCACTTTGATTTCTGATGTCTGTGTTCAGTTCCTCCAAGGTACGTTTAATATCTTGAATAGAAAAAATTTGCTTTGCCAAATGTACCTTTGGAGCACTGCTCCCTAAATCTTCTGTAAGAATTTCTCAAAAATCATCTTTGATATAATTTCGTGTAAGAAATACCTGATTTCATTCTGCACATGTGGAATAAAGTGGATAGTTAATAGATATTCAGGGTACAAGACGTCCTAATATCTGCTCTTTCTTTTGACAGGGTCTGTTGCAATAGGACAAGGGCTAATGTTTTTGGACTAAAAGAGAGTAGATTTAGATTATATATAAGAAAGAAATTTCCTGCTACAAGGATGGTAAAACACAGGAACAGGTTGCCCAGAGAGGTGGTGGAGGTTCCATCCCTGAAGACATTCAAAGTCAAGCTGGATGGGGCTCTGAGTAACCTGATCTAGCTAAGGATGTCCCTGCTCACTGCAGGGGGTTGGATTAGATGACCTTTAGATGTCCCTTCTAACCCAAAATATTCTGTGATTCTATGATTCTATGATTCTTCATCAGTAGGAGTACAATGGACTAGGTTTGCAATTTCCTCCCTTCCCTAAATTCTACAGACGTGAGACACAGATCCTGGGTATACAGCCCAGTCCAGTGCCTAGAACAAAGACACTCCTGCTTAAACAGAAAAAAAAAAAAAATGGAAAGAAAGAAAAGTAAGAGACAGAGAGGAAGGTTGAGAACCTCGGCAAAGACAGAATAGAATTTTGATGGTCTGAGACACTGCATTACATTTTACCCTACAGTAAATCAATAGATTTTCCTTTTCAGGTTGCCCAAAGTGCTGCTGGCCATCTTGTCCAAACACACACACACCACGTCCGCCTCCTGTGGGCCTCAAAGACTGCTTATGGCTGGGCTGAAAGTCAGGTTCAAAGCACGGCCCTACTCTGAAGAGCTCCGGACACGGTGCATTTGTCAGTGAAAATCCAAAGCTTACATCAGCTTGAGCACAATGACAGCAGTGCATTCCGACCCCGTCGAGCAATTAGGATCAGCCTTGTTGTGAGCACTGGTGGAGGGGGGCTGGCTCAGAGGCAGAGGTGCTGATCTGGGGGGGTCTGTGCTCCAGTCTAGCAGTGGGGCTGTCCTGTACAATGAATGTGCACCTAAGAGAATGGCCAGGCCAGGGCTGGAGCTGGAAACATCTCAGATCCTGTATTAGTGGGGTTGGTAGTTGGGATAAATCATGGATGAAGCATCTCCAAGCACAAGGCTCCAAAGTGCTACTTTTTTCTTTAATTTCTTAAAAACTGAATTTTCAAGGGTGAGTTTGCTTTGGAACAAAGGCAATTGCTATATGTCTGTTTATAAGCTGGTGTTCTGTTTCACTGTTGTGTATTTCTACCTGACTTGGCAGGATTGCAGAGCTGAGGAATATGGACATCAAAATCAATTTGTCTGGACAAGTCATCTCTAATTGTGCTGTAATGCTCACCCAGACTTGTCCCCTGCTATGAAAACATGCTGAGGGCATTTCTACCTTGCTGAACGGCTGCAGCAGAGCAACTCATAACTGTCAGAGTGCTGTACGGTGCTATGGGGCCAGGCTGACTGGGAGCTGGCTCAGGAAATTCCCAAATTAGAGTCCAGAACAGCTTCTGTATTCCTAAATGACTGCTGTATTTTGTGGATATTTTGTGAATATTTTGTATTTTCATAGAATCATAGAATGGCCTAGGCTGGAACGGACCTTAGAGATCAACTAATCCAACCTCCCTGTCATGGGCAGGGACGCCTCTCAACTAGATCAGGCAACACATGAGGACCGAGTGGGAATCGAACTCGTGACCTTTGGTGTTTCAGCACCACGCTCAACCAAGTGAGCTTAATTTTGTTTAAACATATCACTGTTCTACTAACTGTAGACTAAACCGGAAGATTTATTGCCTGCACTGTCTTACTTGGGACCCTCTGCTAAGATTGGATATCGATGTCTTTTTTGTATAGAAGGTTTCCAGTTCCCATTTTATTACTAGAAGCCACAGACATTCACTGTGGGGGAGAAATTTCTTTTCTTAAAAACTTAAAATTTAAATGGGAAGTGAACACTAAAACAAGATGAATGTTAGCCGATATCACAGGAAGAAATCATGACTTGCCCAGTGTCACTTGGAAAGCATGTGGTAGAACTTGCTGTTGAAGCCAAACCCATCATGTGCTTTTCACAATATCCTTTTTCTTCTCTTGGTTTGGTTTGTTTACATGGTGGCAGACTGCATGTTTTGAGCCTGGAGAGGAAAAGTGCGTTTGTGATTTATCTTGTAACAGTATTTTTGAAGACTAGACTTTACACAGGGAAGTGGGGAGTGATTCATTAAAGGAATTCAGATGATAGGGTGAGGATGGTCACATGAATAATGTTGACAAATGGGTGTTAAAGAGAGAAAATACCTTCTAATATTTGAAGCAGAGCTTCAGTCACTGAGTAACGTGATCAAATCTTTTTCCAGCGTCTTTGTAGCCATAAACAGCGAACATCCCCCAAACGGCAAAGTGTTCTGTCAAGTGCTGCTTGATTTTAAAATAAAAGACTCCCTGTTAGTATTTTGGGAGGAGGAGAGGAGAGTTAGTGCTGTTCTGGCTATCATGAGCTAAGAACATTAGCCAGGTGTCTGCTTGGGAAGGAGATGATGTCTTTTACTAGGTAAATTGTTACAGCTGTGAAAAGCAAAACCATCTTCTGATGCACACTGTGTTCTTTGTTGAAGTGAAAACAGCCAGTTTCAAAGTAAAACACAAACTGGGAACAATTGCTCTGAGTTTAATTAGAGGTGTTGATGGTTAGGTTGTCTGAGAGAGACAGTAAGAAGTAAGAGGTAAGTGAGGATTTTAGTACCAGGAAAGGTAGCTAAGGAAAGAGGAGGAGAAAGTTATCGCTTTTAGAACATAGAGGGGCTAAGGACTGACTTTGCTGAACTGTGGTATTCTCTGAAATCACAGGGGCAGAGTTGCCCCTAAAGGAGCCAAATCTTTTAATCTTACAAGAAACTACTGAGTTTTTAGTTATTTAGTTTTTTTTTATTTAAAAAAAACAGGTTTGGATTTCCTTTTCTTTTATTTTCTTCTTTCCTTTGTCTTTCCCTTCACCTCATACCTTTCAGCTACAGCAAGATGAAAGATGACTACGCATTCTCCCTGGATTTTAGAAAAGTTCTCTTCTCCTCCCACCTCTTTCCTACCTGCATCTCTTAAAAATTCTCCACCCTCAGGAAAAGTGTTCACACAAGAGAGAAGCTTGGAAGAAAGAAAGAGAGAAAGAATATTTAAAAATTAAATTTCTCTGAAAATTATTTTTTTAACAGCTGGAAAAAACATCTAATCAAAAAAGTTGGTTTTAAGACCTCAGCTAACGCTGGTACAATAAGTAGTGGGTGAAAGTGAAGCACATGCATGTTTAGAGCCGTGCATGCACACAATGACTGTGCATTTCACAGCTGAATCAATTGCCATATTCCAGCATAGATTAGGCACATCTGAGGGTAGTGTCTTCTATGGGCTGTTCTTTTATTAGTAGGTGTAATAACAATTACATGTTCAAAGCGAGGTTGGATGAGGTCTTGAGAAACCTGGTCTAGTTGAGAGTCACCCCTGCCCATGGAAGGGAGGTTGGATTAGATGATCTCTAAGGTCCCTTCCAAACCAAGACATTCTATGATTGTATGATTCTAAGATTATATGATTCTATCGTTATCTTTGGGCATGTTAGTTATGCTTTTGTCCTTATTATTTAAGGATTTAAATGAGGAGAAGACAAATGAGTTTGGAAATTCCTGAAATTGCCATTCTTAACTATGGTTCTTGACACAGATGTCTTATGCGACCTTGATCAAATTGCTTAACACCTAACACCTCGGAAATGGGTGACTTTATGTAAATTAGTGGTAATAGATTTCTCTTTTCTTTCACTTACAGTTTCTATTTTGAGTGAATGGGAAGTGTCGTCTGCTTACTTTGATTCTGTATGTTACTCATGAGTAGTGCTTAGCATAATGTGACCTGACTCCAGTTGAAGCCCTTGGTAGTCTCAGGCTACTATGAAGACTGGGGACTGGACAGTTCGATCTAGACAATGCAGTAAGTGATGAGTACTGGAAAACCTGATATGAGTGACAACTGCATTTTAATTCTCTTTGAGAAAGTCTTTTTTAATGCATACCTATCTTAATAAAAAGTTGTAAATTCATTCTTCTGCCTGAGCTAGAGCAATATGAAGGTTCAAGGTACCAAATTTCTAAAAGGCTGTTACGACTCACAGTCTATCTGATCTAGCCAAACTAAGACAGAAAATCTCAGGAGGAATTATCTTCCATTAAATTTGTAGATCTTTCTTTTTTAACTTTATACCAACTAAAACCAGCACAAGCCTCTCAAAGTTTATGGAAAATCACATAACTATCAATAATTATTACCTCTGAGACTTTCATGTAACTGTAGAAACCGACAGTGCCGCATCAGCTATTTTTAGATCCTTCTTGAGTCATTTGTTGAGTGGTGAAATCAAACTTTACCTCACCTCTTATGTTAGTGGAAACACTCCTTCAAAATCTCCACTTTTGTCTCAGCACAATTACCATTGCAAACTTTTTTATTTCCTCAGTTTCTCTAGAGTGAAGATCTTGCAGATCAGTTTGGTACATGGAGTTAGAGGTGGAATCACAGAATCATAGAATGGCCTAGGTTGGAAGGGACCTTAGAGATCATCTAATCCAATTCCTCTGCCATGGGCAGGGATGCCTCTCACTTAGACCAGGTTGCTCAAGGTCTCATCCAACATGGCCTTGAACATCTCCAGGGAGCGGGCATCCACAACCTCTCTGGGCAATCTATTACAGAGTCTTGCCACCCTCACACTGATGAATTTCTTCCTCAGATCCAGTCAAAACCTACTCTCCTCTGATTTAAATCTACTTCCCCTTGTCCTATTGCTGGTCACACTTGTAAAAAGTCCCTCCCCAGCCTTCCTGTAGGTTCCCTTCAGGTACTGGAAGGCAGTTTTAAGTTCCCCCCGGAGTCTTCTGTTTTCTGAGATGAACAATCCCAGCTTCCTCAGCCTGTCCTTGTAGCAGAAGTACTTCGGCCCCTGGATCATCTTTGTGGCCTCCTCTGAACTCGTTCCAACAGATTTATGTCCCCCTTATGACGGGACACCAGAACTGGAAGGGGCAGGAACTGAATAAAAGTGAAGAATTCTTGGCTTGTAACAGTTCAAAAAATATCTGGCCTTGGCAATATGTTTTGCAATCAGCATTAAGGCTGAAATGCCTTATTTGGAAAAGTGGAGATAGTTGCCTCCATATATTGCTTTTCATAAGCAGAGTGAGGTTGATGTTATCTTCCTCTCTTCCTGTGGACCTGCCTTAGTTTATAGTATTAGATTTCTGAACCAGGCACCTTATTTCTTCTTCTCCATCTGCTGTTGATCTAATCAACAGCAACAGGAAAAAGTCACAGTTTCTTTCTTGCTCTTATATCCTAAGGAAAACTCTTATGAAATCACTATTGTTCCTTTGTCTCCCTCAGAAGTCGACTACCCTGAGACATTTAGGATGATTTGCACAGTTGGAGTGCCACAATGAATGGCTACAGGCTCTTTAGAAAAGATAGACAAGGAAAGAGAGGTGGCGGGGTGGTGTTATCTGTTAAGGAGTGCTTTGGCTGCCTAGAATTCAATGTCAGGCACACCAAGGTGGAGTGTTTATGGATAAGGATAAAGGGGAAGACCAATGAGGCTGATATCCTAGTGGGAGTCTGCTACAGACCACCTGACCAGGATGAAGACACTGATGAGGCATTCTTTCAACAACTTGGAGATGTCTCGTGTTCACTAGCCTTGGTTCTCGTGGGGGACTTCAATTTACCAGATATCTGCTAGAAGTATGACACAGCAGAAAGAAGGCAGTCCAGGAGGTTTCTAGAATGTATGGATGACAACTTCCTGTTGCAGCTGGTCAGTGAGACTAACAGGGATAGTGCCCTGATAGACCTATTGTTTACAAACAGGGAAGGGCTGGTGGAAGATGTAGTGGTCGGAGGTCGCCTTGGCCACAGCGACCATGATATGATAGAATTCTCAATATCTGGTAAGGTTAGGAGGGTTGTCAACAAAACCTCTACCTTGGACTTCTGGAGGGCCGACTTTGGACTATTCAGGATGCTGGGTTGAAGAATCTCTTGGGAGTCAGGTCTTAAAAACAAAGGGGCCCAGGAAGGCTGGGCTTACTTTATGAATGAAATTATGAAGGCACAGGAGCAAGCTGTCCCTGTGCTCCACAAAATGAGCCATCGGGGAAGAAGACCAATGTAGTTGAGCAGGACACTTTCACAAGAACTCAGGATAAAAAAAAAGTGTATCAACTCTGGAAAAAGGGGCAGGTGAATCAGGAAGTGTTTAAGGATGTTGTAAGATCATGCAGAAAGAGAATTAGAGAAGTGAAAGCTCAGTTACAACTTAATTTGGCCATCTCAGTAAATGATAATAAAAAGTGCTTTTATAAATACATTAATAACAGAAGGAGGGTCAGGGAAATTCTCCGTTCCTAATTGGATGAGGGCGGGAACATAGTAATGGAAGATAAGGAAAAGGCTGAGGTACTTAATACCTTCTTTGACTCAGTCTTTAACAAGAAGACTGGCTGCCCTCAGGCAGGGCAACTGGGCTCCTGAGTTGGTAGACAGGGGTGAGGAACAGAATACCCCTCCCGTAATCCAGGAGGAAGTAGTTAGTGACCTGCTGTGCCACTTAGTTCCCAACAAGTCCATGGGTCCAGATGGGATTCATCCTAGACTGCTGAGAGAGCTGTCAGAAGAACTGGCAAAGCCACTCTGTATCATTTATCATCAATCCTGGCTAACTGGGGAGGTCCCAGATGACTGGAGGCTGGCCAACGTGATGCCCATCCATAAGAAGGGCCAGAAGGAAGATCCAGGGAACTCTAGGCCTGTCAGCCTGACCTCGGTGTCTGGCAAGGTTATGGAGCAAATCATCCTGAGTGCCATCAAGCGGCATGTAGAAGACAACCAGGGGATCAGGCCCAGACAACACGGGTTTAGGAAAGGAAGGTCCTGCCTGACCAATCTCATCTCCTTCTATGACTGGGTGACCCAAGTAGTGGATGAGAAGAAGGCTGTGGATGTAGTCTACCTCGACTTAGCAAAGCCTTTGACACAGTCTCCCACAACATCCTCCTGCAAAAGCTGGCATCCCACAGCTTGGATGGATGCACCCTTCATTGGGTAAAAAACTGGTTGGATAACCGGGCCCAGAGAGCGGTGGTGAATTGTGCTGCATCCAGTTGGCGTCCAGTCACCAGTGGTGTCCCCCAAGGCTCAGTACTGGGCCCAATCCTGTTCAACATCTTTATTGACAACCTGGATGAGGTGATTGAGTCTACCCTTAGTAAGTTTGCAGATGACACCGAGTTTGAGGGGAGTGTTGATCTGCCGGAGGGTAGGAAGGCACTGCAGAGGGACCTAGACAGGCTGGGTCAATGGGCTGAGGCCAACAGGATGAAGTTCAATAAGACCAAGTGCAGGGTCCTACACTTTGGCCACAAACAACCCCCTGCAGCGCTACTGACTGGGGGAGGAGTGGCTGGGGAGCGGCCCTGCAGAGAGGGACCTGGGAGTGCTGGTTGACAGCTGGTTGAACACAAGCCAGCAGTGTGCCCAGGTGGCCAGGAAGGCCAATGGCATCCTGGTCTGTATCAGGAACAGTGTGGCCAGCAGGAGCAGGGATGTGATTCTGCCCCTGTGCTCAGCACTGGTGAGGCCTCCCCTCGAGTGCTGTGAGCAGGTCTGGACCCCTCACTGCAAGAAAGACACTGAGGTGCTGGAGCGGGTCCAGAGGAGAGCAACGAGGCTGGGGAAGGGACTAGAGGGAAAGTCCTATTAGGAGAGGCTGAGGGAGCTGGGGCTGTTTAGCCTGGAGAAGAGGAGACTCAGGGAGGACCTTATCACTCTCTACAACTACCTGAAGGGAGGTTGTAGTCAGGTAGGGGTCAGGCTCTTCTCCCAAGCAACCAGTGACAGGACAAGAGGACACAGCCTGAAACTGCGTCAGGGGAGGTTTAGGTTGGATCTCAGGAAGCCCTTCCTCACGGAGAGGGTGATCAGGCGTTGGAATGCACTGCCCAGGGAAGTGGTGGAGTCACCGTCCCTGGAGGTGTTTAAGGAGAGGCTGGATGTGGCACTTAGTGCCGTGGTATAGCCGTTGCAATGGTGTTGAAACATAGGCTGGACTTGATGATCTCAGAGGTCTTTTCCAGTCTCACCAATTCTGTGATTCTGTGATTCTGTAATTCTCTTTGGTCGGAGGAATTAAAGATCAACATCTGTGAGGAATATGTGGATATCTGCAGCTCTGCTCTGGTGCAGGGGAACTGGCTTCTCAACACTCCTTCCAGTTCAATTTTCTGGCCCCCCTGTACAGCACTGTAATATATCTAGAAAGAGCAGAGAATATCCTGCGCATATATATATATATATCCCATTATTGTGCTCATTTTTCAATAGCACTGGAAAGGTCAGATTTGAAGGGAAAATCCCCGTGCAACCATTAACTACCACATTGCTGTTGATACATTCATTTTCTATGTTTTTTTTTTTACAGATCACAGCAAAACGAAAAGCATAAGAATAAAAGCAGGTGTATGGCAGTTGTATGAGGAACCTCAGACAGGTATTTCACCAAGACCAAAAATTTGAGCTCTTGCACTGCAGAGAGGAACAGAATCTTACTGTGCAGAAATGCTTCATAGATAGGAAATGGGTATTTCTGCTTGGGATTGCCTGGAAGTACATGGAACCACTCAAATAGGGATAATGGGCTTAGGTCAATAAGCATAAACACAAACATGTAAAAGAACAAATGCATACAGACTCTTGTTAAGCATATAAAGCAAAAGTTTATTTCCTTTCCACCGGTGCTGTAGGATGTAATATTTCTTTAAGTGGTATAGTTGGGAGTCAGTCTGACAGGCACTTCGGAACAGATTGTCTCCATCTGCTTTTTCATCTAAGGGGCTAAAGCTAACTTCAGAAACTCTCACATCTCTTTTTCTAGTTTCAAAGCAGAAATAATATTTGACACTAACTACCGTGTTAGGTTGCTACTTACAGAGATGATTGATTTCTTAAATAAATGTAGAAGTCCAGTCATTTATTTAAAAAACCAAGCAACACTATGGCTAGGTTGAATAAACATTGATCATCTATTAATGTTAAGAAAGATACATCTCGCTGCTGCTTTGGCTCTGGATCAGCATCATTTATTAACATCTTGAAATAGCACTGTGAAATGAATAATGCTCAAATCTATACCTGAAAAATCCACCAAAATCTTCCTGGAGAGAGCTTCAGAGGTGAGGAAAGCAGAAAGAGAAAGGTTACTTAGCTATCAGACAAGACTTATGCAGTAGGTTCAACACCCCATTTTACCTACTTTATATGCATTTTGTATAAATCAATGGTCACATTTTAAGCCTGTTAAAACACCAAATAGCTCTTTTCAAAATGTCAGCAATTCATTGCACAAATAGTCTGCCAAATAATAGTTAATCGATTGTAAATGGCATGCAGATTCTCATGTAAACTTTGGGGAAAATGTTAACCTCAGCTAGATGTAGAAAATATTTTTCACGGAAAGTCACTTCATACACTTGTCTTCGCTGATTTAGACTAGGCAAAGCATAACTGTACTCTTCGTATCTCTAGCCAATAGTTCCTTAATGCGTAAAATCAACCTCTTTGCATATCTGTGTCACTGGTTTAGACAATACATTGGGTCAAACATTGAAAAATAAAATGCTTGTGTAATTAGCATGATCCTGGATTTTCCTCCTTTTTTTTTTATAGGAGGGAAAATGGCAGTTGTGTGGGTTCTCTGCTCCTGTCAAAATATAGCCTTTGAGCTCTTAGCAAGACCAGCTCTTCTTTCATTTGCACTGAGATTAGGGGTTTTGTGAACTGCCTCCTTTTGTTTCTCATTCCACATGTCAGCTCCCTTCTTGGTTTTCCCACCACATTGACTTTGTCTAGGCTGCTTTCTTTTCATTCAGAGTCAACTTTCTTCATAATCTGTTCCTCTCACTTAAAGGCAAAGGATTTTCTCTTCCCACACAGCTCTTCCCCCCCCTGTATTTTCTCCTCTATTATTCGTAGAATCATAGAATGGTTAAGGTTGGAAGGGAACTTGAAGACCATCTAGTTCCAACTCCCCTGCTGTGGGCAGGGACACTCTCTCCCACTAAGTCCAGGTTGCTGAAAGCCTCATCTGACCTGGCCTTGAACACCTCCAGGGATGGAGCATCCATAACTTCCTTGGGCGACCTGTTCCAGTCCTTCTTCATCCTCATGGTGAAGAATTTCTTCCTAATATCCAATCTAAATCTACCGTCTTTCAATTTCAAGCCATTGGCCCTTGTCCTATCACTACAGGCCCTTGTAAAAAGCCTTTTTTCAGCTTTCCTGTAAGCCCACTTCATGTATTTGGAGAAGGTTATTACATCACCGTGGAGCCTTCTCTTTTCTAAGTTGAATAACCCCAGCTCCCTCAGCCTGTCTTTATAGCACAAGTGCTCCAGCACTCTATCATCTTCACGGCCCTCCTCTGAACTTGCTCCAGCAGACCTGTGTCTTTTTCGTACTGTGGGCTCCAGAACTGGATGTAGTACTCCAGGTGGAGAATCACCAGAGCAGAGTGAAGGGGGAGAATCACCTCCCTCACCCTGCTGGTCACACTCCTTTTGATGCAGCCCAGGACACAGTTCACTTTTTGGACTGCAAGTGCGCATTGCCAGCTCATGTTGAGCCTTCTATCAACTAACACACCCAAATCCTCCTCAGGGCTGCTCCCAATCCCTGTATCTGTGCTTGGGATTGCCTTGACTCAGGTGCAGGACCTTACACTTGGCTTTGTTGAACTTCATGAGGTTGGCATGGGCTCACCTCTCAAACCGGTCAAGGTCTCTCTGGATGGCATCCCTTCCCTCCAGCACGGTGATCACTCCACAGAGTTTGGTGTCATTGGCAAACTTGTTGGGGGTGTACTCTATCGCACTGTCCATGTTGCTGACAAAGATGTTAAACAACACTGGTCCCAGTACTGATCCTTTTGGGACACCACTCATCACTGATCTCCACTTGGACTTTGAGACATTGATTGCAACTCTTTGCAACCATCTAGCCAATTCCTTATCCATCGAGTGGTCCATCCATCAAACCCATGTCCTTCCAGTTTAGAGACCAGGATGTCATGTGGGACAGTGTCAAATGTTTTACACAAGTCCAGGAATCCACATGGTTCCATGATAAATTCTTACTGGGCGTGTGTCTATTCTGTAAGATACAGTCAAATGCAGAAATGAACAAGTTAAGCTGGTGACTCTGTATAACGCAGCCCAGCTTAGGTATATTAGATCAAGAATCGGCCCCAGCTGTGGTTCTAGTACATTCTCCAGTGGCATGGGCATCTTTATCCAGTGTCCCTGCTGAACACTGAAAGCTTGACTTAGCGGGTCCACAACTTCACAGGAAAGCACAAAAGCAAAAACTTCTGCAGCCTTACTACTTTCTATTCTGTGGTATGGAAGTACCCTAAACCGCTGTTATGAATTTTTGGTTTTACTATGCCACTTGCTACAGAGTTAGACCACTGTGAACAAGTTTTTCCAGCTATTAGGGTTTTTTGTGTTGTTTTTTTTATTAAATTTTGCATGTGAAGTAGATATACTGATGATAGTAACTGCCTGCAATGATAAAGCTGAAAGCAATATAAATAATTAATATGTTCCTCCTGTTGAATTTTTCTTACTTAGCATTAGGCCTTGCTAAAATCAGTAGGAGAAATACAGACAAAAGGACATATATTTACTGAATTTAGCCCTTAGATAATTGTCAGATAGGTCATGCTAGTTGGGAATTGGTTTAAAACAATTTTATTTTGATATTGCCAGTTGTCACTAAGTGCCGCTGGGAGGGATTGTCTTCCAGTGCACTTTTCTTTATAGTGGGGCAAGTCTCAACCCTTAAAATACCAGTGTGTTAGCTGTGGGGTGTACAGCCAAGCTCTGTGCAGGTTCATGGAGAAATGGGTGCTTTGCTTGTTAAGAACAGAAACTGGAAAAGACAATTTAGCCATCAATAGTTGGACAAGTTCACTCTCTTTAATTAAACAGTCAGATAAATGTTCATATCTGACTTTGTATGACTGGACTATCTCAGGGCCTTCTAAGTGGGTTGCAGTTATTGAGCTCCAGATATGCACTGAAATGAGCAGATAACTTGGACATCTAGTGGACATAAAAGATTACCTTGCAGGGTTTGATCTCTGAGTGAGGTAACATTTTCATATGAAGAAAGGTAGGTAATAATATGGGAAATGTAAGGACAGTGACAGCATGCTGGAAAAAGCTTTCCTCAAGTCTCGGAACATCACCTAGAGATACTTAGATTTAATCATCACAGAAAGATTGGTCAATCTATTATGAACTTGGGTTTTAATTTTTTAAAGATAAGTAATTTTCTATTTGTTTTTGAAAGAGAAGCTGGGAAAACAGAAAACAAGTATGTCTGTGAAGGAAGCTGTAATTTCTGGGGACTTAATAAGGTGACAGTTTTAACAAGAGAAGCATCTGTCAAACACGTGTGGAACTTGATCCTCGTGCTTTCTCTTTCCTCTCAAAACAGAACTACTTAATTTTGTTGTTCTGGTGCAGATGCAGATTCACGGGTGTGCACAATGTTTGTTAAAAATCAATGGCAGCCTACTCAAGACCTCTAGTGTGAAATCCTCTGGAAGGATTTGCAGGATGCAGATGTTCTCCCGGCCCCTCTGCCCTGGCCCGTGGGGGACTGATACCCAGCCTCTGCCTTCTGAGCAGGCCATTAATCTGACATGAAATCTGATTGAAAGGAACGGGGTAAATCCCTGTTGGATAACAAAATGCTAGATTAGCAGTTAGGAAACCTTGTGATTAGAGAGATTAACTGCTAAAGACATCATTCTTTCAGATGTAAAGCCTCCATTTTCATTTAGAGCTGGTAGTCCATGAAAAACTGCTGCACTAGCAATTAAGAAACTGTAAACGTGCTGACCTGCAGAAGGGTGATTGGAGCTTAAGATAACTTTGGTAGCAGTATTTCTTGCTGCTTGCTTTTTAGGCAACTCATTTTTCTTTCTCTAGGCATTTAAGGCCTTGTCTTCACAAAAGACCTTGTTTCCTTCAAAGAAAAGGGAATTTGGCACTGGCTACAAGGAGCAAATGTCCCTATCTTTGGCCTTATAATTTCATTAGGTACGGGACAAAAGAGTTTAAGGAGGGATGTGGATGTAAAGATCAAAGGGTAACCCACAGTTTTCTGACCTGCCTGGCGGAAATCTGCCAGTGGATGTTAAGGGTTACAGTAGTCTTCTCTAATGGCACTTGCAAAAGCTGTAATTTAAAAAGTAATTGTTGAAATATGATACATGCTGTAATAGGCACCGTTAGATTAGCTGGTCACTCTCATTCAGTATAGATATGATATTTGGTTTTTGCTTTGAGATGGCAAGCAGGAACTTCAGAAAACATTCTATAAATAATTTTGCAAACATTTCTGCATCTGTTTCCGAGTGCCAGGTGAGAGTTCAGCACTCTATTGCTCTAAGCACATGTACATAAAACCTGAAAATGCGGTAATTACTAAAAGGAAGTGAAATTTTATTTTTTTGGAGAAATGTGACAGTTTTTGGGGATACCTTTGTTTATGCCAAGTTCCATTTTTTTTCTAGATAATAAAGATGATAAAAAAATCAAAAGAGGGAATACAAAACAAGAAAATGAAAAAAGCATAGAAGATATATTAGTAATACATTTAACAGCATTAAATGTGATTTCTCTTGTTTCTCCCTTTCCAGAGACATGATAGGCAAATAATCAGAATTAAGTTAAATTATATTGTGAGGTGTTATTTTAGGTTAAAAAACCCCACAACAACCTTGATTTAAGCAACTGCTTTTGAATATTCTGCTAGGACCTAGCTGTATCTTTGGGCTTCTAAACTCTTTAAACAATATATTCAATTTAATGAACAGACCTTTGTTAGATAACCTTCTGTGGCTCATTCCCACTGAAACAAAGATGTCTTTTCCCCTACACAGACAGGAAGAATTAAGGGTTCATATAGTGTGGCTAAAGCAATCTGAACATCACACAGAGAAGTTTCTCTAGTTGGTATTTTCAGCAGCATGTGCCATGTGCATGAGGAAAAGCCTGTGGGGAGAAGTTTCAACTCCATCTGTGGATAATTCATTAAAAATTTTCCACTGTTGCCACTTGGGAACTAAGGAGCTCAGGACCAGCTTGCCAGAGCAAAGCTTTACAAGTCTTTATCATCTCCATTGCCATCCTGCAACAAACAGTAACAATTCTCTGCATACACAGCTTTTCCCCCTCTAAGTTGTACTAGTTCACTACACCCCTTTACATGGCGAAAATATCATCCACAGTGCTCTCATCTGGCCCTGCCTCACCGTTTTTTTGAGCTTGTTAGTGTTGTCATTTCCAGGAAGAGATGCTAGGCAACTCTAAGATTGAAATCTATGTTTGTTCTTAGGGAACGTTTAGAAATCACTTGAAAACATCTTAATATTTTTGCTGCAAGTTAATGTTTTCCTCACAATTTTCAGAAACCATGGAATACTTTTGCTGCAGGAATGTGCTTTTCAGCAGAAAACTAAGCATCAGAATCTGAAAAAAACAAAACAAAACAAACAACCCCAGACATGGCAGCTTTTCATGCTGTTGCTTTGTAGAAAACTTAATGCTGGGGGAGAAACAAAAATAATCTAGGTCTCCTACAATGTCTCCTTTACTATATTTTTTCTAACTAGGAGAGTCTGCCATCAGCTGTGGGCAGACCCAAAGGAGAAAAAAAATAGGTCAACGGATGAGTAATTGTGTTGTTTGAGCCAATTACTACTCCGAATGATGACTCACCAGGATGGAGCTCATTTGGAAATTGGGGATAGTATAGATCCAGTAACCTTGTGAGCGTTCCCTACCCTATCCCTCTGCAAAGCTTAGTAGCATCCTATCTTTTAGTGACGCTTTACCTATCCCGATAATTCTCCTTGCAGTCTTCAAGGTGAAGAGCCCTCCCCACTGTAAGTGTTCTAGGGCTATTAATAACAAAATCCCCATTTCTGTAACAGATGCTCAAGTGCATTTGTGGGTGGAGGTGCTACAGATGCAGGACTGTCACAGCAACCTTCCTGGCACATTTGGCTGCCCAGGTTTTGTGTGTCTGCAGCTTCTGGCACTACATTGCTCTAAAGTACTAGAAACAACCACAATCGGAGCTACCCTTGTCCCTCTCTGTCGAATTTTGCCCCCCCCCCCCCCCCCCCTCAGTCCAGGTTTTGCCCCAAGGTTACACAAGCCTGCATGGAGCGAGGAACAGCTGCCCTGGTCTAGCAGAGAGGCAAAGCAAGAAGTGAGACCTCCCTAGTGATTCTCAGCAGTGCTTCCCCCATGCCCACAGGCTCAGCCCTTCCCTGGAGTCCTTGGGAGCACCCTTGGAAGAGCTGGCACTTGGATCTTTCCCAAGCGTGATGCCTGCTTTTTGATGGTCTGCTGATTTGCTAGTTTGCTGATTGGATTTCCCTAAAGTTGGTAAAGTTTCTGAATGCCATGCTCTCTGTCCTGAGCTGTGCTAAGGGAGGGAGAGCTTCAGTCTTCATGGGAGTCCAGCCCCTGCAAAATGTACCCCAGCTCCCTTTTGCTTTTGAACGCCTTGGCTAAAGATGTGTATTGCATCACACAAGGCAGGTCTGTCTGAAGCAAAAAACCCCAGCAGCTTCCAAACAGCACCTCATCTGAAAACACTGCGGGGCTGAGAAGTGTTATGGGCTGCTACACACTTTTATGCATATCAGAGCAGGGGAGCTCAGCGTTATCTGGTTCAGGTGTTTCTATAACTGTGATTCATTAGGATAACCACAGCGTTAGGTGGCTGGCACCTGCGCGCTCCCACTGGGCTGGTGCCGGTGCTCTCAACTGTGATAAGAAACATATGGCTGTACTGGCTGCTTCCAGATTTTTTCCTCTTTTTGTAGTCTCTTTTGTGATGTATTTGTTGGCCTCAGCAACACTGAAGATGCTGTTGAAAGCAGCCTTTAAATGACCCAGGGGCATGATCAGTGTGACAGATTTTACCCATCCTTCCTGAGCAGAATTGCCCACATGCTCTTGGCAGTGCATGGATGCCACAGGGACCCACTCAGTGACAGGGTCCCTTACCCATTGAACCATTTCTCCACCACTGAGAGATAAGGGGAGGACTAAGGATATTTAGTCCTCACTGAAGGTATCTGTGATTTTCATATTATTCTGAAAATTCAGCCTCCTCCCAGACCTCAGCTTATGGGAGGCTGCTCCATGCCACTGGCTCTGAGCCCACATGTGGGTTAGGGCCATACGTACCGACCATAAGCACGTTGCCCAAGGGTGGGTCTCATCTCCTGAGCTGTGTGACCGTTATAAAATCTAGAAATACAAGGGAAACCTTCATGTCTTAACACTGATAGTTGTAAAACATTTGCACTAATAACAACAGAGTTTGGATTTGGGGGAGGTGACAAGAGGTGAACAGGAATGTCGCTCAAGTCAGAATTCATCAGCAGGCAAAAACATACTCATCCTTATCAATCGATGGAGCTAAAATAAAATTGTAGTAGTCTGACAGCTCTAAGTGATGTATCTCTAAATAGTGAAAGTTCTGATCACTGAGAAATCCTGACTTCTGCAAGCTTGACAGAAAGCAATTAAGGGACAAGCTCAGCAGTCAATAAATGCCCCCCAGGATTACAGGTTCACAGCAGACCCTTGAGATGCAGTCTGCTGACAAAGACCCCAAAAGGTAATAAGCTGATCCTCATTTGTTGTGCGCTACCTTATCAATCATGTTATTATGCCGGTCTCTGAGCGCACAGCTTAAACTGTTGCTAATACATTTCCAATATTCGTTCCTTTCCACTGAGCCCGTCTTCCCACCTTCTCAAGGAAGTTAAGAGATGTTAAATAATCCTTACTAAGCCCACAGACTGGTGGTGAGTAGCTGTGTGGGAAAGATCACCTGACACTAACACAAGGCCAATGAAACACAAGGAATGAAACACATTAAAGTCATTCAACAGCATCTGTCAATATTGCATTTCTCTTTTATAAGCAATGAGGATGCATGCCTGTTGCTGCCAAGGTCTAATGAAGGCATTGGCTTTCCTAATGGGTAATATCTAATCAGGCTTCTCTGCTACTGCATGCTGCCCCACAGGAAAAAAGTCAGGAAAAGAATATCTCTTGGGATACAGCGAGAAGGTCACAGAAATCATATCTGCTACTACATCAATATGTAAGATTGCCCTGTGCTTGTCCTTCCTCCCTTAAGACAAAGTAGCTTTCTCAGTCATGAAGTGAATTTACAAGCAGCATCTGAAGCGAAGGAAAATGTTTCTAGTGACAGTTTGTTTTGCAGGAGGCAAAGTGCTTCGGAAAAACATTTGGTTTTTCTTAACACACATCTACATACATAAAATATGAGGAGTAATATGGCTGTGACTATAGCAGACAGAGTGGACTGTACGGGCATGAATGTGCGTAGAGCTGGGACCTGTCCAAACAGCATACAAGCAGTCTAGCTGGTGACCTAAACATGTCTGGAGAAGGATAGAAAATGAATCTGAATCAGGACAGCATTCAGCTAAATCCTTAAATACCAGTGGGATATAAATGCATCCCTAAGAGTTTTCCTTAGCTACAATTTTAGCTGGCTGAAACGTAAAATATTCTCTTGAATCAAGGTGGGAGACACCGTGGTCTTAAGCACCCTGCAGGTCTGTAGGTGTTCTGAGCTGTGCTCATAGTCAATGCCAGGGGTCGTCTGAGGAGCCCAGGAAATGATCCCCGTGGGTCACCAGCAGCCTGAGGTGAGAGCAAGCACTGGATGCAAGCATCCTTTGAACTCCTTTATAGCCTCATCTTAATCCTTGCCACAGTTTCTTAAAAGGACAATTAGCATGAGAGCCACAGGCCACTGAAGTGGTGCTGTACTGCTGATTTTATATATATATATATTGTTCTCAAGCATTGGAACAGGCTGCCTGGGGAAGTGGTTGAGTCACCATCCCTGTAGGTATAGGGACATGGTTTAGTGGTGGACTTGGCATTGCTAGGTTAACAGTTGGACTCGATTGTTAAAGTCTTTTCCAACTGGAATTATTCCGTGATTCGATTATATATGTATGTATGTATATGTATGTACATACAGTGGTTGACAAAGGATATCTTGCCCAGAGGGGACAGGTGGGACTGATAGGTTAACCTATATCTGGATCACTAAAAACGTCAAGCGAGAAAACAGAGCAATGGGTTAAGCTAGTGGTCTGTGGCTGCTTGGAGGTTCTAGGGAATCCATGTTTCATGAGGTAGTTCACACCTCAAAGCCACCCAATCTTTGGAGAAAATTTATATTGGGAGGGGATATATTAGGGGGATTTATAACCAGTTATAAAGCTGCATTCTTGGAGCTGAGGGGGAAGTGCAAAGCCACACACCATGATGTGCTGCTTCATGACAACATAGAGGGTTGGAGAAGAGGAGACTGAGGGGTGACCTCATTAATGTTTACAAATATATAAAGGGTGAGTGTCACGAGGATGGAGCCAGGCTCTTCTCGGTGACAACCACTGATAGGACAAGGGGTAATGGGCTGAAACTGGAACAAAAGAGGTTCAGCTTAAACTCGAGAAGAAACTTCTTCTCAGTGAGGGTGACGGAGCCCTGGAACAGGCTGCCCAGGGAGGTTGTGGAGTCTCCTTCTCTGGAGACATTCAAGACCTGCCTGGACACGTTCCTATGTAGCATTATCCAGGCGTTCCTGCTCTGGCAGGTGGATTGGACTTGATGATCTTTCGAGGTCCCTTCCAATCCCTAACATTCTGTGATTCTGTGATGCTGTGTGAGGGTTAGTTAGCTCCGTTGCAGCTAGTATGTTTTGTTAAGCTGCCATTCAAGTTTAATATAGAAACTTCCTGATATGCTGTCACTCTTTAAAGCTACCAGAAAGGAAAAGAAAAACCAAAATCAAAGAACAAAATAGGCTTCATTTATTTTTTTCCCACTGTCATATATTTCTCCCTGGACTGCAAGCACAGCTTCATTTTTTCCCCAGCACCTTTTTTTTAAGTAATAGACCACTAATACTGATAGAAAAGTTGAAATGTAAAAATTAACTAAAGTACTGCCTCTTAGTTTCAGGAAAACATTACTAGATTTTTAAATATTGAACATGGAATTCTTTACTCTCAAGTTCTAAGCTACAGAAGAGTGTTCCTTTAAAAAAAAAAAAAGACTTGATCATATATCTTTTACCATTTTAAATTTACTCATTAAAAAATACCTTTGCTGAAGGCTATGGATGGCAGAGCAATAGAATTACACAGACAAAAATAATAACCTGCTTTTCAATCATGGTAGTAGAATGGTGCTAGTAGTCTGAATGGCCTGTTTGTAACCCGTTGATGACATAAATAAATTAAACTACCTTTGGAAGTAGGAAAATACCTTATTATAGGATCCTCTATGAGGTCTGACAGCCAGGGGCTGGATTTCATAATTATTACTTATCAGCCCAATGTGTCATTGCAGTGTATAGCAGACTAAACTTCTCAAAAGCAAGTACTGATGTTTGAGTTTCCTACTGTAGTCACTTAAAAAAAGACCCTTCTACTTTTTTCCCCAAAGGCTGACTGCTCCAAAACTCCTGCAAGAAACTCCTGCAGGATAGACACAGTCCAGAAGACATGCTAGAAAACAGCAATAGTAACTTCTGTTTATGAAGGAAGGAAAAGATAAATCCAGGGAGTTTTGAGCTGGGCAGCCTAACTTTAGTTGTCTGGAAAACATTTGCATAAAATAACTATTTTGTAAGTAATTGGTAGAAAATTAGCAAGAGTTAATATGAATCTGTCAAAACCAGGTCTTGCTAACCTGATGAATTTCCTTCTTTAACAGCTTAATAGGTCCTATAGGTGAGGGAAGAGGTCCTTAATAAGCTTTTGATCTTGCCCTCATGACATTTTCCTAAACAAGTCAGGCAACAGGCCAGATGACAAAACTGTATTGTAGCCAAAAGTGCTATTGGTTGTCCTGTTAACTCTCAGAGGTTCCCTGCCAAAATTGAAGGGGATCTACAGGGGTGTGTCCACCATCTGGGTCTGCTTTATAGATCGTTTTTAGTGAGTATGTTTGCTAAATTTGCAGGTACCATCAAGCTGGTTCAGCCAATCAGCACATCTTGGAACAAACTGGAGGAATAGTTCAGTTAAAAAACAAACCACAACACACCACAAAAATGTGCAATTCCACATGGTGATTGCCCTAAACAAGCTAAAAGTATCATTGCCTGTGTCATGGAGTGGCCACCCACCTCACCCAATTCAGGCAAGGAGATCTCTTCACAAGATGTGTGAAGCAGGATGACCTTTAAGACACAAGATGGTTTTTTTTCCCAACTCAACACAGGTGGAAGAGCAGGTCTAGTTTTGGGCATCGTCTTTTGAGAAGAATATGGAATAATTACAGAGAACCTTGGTGAAAGTGGTGGCAATGGCAAGAGGTTTAGAACACTTGACTCCTTTGGAAAGGTTAAAAGAACAGAAGTGTCTTCCTAGTCTAGAATAATATAGACAAGTATCACATCTGAAGCAGAGTTTTTGTACTCAGTGCTGTTCATTGCAGTTTGACCTTGCCACACAGCTAGTGTGAAACCTCGCAGGTGTGAGGTGAAGCTGGAGGAGAGATTTCTCCACTCATACATTTTCACACTACTTTCTCCATTTTACAAAGGAAATGGCCATGGATACAAGGGAAAGGTAATCAATGGTAAACACTAAGTTCTCTGGGGAAATATAAGAAAGATGAATTGAAGAACCTGGGTAATGAACATTGCCACTAGCTGAGGAAAATATTGTTGATATAACTCGGGCTTACCCAGCTCCATGTGCTACACAGAAAAGCAACCAGTGACTCCAGTCCTGTGGTTTCCTTTTCCAGCCTTGCCTTAGGATTAGAGATGGTCATAATGGTGGGATAGCCCTAGACAGACCAAGTCTAAATATATAACCCAGCATGTAGGAAGGCAGGGGTACAGCTCCCGGCCGCAGGGCACAAGGGACACCCATCCCCTACACTCACCTTCATGCCCTGAGGTGGGGCTGTGCCTTTATTTCACCTGTTTCCTTTCACAGACCTAACCAGATGTCACTAATAAAAGCCCCAGAAAAAAAAGGATTAATCACAGAGACAACATAGCAATAAATATAAGTGTGCTTCATCTTGTTGCAATATAACTGTACAGTTTTTTGGGGGGAAGTGGGAAAGGTATGTGTGGTTACAATGCATCACTGCTCTTCAGACAGATGTTTCTTCATGAAAAAGACTTAATTTCTCTTTCATTGTTAAAATTTTCTGTTGGTGCCCCCAGCAATTGCAAGAAAGGGTTTACATTTCCAAGCACTGGCTGTATTCCTGTCAGGTGTTATTATTTTTATGGTCAAGATTTGTTATAAATTGAATATTTTTGTCTCTAATTTATAAGGGATTTTCATTTTGAAGTCAAGAATTGTTTTATTGGTATCAGGAGCTACAGGATACGACAGTGTGACGATGCCATTGCTGCCTTCCTCGGTTCACTGATCATTACTTTTGTGATTTAAGCTTTTCTTTCTGAACATTTAGCACCTGGAGCCATGGCATTACCTGATAAATGTATTTTAAGAGAAATGAAAAAGGGGAAAGATATAGAAGAACAAGTTTCTCAGAGAAAAGAATCCGAAGAGTGTTCCTTACAAGATCAGAGAAAATAAGTCATTGTTGGATACCTTTGTGTTAATACACTTTAGTAGTCACTCTTTATGAGTTAATTGCATTAATTTTTACTTTAGTTGTCTAGGTTCTGGTTTCTTAACAACCATGTTCAGTAGAATTGCAGTCTTTTCAGAGGGAAAGAAAACTTCACCCACAGATTATTGGAAAAAAGAACCCTGTCTCTTATTTATTTATTTATTTAGAAAGCACATACAGCAATGCATAGGGAGGGGGGGAGAGATGCAAAACAGGTGAGCATACAAATCCATCTCAAAAGAAATAGTGAGACACTTCCCAGGTGATTAGTAGTACATCAGTCTATGTGAGCATTTAAACTGTTGTACCTCTAGATTAAAAAAAAGAAACCACAGAGAATTTCTGAAGAAGAAGGTAAATGTCCATATTTCAGAAATCTCACCACAATCAACTTGTAGGCAGCAGTGTTTTTGTTTTGTTTTGTTGTTCCTGATATTTCCTCAAAGGGGTCTCGTCTCTCTTGCTCATGCTATGGTTTCTTTCCTCAGTGTCCGCCTCTGGTGACAAGTAAGGATGCTTGTGAATGAAGACTTCCCCTTAGTTCTTGACCTTTTCTTTAACTTCTTCTGATGCTTGAGGGAAATTCCAAGCTCCTCCATTATCGCATTGAAAGAAAGACACTGATGGAAGACAAAAATGGCATTAAACACTTCCCGCAGAAGGCAAGGTTTGACCATACCGTTTACACAAATGGTGGGTTTTAGAAGTAAGGACCTGAGCTCTTACTGCTGAGCTCAGAAAGCTGCTCTGATGAGTTCTGCCAGCTTTTGAGTAAGCCTCTAAGGTAGAGTAGGTGAGTCTATATAAATCATATTTTTTTTTGTCTAACTTGGCTTCCACTGAATTTAATTTAACTTTGGCTTAACTAAAGCTGATTATGAAATTCTACACAGATGCATTTGTGATGTTTTGGTGGCTTCATTTCATAAAACTTACTCTTTTTCAGTACGTAAATTTCCTCCTGACCTGAAAAGACAAAATACTTTGTTCTTTAAATCACATGTACCTTAACTACCAAATAGCAGGTATATTAGATGTCCCCTCATAAAATTAACAGATATTTCTAAAACATAGCACAGTCCTCAATCATCTTGTTTTTTTGGAAAGAATGTTTTTCAAATATTGTGTGTTGAAGAAAGCAAAAAATTACCAGAAGATTAAGGTAGCTGAATACTTTAGAAAGAAAGCAGAAATCTTTTTTTCTTCTTAATATCACAGCATTAAAAAAGACCTTTCAGGTAAGTGAAAGCATCCTTTAAAATCTACAACTGGAATAATCACATATAACACAATAAAACACGAGGTTTTAAGTGGACATATTTAGCAATGCAAAAAATATTATAGAATCATAGAACATTTTTGGCTAGAAGAGACCTTCAACATCATCGAGTCCAACCTTCGTCCTAGCCCTACCAACACCACTAAACCATGTCCCTCAGCCCAACATCTACCCATCTCTTACACACCTCCAGGAGTGGTGACTCAACCACCTCCCTGGGCAGCCTGTTACAATGGCTGACAACCCTTTCAGTAAAGAAATTTTTCCTAATATCCAACCTGAACCTCTCCTGGCACAACTTAAGGCCATTTCCCCTTGCCCTACCACTCTCCACTAGGGAGAACAGACCAACCCCCCCCTTGCTACAACCTCCTTTTCCGGTAACTATAGAGAAGGAGAAGGTCTCCCCTCAATCTCCTCTTCTCCAGGCTAAACAGCCTCAGATCCCTCAACTGTTCCTCATAAGACTTATGTTCTAAGCCCTTCACCAGCTTGGTAGCCCACCTCTGTAGCCTCTCCAGCACCTCAATGTCCCTCTTGTAGGGAGGGGCTGAAAACTGGACACAGTACTTGATGTGAGGCCTCACCAAAGCCGAGTACAGGGGCATGATCACCTCCCTGCTCCAGCTGACAACATCATTCCTGATCCAGGCCAGGATGCCGTTGGCCTTCTTGGCCACCTGGGCACACTGCTGGCTCATGTTCAGCCGGCTGTTATATATAAAATGAAGTGATGGTAGCAGCGTGAAACAAACTTTAACCACTTCACCTTCATCAAGTTGAATAAATCCTTCCTACCAAATTCTTTCTAGAACTGCAGGACTGACCAGCTTTAAAACAACTGGTTAAAACTACAGTTCTTGTAATACGACAGTAACAGCATATGGACAAGGTTCTATCTATCAAAACCAAATTCACTTCTAGAGTAATACCAATGCTGGGTAAGCAATATTCAGTCATTAACTAGTAATAATCCATTAGTGACCTGAATTATACAGGGCTGAAAAAAGTAACAACATATATATTATTCAAACAGGAGAAAGCCCAGGCTTTCCTAGGAGCCAGTTACTCTAGAGGAATATTTTCAAATGTAAAAGAGAGTATGAGGGTAACCTGGATCAAGGTTAAATCATTTGTTTAAAGAAGCAAAGAAATCCCAGAGAAGTGAATCCCCCACACTGTAATTCTTCCTCTCCCTATAACGTGTGTAACCCTGGGTCTGCAAATGAGCTCAAGACATCAGTGCATCACTGTGTATGTATTTGAAATGTGTATGATCTTGTGGATGTCATTATGTCCATTTGTGGGATGGACTGCATGCAGACTAAGATCCCATGGAATGTTAAACGTGTAGTTTAATGTGCTCTCCTTAATTTTTGTTCACAGAAATTTCTTAAGTACATATAAATTAAAATACTACTAATTCATGTGAGCGCCAAGATGTAATAGCCATATTTCAGGGTAGAGTACTGCTTTTTTTTTTGCTTTTTTTCTTTTTTCAAATTACTGTCTGGGAATACCCGGAAATTTGATGATACAATTATCATTTAAACATCTCCTTTGACCCTTTGACATGTAATATAGGAATTCAAGCACTATTGGAGTTAAGAGTCAAGGGTGGCTGCTGCAGCCCCACACCTTCTGGAAGCAGCAAGCGAAGCAGGTATCATCCTAACACAGACACTATTTCTGTATTGCTTCAGGCTTTTTTAGAGAGCAGCACCACTTATTTTCAAACTAACAAAACTGTACACTCTAAGTGGCTGATCTAGGATGAGTAATTTTTCTCTACTACCTTAGTTTTAATTGAGCTTTCAAAATCTAGATTACAAAGTGGCTCCAGAGCTCCATGGCAAATAAGCAAAGTATCAAGTTAACCATTTGTAGGATTGATCAGGTTTAATTTCATTTTCTTTCCCTGTTCTTCTTACTAACGTGTATGTTACGTGTGTATTTAGTAATAGCCATCAATCTCTGCAATGTGCATACAGGGATGATTTCTGCAGATGAAATCGTACATTTTACTGCTTTGTTAATAGGCTTGTATTTTAGTTTTCCAGAATGATTCATATTATTCAGCTATGCAATCATCAGGATTCCTTTCAGTTTTATATCAACAAAATAGCCTTATGAAGATAATTTTACATCTGCAGATAGATATTTAGAACGTATCACTGAAATTAAGTATGTAAGGTTTTTAATAACTGAGTACACGATTTGTGAAGTGCCCACTGGTTCCACTTTCAGGAGCTCCTCCTCCTCACTTTGTAAAAGCACAATAGTGGCTTTACTTTTACAGTTATGTTTTACTTTCAAGAGACTTAAAACACCATTGGTATTAGTTTTGTCAACCTGAAACAGTGAATTAAATGTACGTTTAAGACCCTGGACTGATCCTTCAAAGATATTCCAATGATTATGGACATAACTATCACTCTGATAAATTTTGTGTGTATTCCTATGTCTGAGATCCTACCTTCTCTGATGAAACCAGTTAGAGGTGGCAAAAGAACATTAAAAACCTGGGACACACAGAGATTTCTTTGCTCCTCTGCCTTCACAAAGAGCTTCAGATTATCTTAAAGAGCAATCTGAGATGATACTTTGAACTTTCAGAGGTTTGGTTAATCATTCAGAAGGACAGTTACAGGTGAACTTTCTTTTGAACCTCAGGAAGAATAGCTCAAAATCCTATTATCTCCAAGCTTGTGTGTGCAATTGGGAAACTGAACAGATGTCTGAATGAAACAGTAGAATACTGTGATATAGAGCCAGTACAAACTCCACCAGAATGCTCTAGGATTTAAGGAAAATAAGGGACAAGACACACATTCACTGGAGACTCCCAGGATGGTTCTCTGAACAGCACCAGGTCTGCAGCATAATTACAGTAGCCTTCAAAAAGGGGATGGTGACATTAAAATTCCATTTAAAAGGGTAATGTACTGTTCTTTTAGCCTCATATTCGAATAGCCAGGCTGAAATTGTACCTTTAGAAAGCTATTTTTCTACATGCTGTTAGGTGTACTTTTGAGGTGTCGCCTGGAACGAGCACAGTGTAGGCACAGAGCATTACATTTAAAAACAGAGTAATAAGTTTAACATTTTGCTTTTAGTCAGCTTAAATTGCTCATTCTAGCAGTGTCAAAATGCTGCAGAACATGATGTGTGAGGCTAAAAGGAAATGTCATCCTTTAAAAACAGAATAGATTTTGCTCTCCTTCTGATGTGAGACTCTTTTGCCCTTTGGTCATTTCAGCAGGTTATAAAAGCTTGGTCACGAAGCTTCCAAAGCCTTCTACACTCCCGTACAGAAGACTGTGTTAAGGTTTAGGATAACTATAGATTCAGAATTTCAAAAATAACATAAAGTAGAAACAAGACTGAAAAAAATCTGTAATCAGGATTTATCGATCAGCTGCTTATACTTCTGGGCTGTCACTGGGGACAAGACTTTTCAATTGCGTTTTATTAACAACTAAAACCAAACAAATAACAAAAAAAAATCCCACCAAATCCCCAAATGCAGTGTGCTGTGTTGGAGAACTGAGAGCTATGAAAATCAATGGACATGAGCCAGATTTTATTCTGGAAAAATACCCGACCAGCTCACGCACAGAGGAGGAAGTGATTTTTCTTCTGCAGTGCCCTCATCACTGTGAGGGACCCATAGCTGGGACACTGGCATATGTCTTCTGCTGAAAGAAAAGTGATTTGTTTGTGCCTTATGCATGGAAGGAAAAATATCCAAAATAGCTTCTCCTAGTGAGCAAACTGCTGTTGTGGCACATCAAGGATCTGTTTGAGTATTCTGTCACTGATGGCTAATTGCCTGAAGAGATCACTAAATTAAGTCTTTTAAACTGTCAGAGTCTATTGAACAGTGATTGTCAAAACAGTATGACAATACTCCATGGATTATTTGAACTCTTACTCAGTTTCATTTACAAGAAAAAAAAGTAGCAAAGCTAGTTTCTGGTCTCCCAAAACATCTAAACACAAATGGGACTGCTCAGTGAAGGCACAGATGGCCACAGTTGTGTTTGTAGGTGGGGTTATGGCTTGCAAATGGAGGGGCTTAAGCTGATGTTTCTTGAAAAGGGGGAATTTGCACATGTGTCAACTCCACAAAAAGTTCGGTTTTGCAAGAACCTCACTGAGATAGGGTGATTACTTTCTTCACCCCCTTTTTCCTCCTCCTTTGTTTTGAAACAGCTGAAAATGTGAAGCTTCAAGACTTTGATGCGAGAGAGATGGCACAAGCACTCGATACCACGGCTGTACTTTGAGGAAATACCAATTTTGTTGCAGAAATTGTTATTGCTAAGCTTGGTCTAGTTTCTTGGTGTTGTTAACCCATCCTCCTCCTGGCTCTCTGAAGTGATTGTGTTGCCTTTGTTCCTTTCATTCCTCTCTTGTCTCATCCTTTCTCCCTCTTTCCCCTTGCACTTTTGCCTAATTGGTTTGCAGACTGTTTGATAAGGGCAGGAACTGCCACTAAATAAAGGCGGGCACACTGACCCCCAGCCAAATAAATCTGGCAATGGCTCGGGACTAGCTTATTCACAGCCCTTTTGTTTTCAACAGTAGGTGGCTTCTGTGTGTAAAATCTTATGCCATTTTTTTTTTGCAAACACTTATTAATTTAAATATTTTGGAAGTTCTGAGTAAAATGCAGCAACAGCAAAAGAGCAATTAATACAAAATGACATAAGGGTGAGCTTATAGACATTTTTCTTCCCAGATAGCTCTGGTACCAAGGCAGCAGAACTGCTGGAGTCTGCTGTGGCTCATCCCTCATGGACAGAATTGCTGGCTCTGTGTCAATCACACAGCAAGGTCCCAGCTCTGACACACACCTAAGAGATGATCCAATTCAATTATTGGGTCCTTCATGAAGTTGCAAGACTGAGTTAGAAAGGTGCAATGGTGGCCATCTGTATTTGTGAAGAGAGTATTTTTTATGGCCAGATTTCAAAGTATAGCAGATAGAGAAGCTTACAGTGCCAATAAGCAGAAAATCTTTGACTGTTATAATGCTTCTTCTTGAAGCCTGTGGCAGAGTCCTCTCAGGTGTCACACACTTCACGGGAGTTACTATGGGCTGTGCCTTACTCAAGACTCACTGTCAACATGAAGGCACCTGCCTCTTCCTGGAGCCACAGTAAACCTTGCAAAAACTACCTTTGCAAGTGTAGATTTGTTAGCACTCAGGTGGCATGCCAGCTCTTTGCTGCCTCAGCTGACAGCATAGCCGCTAAGGAGCAAGTGAAGTTTTTTTCAAATCTTTTTGTAGCTAGGTATGAAGCTCCATTAGAGAAACAGGAGCTGCTTTGTATTTACCATAAGCAAGCCAAAGTCTGTGAGGTCGTCTGTGGGGACAGCTAGATACATGACTGATGAATGTGGCTGTTTCCTTGACAGATATGAAACTGATTACCCAAAAAGTGACAGAAAATCAAAAAGTGACAGAAAATTTCTTGATTTTGCATTCATCTAAAAAAGTGATTAGAAAACTTGTTGAAGCTGTAACCCGGAGGAATTCTTGTATAGAGCAATGATGGAGATAAACACGCTAGGAATTCTCCTTCTCCTCTGAGAGTTGAGACTAGCTGATTTAATTAGTTTTAAGCCTCTTCTACTGGGAAACTGCAAACAAAAAGTGCTTTCTTAAATCAGGGATACAGAAGATCTAATTCAGGTCTCTGCTCTTAAGAAGACTCATTTTATGAAGAATCGAAGCTTTCAAGGCCCTATTCAAACAAGTTGAAATACCATTTTGAGCAAGACAATTTATTGCAGTGTCTGGAGTGGAGCGTAAACACTCATGTACATGGATGAGCACTGGCAGAGAAGGGTTGGTATGGCCTAGCTACGAGCGGTGTGTCTTTGTCACAAAAGATACTTAAACTCACTGCCAGCACAAATAATGCTGACCAAAAATTGTAAGAAGATTTCCTGGTTTTAGCTAAAACCCCTAATTCTGTGTAGCGAATTTTACTTTCCAGTTCAGTCTCTTCTAAAAGGCTGCACGTTCTGAAGTCAGCAGCATGTTTTTGCAGACAGTGTGTGCTACTGGCAGTGATAACACCTGATGTTTACAGTTACTGCCTGGGACTGGGATGCAGAAAGGCTCTTGCTGATACTTATTCCTACAGTGACCAAGGCCACTGCTGGCTCTTGTGTGCCATGCTGGGGGTGCTGGGTAATAAGAGGGGGCACAAAGAAGTAAAAGGTTGCACCTCTGGAGAGTAACAGACAGGAGAGGTGACCAACGAGAGTACTGCATTCCATATACATCATATTTAGTATAAATTGAGTAATCACAAGAGTTTCTATTACTTTTCTGCAATGGCCGGTGTCCAGAGAGGACTCCATCTGGCCTCCTGCTTTTGATCTGGATCCTGAGTTCCCGAATCCAGCTCCCTGTATCCAGCTCCTGCTGACGCTGAGCCTGGGGCTTCTCCAGTGCCTCCTGCTCTGCAGCACCAGTGGGGATTGATATTGGGGGAGAATCAGGTTCGATATCGGGCCTATATATAGTTGTATATAGTTCTTTATTTTTATCATTTTACTATTTTTTCCATTATTGTTTGCTTAAAGTTGTTTTAGTTTTTCTTTTCTAGACTATAAGTCTCTCTGCCTCATCCCCTAACCAACGACAGATGAACAAAAGGAAAACACTGGTCACTGTATGCTTTAGCTTTTCTCAGGAGGCAGATACGAGAGAAACAATTCAAGAGGAGAGCAGAGTTTCACCACAGCACCTTGGTGATTGAGCACCAAAGCATCCACTCAAACAAGTTTTCTAATTGCAGTAGAGTCCAGAAATGGCCCCTCAATAAAACAGATCATTAACTTGTTCGATGAGGAGGAACTGCAGCAGACAAGAAAACATAAAGTAGGTTTGAGGGATGGGAAATGAATTGGTGAAACTGGTGGTAAGCTGGAATATAATGAAATAAAAGGTAATCAGGTTTTGAAAACATGGTTGTTTGCCACAGTTCATGACATTCTATGAGCTGGCATTTCTATGCATTTTGTGTATCTCAGATTGTTGTCGTATGTTTTCTGGTGGCAACAACAGATTCGGTCCATTTTCTCCTGCCCTGTCAGGCCCCAGATGAGCTGAGTAACAAAAATTACTTGTGTGTTTCAGTATGGAAAGAAATGCAAAGGTTTTACTATTTCATGTAAATTGATACCCTGATTTTGCCATAAAGGAGTATTCCATGTTACAAATCCTTACAGTACTGAAGATCATGAACTGTTCAACCTAAGTCAGGGGAGTTATTCTGTGAAAGGTATATACTGGGGGTGCCTGCAGGTGCTTTTGTTGAATATGTTCTTAAAAGTTAATGGTTACATGGCATAAAATTTAACTGATAGATAAGATTCTGTGCTATGATAGTTACTTGGAGGCTTTGGCTAATGAATTTTAAATGGATGAATTAAAATTCATTAAATATTGACACTGGGAATAAGATATGCCAGCTAAAAATCTCTGGCTGCTTATAATAGTTCAGAAACTTAATGGAGCCCTGCAGGTTATTTTCTGAGCTTTATAAAGGACTGCTTGGCCCACTTGCTGAATGCTTTGGCAGAAACCAAGCAAAATATTTCTCCATGCTTTTAGTAATGAGACTGCCATTGGTTTACTCAGGTTTGGTAACAGATAAGGAGATAAATAATTTTTCTTACCTGAAAAAGCTGAATTACCCCATGAAATGACGACAATTGTACCATAGAGACTGTGATAACTTTTAAATCCACAACAGTCTATAGCACTCACTCTTTGCTGTAGGTGTAATTATTTTCTGTGATATGCATTTAAACTGCCCAAATTTTCAGGACCTTAACGATTTATGTTAGAAAAGCTTATCTCCCGCTGAAGCAAGAGGCACTTTGAAGTCATTAACTATATGTTGGTGAGTACAGCCTTTGCTATTATGTGCACTGTTTAACGCTTTCCATCAGACACACCTTTTTCCTTTCCTGACTATACAGTGTGAATTGAGGGCTGTGTTCGAATCCCTCGCTCCTCTCGGATTAACTTGCCACAGTCTAACTCCGTAGATAAGGTGGTGCCAGAGGTGGAGTTGGACGGATGGTTTTGCTTACATTGTAGTCCGTAAAAGAAACAAAAGGCCTTGCATGCAAGAAAAGAAAAATGGAGAAAATAAATAAATGACAGAAGTAAAATTAAAAGCAAACATGAGAATGAGATTCAAAAGCTATTCAAATCAAAAGGGATTCTATTTATGGAAACAGAAAAGTCATAGATTGTATTCAACTTCATGTTTTAGATTAGGTTAATGATATACACTGTACAGCTTTTTCCATCTAGGCTTCTTATTTCATCAGAATAAAAATAAAAGAGAGAGATATCAGAAAATAACATTAGAATCTCTGGTACTCTACTTTCTGCAAAATAACTTCTGGAAAAGAAGTATGATGTTGCCACATTAACCACTTAAAGATTTTAATCATTAAGACACTGCCTGTAAAAAGCAACACATTGCTATGAAACAGTAGTACAGTATGAGAAATGGTATATGTACACATATATATCTATATCCGTATCCCTAAATACTATGTTATTCACCCAATACATTGCTAAGTAAATATAAAGCTTTAAGCTTACTTTCATTGTGACTTGAGGAATGTATTGCAATTCCTGGACTTCTGAAGAGTTTTCAGATTATTAAGCATTTATACTTAACATTTTAATGAGCTACAACAGTTCTCCGAAACATATTTGAATGAAAAATCTCCTTAGACATGAATTAAACAAACATATTGATACATTCTTTATGTATTTTGTGCTAAGACTGCTCTATAAGGTTAAAGTACTAATCAGAAAGCTGTAATATGTGCAAAATACACTTATCCTTTGTCACTGACTTATTCTAAACCAGGGAGATTTTGATTGATATGGCCTGCGAAATTGCTCCACATGAGCTGTGTCTGTTGTTTCTACAGTGCCATTGCCTGTAATGAGGGCTTGATCAGGCACATGTGGAGATGTCTGCACGCTCAGGAGCTGTCCTCTCCTGCAGGATACTGTGAGGACCACGTCCACTGACATTGGCATTAGGCGTCATAGACCCAAAATAACAACAAGTGCCATTTGGAAGATGAAGATGCATGGTAGGATTCACCTCATCTCCTTGCACCTGTTTGAACTGGAGGCATGTGGCCTTAGCTTACAGTGATCCTTTACTGGCAGCAGGAGAGACAGGTGATTTACTCTATGATTTACCCAAAACCAGATGTTGTCCTCTCGAGGCCCTCAGCCCTCAGTGCTTGCTTCTACTCAGGTATCAACCCTTCTCATGCCTCAGCACCACTGCTGTATGTGGTGTAAACTGTACCTCTGAGACTGACTTCAAAATGTTCTCCTTCTCCTCCCACTCATCCTTGCTGCCTTCATTAAGGTTATTTTTCTCAACATTCATTTCTGGCATTTATGTCAGCAGGCTTGCAGAATTACAGCTTGGATGAAAAGGAAGAATTGCCCATGGAAAACTCCTGCCTTTCCCATCTAAAAGTGCTTAAACAACTCACTTCAAAGTAGATGCCTCATGTCTAGAAGCCTAAAGTTAGCTGATATGAGCCTGTCTCTTGGTGATCACATCACGGGTTACCAATCTTGCAGTGCAATGTGACCCTCATCGTTACAATAGGTCCTGTTGAAGTGAAGTGAATCACGGTGGCTCTAGCAGTTGAGCTCAACAGGGACACATTAGGGTCCAGGACATGGCCAGAACCGGTCACCAGGGAAGGCAGCCAGAGTAAGAGAGTTGGCAGACAACCCTCTTGAACAGACTCCGAGTTCCTGCTCATGTCTTGTTTCTTTTACAGTGGCTGGTGGTTTGGTAAATGGGTGTTTACACTCTATTTTAATGATTGATTCTAATCCACAAACTGCTGTAATACTCAAGGCATGATTTATACACAGCATTTCCTTTGTTTTCCCTCTGCCCTTTTAAATTGCTCATTACACTTCAGTGGAGCTATAACCAGAATTTCTTTGGCTCCATAATCTTACTTTACTGTGGCATCCATCACCTTTCAGTAGGCCTTGCTGCTTTGAAGTGCATGCTTCAGCACAGTGTGTAAACCCCTGGCTGTGAAAAAAAATGCCTTCTACAGCAAGAGAAAAATTACACTTGGAGATTTGGAAATACATTCCTGTTGTTATTCAAAGGGCTGATGCTAATGCCATAAAAAAGAATCAGTCATGTTTTATTCCTTTCCCATGTAATTTATACTCAAAATCTTAAGGATCAAGCAGAAACTGTTCCAGAAATTAATTGCGCTTGTTCTGCACTGCTGTACTAACGGCACTAATTGGACTGTGGGTGAAGTACTTCCCTGTTCTTATTAATAAATTATTTGTCTTTAATGCCAGAAATGTATGGTGAAAGTTCAGCAATGCAAAATCTGCACTCCACTGAAGAGATGTACAATGCAGTTGCTTCCACATCCACAAACCTCAGTCTCCCAGAAACGTAAGAAAGCTGGAAAGGGATGACTCACCTGCTCAATATCACTGTTTTTCCTTGATTTATATATAAATTCACCAATGGCTACAAACACTGAAAGAACAAGCCCTGCAGCAAGCACTATGAAGATGCCTCCAATATTCTCCACCCCGAGAGCGCTGGCTTCTTTGCTGTCCTCCTCGGGGCAGCCGTTGCCTCGCCACCACTTCTCCTTCATCATGTGCAGCTTTCCCTCCTCCTGGAGCTGGAGGATGGCAATGGTGATCTTGTCTCTGTAAGGAGACCCTGCAAGGTGAGAGCAAGACCCATCAGAGCTGCTGGCAGCAAAGCAAAGGCAGGGACGGAGCAAGCGGCTGCTATCTGGAGCAAAAGTGTTCCTTTATCACAGGATTAATTATTCCATCTAGAATGTCTTGGTTTCTCTTTGGCTGGAAGGGGGAAGAGGTCTATTTGTTGGTATCTGCCCTGGGGACTGGAAAGCAGAAGGCTTCTTTGGTGTGGTTATTTGTTTGAGAATTCATTATAATTTCTAGGGTCTCCTACTGAGGTTTATTTAAGCCTTGGCAGTGGGTTTTCTTGCTAAGTAATCCCTTCATATCATGTTTGAATATTGCTTTGAGCATCCTTTGAGACTTTCTGCTTTGCATCTCTTCTATTTATTTCAACATCTGTTTATTTTTCCTACTGCATGCAAAATGAGTAGCTGTCTAAGAAAAGCTCACAGTCAGACACATTCTCCTCTCATTTATACCTGTACAAGTCCACCCCTCTACTTCAGCTACCCTATGGCTTACAAGAACACAAGGCAGTGGAGCCTTTTTTTTTCTCCGACTTGCAACAATACTGGCACTGCAAACTGAATATAGTAACTGTTTCATGCTTTTGATTTGCAGGCCAACAGCTCGCCCATACGACGTGTCTTCAGGCTCAGCGGCATTAATAGGCCTGTACATTATCTGGCAAATAGCGGGGGTCACATCGGGCAGTTCAATCTGTTTAGGTCTGCCTCTCATGCACTCTGCTCTGGCTCTTCATCTTCCAAAATCTCTGCCGCCTTTAAGTCCCATCAATCAGCTTGTGCTGTTGCAGAAGCACAAGTCTGTAGCCCTAAAGGAGGATAAGGGAGAGGCTTCCCTCTCGCCTCACTCCTGGAGAAGCGCCTAGTTAAAGCAAATTGCTACCGATTGTCTTCTCCCATGTTGGCAGAAGCTGAAGTCATCAACAATCGTAGCAGCAAACCTGTTATTAATTATAATAGGCAAGTGGAAGTTGGTTTTGGCATTGTGAGAGAGACTTTTCTTTAAGGGGCAAGGATTTATGACAGCAAGCAGGAGAGAGTTCCAAGAAGGGTTTTTTGGCTCTAAAAGCACGTATGTGCCCCCAAATCCTGCCATGTTGGACTTCCTGCAGTTGGAAGTATTTAGCATCTGGGCTGAAATACAATGTTGCCAGTTCTCTGTCCACCTAGTTAACTACCACCCATTCCTTCCTCTCCTTCAGGATATCAGTAAGTCTATCTTCTTAAGCTGAAATTTCACCACAAATGACATTTTTCTGTGAATTAAAATAGCTGTAGTTCTCAAGTTGATGAAGGCAAACAAACTTATACGGCAGAACGTGTGCCAGAATTTCAGTGATAGTGTGGTGCATGTAGACATAGACACTTAAGAAAAAATTCAGTAGGTGCCACTTTTGTTTTTTTAAACATCTGAAGAGCCTTGGAAATTTGGCCTCACAGCTTCAGTTTTCTTTCTTATACTGCTGTGAAAAACATTATTAAAAATAATTGTGTAAAGAATAGAAGTCCTCCTCTCTGCTTTCCATTTCTCTTAGCCCACAGCATTGTCTGAGGAGAATCAGTGTGAAAAACATTGCAGTTCTTCATTTGTTGTGCCAACACACAGCTATTTTTCAGTGTATCTTACTGCCAGCATTAGGGCATGCTGTGAACACAGATGCCAAGAGACATGTGTCAGATTACACGAAGTCCATCTGGGAAGCAAGCAATCAGCAGCCACTGCTTGAGGTAGCCAGCTTTGAAAGGAAAATAAGCCTGCTGTAAGAATAGATGATTTCTATGCATGCTATCAAGGAACCAAAACTAAGCGCAACAGAAAACAAAACAAAAACCTCTTCAGAACTTGACGCAGAGAAGTGAATTATTACCACAGAAAACAGCAGCACCTCTCAGAAGAAAGAGCAGATTTGTTTCTACCGTAGGAAAGGCTTGTCTGTTAGATTGTACGACTCATCCATTTTCCTTTGCATGAAAGTATGTAGCTGTTAGGTAAAGTGAAGCAGCCTGAGTCACGGCGCAGGATTTGTGGTGATGTTCATTCTTTCTTGTGATGTTTATGTTGCCAGCAGGATTATTGCAATTCATCCTCAGGGTAACAGGTACATCTATATTTCTATGTATGCTTTTAAAGTTTGTCAAGTGTGCCTGAAGTGTTGGAATGGTGATGTTTTATTGGTGAGCACTAAAACTGCACACAGATCCATCTCAAGACCTCTCTGAATATTCAGCATATCATTTGTGGCCTCTGAGCTATTAGTAATCTACCTCTCAGGCCAAGAAGTGCATCTATCTACTTCCTTAGCAGTCTCCCAAGTAACTGATAATAGCTTTAGTGTTAGAATTACTAGCATCAGCACTGGCAGTGATACTGGAGTTAATACCTGTCCTGACATCGATAATAAAGTCGCTTTCTTCAATCAGATTCCTCCGAGGGTGACATTTTCAATAGCTTTTTCTTAAAGACGCCTTTGTTACAGCAGCACTTCCAGAGTGCGTTAAGCTCACCACCAACCATTGCTGTAGATTTTTCATTAGTACTGGTCTCTGCCAAGAAACTGATGAAAGCCCTCCTCTCTGTGACCCATTGGCTCCACAATCAACATAAATGGAGATGTTTGTTGATATGCCTAAATCTCCTTTATCCTAACTCAGCACAAAGTAGGAAGACAGCCTATACCTGCATTTTTTTTTTTAATTTGCAGAAGATGCTCTGATAAAACAGTGCATTTCCTGGATTCATAAAACTTTTGAAAACTTCTTGTCATTTCTTTGGGGCCCAAATAGTGATGACATTCAGTTCGTTCACTGGAAATTTTGGAGTGCGAGGCATAATTTTGTTGCTGAAACCCTAGCCATGTGGTTATGTATTCTCCTGAAGGACTGAATGCAGACCAGTTAAAACTTGCTGGAACTTTGATGTTATCACAGACATTCTTTTTTTCTTTTATTTCCCCCCCCCCCCAAACAGCTTCTCCAGTCAACAGTCTTTAATGCTATGAGAGAAATAATAGAGCATTTGAGGTCCATCTGAATAGTGGAAGGATATCTATGGCTCATCTTGTTTATGAACTCAATTGTTTAAGAATTTAAGATAGATGCCTTATGGCATCGAATTATTCCACAGTGTTTGGAGATATCTATTCCCATGAATTTTCTTGGTTTTCCTTAAAAAAAAATAAGGCTTATTTATCATACAAGAAACATCTGAGAAATGTATTTCACAGCTGTATTTCCAGTAGATGCTTTTTTTCTGAGGATTACCATCTGTTCCAATCATTCCTTCATTGTTCTTGGTTTAAAGTGTGGCAGTTTTATAACTGCAAGGAAGCTCTTGCTGTACAATTGCCTTTATTTGGAATTTTGGCTTTTTTCTCTGTTTCCTCCAGGTGAGAAGGCTGTTTTCACATTGTGGTTAAAATTTTATATATATGACAATTTGCCTGAGGTACGCGGTAGCTTAAAAATCACAGTTCAAAGTGCAGTAGTGTTTCTCCCTTATTACTGTCTGGTCCCATGGACCAAATACTTCAACTTTTATACCTGTGTAAACTGATATTGCCTTGAATAATTCCCCTGAAGACAATAAAATTGCACAGCTATTAACTGAGAGTCATATGTGGGAGAAGTATATTATACAGGAAAAAGAACTGGCTGCCCAGTGCCAATTATTCACAAGAACACAGCAGAAAAAGCTGACACAATTTCTAACTCCCTACAATTAGAAAATCTTGAAAAGGATATTGGATATGCTAAAAAAATCTGCTGGAAAGAGTTCACAGAGATTGGGAGTCTTAAGGCTCTGCTTAGCTCAAAACACTGAAATCCCTGATGCAGATGCAGAACCTTGCAATTGCTTCTCACTGTTCTTATGTGTTGCTCTGAGGTCATGAAATAGATTAGAAATTCATCTGATTTTATGCAGCTTTATTTGGGATGCATTCATTGGACATAACATTTATCCTGCTCAATTCTATTTTCCCAGAAATGCTATCTGATTTCTCAAACTAAACTGAATTTCTGTAGAGCCACTTGCACCTCGAGCAGCACTGAGGACACCCAGTTTGCTATGAATGGGATGTTCCAGAAGGCAGGCAGGTCACTCGACCTTTTTCCAGTGCAGATGTAGCCTGCATTGCTATATTCCCTCTTGCTTGCAGAGACTGCTGCAGATGAGCAGGGCAAGAGTAGATGTTTTGCCTAAAAGGAGGTTCCCAGGGTCTGTTTCAATGAGCCAGGTTTCTAATAGACCAGGACACGATTCAAATGGCCGTCTAAACTTTTGAAGGGGGTATTGCTGCGTGTGCACCACAACACTTGTGCTGGAAAGCATCTTACCAATGGGAGTTCCCACGCCGTAGCCTTTCGAATCAATGAGCCCCCCAATCTGGGTGAGATTGCAATTTCGCTGGGTCACGTACTCTATGCTGGTTGATTCCATCAGCAGCGCATAGTCCGTTGTGAGCACACGCTGGATTCCCTCATCGTTGTTCTTCACCAGCGCTGTCTGCTGCCTGCTGCTCATGAACGCCCACATCTTCTCATACGTTGATATTTTGGATTTCTAAGGAAGGAAAATGAGGGAACAGAATCACACCAGCACCCAAATTACACTTGCAAAATATTCCTCAGCCTTTTGTTGTGACCGAAGCCAATAGCACATCTTGAATGAAAGAGAATTGGTAGCAGGATTTTCCTTCCCGCAGCCTTTCTCTCTTACTGTGCTTTATGCTGAGGAATCTCTTTTTTTTTCAATTCCCTTGCAGTGCCGGGAACTTCATTACTGGCATGATTGTGAAGTGCTTTGAAGTTTTTTGAGCTAATGCTGTTACATGGATTACAGCACATAACCCAGCTAAACTAGCGCAGCTGGATACTGCTGCATTCCGAAGCAGTGCTTCTGCCTGTCAGGGCAAAAACACTACTCCAAAAGCCTGATGATGAATAAAGTACCAGCTCTTTTGTACTGATATCACTTGCCTAGAAGTCATGTACTTCAAGGATAAAGCTTGAGAAACAAATTCAAAGAGGCTTCTAAGCAAACTTCTGTTTTCTGCTTTCTATTGCAATCAGATTTCAGGACTTCATCCTTCTCCCACTGCAGTTAACGAGGACTGTGTATGTGTCCTCTGTCAATGCCCAGCTGCATGGAAGAGGGATGCCAGAAGCCCCAACCACCTCTATTTAGTGCAGAACATCCCTTCCTCCTTGTTCATTTCCCATGCTGTGGGAGCCTGTGAGGGGCCTGTGGCCCTGTTTTTGCACTTCTGCCTTTGTTGGAAGTTATGGAAAGAAAAAGTGCTTAGGGACATGCTGGGGCCCTGTGCTTGCTACACTCAAGATGTGTTACCTACACACCAAAAGCCCATCAGGCACTCACACAGTACTACATGATTAAACTTCTTGTGTGCTCTCAAATAACATTGAGCACACAATGTAGCTTTTGGATTAAATATCAAGGTAGACCTACAGACAGCTGGATCATTAGAAGCTGTCACTAGAAAGAGTTTGTCTCAAGACGGCAAAGCCAGTCATTGCAAAATTACTATGTGCTGCAGCCTAGCATGAGCCAAACACACACACAAACCTTGTAGTGTAAATACGAGGTGAAGGTTCTCCACACACTTATGTTTCCCCAGTTCTGGGGCAGTATATCCTCACTTTCATCATGGGCCCTGTGTTTGGTTTATAGCCATCACAGGCAATTTTAGGCTCACTGTGTGGAGATCTTATGTGCTTATTAAACACCAGTGTCTGGGGTATTCCTGGGAGAAGTTGATTTTCTGGTTCTTTAAGCTTTAAATGTTAATATGCTTTACCTGTAAGTTCAATACCTGTGAACGTCACCTAAATTGCACCTAAGTTTGGCAAGCCACGGCATAACACTAAACTTGGAAGATGGTTAAGTGGCTCTTCACTAGTACAAAACATTTTTACTGCTCAGTTGGGAATACTTTTTTTATATTGACGATATGATTATGCAGTAGATTGACTCTGATATTGAATTTACTGGAAGGATATACTCCTTATTCAGATGAGTTTGAAAGAAAGTTCTCAGCTTCTCAACTTGCCAACTCTCATTATTTTCAGGATATGCCAAATATATATGCCAAATTCTTGCCTTCAAATTCTCACTGTCTTCAGTTGGAAACATGTCTGTGTATTGGAAGGCAGGAGCTGGCAAGAACTGCAACATGAGGTTAAGACCTATCATCACAGAGGGGCAAGAAAGCAATGGAAGATTTATAGATGTGTTGGAAACAGAGAGGACAGCAGGCTGGAGAAATAGGTATGTGTCATGATTTGTGGATATGAAACATCTTGCCTTCAGCTGGACTTTTCCCAAATTTGCACATGCACACAGGTGGTGAACGCTGCCTGAGATCCTGCTGGCTTGCTTGCCTAGAACGCCACTCCCTTGCTGGAGCACTCCTTAGCTGTTTAGGCCCTGTTTTCTGGGTATTTTCATCTAGTATGGCCAGATCTGGGATCTCTATACAGAGAGGAAGCTGACTCAGATTCCTTAAAAGTCAGAACTGCATTTTTTTCCCCCATATAACTTCATCTGCTTTTATTTTAATTCTCCCTACTACCTGGCTAGAAGGCAGAGTTGCTGCAGAAACTTTCTTGAAAATATTGTTCTTTCGTAATTGTTTTTCTGGGGACACTATTACAACTGGGATACTAGTGTAAGGCATTCAAAATTAGTGGAGAAATGCTACTGTTAGTATATGCATTGTAGGCAAGACTGAAAAAGTGATATCAATTTGAATAAAAGCAAATAGAGTTTTCAGAAAAGCAGTGGAAATACTTTGCTTTTCTCATGTGTTTCCAAATCTGCATTCCACCCAGTAGGTACATTGTGTAGCATACTTTTTTCAGGGTCTTCCTGCTCCTACTTTAAGCACAAAGTCCTAAACCAAAGCTCTTCAGAGTTTACCTCACACCGGGATGTTTTTGTGCACCTGCTGTCTTCAGAAATCCTTTTGCCATGTGTGTTTCTAATAGCCCTGAAAATCAGACTCATCTGGTCTTTGCGCCTAGTGTCCTACATGACGGGCACTCTCTCGTTCCTCTCTCCTCCATGGTGAGGAACACGGTTTTGCTTTTAAAAAAATGTTAGTGTGAAAGAGTCTGCTGTTTCTCTTGGCATTTCTTGTGTAAGTACTGAGCATAGCCCTTAGATAAATCAAACCTTGCAGCACAGGAAACATGTGAACACTCTTCCCTAGTGCAACCCATCCCCATGCTACACTCCTGCAGGGCATTTTTACTGCTGTTGCACCTGCTTGTGCTGATTCCTCCTTTCCCCTTCCCTGTCACCATCACATCAGCACTCCCAGGTGGCAGGACACTTTACAAGAGTGTCCACTGATAAGACAAGGGGAAATGGATTTAGATTGAAGGAGAATAGGTTTAGATTGGATGTTAGGAAGAAATTCTTCAGTACAAGGGTGGCAAGACTCTGGAATAGATTGCCCAGAGAAGTTGTGAATGCCCCCTGCCTGGAGATGTTCAAGGCCAAGTTGGATGAGGACTTGAGCAACCTAGTCTAGTTGAGGGTATCCCTGCCCATGGCAGGGATGTTGGATTAGATGATCTCTAAAGTCCCTTCCAACCTAAGACATTCTATAAATCTGTGATTCTACGACTGTCTCTGCAGCACAGGCTGCCCACGGTGCAAAGCACCTTTCAACCCAGCTCAGTTCCTCCAGCCCTCCAATCATAGGAGCATAGCTGTCAGGGGGTGTCCGTGGGTGTTAGGATGCTCACAGAGTCCATCGTGGCATAGGGTAGGCTGGAGGAAACTGCCCAGGCCAAGTCAGGTCTCCACAGCTCCCTCAAAAGAGGCCGAGGTATTTCAGGTGTCTTCTCTAGAGAAGTTATGGCCAAGTGTGCTTTTTTAAAAACTGTACCATAATTCACATGCAGCATGGGAATGGGCATAACTGCTGCCCAGAAACCCTTACTCTTGCTTCTCCTGATTCTCAGGTCTTCTACTGGTGTATGTGTGTGTATGTGCTTACTTAGCTCAAGAAGTATATGCAGCATTTTACAGACCAAAGGAGGCAACATCGTACCCTCACAGAGCACACAGTCTTCCTTTTGCATACATGGATATTGTATTAACTGCACAGAGACTTACTCCGTGATTTGTTTTTTTTCAGTTTTGGACGGTGTAAAGAAATCCTAATCTTGTGAGGATCTTGAAGGACAGATGTAATTAGAATAATAACACTTTTTATACAACACCACGTGTGTCTTACTGGTTTACAAGTGTGATAAACAGTATTTTTTTGAAAGATTTACATTCTTGTAAGCATAAAAATTTTAACATTAGGAATTCATGGTGAAAAAAGAATCAGTGTAATGCTGGAAACGGCTCTAAAACTTTGTTCCGAGCTTCCGATGTTGAAATTCAGAAGCTATTTCCTCCAAAAAAAAAAAAAAAAAAAGAAAGAAAGCAACAGGTTTTGGAGTTTTCTCTCTGATGCTGAATTTGACTTCAGAATAGCAATGGCAGTGACTGTCTTTGGGCAGTGAAGAGTTTTTAGGCCAAGGGAGTTTCCAAGTGCCCTTCAGAAGGCAACACAGCTGCTTCCTCCTGCCTTACATTCCTGCTCAGAGTCCGGTCCTTGCCTTACGCAGTTTCCAAGAATATCTCCAGATGGGTTTCCCAGCATATCTTAATGGAAATGTCAGCTCATCATTTCAAGATCTGACTATAATTAGGCTCTGAAAAATACTGTAGTTTGTGTGTTTCTTTCAGCACGAAAACATTTCTGTTCAGCCACAGGAGAGGCATCAGAAGGGCAGTTCACCCTTGACAGCTCCAGCAGGGATAGCCTACCATCAGATATTATTACATGATTAAAACATCCTTGATGAGCATTATCTGTTCTGAGAGATGATCCAAATACTTTAGCCAAGATCCTTTTTGTGTGTAAGCATTTTGCCTCTTGTGGAAGCACAAGGACTCGCGGTTAAAGCAGGGCAGGGAGCTCGGGCTGGAGCAGCAGGGGAGAGGGCTCGTGCACAAGTGTTATTTTGCTCCCCATGCTGCTTCCCCACAGTGCCTCATCATCTTCAAAGGCACCACATATTTGATCCCCTATCAACACCATTCTTAGATGCTACAGTGAAAAGCATGATACTGGTTCATTCAGTGCTTAACTTCCCTGCTGAGACTACTGATGAAGCTGCTAATTAATTCTAATTGTCAAAGGATTTTTGTGAGTACATCCCATATTGATAGCTTGTTGGTTTTTAGCTTGACATTTTATTAGATTAACCCATTTTGTAGGTAATTAATACTAATCGTGAGAAAAAAAAGAAAAAAAATGAATGCAGTTATCTACAAAGCAATTAGCCACAGAAAATGATCTTTTACTTACAGATGTGTTCATGTGTGTATGTGGCCCACACACTAATGGTCTGTGCAATATTGACCACGGGACATTTTTTTTTAAAAGGGACAAACAGACTAGGACTTTGACTGCCTGCAGTATTATTGTGGTATAAATGCGATCTTCAGAAGCGATCTTAGCCAAGCAGCTGGAAGAAACTGAGATCCCACCCTGAGAAGCAACCTGGAAGAGGATGTCACCATGTCCATGCCCTGCTTCCCTTCAGATCCTCGCAGCAAAGGCACGGATTTGCCCTCCATAGCAATAAAACACGGGATAGTTTCTCTAGATGCCTTGGGGGAAATCTCCCATCTTTTACATTAATATTGTTGAAGGATCCTCTATGGATTTGAGCAAATGATGTATTTACCTATTACGCTAGTCCTTTCAAACGCTGTAATTCCGCCTCGCCATTTGTTGCCAGAGGGCCATGAGTCAGTCCGACCGCACAGAGCTGGCTGATGCCATCTTACCTTGAAGAAGGTCATTGTGGATCCGTCTCTAACAGCCCCGTACTCTATCTTGGTTTGCTTTGCCAAATCATCTGCTGAATCTATGGGGGATTCCATCCTCTCCACAGTCAGGAAGGCAGCCAGGTTGGCAGTATAGGATGAGATTATGATTAAGGTGAAAAACCACCATATTCCTCCAACTATTCGGGTAGAAAGAGCTTTGGGCATCAGCTCTGATCCTGTTACAATATCATCAAAACAATCATATTAAAATGATGCTGAAAGATGCCTTTCCTGATACCACAGACTGCTTTTAGGTACAGAATGCTTTTATGAGCTGTAGTATGATAAAATGATTTAAACAATAATCTCACAGATGCGCAGCTAACATTTATAATGGTAACACACTGTGAAGGGGATGTATGCCATGATACATGACAAATGGAGTTATCCTTAGGTCTAAGCCCCATTACATCTCTGAGCTAATGCTCATTGTGATATTAACCTCTGACATGCCCAGCAAGCTATACTAGTATTTTTGTCCATTTCCTGAGTCCCTTTTTGCCAGTATACTGTAATCATTTTTTTTTTTTTTAACCAGATATCTTTAGCAGAAAGCTATTCTGCTTACAAGCTACCTGGCAGAAGTACCTTACAAGAGAAATCGATCCTGTACATCCTATTGACAAATCTAAGCAGAAAGAGGCGGCTCAATATGGTTCCAGAGAACTCATCAGCCTGTGTGAAGCTGAGCTCAAATCCAGAACACATCTTATTACAAATGCATGGTTTACATTTGAAAATTCAGACTGTGAATGGATCTACAGGGCAATGGAACATTGTGAGCAGTGTATTTAACACTCATTATTGCTGGAAAGCTTTTAGCAGATCCTCCTGCGTGTCACACCAATAAAAATCAGAGTGATCTGCCACTGACATAAAAACCCACAGAACACCACAGGTGGGTGTTAAGTGCACTGAAATGTCTCCTAAACAGCTCAGATGATAAACTGTATTTAAGGCAGACATGTATTTCTAAGCATTCCAATGCAAGATTTGTGCTGTTTTTTCTAGAGGTGTCCCCACTGAACTTAGCTCATTATGTGGGATTCAAGGATCTGGTTCAGCAAAGCACTTAGACAGCCACTTGAATACTTTTGACTTCAGAGTCAAGTGTTTGCATAATTATTTTGTTGATGAAGGATGGACTTAAGAAAGTACTTAAGTGCCTGTGAATGAAGGTCTCAGCAAATAGAGCTTTTGATGTGACAAACATATTTCTGTTACTGGAAAAGTGTGTTGACATATTATCTGTCCCCAGCTATTTAATGATTTCTGTAACAAATTTAAACATGTTACAGAGAATATTTTCAGACTTCATAAAAACTCTGAATGTGACTTTTGGGGCAAACACTGAAAGGGTAAAAACTTTCCAAACAACAAGCAAACAGATTTAACTTAGCTTTGTAACCGTATAGACATGTCTCTTAAAGGTCAAAGCTAAGCATAGCCCAAGGGTTTGAGTAGGTTGACAGAATTGCCTAACTGTGAGAGCAGATGCCCTGCCTGTGCAGCCCTGGTGCTGCATGGATTTCAAATTAAGTCAGCAGTCTAAAAGCAAAAACTCTCACTTGAAATTTTCTAGTCCAAACATACTTGTTTAAAGAGCTGTAGCTCTATCTGGATTTACATTTGTGGTCTGTTGTGCTTTCTTGCTTTTCAGATTAGAATTTTTTCTTTAGTGTAATGAAATATTTTTCCTTTTTTTGGTATTGTAGCTCTCAGGAAAAATGCGTATTTATTTCTAGGCTGGGGTTGACCTGCAAAAGCTGGCTTCTAGGAGTGCTGATTCAGGTCATCCCGAAGGTATTATTTCTTTTAAGCTTAGACAGCTATACAACTATAATTTCTACACTTGGAGCCTGCTGCAATACCTGCCTCTGACATATACATCCCAATAATGCATAAGAGCCAGATACCTGGCAGATATTGTAGCAAGCAACCCTGAAATCTGCCAGCGCAACCTTACGGCAGTGCAAGAGAATAGGTGGAGAAGCCCCCGTGTGCTGAATTTGTAGGGTGAGAGGCCAAACCTCCTGTGATTTCCTCTAGCAAAAAGTTGTTTGTGAGAAAGCAGCAGAATACATTCACTTCAATTTAGCTCAAAATGCCACAGTCTATTTATTATGCAGTGAGCTACTGGTTGGCTTTTGTGAGGTGCTGAGCACACTCTGCTCCCAGCTGAGCCGAGCGGGCCTAGCATCTCTTTTGATCGGTCCCATAATTATTTCAATGTTCACCTTTTTGAGGGTCTCGATTCCAGCAAAAACATTAATATATGCTCCATGCTCATTGGCTTTGCCCTACGCGCTTGCCTTAACCAGATTCTCCTGGTCTGACCCATTGCTTGGCCGAACTGGGGCTTTGACAGCTCGCTTTCCTTTCTGAAAGTGACAATTTTTCTGAATGAATTGGATGAAATGTGCCCTGTTTGGATGCTTTCAGAGTATTCATAACACGTCTGAGACTTTCAGCAGAAGAACAGGGGAAGAAATGTCTAAATAAAAACATTGCTAGCAAGACTGAGGGTCAGAGACAATACTTGCTGAAGTCTCTCTAGTGCCTTTTTATGGCAGACATGACAGCCAATCCTGATCCAGACTTTGCTCACGCTCTGTAGAAAAGAGAAAGTCTGATCATCACATTTTAAAATTTAATAACACGTGGCTTCAAATCAAGCATAACAAGCAGCTACTGCCAACGAGAAAGAGTGTAACGCTAGATGCAGAGTTTCACAACCATTCACATCATGTTCAAACTCATCACATTAATGATGATGCACTTACAATCACACGCACCACAAGTTTGTACATGGAAACATTTGTGTTGCCTTACAAATGTTTTTTCTTCCTTTTTTTTTTTTTTTTTTCTTTCATTTCTCTCTTTTGTTTTGTTTTTAATCTTCTTGAAAGACAAGCAGAGTCTGGTTGGGGCTGACTGTCATGTATCCAAGGTAGTGGTAACGAGCAGACACTGCATCCCACAGTTTGCTGTGGATGATGGTAAACTCCAAAAAACGCAGTACATCGAAACACAAAATCCTGGGGCACTTTCACACACAGGGCAATCACAGTTATATACACACACCTGCCTGATACTGTAAAACCTCAGCTGGTGTTTTACTGATAGATTGGAAGAAAACCAGAAAAGTGAAACAGAATGGCTCTTCCTTCATCCAACATCCTTCAAAGTATTTTCTATGAGGAAGATCTATGTGCTGTTAATACATTAGTGCGCCCTTAAAAGCAAGTGCACTTTGGGTACAATACAAACTATATTCTTAACCATATCTTAGGAAAAAAAACACCTTTTTTTTTGTGCTACTCATGTCTATTAAAGAGGGAAGAATAAACTGTACCTGGATGAACGCAGAGATGTTTTTATGTTCCTTACTTAAATGTTTAGGAATTTAATACCAAGGTACTGCTGGGCTTTCCTCTGGATTGTCTTTTGGTTGTTGCTGTGGGGTGGGTTTTTTTGTTCAGCTTTAATTCAACTTGAAATGTTTGTCAGAAAATATTTTCATTCTTTGCAGTGGACCCCAGTTTTGGTGAATAGTGACTTAACTGGAAACTTTAGAACATACACACCATAAACAAATGTGTTTAGTACACATATCTGTTTGAATTTCCATATGGAGTAAGCTTCACTGCCCTTCCTTGTCAACTGAGTAAAATGTCATCTGTTTCCAAAATCATCAGCAACAGGGACTTGTAATTGGGTTAAGTTAATGCTTCTAGGGTTGGATGCATTTACAGAAGGATGGGACTCATACCTGCAGAAAAGCCATAAAAAAAAAGGTTTGGTTTTGATTTTAAACAAAGTGTTTGACAATTGCCAACAAACTTAACAACCCTTCTGAAGAAAGAGCATATTTTTCAGTTTGGCAGCTGTAACAGTCTTTCTAGGGTAGCTAAGACTGTTACTGTTTCCATTGGGATGGAGCCCAACATTTTCCTGTTGCCAAACCTCTGATCCCAATAAACTCGACTTCAGCATGAAGCACTTCATATCCCTCTTGCGATTTTTTTACGTTTCAGCTCCAGAAACTCCCGTGTGGCCCTGTCTGCTTCCCTTTCTCCCAGATGCTTCCTCTCCTTCCTTCTGCTGCAGCCCTATTCTGGGTTTCAGAGGTTCTCCTCCTCTCGCCTGCTCCTGGTTGCAGGGACACGTCGTTTTCTTCCTTTCTTCTACTGCTTAGTTTCTGAGATCAGGTTTTACAGTATACGTTATATTTACAAGAGGGTGGAGTTTACCAGCACAGAAGCCCTTGAGCAGACTGTGGGACGTGTGCGATAACGGAGTGTAACCGGTGTACCTTGCTGCATGAGAGCTCCAACTCCAAACCAGAAACTATTTAGTAAAGTAAAATTGTTTTCCACCACATCTGAGTCTGGGTTGCACGGGTGGGGGTTATACCATTCATATGGTGTAAACCTGTGGCAGTTAACAGAAACAATCCGTAAACATTAAATAGAGTACACACAGCGGCAGCAAACCTGCTGAACAACACACAAAGTGAGGAGGTTAATGAAGGGAATAAGAAAAAGGAAAACCTCAGCTGAAAGGTCGTCTGTGGGACATCTCACACCTGCCTCGTGTAAGCAACGCTGCGACGCCAGGAGTCTTTTTCACAGTCCTGGATCAAGCATGAGGCTGCTCCCTTACTCCTCCGTCTTTCGGGTTAGAGGCCTCAAGGGTGAGGCTGCTGCAACACCCCACGACTTCCCTGCCCACACCGCTGACAGACAGACAGACATTTGCCGGGTTGGGGGGACAACTGGAAGCCACACAGCTGCTCCTGTATATAGCCTTTAGAAAATAATGAAGGTGTAGCATCCCCCAAAGGCAGCCATCGCTAGGCGTCTGGATGCTGAGGAGCCGGATGCTGAATGTGTTCTCCGTGCACGAGGCTGCTGAAAGCTGTGAATTGTTTGAAGGCATCTGGGAGCAATTGCAGCGCCTGAGAGCTACTGGGCCATGCTGTCGGCATTACTGGGAGAGCATTCGGCAGAGGATTGCCTTTAACGGGAGAACTCTGCTCTGCTCTCCACGGACCGTCCTGCAAACTGCAAGCTGTGCCCCTTCTGCTCTGCACAACACTTGGCAGAGCCACGGCAACGACCATTTCTCCCTGAGGTACCTTGCCTGCTGTTGCTTCCCGCCGCTGCATGGCTTGCTGCAAACTCTTTCAAGTTTATGAATATAGCTTTAATTGACAGTGTCATGCCAATACATTTTAATTACTGTTTCAACAATACAATTAAGCATTGAATTTATGCACGGTTGCAAGCAGAGTGCCTCGCCTAGCTGAAGTAATGAACTCTGATAATAATAAACCCACTAATTGAAACAGTATGTAGCTTAGGATGTCATTAGCCGCACAATATTACCATTACTAGTATGATAGTATTAAAAATCCTAAACAAAAGACGCAGTCTTCAGGTTCAGGATACAACAGTTCTGCATACTCCAGGTAAAAGAAAAACAATCAGCAAGTTATATGTTTCAAATTTGTGCTAGAACAATGAAAGCAACTGTTGTGTAGTAACAAAATCAGTTTGTACACGTGTGGGGAAACACGTCGTTGACAAGAGACCCAGAGTTAGGACCTGTAGGTTGCTTGAGCTGTCAACTGTCTCAGAAGTGAAAAGGTCACACGCTGAGTGTTCAGCCAGAGGATCCCACAGTGTTAACACAGGACAGTAAGAAGATGTACAAATAAGTTTGCCTGACCTGACTTGGAAGCCCAAGGCTGGGCTCTTGCATTGTGTCAGAAAACAACCATTATTCAGGTTCTGGCAGCAACACCCTTTCTGCCAATCAGGAAAGGTTTTTATAGCTCTGGCTGTATATTTTGACATGGTACTAGGGTATATATTTGTTTTCCACCTGGAAACACAAGTTGATTTGCTTGTGTTTCTATCACTGTGCTGAGCCCTAAAAGGCTGGCTTACAACTCAGCTCTATTTCACTTCTCAGGCCTTCTGTTTTCCTGGACATTTTCCTCTGGTTTTCTCCCTCTTTGGTCCTTCAGCTGCAGTTATGTTGAAGTTCCCAATAAACATGAGATGCTCAAGGTAACCCAAGCACCTTTTTATATAGGGTCTGTGCAACATTATTCACCAGTGGTGGTTTCCTCAGCTGCCTAGTTCTACCGTCATTGACATCAACAGCACAGCTGATATGGCATTAGCAATAAAGGGAAATTTTGGCAGAAAATAACTTATTAATTCACTGCCAGTGTACTTAGGAAAAGAGCTTTGTCAGTCTGTAACTCTTCACAGTGATAAAAACTTCAGTGTTTGAGTTTAAAAATTAATATAACAATGATTGTGCTACATAAGGCTCAAGGACAAATGAGAAATTATTCAGATGCTGAAAAGTCTGAAAAATAACAGGAAGATATCACAGTCTATGAAAATTATTCCCAAGTATTTGTCTTCCATGAACTAGTGTCAAAATACTGTTAACCATTCAATTTACTGGTGCAGTATTAGAAAGTGGATACTTCCTGAGGTTCTTAAAACCAATCTAACCATTATTTGCTGAAACACTTGGCAAATCTTGCAGAAATCTTGATGTATTTGAATATATGAACAGGTCTAGATGTGGACTGCAAGAATGGCTTAGCTTTTTGGAGTAAAGTAAAATTTATGAAGTTTAAACTAAATTAAGTTACACAATTTTAAATTAAGTACACGATTTTGTGTACTTGATTCTTCAGCCTATGTAGTTGCAATCTAACTAGTCACTGCTTTTAGGCATCAGTTCAGAAAAAGCACTTGTGTCAGAGAGAAAAAAAACATTCAGAAAATTATGTTAACTGTTTTGCTGAATTAGTATGTTCTTTTCCTCTTTTTCTAAAATAGGTGGCTTATGAGAATGGCATGCAAACTTGACATATATAAGTTGTGACAAGTTGGGTTTTGTGCTGTGTCTTATGAATGTGTGGGGGTCTGTACTCCTAATGACATGTAAGCCTTTGAGCTAATTTTAGCCACATTTGACAAATAGGAAGAGGCCTTAGAGGCTCTTATGTTCCTGCAAGTGTTGTGAAACATTGCAGTAGTAGGCCCACTAGGAGAGAAGCTGCAGGATGAACTCACAGCTCGTTACGTATCAGTTAATCCGCACGGGAAAAATTGCCTATAAATCCTTCAGCTGCAGGAAAAGTAAACAAACAGACAAACTTCAATTGGCGATCACAGTCCACCACAAGACACAAATCCATTGAGAAATCAGTCACGCTGTTCCTGGAACTAGTGCTTTTTAGAAAGATTTCAGAAACAAAACATAATGCAGTTACACAGGTCGAATCTATGGATTGACCCAAAGGCTACAGTGTGATTTGGAGAAATATTTAACAGCCAAGGAAGAAAAAGTTTCACAGCTGGTGATTTGTCAGCACTGCGTGTTTCCCTTTGGTTTACTCCTGGCCATGTGTCTGTGTGTAGGCAGCTCTGTGAGCAGACGGAGGACCCTGATACTTATTTATTCTTGCAAACTTGATGCTGTTATTACAATAAATAGAAGCACCGAGGATAACTTGGGTTTTGTTTTCCCTTCCGCCTGTTCTGAGGGGGAGAGGACCGTGGGATGTTTTTAGTCTTGGCACACAACTGCAGAAAAGTCAATCTGTCACAGTCGAGCAGATTTAATATTAGTCATGAATGAGATCATGATTTGCGTACAGTAAGAGTTATTATTTCTGGTACAGTGAGCCACTGCAAGAACTTATGGGAAGTCATGACTAACTGTATACACTCCCATAGCTGCCAGGAATGGATAAACTCTTTCTTTTACCTAGGGCCACACTAAGTTAACCCATGACCTCTCCTCCTCTAAGTCCTTTCTCCTTCTTCTCATTCTCAGCAATTTAAAGGAAAAAGCAAATCTCACAAACTTCTGTACTTTGGTACCAGTACAGAAACATCCAAACAAGCAAAGTATTTGCTTAAGTTGTCCACCTAGAACCAGTGTTTTTCAGTGGACCACAGAAAAATGTATGTTTGAGGTCAGTCACTACCAGCAGAACCGCTTGGGTAAGTAAAAGTTTTGCAGGGCTATGTCCTTTGATTCAAAGACAACAGTGAATTGGAGGAAAAGCAGCAAGAACTTTATGATTAAGTGAGAGGAACATCTCCCTTATGAGGAAAGGTTGAAGGAGCTGGGTCTCTTTAGCTTGGAGAAGAGGAGACTGAGGGGTGACCTCATTAATGTTTATAAACATGCAAAAGGGGAGTGTCAGGAGGACGGAGCCAGGCTCTTCTCAGTGATGCCCAGTGATAGGACAATGGGCAGTTGGTGCACTGGCACAGGCTGTCCAGAGGGGCTGTGGAGTGTCCTTCTCTGGAGACATTCAAAACCTGCCTGGAGGTGTTCCTGTGTGACCTACTCTCAGGGATCCTGCTATGGCAGTGGGGTTGGACTAGATGATCTTTCGAGGTCCTTTCCAACCTCTAACGTTCTGTGACTCTGTCATTTGTCCTGGCTCACACAGAAGTGGAAGTCAGATGTAATGTACTATATAACCAGAATTAATGATCCAGATTACAATTATCACCTTCGAATGAGGTATACGTATGTATACATTGAAATATAATCTTTATTGTTGACTTCTTAAAGTCAAATGCCACAATTTGCAATATAAACTGCAGCATTTCTGTCGCTTCTGGTGTGATGTGAAAGTGTAGACTCCCAATGATACATCACTTCAGTTCTTATGTTTCATAGTAAAAATATCTTCTTGGGTCATTTTCTGTATAGTTTAATAATCATGGATTCATAGAATCATAGAATTATCAAATCATAGAATCACAGAATGCGTTGGATTGGAAAGGACCTTTGAAGGTCATCAAAATGTGGAATATATTGTTGCATGCGCAAAACAATACATAACAGAAGTGGAGAAAGGCTTAATTACCTATTGTCAGTATAAAAAACCAAAACATGAACCTCTGTGAAGTGGCAATAAAAATACTTGCATTTTAAATTATAAAAGAGGAAAAAATGGAGGATAGGATGAAATCAAATAAACAGAGTTGGAAATGAAATTAAAAGGCCACTAGCTGAAGAAAAGGACAGTAACTGTGCCAGTTATTTTGGACTACAGAAAAAAAATCTGCATCAAGTGACCAGTTTCCTCTGACAAGTTTTTAAGTTCATTTTCTTTCATGCTTGGTTTGCTCTTGTTCAGAGCCCTAGAGCAACTGACTCCTAGACTGGTCCACGGTCTCTGAGGCCACGACAAGTAGTTTGTATCCAGTTTGTGAAGCCATATCAGCTGTCTAGAGTTTTTAAGGCAACATTCAACGATAAGAGCATAGAGTGCTTTCCTGGTCCTCTGGAGATGTGACTGTGGACCACTGGTCCAGAAACTTTGTGACACACCTGCTTTTGACAACTTTATGAGCTTTGGCTTCACCTGGAAAAGTGATATGTATGTACTTATTTCCCACTGGTTATGAATAGGGACACTGACAGGAAGGGTGCACCTCAGGACAGCGCTGGGAGAGAGCCTTGGGTATACTCCACCTTGCAGATTGTCCCCTCAGGTTGCCAGTCGCATTATCTTGTATTTTCAAGGGGAAATTAGCTGAGCTAATTAATATCCTTCAGCAAGAATACGTACACATCCTCTTTCTTACCTTTTAAGTTATGCGTTGTTAGTGGAAAGGAGAAGTGCTTACACGCAAGTAATATAAACCATTTTTCAACATGTAGTCTGCTGAGGTGTTGTGTACTGACAAAGAAAGGCTGACACATTTCATAAGATATTTGTCTCCGTTAAGCCCTTAAGGAAAGTAAAATCTCATCACATTGCAATATATAAAAGTGATAGCAATGCTGATGTGAAAATACCAAGAGACTTTCCAGAACATTATGTTTTAGGCCTGGATAAAATCCTTAGGATAGTGCTATACTGTATCTGCTTCGCAGAGCCCATGCAACACCTGCAGGAGGAGAGGTAGTTAATGTGGATGCATCTAAAACTACACCTGCAGCTTACCTTGCAATGACAAACAGGACACAGCTGACTCCAAGGCAGGCTAGGAGAACATACATCCAAATATCAGGAGAAAGAGGGTTTAAAAAGGAGAAAACACCAGGGTTTGTCCCATTGGGCTTCCGGTACAAGATACTGATTCCCAGCGTCATGAAGGGCTTGGAAAAATCAATTACTTTCTCTCTTACATAGGTAATAGTGAGAGGAGCAACGGCGAGATCAGCTTTCTGAAAACACAAATGGGAAAATACTCAGCAAACACACTCCTTGCCCTCCCATTTTTCCCCCCAAGTATCAAAAATTAAATGAAGTTTCACCATAGTTCTGAAGTGTGTGACAAAATTTAACCTTGCTAGGTTATTATTTGGCATGTGATGTTCTGTTTCCTCATTTTGCAGGCAGAGGGACATTTGTGACTTTCACGTGAGTAGGAGAGGTTTGACAAGGGACATGGGACTCGGTCCTGTGCCGTGGGACAAACTGTGAGCAAGGCCTGATGGAACATCTGGGCAGGGGCTATGTCCACAGGCCAGAGACTGCCACAGGGCAGACGTGAGCTGGAAGTTCAGCCTTTGCCACTGGAGTTTGTAGGGAAGGCAGGGGCAGGACACGTGATAGCTCAGTGCCTGCTGCCCCACTGTGGATGGAGGTTCCCCCCCCGACACCTGCAAACTGTTGTTTCAGATGTACTGATGCAAATTCCTACTCTGACAAGTGGCAATAAAGACAGAGCAGTGGCTCTAAAAGAGAAAGAAAACTAAAGCTAACATTTCATTTGGGCTGGCTTCAAACAAAATATCACAGGGGAAAAAAGAATAAAGAGAGAAAGATTCAATCTTACATGATCTATGAGTTCTTTGACCATCCCATTCCACTCTCCTTTGTCATTCTGTGCTCCATATTTACCATCAGAAACCAGTTTGACCTCATAGATGAAGCCTAAAATATTTGACAGCTCCTTTAGTAAGTCCAGGCAATAACCCTCAAATCTGTCATTTCCATACAAAGGCTTGTCAGACTTCTTGTACATAACATAGGGATCTTCCTGTAGAAAAAGACAGTAGACATACAGCAATAGAAATGAGGTTTGTTTCAGATTATGTCAGTTTCTCTAAATTATGTTAATATTTTATAAATGGATAAATGGATTGCAATTAGATGGAAAATAGTAATTTACCATGTCCATTAAAAGCTGGTTTAGGTGTGTTAACAAATTGACTGAATCAATTAGTGATAAGCACAAGGGTCCTAATTTTTAGTGGAAAAAACCATTCATAGCTCCCAGGAGCTCTAATTAAAATAGTGCTTAGCAGCTCCAAAATTAGACCTAGGATCTGCATTCTGCATCGTCCCACTCTAAGGGACAGAAAGGGATACTGAAGGGGAGAAAAGCCTAAATAACAGAAAAACAATCACGAGAGGAGCCTAAAATTTCATATTCTGTGCTAAATAAATCTTTATTTAAAAAATCTTGAATGTACAAAATAGCTGTGAATTGAGCAAGTATTCACATGAAAGAATGGAGAGCAGCATATATAGATTGCAAAGTTCCTTGTTGCTTTACTTTTTAAAGGATCTTGGATAGAAGATGACCTGGGCAAGCAAGTTTTTGCAGTATAAAGTGGCAAAAGACCTCTGGCAATATGCAAGGAGGGGAAAGGGAGACTTTGAGCTCTTTCCCTTCTCCTGAGGAATTTGGCAGAATAATTGAAAAAAAGTGCCATTACTGGCCAGGCAGAAAGCATGAGACAGAAGAACTCATGAACACCCAGTTGCATATTTTCCATTTATCATGGTAGGGACATAACTCAATCTGTCTATCCTTTGTTTGCTACTTTCTTTCAGTCCTCTTTGTCTCATTCTCAGAAAAAGGAAGGATGTATAAGCACTGGCTACAAAAGTGAGTCTTTGTGTATATTAATTCTTCTGAAAAGAGAAACAGGTAGGGTTCATCTCTGAAATATTGAAGTAAGCTAGACAATTTTGGAGACAGAGGTTCATAAGAGTCTTTCATTGGTGGTGGGGCATGTTTTAATCAATCCTGTGGACAGAGGAGTGAATATGTCAATTCTGAGGCCAACTTCCTCAAAAATGGGCTAGTTTAACAAAACATTGTTTCACATGGAGGAAAACATCCACGGAGTGCTGGGCAGAGGTGGTGAAGGCAGCAGGGGACAGTCCCACACCCCTCCGTCAGCAGAGCCTGCATCCAGCAGTGCGGCTGCTGGTGCCACCTCTGCCCAGTGAGACTTACCAAAATGGTGGTGACAATAAGCGTCCGGTTAGCCAAGGAATCCGTGATGTTGGTCGATCGGTCCTTGTTGCTGTCCGTCATGTTAAGGCCACTGTATGAGTTCCAAACCCCAATCTGCACAGAAGAGAGTGGGTGAGCAGCTGCCTGGACATGGCCAGCCACAAGGTTTCCCTAAATGCTCATCACTTAGGGAGAGCACACTGGCTCTAGTCACCACAGAAAGAGACACCAGCAGTACAAAATGCTAGAGGAGGGAAACAGCTGTAGGTCTGAGTAAGGCAGCAACATCAAATGACTGATTTAGAAAACACAGGGAACCGGCCTTTTCAAAAGCAGGTGGAAATGAATAAGCTGTAAGAGTATAAGGCATGTCAATACACTGGTGTATCAGCCAATCTGCTACAAAGTGGAGCATGTTGACTTTGTTTCCTGCTAAAAAATGTCAAATGTCTATTTTTAAAAAATAAAAATTCTGGAGATGGTAGAGTTGAAACGTATGGCGAGACCTCTCTACTCCAATACAACAGACTAAAAGCTTGAATAAACATGTTGAACCAGATTGATGGATGCACTGGCCTTTTGTTTCTGCTGTGCCTTCAGCAGGTTTAGCAAAGATTATGCTGTCATTTCTTGACTACTACATATGACAGAGCTAGCAAGGTGATACCATTTCACACACTGATCAGTATTTGTTCAGTAAATGTAACTGGCCAAAGGCAAATTCCTTTCTAGCCCCAGAGATAGTGACAGATTGTAGTATTTAATGCTCGATCCAAAGCCTCTTATATAACTTGGATCTATACCTTGTGAGGGTAGAAATTGTAATCATGTTGATTTACTCTAGATACCTACTTAATATAAACATAGCCTGAAAGCACCTTCACTTGTTTTTCCCTTTGTATTTACATATACAGCATGGCTGAGGGTTGATGTGAGAAAACTCCAGGCAAGGAGCTGGCTCGGGTGGTTTGGCCTGTGTTCGATGTTTGTGGAGACCACCAGAGGGATGGCTTGGAGAACTAGCATCAGCCAGCTACAGGGCCCTTCGCATTGCATCACCGTGCTGCTCTGCTAGCATGTTTCAGCTCTGCCCAGGAAGGATCCGCATTCAGATCCTCCATGCTGAGATCACCAGCAAAGCTGACGAGTAAGTCTAAGACAAAATCCACTGACTTGTCCTGTGTACTGAAGACCTCTATCTGCCATCAGATGCTCAGTCATTTCAGATTCCAGGTCATGAATTGAGGCAGAGATGGGGTTGCCTTTGTACCCAAACTAGCAGTTTAATTTGTGCCTGATGAGTGTATTTGGGGTAATAATTGTATAATTTCAAACAAACTTTGGGTTTGTGTCTCTCGGTGTCATTGCTTTTGCCTTATGCATTTTTTTTCCATAGTATGGTTAATGGGGATAGTCATGCCATTATTTAAAATTAATTTTTCAGGCACTTATCAGTCATTCCCTTTGTTTCCAAAACTAGATCAGGTTGGGAAACTGATCTGGAAAGTACACAGGAAATAATGTTGGATATTATGAGAGCCTGTGCCAGGAATATAGTAAATAACCTTGAATTTGCACCAGGGTGGCTGAGTTAATCAAAAAGCTGTTCTCATTGTTACTGACTTGATATGCTTTTATTGGCTGGCAGCAGGGAAGAGGAGAACAACCATGAAGAACATGGAGCAACACAGTCACAGTGCATACAAAATACACCAGGAGACCACTCCACATCTGGGTAGAAGAATGACATCGCAGGTCAACCTTGATTAGAGCGATGGAGGAGGTCAGAGGGGCACTGGAAGAATGAGGTCAAGGTAGTACATCACTATGGTGAATCTGGGGGAATTTATTGCAGTTTAGTGACAAGTTTGAGAGGTGTCCTATGCCCTTCTCAGCAAACCTGTGCTCTGAACCAACTGTAATTTGGTTTAAATCAATTCAGCATAACACGAAATGCCTAGAGTCAAAAGTGAGATTGGTTCAATACCATTCTGCATGTCAGGTAGGATGATCTATTCAACAGTAATGAGGGAAATGGGAGCCTTTGTGCCTTAGCCTGATTCACTGAAGATTAAAAGAAGGTTATTAAATGTGTGCCTTATAAGAATACGAAGAACGCTACAGGATGCTTTACACTGGTGTACACTGCAGCGTTAAAATCCCTCCCAAAACAAGACAAAACCAAAAACTTTATAAATTGTGTATGTGGGAGAGGTGGGAAAAAATAAGATCTGTGGGAAATACATACAAAATATTATTCTAAGTCTTACAAGAAATTTTTATCTGAACGTTTTAAATGTGGTGAATGTAGTTGTTATCTTCTTACAGAGTGGCAACTGTAGGTTGTACCTCTGGTGGGGAGCAGCGCAGGGAGCTGGTCTCTGACTCCCACTTTGGTGCCTTTCCCATCAGGCAGAGAGAGGCACCTCACATTGAAAGAGGGATGAAATTCCTGGGGTAATTTAGATCTTTCATAAACAAGCTTAGTTCCAATTTCTTTATGTTATTGAATGACAGCTCCCACTTAATCTTCTGTATTATTTTCTGTAAGGTGTTAATAACGCACTTGGCAAAATTTTGAATCAGCAATGCCTGAACATTGCCTGCAGAGTATGCATTTTGTGGGAGGCAAAAAAACCCCACCCAGCTCTGCATGTTAAAACAATCCTTGCTGCTGACACTAATATACATTCGAAATGGTATAAATTTACCACTCATAGAGAATCTTGTGTGAATCAGGAAGGATAATAGCTTTTGCTGCAGTCAGGAACCTCTACTCAAAGAGGAAAAAGCACTGCTTTAAAGAAATAAAAAGTAATAAAAAAATATTAGGGTGGAAAAGCTGAATCCAGCTGAGATCTTTTTACTATTTGGAATTACAGTTGGGATGAAACTTATTCTACCAGAAAAATTCATACTCTTGGATAGACTGTTGTCTCTAAACTGCAATATGACAGTTGCTATCAAAACCCAAAGGATGAGTCTGAAGACCCAGCCCAAAGGTTTTTTGCATCACCTGTCTGTGTACAAACCTTCTTCCACACTTTATACAAATGATTAGAAACCTCGCCAGCAGCCTTGGTACAGAGAAAAATAAACAGAGTGCTTCATTAAAAATTAAAAGAGAATCAGTTTGGAGAGTTGTGTGGGAGCAATTACATTTAAAGTCTCAATTAACTCATCAGCAATTATTATGCAGAGTCAAGCCAGAGTATGCAGAGCAAGGGACAATGCTGTCTCCAGCTGACATGAGCTGGTGGTGTTACCCACGTTAAGGATTTTTGGGCACCCACAGAAACCACCTTCTAGGCAGTGGTGGAGGGAGCCTCTCAGGAACTCATGTTTGCTGGCTGAGGGCTGGGAAAAGGGAAAAAAAAATAATCTAATCTCATAAACATGAACATCTCAACTCTTGTTGAGGTTATTACTCAAGCACCTTCTTTTGTCTCTCCCTCTTGTCATATTTATTAAAAGCAGTACATGTAAGGTAAGTCTTGGTTTTATCTATACATATGAATTTACCATCCAAGTTACAGCAGCAAGAACTGAAGACAAAGTGCACTTAAAACCATTCTTTCCATTCAGATAATTACTGCCAGTCCCACATTCCCACCCCACATCTCAAAAAGCAATGTATGCACTGTAAAATAATAAAACAATCTTAGTAGCTCTGTTTTAACTTTGAGTTAAATAATCTTGAGTACGTGTTTTCTACCCCAAGCAGACTCTCCTATGCCCCTGTCAAATTAGTTTTTTGTCATTGTTTTACAAAAGATCTGGTTACCTTTTCTGTTCCTTCCTCCTTGAGGCTAATAATGTCCAAATCAAAATCCTTCCGTAAGCCGTCTGTTTTGTTGAAGGTTATGCGTCCTGTCAGGCCATCCCACCGTGCCTGTGTGGACATAAAAACATTCTTCCCTATAACAATTGGTAGGAACTACTCTGAAGCCACAGCAACTACTGCATTTTAAATTAACCATAATGTTGAGTCACTTCCAAGCAGTTTCTTAAACATGTGGTTTTGTTACTTTAATGAAAATCACTTTCTTCAATTTTCTGTTATTTAGTTTCTCTCCCATATGTTTCTGTATTTTACAATCAGGCACAAGTTTGTGCCAGTTTATATATATATTGTTCTAAATATATCTAATACTGAATTATAAAATATATACTGAAGAGAGAAAAAGAGAATAAAATATATATTACAAGTGCCCAAAGACCAGGAAGTTTTGCACTGCCTAAGAATTCACTAAGAAATTAATGGAGTCTGCTTTCTCCAAGCTTTGGGTCTGAATCAAGCTTTGGGTTTGAACCAGGTTAAATCCACCAGCCACTCTGGAGTTGTCCTCTTTACCCAGCCCAGGACTTTCTAAGATCTCCACGATGAGTGGGTAAAAATTGGTGCTGAATGGGAGTCCCCAGAAGGTCCTTAATGAAGGAAAGTAGCTGACCATCCTAAATCACCAAACCTTTCTCAGCACTCCATTGTGTTGTGCATTTCCTAGTCAGGTAGATACTGCATCTGCTACTCAAGGCCAAAAAATCCAGATTTTTCCAGGAAGAGATAAATCGGAGAAAGGCTTTTGTCATTCTTGTTTGATTTCTGTCTCCCACCAGCACTGGAGTCCTAGTGTCCGGGACTTTGCTGAATTGTTTCACTAATCCCTAATAAGTTTGCATCCCTAAGGAAGAAGACACAAGTTCCCACCTAACCAAACAAGGTGTATCTCTCCTAACAAGAGCACTGCCACTTCCTGCGCTTGCAAGTTTGATGGCATGATGATGATGGCTCTAAAAGTAGGCTTTCAGGAAGAATTCATTCAGCCATGCAGACCTAATAAAAACCTTGTAGTATAAGATATGAGCAAGCCATACATATGTGTCTGAACTACAGCAAATGAGTTACATATATTTATCTTCTAAGCTTCACAGAAAGCTCTCTTTCTTTTAAATGAGATCTATCTGTTTCTCATACAGCTCCCATTCTGTCCCCAAAGCTGAAGCTTATTTATAAAAGAAATTATTTAATGGATTTCAAACTGCAGACAATTTTTATAATCTATTTTTGGGTACTCTCACAGTAGATTAAATTCTTCAAATATACAAGAAAGGATGATAAATGATGGCATAGTTTCTTCATGTATGTCAGCCATACAATTCTTAAATTACAGGCTTTTCTACTGCACGTTGTTATTTGCTTCATTTAATTTGTTGTAGATGGATAACATAAGGAAAGCTGCATTAAGAATTAGCGGACTTACAGAATGGTGACTCCCGTTCCTGTTAAATCTAAATTTTAGCCCTGAATTTGCAGAATTTAATTTAAGATTCTGGGGTGGTATCACCATGTGTCTCAGACAAATTTGATGCATCTACAATTTTGTGGAAATACAGCAGGATTTTGAAGCATGCTTAAGAAAAATAAGAATGGAAAATCACAAATGCAACAAACTTCCCATAAAAATTTCCATCCTTTACATATAAAAATTATAGCTATAAACAGTAGAAACACTCATGGTTTTGTATGCTGATACAGTTAAGATAGCAGGGGGGAACCATAGGAATGAATTTCATTATACAATATCTTCTTTTCCAGTCTGTCTTTTTATTACTCTGACATTACCCTTATCTCTTATTCATAAAGATGGATCATTTTTTAAAATATGATCTTTAGAGATCAATTCCTCCTCAGAGGGCAATTTGCTTCCGTGAAATGTTCACATTTATTGATTTCATATCAGGTGCTCAGCTTCTCTGCTAATATGATATGATCCTGAGTAAAGGAACTAATATGTTATTTTTGGAAATGGTATCAGGAACCTACATCTCCATTCTTTCAAAAAAGATTTATATGGTGAAATGTTGTCTCACTTACTAAAACAGGCATTGGTGTTCCTACCCCCACACTAAAAAAAAAAAGGAACAAAAATATGTTACGTGCTGCATAGGTGTATGCTTAAATTTCAGGTAAAAGAGAAGTACGTATAGCCTTTGTCTAACTTAAGCGCCACTTAGATGATCAAGTAACGACCCAAATGTGACTTAAATTATAAACAAGAGCCAATGAGGGTTTCTCAGAAGAGTTAAATGTTAAAGGGTTTTTTCAGACCCTAATTGTGTGGCTTCAAATGCCATTTTAATTCTAAATTCAGTTTCTAATTTTTATTTTATTTATTCTAAGTAAAAACACAAGATATTTGGGTTTGAGTCCAGTGAGCATAATTTTATTTCTGACTTCAAGACAGTTGTGGTGCCTGTGTGTGCGACATATCGAGGCAGAGAGGTGATGTTTCTTTCCTGATCAGAAACAAAAAATTTTCCTTAAGAAACAAAGAGAGGAATGAGCTAGAAACCTACAGTCCACCCCAGGCCATCTGAAGTCTATGGTAAAACTTCCAAGCTTTTAGTATGAGTTAAATCCTAAAGCACAACCGACCGCTGCATGCAAAGAGAGTGGAATGTGTTATTGCTCTGAAATCCCAACCATGTGCCACCACTTGTAGGTGCCCATCAGGTAAATCCAGGATGCGAGGGCTCATCAGGTGCCCTATTCAGGCAAACAGAATAGGCAGCAGTTGCACAGTTCTCAAGTGCAATTAATGAGCACAAATGAAGCAGAACTTTCCGAATAGTCAGAAACCGCATGACTGTTTAACACAGCAATGAGATTTCATGCTTCTGCACGCAAGATTTATAGCAATTTTAATGTTTCTGGTGACACTCGTGTTCAATGTTACAGGATATAATAAAAGTTGAATCGGAATCTAATCATGTAATTCATCAAAGGAAATTGCTTTTTTGCACTCTGTCCTTGCTTTAATATTAAAGGAACTAAGGGCACAGTTTGAAACTCATAGGGGGAGAATGTATTTTTGATTATGTTTGTTTAATTTTCAGTAGAGCTTGCAGCTTAATTAAAAAGTGCAGTTTTCAGTGGCTTCTGTTTGTGATGTCCTTTGCTTGTCTCAGATCTCATTTATGCCTGGTTGCAGGCTGCCTCTGACAACAGAACTGTGAGGAAATGCTGTTCCTTTGAGAGATGGCTTTGCAGCAGTAGGGCAAGGCAGTGTTTGTCTGAAGTTCAAAATAAGGTCTCACATTCTTAAATACAGTGTTTTATCAGATCATTATTATTCCTATTTCTAAGTTGTAAATATTTGATCACTTCCTCCTGTTTATTAAACAAAGCAAGGAATTAACCAAATAAGTTTGTTTCAATTGGTAGCTGAGAAGCAAACCATACAGGACCAGCAGCTACTCAGGCCCTTGAAAAGGTAGCAGGTAGAAATTATTACAGGTAAGTCTCCAGTCATCTCTGAAGACCATCAGGTACCCGACATGGCAAAAATATCCAAAGCAACCTCTTCAAAGCCGTGAAACTTTCTGGTTTTACTATTAAAAAAATTAAGCTTGTTCCTAAACTGTAAACTGAAATCTGAGGTTAAATATCCAAATTACAATGTTGGCTTCCATATAAATATATTGGTGGAAATTTATAACAGCTGGAAAAATGAAGCTGACTCAGCTTCTAAGAGCAAACACTCCAGAAGTTTGCTATCAATTCCCACCACAATCAATTTCCGCTTCATCATCTTGAGTCAATTGCTATAGCAGCCTTAGCTTCAGCTGAAGCTGATCAACAGTTCAATCATAGAATCAATTCAGCTGCCACCAGACTTACTAAGACAAAACAACAGGTACATTTTATATTCTGTTGCTTTTGTCCCTGTCAGGCCTCACCTATATTTCAAGATTTGCATTAGCAATATATAACTAGATAAAGAAATTATGAAACACTGTGCATATAATGCATTGACTGAGTAAATATTCAGCTTTATGATATAGCCTCAATGGGATACAGCCAGTTTTGTAGATATTGCATTACACTACTGCACACAGAAGTGTCGATCTTTCTCAGGCAAATTGATTGCATTTTCATTATGCATTTGCTTTTTCTTACTCAATACAAGTTTATCCAAATATTTTAGTTAACTGTTTGTCTGCCTATGGCATGTTTTCTCTTTTGAGTCCAGTGTTGCACAGACAGATAGTGAATAGTTGTGTTTCAGATTAGAAAACTTTAAAATTTTTCAAGGTCCTTTTTAAAGTGTTCAAAGTGCTCTGGCAATAAAAAAAAATGCAAATACATAATCTTATTTTAACTTTCTAAACTACTATGTTTAATAATGTTTCATAATGTGTAGACATTTCTTCTCTTGTATTGATCATAGAATCATAGAATCATAGAATGTTAGGGATTGGAAGGGACCTCGAAAGATCATCAAGTCCAATCCCCCTGCCAGAGCAGGAATGCCTAGACTATGCCACACAGCAACGTGTCCAGGCAGGTCTTGAATGTCTCCAGAGAAGGAGACTCCACAACCTCCCTGGGCAGCCTGTTCCAGTGTTCCGTCACCCTCACTGAGAAGAAGTTTCTTCTCGAGTTTAAGCGGAACCTCTTATGTTCCAGTTTCAGCCCATTACCCCTTGTCCTATCAGTGGTTGTCACCGAGAAGAGCCTGGCTCCATCCTCGTGACACTCCCCCTTGATATATTTATAAACATTAATGAGGTCACCCCTCAGCCTCCTCTTCTCCAAACTAAAGAGCCCCAGCTCCTTCAGTCTTTTCTCATAAGCCAACAACCTGTGAATGAAAACGGTTTTTCTAAACCTGTTCTTTAGACCTCTGTTTCTAATTAAACGAGAAGTCTCTTCGGACTTTCAAACTCAAGTTTTAACCTTGTATTGTTCCCACTGCTCAGAAAAATATGACACCCCCTCCATTCTGAATGTATGTCCAGAGCTAATGTTGGAAGAAAGAATCTGAGACACAAATATGTGCCCTCAAATTAAAATAAAACTGTAGCTATGTCACTTTTGTGTACATATTGAATCTGCTTTAAATAAGTATAAGGAGAAACAGTCGTAACTCTTATAATTTTTCAACATACATAGACAAAAGGAGTTGATAAAACTTTTGACTGTAATGCTAAGAAGAAAAGCTTTTAGTCCAGTATTGTGGGAGAAAATAAATTGTTCAGTTGTTCAGCTCCAAACTCCTGCACAATACCACACTGATTTTATGCAAGATATTCAGACACTGCATCTGCCGCTGAAGCTTGAATTATTGTTTAATAGGAAGGTACTGTAAATTGATGATAAACAACATCTAATGTGAGCACTATTACTGGATACATATGCAATGCTAAATGACAGTCTTCTTCATTCAAAAGCTTTACAAATGCATCTGGACACACAAAAAACCTCCATCTCTACTGAGATTGACTTGAGAAATTCCTTAAGTAGACAATGGGCCATATTTAGTTATTTATTTTGTAAAAAGTCTCCTTAGTTTTTCTTTCTGTCTCTCTTTTTTTGGGGGTCTTTCTCTTGCTGTTTATGTGCAACTTGAATATTTTGAAACCTTATCCTAAAGGCATGCAAAAAGCAGAGTTTTTTTCTGCAGCTTTAATGGGAGTCTGGAACAGAAATCATTTAGCTGGACTTTCAGTATGAGAGAATTTTTCAGAAGCTGCAGTGAAATCTAATCAAAAATAAAAAATTTTTCCTGTCTACTCAGTTTTGGGAATGGAGTTATCTAGATCTTTGGTAGGTTGCTTTCCCAAGCATGTTAAATGTAACCTACAACGGCAAGTAACTGATTTTTTTCCTTTTTTTTTTAAATGATTAATATATAGGCCAATTATATTTGTATTTTTGATTCTTCGTGTTATACTCTGTTTATTATCAGAAGTCACTAGGTAAAATTGAATATCAGTTATTGATTTAATGTACATTTCTAATTTACCACAGTTGTGAAATAAAAGGTATGAACTTACACCACCACCATGCCATTGTTTTTCTTTCTTTTTTTAATGATGATAGGAAAAAAACCACTGGCAATCAACTGGCCTGGAATTCAGGAAGCATTAGTATTCAACTCCCCAAATTATGTTTGCTCATTTACCATTGCATAGTGGCAGAGACTTGGTAACATCACAGTCTTTTTATATCTATATATCCTCTGAAATGAATGCGTTATATGTTCTGACTGAGATTAGGAAATTCCTTCTGCTTCTGTGCTGGTCCACCAAAATAAGGAACTTGAAAGGAAATCAGTTGTCCTGGTTTGAGCTAAACAGAATCAGTTCTGTTCAGTGATTTTACTGTTCAGCTGTCTCTTCTAAGAGGCTGCACGTTCTCAAGTCAGCAGCATGTTTCTGCAGTGTGTGCTACTGGCAGTGATAACACCTGATGTTTACAGTTACTGCCTGGGACTGGGATGCAGAAAGGCTCTTGCTGATACTTATTCCTACAGTGACCAAGGCCACTGCTGGCTCTTGTGTGCCACGCTGGGGGTGCTGAGTAGTAAGAAGGGACACAAGGAACTAAACGGTTGCACCTCTGATGACAGACAGGACCGGTGACCAACAAGATTATTCCATTCCATAGACGTCATATTCAGTATAAAGCTGAGGGATCACGGGGCTTAGGCCCTTTTCTTCAATGGCCAGCATCTGAGGAGGACTCTGTCCGCTCTTTCTGCCTTTGATCCTGATCCTGAGTTCCCAAATACAGCTCCCATGTCCAGCTTCCCTCTGCTGCTGAGTCTGGGGCTTCCTCGATGCCGCCTGCTTTGCAGCATCACTGGGGATCGCTATCCAGGGAGAGCTGTGTTTGATACTGGTTTTGAATGTATTTGTGTATATATATAATTATTTTCATTATTCCCTTCTCAGTACTATTACTGTTGTATTAAAGCTGGTTTAGTTTTCTTTTCCAATCCATAAGTCTCTCTGCTCCATTCCCTTTTCCCTCCCATTTGGCGAGGGAGAGGGGTTAGACAGCATCTGTCAGTGCTCTGTGGCCGACTCAGACCTAATCCTTGACATCAGTCTCGTCCTCAAGAAAAACTTTACATCATAATTTTGTTTAGCCATCTCACTAAGAACATATCACTTCAGCTAAACATTAGCAAGCTAGAGTGAGTGACAGAAAAGAACCTTCAAGTGCCAGCATCCTTCAGCTTATGAGAAAAGGTGGCAGGTGAGTAGATACGGGAATCTCAAATGGCATACCAGGTGTACCAGAGTGACAGATTTGTTCTGTTTATTTAGCATTACCTGCTTATAAAGAAGGTGAACATCTACTTTAGTTTTGAACTGATGTTCAAAAATTTCTGATAAGGTCTATGGTGATAACTGACATCCAAATGCAACAGTGGGCAATGAAGTCTACTCAGTTGGGTCTTAGACTTATTAACAGAGTAGGACTCTGAGGGTTACAGAATTATTGACAATGATTAATGCACATGTATAGAGGACATTGATCGTGTTTCTTGATGGTAAGGGACAAGACAGTGAGTGACCTCTTTTCTGCACGTGTGCATTGGTTTTGGTTTTTTTTCCAAACCAAACATTTGCTTCTTGACTACAAAATCAGGTATCTGAAAAATTCATAAAACGTAGGCGTACTTAAATCTACTCTGACCACATGTTCAGAATACCACAGGTCATTCTTCTACAACAACAATCTTCCAGCAATGTAAATAACAACTACATACTAACCAAATTGATAATGACCAAGGAAAAGTCTACTTTAATTTTCCTTTGGTTTTCTTTCGTTTTGGAAAATGAAAGCTCCTGCTTTACTAGAATTGCAGAAACAGTTGATAGATTTAAGTGATAGTGATATTGCTTCCAGTTACAGTGGAAATCACAATGTGCTCTGAGCCACCCATCAACTTATCAGCTCTTACAATTAATCCTCTTATTAAAAGAGATCCTCAAGGATTATGGAATATAGTGAGTTAGTATATGACTTTTCCATTATCCTGGTAAAAATCTAGCATAACAGATGAAATAAGAAGAATTTAAGTATTCTTTATCACAGGGTTTTATCTACCCCACTGAAATGCATGATGCTTCACAGTCTCTTTACTCAGAAGAGGTCCAGGACTGGAACAATCCTGGGCTTTTACTAAGCAGCACAGGAATAGAAAAGAGGAGGAGTGGGGGAGGTTTGTTCCTAAGAAAAAGGTTTAGGCAGCTGTTCTAAGACTGAGTACCTCTCTCCTCGAAACAAGAGAGAGAAAGGGTGGGTAAACAGAGAAGGGGGATTTCTTAGCAAAGTGCCAGGCTGTTCTGTGAACCACTTGAGAGCACTCATTCACAGGTCAGTGGTTGAGCTTGATGATGTTCAGGGGCAGTTATATGAAAGGGTTTTGGTGTGACAAATTTGAAAAATGAACCCTGAATATTTGAGGATGATGGCTTAGACGGATTAATTTCAGAGCATATGTTTGAAAAGCTTTTGAGTTTCTTTAAAACTTACACCTACCAGATTGCTTCATACCAATACCAGAGATGAGGGAGTGGGTGTGAGGAATCGGAAGGGAAGGTGAAACTTTGTTAGTTATTCTTCCTAGTAAGAGCAGAGTCTATCTTACCATCACAAACATGACTGTCACTGAAGTGTCTGAGTGGGGTTACTGATGACTACGAACTTAGAAACCATAACTTTATACGACTGTGTTAATGAGGATTGGGATCCCATTTTAACAGTATATGTGAGGCAGTACACAAAGAAATCCTGTCCCATACAGCTAAATATCCTAACTAGACAAAAGCTGTCATCCATCTTTATAGAGGGGAATCACAGTATTTCCAGATGCAGAATTTCTTCTAGATTTTAGGTCCTGCCACTTTTGTTTTAGAGTGACGTCGTAGATACAAGCATGGGCCGTGAACAGCCTGATTATGTCAGCACATTGGAAGTGCCTACCAAACAATGACCAGCTTTGCATTCTCAGACAACCACAGCACAAGTTTGAGGGTGTCCTGAGGCAATTGCACCAAGTTTATGGTAGAGACAGGAGCCAAAGCCAAAGCTCTGAACTTACCACCTATCATCTTGAGTGAGAAATGTCATCCCCAAATGAGCTGTTGTCCTATTACAGTAACAGGAACCCATTGAAGGACAGGGATGACAAGGAGCCTGTGGGGGCTTCATGCATTGCAAAGCACTGTGTCAGTTCCACCTGAGACAATGCGACCCAAGTGCTAGAAAATCTGTGAATAAATGGGTAGGAGGTTGTGTGGTTGAGGAACAGATGGTTTCAATGAGAGTACGCTGCTCCAAAACTAAATCATCGGCATTTAAAAACCTTGCAAGCTCTTCAGAACAGAGACTGCAGAGTGAATGGGCTCAATGTGATGTGACTAGGGCTCCTAGAAGCTTTTCCAGTACAGTTAAGTGTCATCCAGTTAAGGCCATGCACTAACACTTAAATCGAAATATCTGTGTGGAGAAAATGATGAGCACTTTCAGTAGGCCGGGACATATAAAATCAAAGAATCACAGAACGGTTTGGGCTGGAAGGGACATTAAACATCATCTAGTTCCAACCCCTCTGCCAAGGGCAAGGACACCTCCCACTAGACCAGGTTGCTCAAAGCCCCATCCAGCCTGGCCTTGAACACTTCCAGGAAGGGAGCGTCCACAGCTTCTCTGGGATATGGAAGATATTTTGATATTTGGTACACAAAACCTTTTTTCAGAACATTTTTTTTAAGCTTTTACAAGTATGCCAGTCACTAAAGGACAAACTGAGAAAATGTGGGGTCCTTCCCAGAAGGAGATGGGGGACCTGTTCACACAGGATACAGAGAAGGCTGAGGTACTCAATGACTTTTTTTGCCTCAGTCTTCAATGGTAAGGGCTCTAACCACACTACCTAAACTGCAGAAGGCAAAGACAGAGGCTGGGAGAATTAAGATCCACCCACTGTAAGAGAAGATCAGGTTCAAAACCATCTAATGAACCTGAAGGTGCACAAGTCCATGTACCCTGCTGAGATCCACCTGTGGGTCCTGAGTGAACCAGCAGATGAAGTTTTAGAAATGAAACTGCTTTCCAGGCAACATTTAAGAAAGCAAAAATGAGATGGAAGAAAATATATATAATCTTTTTTTGTCAGATTTCCTGTTTCGATTTCAGATATAACAGTATCAAAACCTTGCAGACAATTTTTTATTAATTCAGTACATATTTTTTCATAGTATGCAAGTTTTGCAATCTGTGCATAAATCATTCCATAAATTAAGTGATTTTCCGCTTGAAATTTGATTTCAGAATAGGAATCCCTATTGGCATTAACCTCAGCCATACATTATCTTCTTGGAAAGCTGACCTTTATTTCCTAATTAATCATCATGGGATGCAAATCTAGCAGTTGTTTTGTTTGCTCTATTAATTAAGAGTTTTCAGTTCAAAGCAACAGACAGTAATAGGCTTATATTAGAAATGCATCCATTGCTGCATGAAGTAAGTTTTTAAAAAGTAAAACAAAGGAAAATGTTTAGTTTAATGAGGGTGGATCAAATCCTAATATCAAATTAGCCAGTGAGAGAAGTCCTACCAAAGAAAATAACTGCTGTTCTTCGAATTAACTAAATATTGCAACATCAAAGCCTAGAGAATAACTGCAGCCATTATCTGTAGACTCAACATTAAAACGCAATGACGAAGATACAGCAGAAGGGATGTCATCTTACATTTTGGAGCTGAAATATTGTCACCTTTCCCCAGTCACATGCACAGAGACTTGTGTGACTGATACACAGATCCTTCCTCAGACAGCAGGGGACATGATGAGTTCTTGAGTCTTCCGACATTCAGTCTTGCACTGCTCAGTTCTTTTTGTTCCACTCTGTAGATTTTTAGTCCCATGAAAATACTCTTACATGTTGTCTTTGGCAGTAATAAAAGACCATGAAACAAAAGAAATGTTCTGCTCTCTTACAAGATGTTTTGTGCTCCTTTGTTTGGAGATGCTGCCAATTTTTACAGAAAAAAAATATTGATGAATATCTCTCCAGATGGATTGCTTTCCCTTCTTATTTTAAATTCATACCTTTTTTCTGTAATGAAAACTCTTCAGTTCCTTCTTCTTCCAACAATGTTCTGTTTGTTTTAGATTTAGCTAGTTAATATCAAGAATCCCCTGAAAATTACATCCTGTGATTTGATGCCTATTAAACAAGACTTTGTGTGTCCCTGTCCCTTTCTCAAAATGTTAGTCAGCTCATCAAATTTGGACAAAATAAATGTGGATGTGGTTGTGCCATCGTCAACACATTAGGTCTGTCTTCTATTCCCTGAATGGGAGCTTCTCAGGAAATCTAACAGTCCTGACGATGGTTGCTTGCTTCCTCAGTGTCAAGAGAAAAACAAATTGGTGGATCAGAACAGGAGAGTAGGAATTTGTCATCCATCTAAAGTGCTGGGTATACATCAAACAGTTCGGAGATTTAAAGGATGTAAACATTTAAATTTTTATGTGCCACCCTGGACTTCAAGAGAGAAGACTTTGACCTCTTCAGGCATCTGCTTAGTGGAATACCATGGCATGAAGCCCTGAAGGGAAGAGAGGCCCAAGAAAGCTGGTCCATATTCAAGGCCTACCTCCCCCATGTCAAGGAGCAATGAATTCCAAAAAAGAGGAAGGCAGGCAAGTATGTCAGGAAGTCTGCACGGATGAACAAGAAGCTCCTGGACACACTTAAAGATAAGAAGAGAATTGCAGGAAGTGGAAGAAAGTACAGGAAGACTGGGAAGAATACAAGGAAGTGGTCTGAGCAGCCAGGGATCCGGTTAGGAAAGCTAAAGCCCAGAGAGAATTAAATCTAGCCGGGGACATCAAGGGTAACAAGAAAAACTTTTGTAGGCATGTCAATGATAAAAGGAAGGCTAGAGAAGATGTAGCCCCTCTCCAGAAGGGAACAGGAGAGCTCGTCATGAAGGATATGGAAAAGGTGGAGGTTCTCAATGACTTCTTTACCTCAGTCTTCACCAGCAAGGGCTCTAGCTGCACTGTCCAAGTTGTAGAAGCCAAAGGCAGGGGCTGGGAGAAGGAAAATCTGCCCACTGTAAGAGAAGATGAGGTTCAAGACCTTCTAATGAATCCATGGGACCTGATGAGATCCATTCACAAGCCCTGAGGGAAGTGGCAGATGAAGTTGCTAGGATGCTTTCTGTCATATTTGAGAGGTCATGGCAGTTTGGTGAAGTACCTGCTGACTGGAAAAGGGGAAATATCACCCCATTTTCAAAAAGGGAATAAAGGAGGACCCAGGCAACTAGAGGCCAGTCAGTCTCACCTCTGTACCTGGCAAGATCATGGAGCAGATCCTTCTGAAGGCTCTGCTACAGCACACGGAAAATGTGGACGTGATTGGTGGCAGCGAACATAGTTTCACCAACGGAAAATCCTACCTGACAAATCTGGTGGCTTTTTATGATGGAGTAACAAAATCAATTGACAAAGGAAGAGCAACTGATGCCATCTACCTGGACTTGTGTAAGGCCTCCAACACTGTCAGGCATGACATTCTGGTCTCCAAGTTGGAAAGACATGGATTTGATGAGTGGATCACTAGGTGGATAAGGAACTGGCTGGAAGATCGCCCTCAAAGAGTTGCGGTCAAAGGCTCAATGTCCAAATGGACACCAGTGACAAGTGGTGTCCCTCAGGGATAAGTACTAGGATCAGTACTATTTAACATCTTTGTCAGCGACATGGACAGTGGCATTGACTGCACCCTCAGCAAGTTTGCTGGCAACGTAATGTGGTGCAGTCGACACACTGGAGGGAAGGGATGCCATCCAGAGGGACCTTGACAGGCTTCAGATGTGGGCCCAGGCCAACCTCATGAAGTTTAACAAGGCCAAGTGTCAGGTCCTGCACCTGGGTCAAGGCAATCCCAAGCACAAATACAGGCTGGGCAATGAGTGGATGGAGAGCACACCTGAGAAGAAGGATTTGGGCTTGTTGGCAGATGATAAGATCAACATGAGCCAACAGTGTGCACTTGTGGCCCAGAAAGACAGTCGTATCCTGGGATGCATCAAGAGATGTGTGACCAGCAGGTCAAGGGAGATGATTCTGCCCCTCTGCTCTGCCCTTGTGAGACCCCACCTGGAGCACTGTGTCCAGCTTTGGAACCCAAAACACAAGAAAGACACGGAACTGTTGGACCAAGTCCGGAGGAGGGCTACCAAGATAGTCAGAGGGCTGGAGCACCTCTCCTATGAGGACAGGCTGAGAGAGTCAGGCTTGTTCAGCCTGGAAAAGAGACAGCTCCGGGGAGACCTTATAGTGGCCTTCCAGTACCTGAAGGTGACCTACAAAAAGGCTGTGAGGGAACTCTTTGCAAGGATCTGTAGTGACAGAACAAGGGGTAACGGGTGGAAGCTGGAAGAGCATAGGTTTAGACTAGATATAAAGAAGAAGTTCTTTACCCTGGTGGTGGTGAGGCACTGGAACAGGTTGCCCAGGGAGGCTGTGAATGCTCCATCCCTAGAAGTGTTCAAGGCCAGGCTGGACGGAGCATTGAGCAACCTGATCTAGTGGGAGATGACCCTGCCACTGCAACTAGATGATCTTTGAGGTTCCTTCCAAATCAAATCATTCTACGATTCTGTGATTCTATGATTCGATGATTCGATGATTCTATGATTCTATGAAAAACCTCAATATCCAAGAGCTGCAAAACAGCACTGAAAATGTGAGAAAACAGAGAAATCTACTACTGTCTTATTGCAGATCAACCAGGTCTAGAGTAAGCATGTGCATAGCGGATACCTCAGGACAGACAGGAATTTGTAAATTGGACACTTTCAGCACAGATGAGGTAGACACGCAGCTGGTTTTGCAGGCATGTATAGGCTAGAAAGTGACTAATGCACTGAATAGTCCTCAGATGGTCTAAAACTGTAGAATGTGTTCAACATTTACAGTACTTTTTTTCGTGCACAAAGAAGCTAATTTAAGGTCCCATTTTACACCTTTAACAATGAAAAATAATGTGAGAATTTAAGCAGGCTGAAGACTTAATTTTACTAATCCTTGCAGGCCAGAGATGTTCTACCAAGCATACCACTTATTACTTGTAGAAACAAGAATCAGCCATCAGAGGGCTGGAAAAACTTTTATAAATTCTAAGGAAACAGTTTCTTGAGATTGAAGGCATTTGAACGAGGTTGGTTTTCCAGTCTGAGACAAATTCATTCAGAAGAATTATTGCAGTTAAGCTGAAACAGTCTTCGATGTTTTAAGGACATGGTAGTGCCCGAGTGACCAAAGCCACTTGCTGTTTTCTGTGGTTCTTGTGTCAGCCTACAAAAAGAATTGGTTCATCTCAGAGGATTCTTGAGAGCGTATAACATCATACCACGACAGGAAGGCTGTATTAAATTACTCAGTGTAGAATCTAGATGGATTGCTCTCACTTCTGTTTTTGACTAGTCAGACATGCTTGAAATGGATCTTGTAAAAAACACAACACAAACTCAAATGTAGATGTAAATGCCTCAGATTGTTTTTATTCTTTGAGATTGAAGAGTGTGGCCAGTAGGTCAAGGGTGGTCATCCTCACCCTCTACTCTGCCCTTCTGGGGCCACATCTGGAAAACTGTGTCCAGTTCTGGGCTTCCCAGTTCAAGATAGTTGGAGAACTGCTGGAAAGAGTCCAGTGGAGGGCAAACAAGATGACTGGGGGACTGGAGGATCTCTCTTATGAGGAAAGGTTAAGAGAGCTGGGATTGTTCAGCCTAGAGAAGACTGAGAGAAGACCTTATCAATGTCTATAAATATTTAAAGGATGGCTGTAAGGAGGATGGAGCTGGACTCTTTTCAGTAGTGTCCAGTGACAGGACAAACAGAACGGGCATAAGCTGGAACACAGGAAGTTCCATCTAAATATGAGGGAAAACTTCTTTATTGTGAGGGTGACAGAGCACTGGCACAGGCTGCCCAGAGAGGTTGTGGAGTCTCCTTCTCTAGAGACTTTCAAAACCCGCTTGGATGCAATTCGCTGTAAGATGCTTTAGGTGATCCTGTTTTAGCAAGGGGGTTGGACTAGGGAGGTGGCTTCCGACTCCGACTACTCTGTGGTTCTGCGATTCTGTAATTTGTGTGTGTTATTCTGTTTGAGGGGATTTAATAATGCCACTCAAGATGAAGCCTGCATCTCTATCTTCTGGAATACTTCTCTATGCAGTTTTCTTTTAATTGTTACTGGATTTGAGTAACGGGAGCTCACATTGGTCTAGATGATAATTGAATAACAGATAATCATTATTTTGGGGCTCATTTCATGCTTTAAAGGGGACATGACAGAGAATTTGATCACTGAAATACAGACACCTGTTTCATGTTTACACACATTTCCCTTTTAGGAAAGACATAATCATTCTTTCTCTCCCCACTCCCTCTCTGAAGAGAAACAACAACCTCCTTTTTCTTTCTGGGCATGGGCAAGATATACTCCCTGCAAATGCTTCCATAAGGGCTAAAAGATTAAAATATCATTTAGATATGAACGACACTGGGTCACTGAGAGACAAAACTTCTGACAAGGATTTACATTTCATTAAAAAAGATCTTAATGAGCTACTCTAGAAGAGTCTTGATCCCAGACAGTGTATTTTATGTAATATCCTCCTTTGCAGGAACTAGCTGATGATCTAGCTGACCTCAAGGCTGTCCTCAGGGCTGGGGGGCTTCGGTCAGGCTTGCTTTTCTCTACAAAATTCCAAATTCTTTCTACAATCAGCATTAGCTTATGAGATCTTTAGAGCACAGAAATTAACTCTTTTTGTTGCTGCAACTGATTATTCTGTAGCCTCAGATAATTTTGCTAGTGCTTTTCTGTTACAGTCTTTTTGGTTGCATTTCAGCTCTTGGTCATTAAGAAAATCACATAGTGGAGCTGCTACTGCTGCTACCTGGTACATGTACCTGAAGTCCTAAGGTCAAGAGAGGAGTATTCTCACATTAAAATATTCACGTATTATTTTCATATACTCTGAAAATTCAGAAAACTACCCCAGTGCACATGCATTCAGATCAGCATGAATCAAAAGGCAATATTTTTCCCTAGAATGTCTACTTTCCAGCTGCTTTCAGGAAAAAGCTAACTTGTGTGAAGACCAGATATGACCTGACGCTTGACTTCTCAATAGGACAGTGACAGGCTGAAAAAAATTAAATTGCCATCTGCCGAGTGAAGAGAGAAGCAGCCTATGAACTGCTATACAGTCAGAGGCTTTCCACATTAACCTCTGCTCATGCCCAGGCAGGTTCTGAGATCCTTTCTATTACCATCAGCCTGGCATTTTATAGTACTGGCCCACAAAGCAAATGACTGCAGCTCTTATCGTCACTAAGTAAAATGTAAATCTACCATGGAGCCATTGAAGTACTTGCTAAGCTCTAGCACCTGCATGACTCATTGCAGGCAGTCTCTTTATCTGAAAGCTGTTTATTTAGACTGCAGTACAGACTATTTGCCTTCAGACCAGCCTGTAAAATGCCTTCACAGACTGTAAGTACCTCATCACAAAATAGTAAAATTAAATTGTATTCATGTGGATTCAAACTACCAGTTTGCCTGCTTGACTTTTTTCTCCATACCTATTTACTTGATTCTTAATTTATAAAGTCCATCTATCCTTTAAGAGCAAACCAGGTCCTAACATGAACTAGAGAGGTCCAAATGTATTTGCAATTTAATTTCCAACACCTGTTATAGTCTTTACAGGAAATGTAATACTGTCTTATTAAACCTTATCCTCTACTTTCAACAACCACCTTTTTTGGCTACAACAGAAACAAGAAGATAAGACTCTCGGAGCATTTAAATCAGTGTTTAACCGACCGTGAAAGACACTATCTGCAAAATGATCAGTAATTAGCTCATATATCTCACTCCATGCAAGAGAGACTAGCTGCACATGGTGAATGTGAAGTGTGTAACGGTTTAAGCTTTGAATTGAATCTGCCAAGGTATGTCTGGCACTCTCGGTCAAAGTATGTCTTCTGGCTTAAGATTCAGGACCCTTATGCCATATACTTAACATCACCCAAAATAAGTAGGTAACCCCTGTATAATTACGCAGGTGCCTTCACTGGTACATAGTCTTATGCTAACTTTAAATTTCATTATCATAATTCTTAAAATGCACCAGAAATTGTACGAGTAGCAATGCTACCTCATTTAGTGTGAGGTTGATAAGTAGAAGACCAAAGATTCCCACTTAGATCAAATCAGAAGGGAAGGAAGAAAGGAGGGAGAAATTAATCTTTATTACAGTAACTTTGGGGAAAAAATCTCCTATCTTTTACTGTTCCTGTTACCGTCTTCCCACTTCCTTCCCTGACTCCTCTGGGTGTTTCCATGATTGTGCTGCAGTGAGGAAATTATCTCAAAGCTTCCTTAATACTTAACTCAGGTCCCTGGGTACTAGTGTAACTCTTATCTTTTCTTTATACTTTCAAAGAAAGAAGCTTATAAGGAAATTTTAAAATTGATAAAACACCCCATGTGGAGAGTACTGTTTCAGTAACTTTTGATGCTTACTGTGTAGGTGAATCACCATGTTGTATATTGCCTAAAAAATTTACTTAGAAAAGTTTGGAGAAGGTGATGACAGCTCTTCTACATGTTCTGTAACCACCACATGTCTTGTCTTTCAGTTTGCTCCAACTATATTTTTGGATTCAGGTGAATGCCCCAATGTGCTAATACCACTTACCTTGTACCTCAGCCTACAGATCCTGTTGCACCTACATGAGTGCTAACGAATGCGGCTCTGATAGGAATCACACTGCCATGGATAAGAACTGGAGGAAAACATGAAATATGCATAGGAAACTCCACATAATTTCCAATTTTCATTTTCACATGCTTCCCTGAAGGAAAGGTTTCCATTTGAAATTCATAATAAAAACTGTACTGGAACTCTTCTGGAAGAGGGAAGGCATTTCAGTCAAAATGTGTATTTTTCAGAACATCTGTGGATCAAGCTAGCTCAGTGATGCATTCTTATGAGATAGATAGTGCAGTGCATGACTTACGAAGCAATTTATTTCTTTAGAAATACTGGCTGAGATGTTTTCTAGATCGTTGAATCATAGAATGGCCTAGGCTGGAAGGGACCTTAGAGATCATCTAATCCAACCTCCCTGTCACGGGCAGGGATGTCTCTCAACTAGATCAGGCTACTCAAGGCCCTGTCCAACTTGGCCTTGAACACCTCCAGGGAGGGGGCAGCCACAACCTCTCTGGGCAATTTATTCCAAAGTCTTGCCACCCTCATACTGAAGAATTTCTTCCTAAGATCTAATCTAAATCTATTCTCCTGCAACTTAAACCCATTTCCCCTTGTCCTATCAGTGGACGCTCTTGTAAAAAGTCCCTCCCCAGCCTTCCTGTAGGATCCCTTCAGGTATCGGAAGGCAGCTATTAGGTCCCCCCGAAGTCTTCTCTTTTCAAGACTGATATTGATTACTAACCAAACAATTTGCAAAACAACTGGAATTAAGCCGTGAAACAAGGATGGAGCTACAGACTTTTCTTTCAATTTCAAGAATAACTGTTGTTATCTATAGCACATTTTTAGAAATTATATACAACTATAATAACATAAACATATCATTAACAGAGCAAAAAATATGGGCAGTCTTATGGTGTGTTAGTCTGAGATTTTATCACACCTACAGTTCAGCAGTTTCTTTTTTTCAGACCAGATAAAGTCTCCACCAGAATTCAGGCCACAGTCTTGTGTCTGTAAATCAATGCTTCTCTGCTAGGAAGGTGAGGAAGAATTTGGTATCCGAGTGCCAGAAACCAGAGCATAGCATATGACAACGAGCAGGGAGTAACAACACAAGCTAGCACAGTAAAGAAGAAAGGAAGGATTATGATGACCATAAGCAGATGGTCTACACTTGCCTCTTTTATCAGATTCATAAATCTGGGTCCAAAACGCCATGGCTTGTGTCTGTGGCACTGCAGGGAGCTGACAGTCATTTGGGAGGCACGCTGGGAGGCCACTGCTACCATGTAAACAGCATCGTACATCAGAGCTGCTTCAGTCTGCACAAAAAATCAGAAAGGTTTTCTTTAATGTACGTCTTTGTGCCTGGTGCCTGCTTTTCTCTACAGAGAACTGTTTCCCTGGGCTGGTGTTATGGAAAAGGCCACTACTGGCCTCTCCACGGAAATCTGAAGTGTAATGAAATCCATTTTTTTTTCTTATAATAATTTCAGAGTATTTTCAGGTGAGCACTGGGAAGAAAACTACATTGGGTAGCTATAGGAAGACAGGAGTTAGTGGGTTGAGTGCAGGAAGGAGCACACATGTATCTCTGGGCACAGAGAGGAGTTTTAAGAAGCCTCGGGTGATACAGCAGCTCAGGTCTCATCCTCCAGGCACGTCTTAGGGCCAAGCACTTCACAGTACCCAGTGTTTTGTAGTTTCCTCATGGGATTTGCAAAGACTTTCAGCACCTCAAGGAGTGTCATTTGAAAGCCTCATGCAGGTGTCCAGGCTATTTTCTGCCCAGCCTCTAGGTTGATGTGGCATGGAGGCATTGCATGGGGACACGTAGGAAGACTGTCCATGCAGGGTCTGTCCTAGCTCCCTATCACCATTCTTCTCAAGGTGTTTGTAGGACTGCGTTCTTCCACAAGGTGTAGGCAGGCCCTGCTTACCACTAAGTACCTCGTAAGTATCTCACCAAACAGGTGTCTACTGTCTCTAAGTGTCTACTTCTCTCAAAGATCTTGGGTTTAGGCACAAATATGTGAAACAGCCCAACACGGCTGTTCCCCTGCCACATCTCGCATGCTGCCTTACTGAGAGGTGAACTGCCCTTTCAAGGTGTCTTTTTTGATGATTACTTGTACATTTAACTTCGAGTTATCTAAAACAGGACAGATGAATACAGCCCTTAGATACCTAAATATTACTAAAATTACTGGATGCTGGTTGTGCATGTGTGTTTCTTTTGAGAATGGGTTTATTGGTTTAAAAACATGCCCAGTAAGCCTAAAAGTGAGATCACACACCATGTCACCCTTTACCATTGTGAAATTTTAGAAAAATTTCACCTTCACTGTGCTTCAGTGCTCTCATGTGTGAAGTGGGAATGGCCATGCTTTGCTTAATGCACATGGATGCTGTAAGAATTAAGTGCTTACCTGTCTTGTAAAGCTACTGAATAATTAGGTAGAGGCTTTAAAAAATACTAACTTTGCAGACAAGAAACTAGATCCATTTATATGAACTACAAAGCTATTTTTTTTCTTTCCCATGCAATTCCTTTGGGAAATTATTAAATTTGATTCTATGTCTGTTTCATTTACCTAAGCAAATTCCAACATCAGTTGTATCATCATTGGAGGTTTTTTGCTGGCAATAAAATGTGATCTGAATTTATCAACTAATCTTAATATACTGCAGATTAGGAAGTGCTCTTGACACACTAGTCAGGATCTGCCCAAAACAATGCTCCCACAAACAGAACAAATCAAAAACTTTACAAATGGTGAAGCAAGCAGGAGGAGACAACAACAGCTGTTCTTAGTGTCGAGTGACTTAAAACAGATACTTGCTCCAAATGGACCTGGAGAGTAAAGGCCTGATTCCAAATCCCTCAAAATCAGTGGAAAGACTCCCATCAATGTCAGTGGGCTTCAAATTGTTTTTTACATTAGACTGAGGACATGTGCTGAACTTTACACGAGTGCTGGAGTCCCAGCCTGCCTGTGTCCCAGGCCTGGAGACTCTGGAGATACTCAGTTAAAATCCTTCAGTGCACGTTATTTAGCACTCTTATCTGGGACCACCAATGTTCTTACTTGATAACATGGTGCATCCTACAGTCTTCGCATGTTGGCAGCATTTCCAGACAACTTGTTACTCATCCATCCTGCCCTGCAACAACTGGGAGGTTATATTACCACCTTAGCCTTTTATTTCTCACCATTGTTCTGTCTGTACTTGTGCCGAAGAAGAACGGGACTAGGATTTAGTCCTGGAACTTCTTTTTCTGGTTTTCATATTCTATTTAAATTATTACAAAGAAACCCAAAGATCTCATTAGAACAACCATGCCTCTGTGTGCAACTTGGGCATAAAGTGGGATGTGAACTCAAAGCTGTCTCGATGACTTCACACAAGTTGACATCACAGCAAACAGTACAGCATGAACCACAATGGAGAAACACTGAGTTAACAATAGGACATGTAATTCTGATCTCCTTATACTGTGCAGCTTGTCACAGTCCCATTACCTAATGAAATACAGCAGTGTTGCAGCTCTCCATCAAACTGAATAAGTAGAACTTGCCGTGAATATTTAAATAATCACAACCAACTAGAAAGATGCTTTCTTTGGTGCTGCTGCCATTTCAGAGCATCGAGGGCACTAAGCATTTATTGAGATGTAAAGGAGAGGATGAGTCAGAGATACAAAGGAAAGCACAAGAGTCTAGTAAGAATTTTGGTCTTCATAATTTTACAGTTGGGTGAAAGAAGGTGAACAGCTACGTTTGCAGGTCTTGTGTATTCACATTGGAATTTCCCAGTGACAGTTTTGTTCTCTGCTTTACATAGGACTGAGCACAATGGCACAAAGAAGCAACATTTTGTTGAGATGCTAGACATATCACACACAATGCATTTCTCTTCAGGATGTTAGGATGTTTCAAAATTTTCCTTGCAATCATCTGCAATGAAGTCTATTTCATATAGCTTCAGACTCCACTCTGTATGTAAGATACATTAGCTTATATTGCAAAAGCTGGCAACTCTTCACCCTGCAAAATTGAATGGAGTTGTGCAGTCCATGTAATTGTTCCTATTCTTTCCTTTACTTCTTGGGGGAGTGGTAGGGAGGAAATCCTAATTTCCTGACTTGATGATACCTTTCATTTATCATTAAATTGTATCTTAAAAGCCAGAGTTGCTGTAGATGATGGAAATGAAGAGAAAGGGCACTTTTCCAATTTAGAAATGCTATTACCTGCCCGCATGTACAATATCTTTCCCTGCAGGTTATAAATCGTATACCTGCTCTGAAAGTTTTTATTTCCTGTTATATTCTTCACTCCATGAAGAACATTATTAGAGAAATGAGGCAGCAGTATACACTTATGACAACCATAAGATGAATGATATTAGCTGGAGAGCACCATGACGGAGAATTGTCAGTCACCTCTAGAGCTGCCTGGGAGTGGTTTGTCACATGGATGAGTACAACGTTGGTTCAGAGGGCTAATACCCTTCTGTGGAGAAGTGGGTAAAAGGAGGCCTGTTTTGGGGATGCTGCTTCAGCATTTGCACTGTGAAATAAAACAGTGATGGGATTGGTTCACATCTGCTGGAACAGAAGCACACTGCAGAAGCCCTTGCATCACTTGGGATGGTTCACTTACTGTCATCATGCCATCGAGGAGGCCAGTCTCTGGTTTCGGTGGTGCCTGCAGACGCTCCATTGACCATTTCTCAATGACCGACGAAACTTGAGGGTTCTCGATGTTGAGCAGGCGAAATCCTGTCATATTTACTCCGCTGTATCTGTAGGGTTCCAGGTCTAATGCAAATAGATCCTAAATCACCGTTAAGAAAACAAACAAAACCAGTTGTAGTATTTTTAAAGCAAAACAATCAGAAGGTACAATTAGGTCACAATTGTGTTTGATTTTCAATCCAAAGCTCAAGTACTGTTTTTCTTTTCCCCTCTGTGAATGTTCTGCTTGCCCTCAAAGCCTAGTCACGACAGCTTCAACTATAAATCTGAATAAGCCAAAGCTGTGTGAAATTTATGACAAATCACATATCTGCTTTTTGGAACATAAAAATCAGTTTCCCACAACAAAACTATTTTGCAACTAACCTGCACAGCAGTATCTAATTTTAATTTATAGCAGTCCTCTAACAGTGTTACAGCTCTGACAAACCGACATGAAGAATTAGTTGGTCAATGTCAAGCTTATTTCTCAAATCAGGGAAGGAAAATTCCAAGAGATATTGAGAGCAATACCCTTTTACTATCTATGAATCCCATTTTTCTTCTGCGTTGCCTCCTTCAAGTGACTCACTACTGGTAAGTCCAATGGAGGTGTCACGTCAGTGCACAGTATGCCCACGCGCTTCAGTGCTCAGTGTTCACAGCACAGGAAAATAATGGGTGTTCTAAGTGATATAATTGCATGGCTCACTCCACAGCTGTATTTATCAGGCAGTGGAAATATGATAACTGCTTCTCAAAGCCTGAAGGCTGTGTTTCAAAACAACTTTGTGCTGATCCTGGCAGGCAAGTAAAATGACAAACGTGCTGGTCATGCCTTAATACCACAGTAACCATCAAAATGTCAACATTTACAATCCCACAATGCTGAGACACCACCAGCACTACTTATTGCGTGTTCTAATGTGTGCTCTGCACTATCTCACGCGTATTGGTGGTGGTGGTTAACATTTTATGTTAGATTGTTTATTATAGTGTTTATTGTATAAAACTGTAAGTTTCACAGTAAATCCTGAATTTTCACGTATTTCTTGATGTGAAAATGGCCTCAGAGAGAACTATTTCCAGCTACAACTTGAAGTTCCAAACAGCTGGAGTCTTTTCTGACTAATTAATTGACTACTGGATTCAAAACAATTTTTCACTTCCACATAAAATTTTATGTGGAAAGGAAATAAAGATACAATCACATGATACAATCCAGCCCTCTAGGACTATTCTAGCAATATCAATTTTCTGCTGTCTTACTAGCTACAATGCAAATGGACCTTAAGCATGGATTGAGTTATAGCATGTCAGTTAACACATGGGGAAAAAAAAAAGTGCTGAAATAAGTATTTATAAATTTGTTTCATACAAAGAAATTTTGGGGTTTTCTTTTATTATAAACTTTCCCAAGTGATTTTACACATATGTGATTCTGGTTTTATAAGTAAATCAAATATTTTAGTGAGGAACTACACCACCTGCAGTGCTTGACTTTGGCTCTGTTGCAGAGCCAGTCATTCATTATATTGTTTCACTCTGATCCACCTGTACTGGTGGCTCCTCCTTAAAGACAATATTGAAGTTAATTTTCCTTGTACCAAAATGTTACCCAGCCCCACAAATATTGCACAACAGTTTTCTCACAAAATTGTAAGTCCTGATATTACTAAAGAGTGTTAGTACTCTGGGGATTAGTGTTAGTATTCTCCAGGGATGTCCTTGAATAATGGCAAAAAAATCTAGAAAAAGTAATTTTTATTTATCTTTTCTGCAACAGAGAAAATTCACCCCCAAATCTTTATTGTTCCTTACCAGTGTTGTAAAAAAGTAGTGGTAGTACTCAGTCATCATTCCCATGGAGAGAATCTGTTGAAAGATTGAAAGATGAATGTAGTTTACTCTAGATGCTTTCAGTGTCCTGCACTGTGTTTTGAAAAGCATAGGTTAATCTGGAACAAAACATTACTGCTCATGAAAACTTGATTACAATAAATTCTACATTTTTTTTCAGGACCAAAAAATATCCTATCATATTTAAGTTATGTTTTTATCACCTCTGCTCTGGAAAGAGATTAAAGATTGCAAAACTTCTAGGACAAGAAAAATTCCTAGTGATAATGAAAAGCAGATTTTTTAAAAGTGAAATTCTTTAGTCTGCAGTATAGAAGTGATAAAGGAATTTGCTATCAGACAACAGAATTTGAAGGGAAAAGTGCTTCAATGCAGGGGTTTTTATTCATCATTACTATCTTGAGAACAAGAAAAAAAAAATGAAGGCTTCTATAAATGCCTCTTTTTAAACATGGAGAATGCAGGTCTGCAGAAGGTCATGAAAACAACTGGTATGAAAGGATTTCTGGTCTGGATTAATTTTCCAGAGTGAGACCTTTTGAAGGTCTGCAAGGTAAGGATCATAGAATCATAGAGTCATAGAATCACAGAATGTTTGGGGTTGGAAGGGACCTCGAAAGATCATCTAGTCCAATGCCCCTGCCAGAGCAGGATCCCCTAGGGTAGTCACACAGGAATGTGTCCAGGCAGGTTTTGAAAGTCTCCAGAGAAGGAGACTCCACAACCTCTCTGGGCAGCCTGTTCCAGTGCTCCGTCACCCTCACAGTAAAGAAATTTTTCCTCATGTTGAGGTGGACCTTCCTATGTTCTAATTTAAACTCATTTATTTCTTGTTCTATTGCTGGGCACCACTGAGAAGAGATTGCGTCCTTCCTCTTGACACCCACCCCTCAGATATTTATATATGTTAATAAGGTTGCCTCTCAGCTGTCTCCTTTCAAGGCTAAACAGCCCCAGTTCTCTCGGTCTCTCTTCACAGGAGAGATGTTTAAGTCCATTGATCATCCTCGTAGCTCTCCGTTGGTCTCTCTTGAGTTGAGGAGCCCAAAACTGGACACAGCATTCCAGGTGTTGTCTCACCAGGGCAGAGTAGAGGAGGAGAACTTCCCTAGACCTGCTGGACACACTTTTCTTAATGCCCCCCAGGATCTCGTTGGCTCTCTTGGCCACAAGGGCACATTGCTGTCCCATGGACAACTTACTGTCCACTGGGACTCCAAGATCTGCAAGGTCTCCAAGGATACAAATTCACTGGCCACCTCAGTTAGAAGGCGGCAAAGCTTTTCTTTCCAACCCCACCACTTTGCAGCAAACTTCCACAGGGATGTGTTTTTTCCCTCAGCCCCTCTCCAAAAATCATTGGGAATGCTTACATAAAACATCCCTGATGATGTCTAACAGGATGCTTTACAGTTTCAGCCCAGCATCACCTACGCTTGTTGCTGCATGCACGCTATTACCATGATGCAAGCATTTTGCCCTCTCTGGCATCTTGTGAAGAGGTGGAGGAAGTGTGAACCAGGAAACTACTGAAGAATTCATTACCATGACAGTAGGTTAATGTTATTCAGTCTTGATTTGATCACAGTAACATAAGCATCTGCTATTAATAGTATTTTAGGACACTTTTAGCAGCTCCTGAATAGCTGTTGGAAAGACAGGGAAAACCAGTGTGATTTGCCTTGCCAAAATTCTCTTTCATGGCAAAAGCCTCTGAAAATCTGTTGTATGATTGTGTATGGCAATTCCTCACACACAAATCAGGAAAGAACCTGAAGATTCTAAGCTGCAGTAGGTAATAAAAACAGCTTACTGTTAATAAAAAACTACCAATCAATTTCCAATAAAAATCAAGCCAGAAGGCAAGTATTTTATTGAAATGCTCCACTGAATTTACACATAAAAATGATCTTTTTTATTTCTTATTTCATTAATCCTCTTCTATTTCATTTCTTAGAGTTATTTTATTGTCTGTAGAAATAAGCAATCTAGCAGTCCTGGAGGCTCATGGTCCTTCCCTATTTACACACAGAAAATGATATATGGCAGCTTAAACAGAATCTTTTGCATGCTGTGTTTCCCAGAGGACCTGGCTGGACTCAGCTCTACTCCCTGGAGCTGCTGGATTTCTATGTCTATGGTCCCTGCTATGGGAGGGAGATGCCAGTCAGGATTTTTATGGTGGAGGTCTCTTTTGAGCTGGAATTCTATTGAACTAACCCAGTTACAGACCAGTCTCTAGGTCATATAAATGTAGTTTGAACGCAAACAAACCTCTGTATGCCTAAATTTATTTGCTCTGCAGGAAATTCAGAGCTGGCCCATGGTGTTACATCAGTATGAACACATGATCATACTAATAAATAGGAGACTACCAATACCCATATTTAAATTATTGATTCATTACAGTTTTAATTCTAGCTTGAGATAGAAGAGCTGACATCAAGTCATTGCACTTCTGTTATCAGAAGATATACACTTCAATCTGGCTGTGTAGAAATAGCAAGACAATAGAGAACCAGGAAAATGCCAAGCCATATAATGTCTTAAAATACAACTTTACATTAAAGAGACAGATACATGAAGTAGATTGATTACAAAGTGTATAGACTGGATGTTTGAGAAGCATTACCTCTCTGTGTTGCTGCAGATGCTCACTTCTGGGTATCCAGCCAGTTAATCCTAAGTACCCCTATTATTTCTTTCCTCATGAATCCAAGCAGCCTGAGAGGAGCGTTTGTCTCCTGAACTAATTTTGATTAAAACTTTTTATGAGAATATTGATTCCCAAGTAATGTGCTATAAACAGAGCTGGCAGAACACAGACACACCTGCAAATAATTATTTCAAAAGCTGTGCTACAGGATTGCCTATAAAAACAAAACACAGCCAAAACTCCTGAAAACCAAAGGCAGTTACATGTAAAAAGCAAGGTTCGGGCAGTGATGTTATCTGCCGTAACCAAGACACAGGCTCACAATGGCAGCTTCTGGAAGGGTGTCATGGATTTGCTAAGGACCCTGCACCTGAGGGCTCCATAAGAGACGACCACTGAAATTCTTCCAAAAAAAGTATTGCAGCAACCTGAGAAAGATTAATCAGCATGTCACTTTTGTATTTTTTCTATTAGCCATTACTTGATCAATATATGAAGATACAGACAGCTAGAAGAGAGCTTGTAAGTGTCACATACACATTACTAATGATCTTGCTTGGTTAAGGAATAAGAGTTGGTGCTGGATTTGTCCCTGGCTGGGCCCTGATCTGTCACTGAGCTCTGCACTCTCACTTAGCATTGGTCACAAGACCAGCCTTAACTGGTTGTCAGTTATATAGCACTTAGATATTGCTGTGACATGTTAGATCTGTAGATTGATCTAAACAGGGTGCTTTTTATTTATGGATCATAAAGACTTTGTAATAATAACAACTTATGTATGGTTTAGGGTTACATGGTTGTTAAGCAAAATTCGCAATGAAGGAAGATTTGATGACAGTACCAAATGCCCACTTGGGAGGATGTCACTAGGAAAACAGGAGGTGAAGAAAAGTTAAAGCAAAAGCAAGAGGAACCCTGAAGACCTCAAAGCATTAGTGACTTCCAAGTCTTAATGACTTGGATCCTCCTATTTGTGTAAATAGGAGAGTTGCGCTTGTATGTTCTCAGCAGCAAGGACTCATGTTTTTGCAACACAGAAGATACAGAGACTGCAGCTTCTAGGACCTTTCCTGTGCACCTGCACAGGCTCTTCCCACAGTGCAAATGTCCTCTCTAAAGAAAATGAGCAGAGCAGCCCAGAAGAGAGAACGGAAGGCAATAAGATTGGTTTTATGTGTATAGAGCTGCCCAGAAAAAAACTAGAATGAGATTTCATTACACATTCTTATTTAAATAAGCTTGCATGTAATTATTTAAATAATTATGCATCTGATATAAACATCCTATTTAAATAATAATAGCTCTTACCTACTCTGGAACTTGGATGAATGCAAACTAGTGAAAGCAGGTTAAAATATTTTGCATTCTTCTTGCAGGTCTCCTACTCTTCCTTGGCCTGTATAGAATTTACTCTCCAACCAGATTCAGATATGACCTAGTTATGGATTATCCTGGCAAATAAGATAAAGAGACTTCCATGTCCAATTATCCATTTCAGATCAGATGTTTCAGTCGTGTCGTTCACAGACACGTTCTTTTAGCTATGAGTCATGAACTGCAATGGGAATCTGAACAAGTACCTATAGTCAAAATATATATGGCAAGTGGATAGAGACTGGATAAAAATACTCTCTCTTAGGTCTGTAAATCAATTTGGGTGCCCTGTTCCTGGCTTGCATCATATCCCAGCTGCAACCTACATTTGTTCATCTTGCAAAAAAGTCACCACCTCGTTTAGAGTTAGTGTCAGCCCTTCTTCAAGGTGGGCTGAAACCACAATGATGGTGAAATATATTAGCAGGAACTGGATCAAATATTTTGCTTGCTTTTGCTTTTCGTTTTCTTCACTCATTATTTAATTCCATGACCATCAAATGAACACATTTCATTATTTAATTATTTAGTACCACCGGATCAGTAAGATACATCATAATGAATAATAGCCCCTCTGCATCCTTGCCTGTCACGTGATTGATATAAAAGACTTACACTGCATTTACAGTGCTTCGCTGGTCTCTTTGTAGATGGATGTACTTGGACACGATGTAACTCACTGGAAACCACTCAGTCACAACAGTGGTCCAGTTGGAGTAGTACAGATTTGATCCAACATGCACATGAGCCATATCAAGAAACCAGATATATTCTGTAAATACTTTGCTAGTATTGGAGTCCAGCTCTAAGCACAGGCCATACCAACAGCGCAGGATGGATGTGCTTGCCCAAGACCCCACGCAGCTGTCGTTGGCTCCTTCTGCTTCCTGAAGAGATCAGAGGGAGCTACAACAGCAGCATTACCTCTCAAACTCTGGTGTGAACATCATCTCACAGTACCAAGACTGAAAGCACTCTCTTGGTTTGAAAGACTGCTTGCATTTGCAACACCCAATGAATCTTCCAAGGAAGGAAAGAACAACCACATGGGTAAGTTTTTATAAGTAGCTTTCATCGAGACCGAACAGCTAACAAGAACAGAGAAGCAGAGGTCTCAGCATAGCACAGCTATGATGTTATACAACTCGGAGCCCAAAAGATTATACTCTGCCTACTAGTCTGTGCTACTCTATCTTCCGAGCTCAAAATAAAGTTTCTGAGGCAATGACTGCATTTACTTCTATGAAGACCTACAGATAGATCTGAGAACTGAAGCACACTGTCAAAATTCAGGGTGAGTTACCCCTATCACACCATTTCTGTGCCCACTGATATCTTAACCTGTGGCTCTTGCCATCAGAAGCAGGTGGCCAGAAGAGGACATCTCCCCAGCAAAACCCCTTTATAAAAGGAATAAGAGAGAAGAGAACCAGTGAGCTGAGTATCTGTCTGGTTCTTACACTGTGACTTGGGGGATCTGGGAGGATTAGCCACTGGTTATTTCTCCAGTGGCAGTGAGAAAAAAGCTAATCCTGCATTTTCTTAGCAGAGAGGGGGCTTCAGGCTACCTGTCAAGTTACTAGAAGAACCATACTCAAGAAATGAAATTTTATATTCTCACATTTGTTATTGTACCTGGAACATATACTACAATGACCCATAGTTTTCGTACTTTTGTAGGAAGTTTATTAATTATTCTGGTCTTTGTCTGTCACATAGTCAAAGTGAACACAGAAGTCTTTATAGACTTCTTTATGTGTCCTAAACAGGGACATAAAGTAATATATAATATATATAATATATAATATATATATTATATATATATATAAAATATATAAAATATATAATATATAATATATAATAAAATACAGTACATTTCATAAAATTTATTTTAAAGATGTGGAGGAAGGAGTAGATAATTTAAGGTTAGTAGCAACGTAATCTATGAGAAATTAGTAAAATCTGTGTCAACTACTGGTGTGTTAGAAGAACAAATTGAAGGTTAATCACAACAACTAAATCTCTTGAACTAAGTTCCTTATACAAAAAGACAGTATCAGACTAAATACAGTATATGCAGGGTATATTGGAAGATTCCTGCATAAAACAGTTTGCAGTTTGTAAGAGCTAGATTTAACTGACTTGTGGGATTGCTTGCCTAGTCTACCCAGAGCACCAAGTATCAGTGCACAAAATATGTCAGGTGAATGTTGTAACCACCAGCTATTTCGCTAAGAAAGTGTTTCTAACTTCCTTGCATAAAGTCCTTCTTTGGTAAGTTATTTTGGTGCCTTATTTTCTCACACCCTTTCAGGGGTGACTACTTTTAGGCTTGGGAAGGAAAGAGATGCTAGGCATCCCTGGAGGAAAGCAGGACAGGCACTGCTGAAGTCAAACAGGGAGGCTCCTGCAGAGCTTAATTACATCCTGATCAGGACTTTGGAGATCACATTTTTACCCTAAGAAGCCACAACTGAACTTAGTTCCTGCTTTTGCCATCTAATTGTCTACTAGCTCTCTTTCCTTGTCAGATGATTTGTCCAATCTTCCTATGCTTTAAAGCTCCAGCAGACAAGATTTTTGAGCAGAATATGGGAGTGTCAGACCAATTGCAAATTTTTCCATGTACTCTGATGGTGCAATACCTGTTGTTCGAAAACCCTGCTAGTATAACCTCCCCGTTCAAGCAATTTCAGAATATCCTGATCCCTGTGGAGCAGGTCACTTTGGGAGTAGATCTGTGGGTTTGGGTGGTTACCTGATAGAGGTAACAGAGCTAGAAAACTCCTTTAGCCACCATGCACCAGTTGCATGAGGCTACCAACCCTCACGAGGGAATATGGAGAGAAAAATCAAAGTGACTACAGGAAAAGGCAGCAATTAATAACCATAATTTTCTCTTGCTCCTTCCAGATCTGGGTGATGAGAGGGCCAGGCCTCATTAAGCTGGTTGTGAAAGCCTGAGTTCTCTGCAGCATTTTAAAGAAAACAGGGAAAGCGTGAGTTTTGGGAATAGTTTATTCATCTGAGTGCAGGCTTTGTATTTTGTTTAAATTAGGTTATTGATTTGCCTTTTCTTGTGCACAAGTAAGAAGCATAGCTCAATGGTATTTTAACTGAAGCTATAAATAAGCAAAGTCTCATTTAAGAGAAGAAAACTGTCTTTTGTGCTGTTTTGTAAGCAATAGGTTGAAGGAAGCAAGTGAAGAGGTCACTTATCCAAGTCCCACAGCCCAGTAATGAGGCTGGGTCAGGTACCTCCATGTCCCAAATCAGCTCCAAATACTGCCTCTTTTCAGACATAATTTCAGATGTGCTAATCCTTTTGTTTCTGGGAGGAGCTTTTAGGCATCCCTTGTGTCCTGTGATACGAGCCATGCTCCAGCAGATGTGTCCCCTGATGTCTGGTGCAAGCAGCCCCTTCTTGCAGAACCATCACTCTCACTGCCAACGCCAGCAGTGCGGGCAGTGCTGAGAGAAGGTACAGCAGCTTTTCTGCCCTGCGTGTGCCTTCAGGTGGGGGTCAGGCTCTTCTCCCGGGCAACTAGTGACAGGACGAGGGGGCATGGCCTGAAGCTGCGTCAGGGAAGGCTTAGGTTGGATCTCAAGAAGCCCTTCCTCATGGAGAGAGTGATCAGGCATTGGGATGCACTGCCCAGAGAAGTGGTGGAGTCATCATCCCTCAAGGTGTGTAAGGAGAGGCTGGATGTGGCCCTTAGTGCCGTGGCTAACGGTTGCGATGCTATTGAGTCATGGGCTGGATTTGATGATTTCAGATGTCTTTTCCAGCCTCAACAATTCTGTGATTCTGTGCCTTCAGCTCAAAGGTAAGCTGGTGGCCGGCACCAAAAATGCTGCTGGCTCTATGCCTCTCTGCCCTGCAGCAGAGAAAAGTGGCCAGAGCAGGCGAGAGGTGGACCCTTGACTCTTTCTCAGAGGCTTGCAAGAGGTGAGGGATGCTGCCCACCTTCCCTGGGGATTGTCCAAAGGAGACAGAGCAAATGCTGGTGCAGAGGGGGCATCCTTGGGCTTGCACTTCTGGAGGAAATGCGAACCCTTGTGTAAAGGTTTTTTTGGGTAAACTGCAGGCTTAGCAGGTAAGACACAGGAACTAAGCATAATTAATAGTGTGTATGTGCTTTTGACTTTGCTGCATTTTTAATCTGTAAAATACCCTCCACCACCCAACTCATCACAAAACTCCATTTCCTTTATTCATTTTCTCCTGCACAGGCTACTAAGCATCTGCTGCGTTATTTTAAATACAATAGGCAGACAAGAAATTGTTGCTTTGGGGACAGGTGATGAGGTCACTGTTGGCTCTGATTCCTACTCCTGCTAGAAATCTTACATGATTTAACAATTATATGTATTTTTCCCATAGTGTCTTTCAGATCACTTACAAAACATAAAATATGCCCTACTAACATTGCAGAGTTTTCTTAAAATAATTTCTATAGTATTCTACTTAATATCTTTTTTTTCATTCAGTGTAAAATTATATAGGGGTTTCTGTGTGCAGTGATGAGAATGTGAACCATAGTACTTCATGTAGCTAACCTATAATCAGATGAGTCACATGTGAATTCAGAGCCCTCCACACCTTTCCATTTCACAGCTGCCTTTGACAGTGAGGATCTTCAACACCTGAGTTACTGCAGCCAGCATCTAGATTTAGCTAAAGAAGTATCTCATATAAAAGCTATTTTCCCTTTCTTCCTAGCCTATATTTATGTTGCTTCCTTTCCTGCAGCCCTGACCCGCAGGTGTACCTCTCTTAATTTTCCTATTTTCTTCCACACTACCTTTCACCATCCTTCTCTGTGCTCCTGAGACATTGGAGAGCATTATCTGTATCTTCAGCCTGTCAGTTGTCTCCCTGATCCATTTCCCATACAAACCATTCTGCCACTTTGCCCTGTCTTGGTGAATCTTTTAGCACTTCCTCTTCTTCTTTTGACACTAAGGTTATTTTTCTTTTTCTTTTTTCCATACTCAGCCCGATATTTTTGAAGCTTTGTGCCTCCTGCAGTGTGCCAGACATCTGCACTTTCTTCTTGCAGATACTTGAAAATTCATGTTGTCAGTTTAACTCTTCCCCCACAAATCTCATTTCGGAGCAGCTTTTTTCCTGCTGTCATGTTTTAATGCTTTCGGACAGCCCTGCAGAGAGCAGAGTGAGGGGACAGCAGCTCTTCTGTACACTTCTCTTCCCAATCAATGCCACTTGCTACAGCATTCTCCCATCACATGAGCAAGCAGCTGCATGATTGCGGCACCTTGCTCTTCCCTCATGTCCCCAACGTCACCTCTGAATTTGGTCCTGCTGTAGCTTAGATATATAACTTGCACTCACAAACACTAAAAATTAGTATAGGCCAATTTTACCGACAGAAACAAATCTACCTCTACCAGTTCATGGGAACTTTTGTTCTGTTCTCAGCTATGTTGCATTTGATTTAGCATCTCTGTATTCACAGGACCAAAATTCTCCAGTCTGGAAAGGATGATTTCAGCCTCCTCAGACTAATGCAACTAGTAAGTTGTCTTTCTAATTTTGATACAGAATGCTGCTCTCTGTAACTTAAGTATTTCGGCAAAACACTCTCAGTTGGAAGCATAGGTTTTAACTTTTATGGGACAGCCCATATCTGAACATTTAGATCAGTGCAACCTCTCTGATGGTCTTCTGGAATCAGTGTTTCCCATTAGACTGACTGACAGTAAAACCACCAGCCACGCATACCTTTAATTGCAGCAAAAAGGGAAGTGCCACTCACAATGTATTACTTGCTTGATATTATTGTCTACAGATCAATGAATTGCAGGAGCCAGTGCTTTAGACTTTGATTGTCTAGAAAAACATGGTAAGTGACAACAGTAAATTCTAATTTACACCACTCTTTGTGTGTTCCTGGTAACATCCCAGCCCGTTAACATCAGGTATTGTGGCATTTGTCCTTGCCTTGTGTGGCTGCCCAACTCCCATGCTTAGATCAGGGCTATGTCAACCCTTGCACAATAGCCTCTCTTCCTGTTTTAAAGTACACATTTTTCTTCTGATACTATCTCGGTTCCGTGTTCTTGCTGTACCAGGGTTTAAAATGTAATGAGGTGGTGCTAGAAGACCAAATCTTGCTTTGTTACAGGGAAATGAATGCAGAGTTATGCTCTTGCCTGCAGCAGATTAATGTCCCACTGTTACCATAGTCAGCATTGAACCAGGGGTAATGGGCTGAAACTGGAACATAAGAGGTTCCGCTTAAACTCGAGAAGAAACTTCTTCTCAGTGAGGGTGACGGAGCACTGGAACAGGCTGCCCAGAGAGGTTGTGGAGTCTCCTTCTCTGGAGACATTCAAGACCTGCCTGGACACGTTCCTATGTAGCATTATCCAGGCGTTCCTGCTCTGACAGGGGGATTGGACTTGATGATCTTTCGAGGTCCCTTCCAATCCCTAACATTCTATGATTTTATGATTCTATGATGTGCAACCTCTGTGGAGGCAATAGATCAATGTGACCCACTCTCCAAACACTCCAAAATGGGGTCTTGCTTTTTTTTTTTTTTTTTTTTGTCAGAGAAGACATAAAAGCGGTATTGTTTAAACCAGGACAAACTAAAATAAATGCAACAATCTTCCTAGGCAAGCAGGACCTGAAGTATTAAGTATAAACATCTGTCTCCTTCTGTGAGGTGTCTATGGGCTTCTCTTCAGACATCACGTGGTGCCTGACCTAGTCGAGAGGTGGCGTCCCTGCCCACAACAGGGAGGTTGGATTAAAATGATCTCGAAGGTCCCTTCCAGCCCAGGCCATTCTGTGATTCTATGATTCTATGATTCTATGATCAATACCACTGCTGGTCGCTAAGGCTCTGTGAAGTCCTGAAGTCTTGTGGAGTGCTCAGATGCTGCTGCGTGTTCTGTAACAACTTCTCTCCCTGGTATTAACAAGCTGATGTTCCAGTTGGTAACTGCATACAGGTTTAGTGTTTCCCAGAAAATGACAATCAGAGAGACCAACAACTTTCAGGATACAACATGCATGTCACGCTTTTTCACTCTCTTCCCCTTACCTGCTTAAGGACTTCTGCTGCCGTTTCATGTGAGCAATCAAATATCACGTAGAACTCTTTGCCCTTCTTCATCTCCTTGAGTAAAGGCCTGGCGTCTTTATTCCCAGAGGGCAGTTGGCGAATTTTGATTTTAATGTTGTATCTAGAAGGGGCTTTGATGAGCTCTTGCAGGCGAATTAGACCTGAAAAAAAGATATGCAATACCATAAGTAACCATTCTGTGCAATGACTATTTACTGTTACTTAAACAGGTTCTCTTATCAGTCCCAACATGTTTGCTTCATATTTGCCAGCTCCCTAACTAATATTGTTATAGCTTTTCCTTTCCATGGTTATATTTGGCTTCAACATCTAAATATTCTGAAACATATTTTTAATGTGTTGACTATAGGATATGTTTGCATTGATGCTATATTGATAGTTTATTGCAAAAAGGATACAATGCTTCTTTCTTGGCTGCTAATCATTATATCAATATTCAATAACACGAACATAGAAATTAAGAAACCTCCTTACTAACTTTCCTGCCTAATGTCGAACATGAGCAGATGAGGGGACGTAGAGGGAGAAAAATGTTCCATGGCCAGCATCTCCATCATGGCTCACTTAGTTGCCAGTGTTGGCCTGAATGGCACTTACCAATAATTATTCCTAATAGCCATCCATATGGCTCTCATTGTCCTCATTTCAGTCTTAAATTTTTCTTATCATCAAAAAGCCTGAAAGGCATAGTGACTTGCTTAAGGTCACTCAGCAAGCCTGAGTTCTTATGAAGAACTGAAATGTTTTGAGATCCAGTTCTACACCTGTAAACACAAGAACATGGTTTCTAGGACAGTGTCTTTGGCTGGTACAGATTTACAAGGCTCATTGGAAGTCAGTGGAGCTCAACCAGTTGAAGATTTGTCCAAGTATTTAAACACTGTGCAATTCTACTAGCTAATTCAGCACTCCTATGTAATTTGTACTGCCTCCAAAACCTAAGTAAAATAGTTAAGAGTTCTTTGAGGTGTGTGATTACAGTCTCTTTCTCATTATCCTTGAATGTAATTTACCCACAAAAAGCTCATGATCTCCTGCTGAGTGAAAGTAAAAGACTGGCTTTGAAATATGCACAAAGAGAGAGAGAATGGGCAAGAAGTGCTTCTTGAACAAAAATCAAACAAATTATTAATATGAAAAAACTCATCACTCTCCTGTTGGGAGTGGGTATATGTTTGTCTTGTGCATTAATATCTTTGGCTGAATGGTCCAATGGTATATATAAGGCAAGACAAAGCATCACTGTTTCTTCTGAGGTTAGGGAATGATTGCTGTGTTGAGGACTGCTGGCTTTTACTCGAGCACTGGCAATGTATTTTGAAATAAATAATCTTTCCGTCCACCTGCAATGCTGGGTCTGTTTGCACGTTTTCAAGTATCAACAATCAATACAGAATCTATATTAAGTATGATGAGCTTTCAAATCTAAATTGCTGCATGTGCTGTGGGATCAGAGCATGGCTGGAAGCCAGCCTGTGTAAATATGAAACAATTTGAGTTCATTATTACAAGAATGGGTCACATGTTTCCAACAACTAACAAGTAGGGGTTTATGGAAACTGCCTGTAAAGCTGTAGCTTGGTTGTACCATGCAGTCAAGTGTTCAGCCCTTGACTGCAGTGCTCTGGCCATTATAACGAATGGCAACTCTGAGACAGAAAACTAAGATTTGAGGGGAAAAGTCCATCATGTGGGGATCTTGCCACTTACCCACAGCCTCAGACTGAGTACTGATGTTTCTCTTTCCAGCAACAAAAAGTACGTAAGTGCAAGCATGGTTAAGGTTTTACACACCCATGTTCATGTCTTTTTTTGGGGGAGGGAGGAAAATGCTGTGTGCCTTGAAATACCTATTTCATCCATGTGAGACTTGGACTGTGCACTTCTTATCACTTTCCAGTGCAACACGAAGTGAAGGCAAAGCCTAGCTACAGTGCACTGAAGAAATCAAAGAAGCAGTGAAAAGAACTGCATTTACTTTTCTGGAGGACCAGGCTTGAATCAACTGACTGCCAACATAGTTAATAGCCTAGGGGAATCAGCGTTCTCCATTCTCTCCCTCCTCCGCAACCAATCCAAACTCTTGGCTATGACACCACGAATTCTTTATTTTGGACAAATCTTCAATGTGAAGTGGTTAGTCTGACTCTTAGGGGGAGTGGGAAACACCTAGGCAAGCTCAGTGCTTTGTGCGGTTACTTTTCTCTTGCTTGGAGAGCAAGCTCCATCAGAAGCTCTGCCTTCAACAGGCAGGAGGCATCACAGACTGCCCATGAGGTTGGCAAAGAAATACTCATCAAGCTGCGAAAGGCTTACAAGAGACATATCCTGAGCACGGGCCCCCTCTTTGCAAAGTGGGTGATGTGATGTGATCAGTGATGCAGGACTATCCTGGAGCAGGAACTTGGGTAGGAAAGATGCTGTAGAGTCCACCCAGGTGGAAGTTTCTTGTAGTCTCTAACCCTGATGGATGCAGTCAGCTTTGGGGCTGGATTTTCAGCTTCAGCTAGTGGTTTGACTGAGAGAAATACTCTGCCCTGACAGCTCAGTAGAATGTTAAACTATGAAAGTTTTTGAATATTTCATGTCTAGAACTATTGCAAGTTCTATGTGATGCATTTAGGAGCTCGAACACGCCTAGAATAAACACAATGTTCCAACTGGCAAATAAACATACACATTTACAGAGAGCATGGTAGTATGTGTCAGTAGAAAGTGTTCACCTCCCCATTTCTCCCTCTTTAATAAAAAAAAGCATATGTAATTGAGCCAGACTTAAAACAGTAGAAATGCTTTTACCTCTTTGTGAGAAAGTACTCCTTTTTATTAGAAAAATGTGTTAGGATTAGCAAGTTACATGTCCCTTGTAACTGCAAGTTCAAAGAAAGCAAATTCTGTAAGAACTCAGATTCTGCCTTGTGCAAACTACTTGAACCAATATGACAAAAAGATTTGGTTCCCCTGAGCCTTAAATGCTGGGAGAGCAGGCTCACAAGTTGGGAAAGTCAGGGATTCTTACAGAAGATGTGGAATTTGATGTAGTTGCTTTTCTCAGCACCTGGTTGGTTAAAATTATGAATTCCAGAAAGACAGATCAAAAGTGCACTGAAGGTGGTGTTACTCCTTTTGTTTGAGCTGATAACTGTGACGAAGTCATGTGTCTATTGCAGATGAATGTGCCAAACAACTAAGTACAAAAGTAGGATGTTGGAAGGGATACATTACACACCACTAAATTAAACCAGAGAACAGTATGTCTACCCAGTTCTAGCATGTGGAAAGATAAACCATAATTTATGGTTAGGGAAATGATGCTCGATGTATCATACAGTCTATAGCAAGGCTTCATTAGACCACATTTAAACTTCAGGAGACACTTTTCTGCCTTGGACAAAGGTATTGCACTTGATATGAACTACCTCTTTTCTAACACCTCAGTGAAAAATAAAGAGGAATTAATAATCAGAATAAAAGTTAATTATGGCTTGGGAACTCCAAACATAACATGCATTATGCTCAATAAGGAAAAAGGAGCACAGTCCTGAAAAATAAATACACTTGCTTAGGAGCCTTAATTTTCTCTAACATTGTAAAGCTGTAGGCATTAATGAATGGGATGAGAAATTCAGGAAGACTATGAGATGTTTAAATAAATACTTATAGCCAGAAGCCATCAATTTACTAACAAGAAAGATGACTTTGGCTGAAAGTGCATCTTTCACTAGCACAATAAGAACAGCAATCAGAAATAAGTATCAGCTACAGTGTGCTTTATTATTCTTTTTTATATTGAAGTCTTACAGACAAGAGGCTAAAAATCTGATCACCTCAACTCAGGAAACATGAAGAAAGTTTGCAAATGTATTTTAGGAACAAAACACAAGCTTTATAGTATGTCCCTCCAAAGGAGACAGTGATGTTGTTTAACATGGTGCATTTGGTACTATCTATTAAATATTTAACAAGAAGAAGGATGAGTAAGTACTTCCTGTTCTAAATATAATTTTTAGCAGTTTTGATCACAGATTTTCTAGGCCTGCTTATATAGGATTTGCCTATCACTGACAGTCCTATAGAGTCCATTCAGTAGATTACTAACACTCAACAACAAATATGATGTATTAGAACCTTGAATGAATTCTAAAAAAACTGGAAAAAGTGTTAATGTTTTGTCAATATCAGAAAGGGTATGTGAGATAACACAGAATGACTTATCCCAGTATAAGCACTGGGCAGGATATGAGTAAAGCTGATATAGTGATAAAACATTGAAGAATGAAAACTTGGGATTATAACTAAGAGAAATGTTAAGCTGTCAAGAGAAGACAGCTCTGTATCGTACCAAGTGCCTTTGGTGTTACAAGTGCTGTTGGCACAGGTAGCTACCTAGATATAAAGAACATGCCCCCAGGAGATGTCCATTTCATATATCATACAACCAGCACATGAAAAATGTGGGGCTGTAAAATAATCATTTGCCAGATCTCAAAAAGCAGATGGCAACAAGAAAGCCTTACTAAACAGCAGAGGTCTGTGAAGGCTGGTGCTAAGCCATGCAGACATTTGTAGTGCTCTTGTCTCTGTACACACTCCAAAATCATTGAGTGGAAAAAAGTTATGGCTGAAAAACATTTGGATGAAAAAAACTGGCAGCATGGCAAATAGTGTTTGAGATAAGGAGGGTAGGCACCAGTGATTTGGATCATTTGGAAACATGAGCTCACTCAGATGAACTGGGCAGTTTTTATCATTGCTCAGTCAAGACTTGTAACTTCATTTCTGTTGATGGATGTGTCCACGCAGCAGTGAAAATCATCACTACAAGAGGTGAGCCTCAGTGCTGGAGCTGGCCATGATGGCACGTGAGCTTGTAGCAGTGCTGCAGTGTGAAGGATGAGAACAGGATTTTCCACGCTTTAAAACAGACTCTTAACCTGGAGCAGAGCTAGTCTCAACTTGAATAGTTTGGGTCTGGATCATCGGAAGTTCACTGTTACAGCTGTGAGCCCATTGTTTGTTTAGGAATGAAGCTGCTCTTCACATACAATTAGTCTTTAAGAAAAAAATAAGTTAATGTGTTTTTTGTTCATGAGGTATAACAATGTCAAACATGAGAGATGAGAAATAAAAAGAGCTTGAGCTAAATAGTGTCACTCTAATTCAAAATCCAAAGACTATATTGATCAAAGTTGACCTGTTTACTTTCCCAACTCCAAGTTAATAAGATGACTGATGATTAATTTACTTTGTAAATATATCTGCAATTCAAGTCCCTTTAATACCAGTAATTTTTGTAACTGGATACATACACAGCAGTTAGTGTTATGGAATGCTAATTTGATAACAGGGTAGGCTGAAAAAAACCTCTACTTGTTTATCCATGAGTATATTTTGGCAATGCAGTGCCAGAAGTCCTGCAGAAATCCTGCTGAGGTAGACCATCATAATGGAAGTGCAAGAAGACTGCTGAAGTAAGCCCAGCCTGCCTTGAGATTTCTCTTCTATCTCCAGTCTTCTGGTCTACTTTCTCAGTTCAAGGTGAACAGAACATTGGTACTGAGACCTGCCTCTTGGATCCTGGAGGAAACATGCTGCTTTTGAACGCAGAAATAAATACATTTTTGGCCTTAAATTGAATTTAGGTGGGTTTTTTAGCAGAATTCTGTCTTTCAGACACATTTTTACAATGTGATTTTAAAAAGCATGATTTCTCTTTCTTATTTTTTTTTATACTCCCTTTAAAGGCTGAGGCAGATGCCTGAACTCGTGGCTCATCCAAGTTTGCTTTATGCCATTACCAAAATATCAATTTAAATATTACCTGCACATCTGTGGAGCTCTAGAAGGTGCTATATTTCTGCGTGCAATGGGATGAGAAAAGGGAATGCAACATTCAGAGTGGGGTTGACAAAGAAGTGACAAATTTGCACCAGTGACAGCTAATGGACAACTTTTCCATAAAAAGATAGTCTTGAAGAGTGATGATGAGCGTTTACAGTAGAATGTCAGTGTGAGTGTTATTTAGTTGGCTCTGTTCTCTTCAGCTCTGTAGATATGATGTCTTCAAGAAAATCTTTTCTACTGCTTAGAATGTGCCCTTACCTGCAAAAATCGACCAGCTGGCAGGCCTTACCTAGTGTTACATAGAGCTATAGACTTCTCTGAGCTTTTAACATTTTTTTTTTGCATGCAAACCTTTTCTTGTGAAACCAGATTATGGATCCTTAAGCCATGAATGAGTTTACACTGTAGGAGAGATTATGTTCTTTGTAGTCACTCTTGGAACAAATTTCGTGTGTAATCCTGCTGGACAGGACTCATTCTGAGAGCAGTTTAGGTACACAGTTCTCTCAATGAGAGAACAGCTAATATATTTCTCAGAAACAAATACAGTATAGTAGATGCTGCAGGGGTAGTAAAGCCTGTGTATGTAATGACACGAAACAGTTGCATGGATTTATAACATTGACACTCTTCCACAGCCTCTGTGTACTTAAAAATACCCCAAACTCCTAGTTTCTGATAAGCTTTTAAATCACTTGTTCCCAAGAATGAGTTATTATTTTATTATCTTTTATTTTTCCCTGTGAATAAAAAGGGATGTGTAACTATTATTAATTGTTTGTGGTATGTCGCTGGACAGCTTTGACTACTGTGTGCCCCGGGAGGAGGCTCTTGTCACGAAGAATGAATGATCTGTTCTGAGTTAAGAGTCCCAGGCTGGAAACGTTTATATGAACTGCAACTTTGAAATTCAGGTTTCAGTACCCAGATGGCAAGTGTGTTGTTTCTGAGACAGTTCCAAGGTACAAGGTAATGTCTACGCTAAAAACGCTGCAGCTTGAACTCTTGGTTTGTAGACGCATCCCTGAGAGGAGGAATTCCTTTACAGTTGTGTTATTTGTTCCACAAATAGGAAGCAAAAAGCAATGGAGCGCTTAGAACCCAGGAGCTACCTCCTGGTGCCTTCTTAAGAGCTTCCCAAAAGCCATAGCAGCAGAAGGATTGCTGAGCCTTAAGAGACTTTTTTCTTCTATATTATGGGGAAAACTGCTGTAAGTATGCCAAACCGAACTATCACAGGCACTCTCACAAAATTTATTCATGTATGTACATTAATAAAAGTATATGATCTTAAAGGTCTTTTACAACCTAAATGATTCTAAGATTCAACGATTCTGTGATCTGCAGTGCACCAGTACTACTTACCCGTGCTGTCTTCATATACCACTGTTACTATTTTCCAGTTGTAGTATAGTACAAGATCCAAAACTGCTCTGCTGATGGCCGTGTAGTCTGGATAGAGGTTGATATAAAATGCGTCTTTGTTATCCACCGTAGGGTGCTTCCATCGGGTCTGAATATGTGGGACTTCAAGTGCATTGCAAATGGACTGCACTGCGCTGACGGAGGAGCTGTGGGAAGGTCCGAATAGAGCAGCTACACCAAGAGCGAGCTGGTCGCATGCTGAGGAGGAGAGCAAGGGAGAGGAAGAAGCTCTGAGCTGGCAGAAGCAAGAAACTTGTGTGATGTTTACCAAGATCATTTATTCTCCATCTGTCCCCATCATTTCAAAATGGGAATGGGTAAACATGATGCTCCCAAACCCATTGAGAGGTTTGCAAATGGTTCATGAAATTGGCTTTACTGATTAGTGTTATATCCTAGAACTGCTTGCTACAAAAAAAAAAACCAAAAACCAAAACCCACAACCCAAAAGGACTTCTTTGCTCATTACCTTCAGATAGCATAGTTTCCTAAATTGTCTTTCTCAGAATGGCACTATCCTGGAGAAACCAGGAGATATCTGGCTATGGGTTTGCCAAAGGGACATCATATGAACTAATTTTCATGGCAGTGGATCAGGAAATATGTCCACGGAGTCACAACAGACACCATGTGGATTCCTTCCAGGACTGGCAAGCTTTTATCCACGTGAGTTGCATTAATTTCAGTCTACTGAAAGAATATAAACAGTAAAGGGGACTATGATTCATGGCGTTCCTTAATCTGTGTTTACAAAACAGGCAGTAAAGCCTAAAGCCCTCAATAATGACACAGGAAAATAAAGAACCAACACACACTGACATTTTAATACCTTTCCAAGTCAGTGAAATGCTAGTTATCAACAAAGGTTTCTTTCTCCTTGTGACTATATCTCAGCCACAAGAATCCCTTCTATAGGTGTCTTCATTTTTATTTCCTTTCCATGTCTTTTCAGGCTAACAGACAGAAGATGAAGTAATATTAATTACTTCTGTCCATTAGTACTGCAGCTGTTTCTAATAAGGTCTTTGTTGAGTGGGACAAATCCTTGTACTGAGTTGCAGTGCTGTACTCTTTGTAAGGTAGTTCTTTGTAGGAAATTTAGAAATTACAGTGTTTGTATGAAGTACACAAATATCCACAAGGAGCTGAATCTTCTAAATTAATATTTAGTGCTCTGCAGTAATAGAATATGACAGAAAATCAATTATTTTCTGTTTTTAGTCTAGAAATGAGTGTTTTACAGACTATAAAATACACAGGTTTCAAAATTTAACTCAGAAGGCTTCTTAAAAGACCACAGGTTTTAAAGTGCAAATTGCATAAATAATATCAATAATTCATGATGAGAAGAAATTACTACTCCCTGAATGAATTCCTCCCATGTTAGATTCACAAAAATATTTATAATAAACTCTTTCCTACAGATTAAATGGAGAAGGTACTTTTACAATAGTCACAGAAGAGATTCTCCCTCTACAGGGTTTATACGGTTTATATATCCAGCATACTTGATTTTTGATAGCATATACTTCCAGCAGCTATGGGATACTTGAAAAAGAATGCAGAAAAGAGAACTTTAATCTATTTTCAATGTTTTTTGAAAATGTTCTTTCTTCTGGTCTTTAGTATGAAACTAGAGTACCAGGAGAATAATATAGTAACTTAGACATTCGGAAGGCCATGGCTCACCAGCATTTTAACACAATTCATAATGTAAAGCATATTTATTTCCTAGCCTTCATTTCATAGAATCATAGAATCATAGAATGTTAGGGATTGGAAAGGACCTCGAAAGATCATCAAGTCCAATCCCCCTGCCAGAGCAGGAACGCCTAGATAATGCTACATAGGAATGTGTCCAGGCAGGTCTTGAATGTCTCCAGAGAAGGAGACTCCACAACCTCTCTGGGCAGCCTGTTCCAGTGCTCTGTCACCCTCACTGAGAAGAAGTTTCTTCTCGAGTTTAAGCGGAACCTCTTATGTTCCAGTTTCAGCCCATTACCCCTTGTCCTATCATTGGTTGTCACCGAGAAGAGCCTGGCTCCATCCTTGTGACACTCACCCTTATTGCCTTAGAGCAGACACATCTTTTGCCTTATAGGGAGCCTGTCTTGCACCATTTACCATGACAGATGTTCAACTGAACTGCAAAGTCTTAGTGACTTCTGGTCTTTCCCCAGACTTGCTTGTGCGAGATTGTGTGCACACCACATAATTCCAGAAACCAGATTGCTATATATAAAACTTTAGCAAAATTCAAGGTTGCCTCCTAGAGGTGAAGAAATACACTGTGCTTAAGGAGAGTTGTGACTATATTCCCCTTTCTATTTTGGTCTTCAAGTAAATTAGATGCAAGTAAATTGGACCATAATTTCCCCCCCGAGAAAAATAAAAGAATAGGCAAAAAACTTCCAAACTTATCCCCTCCATTTCTTATAGTTGTTTATAACACCAAATAGCAGTAAAATTTGCTTCAGTCTCTAACCCTCTGAAACATTAATATTTCAGGACAGGGAGACTACTGGTCTCTGTTCTTTAAAGTACAATAGAAATAATTTGTTAGGAATAATGGTTATCTCTGTGTGTGTGTGTGTGCTAATTATGGCTTGTGACATCCCACTGTGCTCCTTGTTAGTCCATGATTATATTCTGTGGAATTCCAGGTGGCAAACCTATTTTTTTGGAAAGAAAAATGGGTTGGACTTGCCACCTTCCATCTGGAGCTCTTAGCATGCTAACATTATGTAGGTGTTTTATCAGAAACTAGATGACAAGTCCAAGCCCAGCTTCATTCTTAGTTCAACTGACTTTGAAAGATGAATTTTATGATACTGTTAATATACACATGTTACAACTGGAGCAAAAAAGGAGACCAGGATGGAGAAAGGTAGTATAGAACAAGTATGTTACTGACACAGTAATTGAGATAATTACCTCTTCTTGAGGCTTCAAAACTATCAAAAAGGTTAATTCTCTGGATGTCATAGGTTAATGTGGTATTAGGCATCAGTGTTCTGTTTCTATTAATGTTGGTCACTGCAAACTTGAAAGCCAATTCTTCAATATTAACAGGTTCATTTTCCACAGTTTCGAATATCCCTCCTGTTGAAACAGAGATAAATGAGAAGTGTTACTCACCTCTTCATCATTGCACATAAAAAGAGAAAAATAAATTATAAGCAATAATAATTTGACTTTTCATATAAGGAAGACAGTTTAAACTGCTGTTAAAAGCACCACAGCAAAAGCATATTGGATGATTAGTTTTTATCTACAATGTCACTGTAGCTTAACTCATTATTATGAGAGAACTTAGATAAACATCTGTGAAAGATGATCATAGAATCATAGAATGTTCGGGGCTGGCAGGGGCCTCTAGAGATCACCCAGTCCAACCCCCCTGCCACAGCAGGATCCCCTAGGGCAGCCACACAGGAATGTGTGAGCCAGGTTTTGAAATCTCCAGAGAAGGAGACTCCACAACCTCTCGGGGCAGCCTGTTCCAGTGCTCTGTCACCCTCATAGTGAAGAAGTTTCTCCTCATGTTGAGGTGGAACTTCCTATGTTCTAACTTCAACGCATTATTTCTTGTTCTATTGCTGGGCACCACTGAGAAGAGATTCTCTCCTTCTCCTTGACACCCATCCCTCAGATATTTCTATACGGTCATAAGGTCCCCTCTCAGCCATCTCCTTTCAAGGCTAAACATCCCCAGTTCTCTCAGTCTCTCTTCACAGGAGAGATGTTTAAGTCCATTGATCATCCTCGTAGCTCTCCGTTGGTCTCTCTTGAGTTGAGGAGCCCAAAACTGGACACAGCATTCCAGGTGTGGTCTCACCAGGGCAGTGTAGAAGGGGAGGAGAACTTCGCTAGACCTGCTGGACTTTTCTTAATGCCCTCCAGGATCCTATTGGTCCTCTTGGCCACAAGGGCACATTGCTGTCCCATTGACAACTGGCTGTCCACTAGGACTCCAAGGTCTTTCTCTGTGGGGCTGCTTTCCAGAAAGACGTTCCCTAATCTGTACTGGTGCCTGGTGTTGTTCTTCCCCAGATGCAGGACTCTACACTTGTCCCTATTGAACTTCATGAGGTTCCCCTTTGCCCAGCTCTCCAGCCTGTCTGGATCTCTCTGGAGGGCAGCACAGCCTTCCTGTGTGTCAGCCACCCCTCCCAGTTTCATATCACCAGCGAACTTGCTGAGGGTTATTCAGGCTTTACAAAATAAAGGTTTTAAATGCTTGTGAAGACTTCTATCACCTCTGTGCTGAAGTGTGAGGTGTTCTCTCCAGTGGTGTGGTGTCCACCAGCATCTTGATGGCACTGGTTTGAAAGTCTCTTTCCAAGGACAGCGATGGATCTAGCACAATGGCTCTCAACTTACTATCATCCCTTTAGATTCTTCTTCCAACATCTGTTTTGAACTATTTGATCAGAGACATGTCTCAGCCCTTTCTGTACAATCCCATCTGGGCAACTGATCTTTGAGTGCCGCTCAATTTGTCAGAACTTAGTTTCTACCTTTTAAACTGCAATTGTATCTACTTCTTGCTCTTTTTTTAAAAAAATAAATGAGGCGAATCTGAGTTTTTCTCTAACCTGCAAGCAAGTTTTCCAGAAGAGGACCTGCAAATAACCAATTTGAATTTTGGAAGCATTCTGAATGCTTTGGCATATATTCTGAGATGGGGAAGGTGGCTATGTTTCAAATCAACAGGCTGTCCCACTTATACTGGAATGCCTATTCTCTCTAGCCTCTAGGGACTTTATTATGCCAACAACACATTCAGGCTGTCTAGGAGCACTGGGATTTGATGAATGCATAACAAATACGGCTAATTTGAAAAAAAATAGCTTCTTTAAACAGCAATCTCCAGCTTCAGTACTTGATTTTGCAAGTATAATTTACTCATTTAGTGCAAGTCACTAGAGAATACTTTGGATTTCTCAGTTACATATTTTCACATTTCCCTGTGTTAAATTTGAGCTCTAGATATCACTTTATATTTTCTGAGCATCAGAATGTATTCAGCTAATGTGCTGCAATCTCTTGCAATTTTGATGTCACCAATGTAGGAATAGTGCAGTCATTAGCTGACAATCAGGAAATGGGAACACAGTGGAATTAAAACCTGTTTCGAATTTTAACTCAGCAATGAAAATACTGGAGGCTATCAATCCCAAGCTGGCAATGTAATCTCTAGCTACTCTTGAATACACAGCACTATATTATCTCTCAAACCCATACATAACAATACCTTAACATGACTTAACAATTTTGCCAACTTAAGCAATTTTCGTGTTCACTCTATGTATTTCTCATTTATTATATGTATGTATTAGAACCCTAAAGACCTTCTGAATTTTTTGCCCTTCATCATAAAACACACAAGCAATTACAGAAGACTGTTATACACAGAAATAGCAGGGGAAGAAAAAAGTTTAAGGGCTCATTTGGAAACAAAATGTAAAACCCCACGTGGAAGGTTGATAGTCAGCAGGATTTTCCAGATTTGCACACTATAGGGTTACTGGAAGGAAAAAAAATCTAATGCTTGTTCTTTAAGACCTTATAATTCCTTATCCCAATGATGATACCAACAAGTTTACTAGTCTTCTACTTAAATACAATTTGCTTTCCCTCCTTTCCCTTTAGGAAGACAAGTATTTTCAGTTGGCTTTAAAGCCAACTTGGGCTTGGGCCAGAAAGATATAACTGTTGTGCTTTGCTTGGACCCCTACTAGAGTTAGCAGAATGAACATTATTTCATAAGGCAAGGTGGAAGTCATTGACTGTAATGGATAGCCTGAGATAACTTTCTAATAAGACAGGGTACTCACCATCTCTTCCCACTTCCAATAGGATGGGTCTCTTACCATTTGATCTTGGCAAAAAAAATTCTCCATCTTGGAAACTATTACTATGCTATTATACTAGGTTTAATCTTTATTTTCTGAATTAAAATAACTTCTTTCAACTACCCTTGAGATAACCTTCATACTTAAACTACAAGCACTTTCCCATTTTAGGACTAGAATTTTTTCCAGACCTCTAATCAGTTGCCTATTAAATGGAGATTAATTTTAATTGATGTATATCCATGAGCTATTTATACTTCATGTGCAGAATTTTTGCTTGGTCCCTTTTCAAAAAGAGTAGAAGCTCACTGGGAAGAGCGAAGGAGTGGAAAGAAATAAGGAGAGATTAAAAGAGGGAAAGTGTTGCATGGGTGTGTTTTCTAAGCAAACTTATCAAAACTACTTATGCACTATCACACACATGTCTAATATTTCCGACAGGTCATTGACAGTCAGTTGTATCAGTATTTTGGTACCTCTTTGATGTACTTTCTGGGTTTCTTACATGGGTGTTAATACAGCAGTAAAGAACTTACAGACAACTTTGATTACATGCTCTAATTTGCTGGTGAGATACTCTGGACATATCTGGTGTAAGAACGGAAGAGAAAGGCAAGAGGTTCATAATTTTACACAGCAAATTTTGTTCAGCTGAACTGGGAATGCTCAATAGTGTGTCATTTAGGGTCTCTGAAAACTATTGCTCCCTCTCCCTGCTGGGATGGGGAAGTTTTGAGACTCCAAAAATCATTTTTCCAAGTCAGTAAATGTTTACTTGACTGACTGTTCTCTTGATTAAACTCTAAACTAAGCACAAAGAGAGGTGCCCTACTGCCCATGAATAAGTCCATGAGACAGCATGAAGTCTGGAATAGCTGCACTATGAAAAGCTTGAGCTGCTACCTATTTGAGCTGGATTTTTCTGTTAGGATCTATGTGTGTAAAAAAAGAGTTGAATCAGTCTATAAATTTGCATCACAAAGAAGCCAGCAGATAAAATCTGGCTGTTCTGTACTGTTGTGTTTTTGTCCATGTATTCTTAATGAAATCTAGCAATTTATTAAATAGCTTCTCTTCCTCCATGTTCTGCTGATGGTTTACAGTGAAACTTAGAATTTATTGTAAGGTCCAGGTTAAAGGAGAAATAGCAGAGTAAGTGACAATTTTGATGAAGAACTGGTTTGTCAGATCATTCATTTAAATAAAGTAATTACTGTACAGCATTTTAAAAACAAATTAACCACAGGACTCTACAAGGGAAGGAAGAAAAATCAATGTTAGCACAAGATACAAATGGTGCTCCAGAAATAGAGGCTATTATCACTCCTAAGGACAAAAACAAGCACTAGTTTTCTAGGTAGGCTTCCAGTAGCACATACATGGATGGGACAAAGTTTAATTTTTTGAGTCCTTCCTTTCATCTCCCTCCCCTCCTCTCTAATCACTCAGCAGGACTGTGAATCTACTGCAGAAGCTTTGGGTGGCCAAAGACTGTTTAGCCCTAATCAGTGGTAGACCTGACCCAAGACACATGAGTGACTGTTCTGCAGAGAGGAGTGAAGGATGTGAGTCACACCAACAATGCATTGGTCCCATTCATCTCTCTGAAGAGAAAAAAAATCCATAGCAAGTAAAATGTCAAAAATATAAAAGCACACCTCAGCAGGCACAAAGAGGATTCAGTTATTCTGAGCAAGGAAATGTTTTCATTTAAAGGGGTCATCATGGACTGAGAGAGTTTTAGAAAAGGTCATGGATAAATCAACGGGTCTTCAAGATTTGCTTCAAGACAAGCCACAGCTGAAAGGCTTGTTACTGGAAAAATCCTGTCCCTGTTTTAAAACCAGTCATAAACAGCAACAGCTAAAAAATTGCTGACCTTTCTGATGGCAGTTATTGACCTGTCTCCTTGGGCTTCTTTGGTCAGGTTTCCTTAATGCAAAATATCTCACTAATATATTTCAGTCCGGATACAGTAGATGTAGTCACATATACATAGAATTGCCTGAGTAGCCTTGAAGGAATTTCTGTGATTTCAGTCAGCATTATCACTTTGATACTTTCAAAGTAAAATGCTAACTTTCCAAAGCATTTTTAAAAGTTACATCCCACTTGCAGTGAGACTTTCCTTACCTATTCCACAGTAGACATTAGAACAGCATCTTACTGCATTGGTGGTGGTTTCTTTTTTTTGTTACTTGCTTCTTCCTGTTATAATACTACAGCAAGCCAGATGACGTGGAGGCAGGCTTACAGAGGAAGACAGTACTGATGGCCTTAAAAACAGAGGTGTGAAAATGCCATGTTCTTTGAATGTGGTCTACTTTTCTTCTGACACTTAAAAGAGACGGAAAGACAAAAAAAAAACATGTCCTGCTCTTAAGCCAACCTGTGACCCAGTGGTCACTGTAGACATGCCAAAAAAAAGGCAGTTACTTTTCAGATGTTGATCTTGCTTTAGGATATTCTCATGTTCATTATCTTGGTGGATAAATTTCATATTTCCCAATTACATTTGTTAAAAGTGTCTCCAGCTCACTGGTAGCTGTATGAGGGAGAAGCACAGCAGGTCCATGTTAAAGCTTACACACTGGATCTCCCTTTCACACCAGCATTCCACTATGTATCAGACATTGAACTGTCCTCCAGACATCTTTTTTAGTAATATTCATTGTCACTTACATAATTCTCTCTACTTTTTCACCAACGGAAAATGCTGGCAATGTAGGGAAGTCATTTGCTTGTACTGTTAAAATACAGAAAAGTGTTGCTGCATGCTAGATACTGTATTCAAGTACCATAAGTCAGGTGACCATACACAATGAGATTTAAAAGATATATTGCTGGGATTTTTATTTGCTGCCAGATTTTCACCTGCTAGCACACCTTCTCTTCCTACAGCCAGCAGTCCCAGCAACTTAAAGGCAATAGCTCAGCTTCACAGAGGCATATGACTCCAGGAGCAGCCATGTTAATACCAACATCAAGTTGATATTCCAACAGATATTAAAGTGAGAAACAGGAGGTGTTAAAAAAACCTGAAAGCCATATGTTGTTTACATTCTTACTCAGGTTCTACACTTCAAAAGAATGCTGGCTGGAAATAAACATGCTGACTATGCAGTAAAAAAATGTTTGAAATATTAAAACATATGAAGAAGGATGGTAGAGGCAAAATATAATTCACATATATAAGATTCACAATTAAGTTTTTCTTCACAAAGACATTTGTATTTTTCCCTTTACTAGACAAGAAGAGGACTTACAAGTCTCTCTAGTCCAAGACGAAACTTTACTTCTACAAGGTTAATGTCCAAGTTTCCTTCACTTGCTCAAAGGATATCCTAGTTTCAGAGTCTCTCCTCCTGGGAAGGTGTTTGTTGCACAGAATAACACACTGAATAAGTGATGTGGAAGCACAGGGCCCACTGGATGTGATCCTCCCATCCTTTTCACAGCACTGTCTGAACACCAAGAGGTCCACAAGACCTCATTAAAACACACCTGTCAGTCACTGAAGAGAAACAAGAGTTAAAATTGCAATGACTGTGCAGCTATGTGCCACCAGTTTCCCGAAAGAAAAGCTGATGCCAAGTAACGTAGGAGATTCATAAAGACAAATTAGTATGCTGTTTGCCCTTGCTCTCTGTCAGTTTAGATACGGACTCACACTGCTCTGCGGCTGGAATGGCTATGGATTAACACTAACATATAAAGCTCAGTGGGGCTGGCAGTGGTAGGGGTAGACCTGCTAGCCCAAAAAGGAATAGGGGAGAGTGAAACAGGACCTATGAAGATTTTTTTTTCTGCAGATAATGTCCACTTACTAAGCTAAAAGCTGTACCACTTGGAAGGAGAGCATTCACTACTGGAAATGCCCCCCAAGCATTTTTTTTCATCCTTGCTCCTGGCCAGAAGATGTATTCTCCTGTGCCACAACGAGTCTGACTGAGAGATAGTGCAAGTGCACTCATTACAGCACCAAGTCTGGGCACTCGTCATACTGGAAAAGAATAATCAAATGAGTTGTTACTTAGAGGCTCACCTTTAGCAGATAGTTTAACACTATCTTCATCTTTAAAGTTAGCTCACTGACTGTGTAAAGTTAGTCCATAAATTAGCTATTACCTCTAATTTATACGTGGCCTAGAAAACACTCTGTTATGTGTTTGTGTGCATTAAAAAAAGAAAGTTCATCAGGAAGAGTCATTAATGATCACAATTCTATAACAAACAGTAATTGTATTTTACATTTACAAATCCAGACCAAAGTGGGTTTGCTCCCCTAGGGTTTTGTTGAATTAAATGCATGGGTTTTGCATTTGGCTCACCGAATGCAAACTGAACACATTAGCATTCTCTGCACGGATGAATTTAGCCTTGCAACACGGACCTCTGAGTTAGGTAGTTATTATCATCCTCATTTTACAGACAGTGAAACTGAGAGCTTGAATGACTTTCCTACCATCACTCCCTCTCAATCCGCTCAGAAGCTGTTTTGGAAACTTTCCATACATTGTGGTCTGTTTCAGCCTATTCCTGCCCTTTTTCATGCCCCTCTCCTTACCTCACCATTCACCATCTTTGCATTCACCCAGTCTGGTTGCTGTCCACTATGCCTTCAGTTTTATTCCTTGTTGCTATACCCTGCCAAATATCACTGCCATTTCATTGTCTATGCCAAATTCTGGGTCTGGATTACTTTCCCTCTGTAACTCATCAAGTCTGTGGGCTCCTCCTTTTAGGACTCGCTTCAAAAAAGCTGAAAGCCCATATCCTTGCTCTTCCAACACTACCTTCATTATTTTCAGCCATCTGAATCTAGAATAAAAGATGAGATGGTGAGCACAGAAAGGCAAATATCTTGCTCTGGTGCTCACTGGGATTTCCTGCCTCCCTTATCCTCATTTCTGCATTTGTTTGCTCTGCTCCAGACTGCAAGAAATTTGCATTCAAACGGAATAATTTGGAACATGGCTGGCTTTGAGGACTTGGGCTGATGGTTACACTTCGTTTTCCACAGTTGCATGGTAGGACTGGAAAGCTGAAACCTGGGACAGGTTCATGACCAGAGAGCTGACAACGAAAGACGGAAGGAAGTGCAACCCAAGTGTCAGATTCAGCAAATGCAAGGATTGAGGGTTTTTGACATTACATTGGTTTTTAGAAAGGTCTTTGAGTATTCAACAAATTTAGTATCTCTTTGGTTCAAACCTACTGAAATCCACCTCTGGGCATGTCTTTAGGATATGACTGTATCCCCATCACTTCTGTGAAGATTTTGCTCTCACCTTTAGCAAGAGGTGAGGTACAGTTTGTCAGGCTTTGCAGTCTGATTCAGAATTTGCTTGACTTAGACTGAACTCTTACAGGTACTCAGCCTTACTATTATTTTCATGCAACATGGTTAATGCTTAATTACAGTAATGAAACTGGCAGAAATCACATTTTACTTTCAGCCCTAGTGCAGACAGGTGCAAGCTCTCCACCTGCCGAAGAGCTGCGATGCCTTACACCAGGTCTAAATACATAATTTAGAGCAAACAAGGCCTAGTTAAAGATTAAGATGAAGAGTAAAAGAGAGAGAAAGCATCTTGAACAGAAATGTTACACCACTTCCCTCTCCAAAACTTTCTCTCTGAGCATCAGGGTAGGGGTTTTAGAATTATCTTCACTCTAGCAAGGTACTGCATTCAGTTGTCCTGTGGAAATCAGAGTGATAAAAATATGTGTGTGTGTACACATATATAAAAAAGTTGAGCTTATTAAGATACAAAGATCTGCCTTTTCCAATGGGATTTATTTGAGTTCAGATTGTGAGTTTGGAGATATTTCCCAAAGGCTCAATTGGCATGATTCATGCTATAGAATTCCTACGTAATGAAATTTTTCTCTTTTTTTTTGTAGCAGGGAAAAAAGTGGTTGACCTGATTTAGGTATCTCTTGCAACATAGTGGCAGTACTAGCCGGAAACGAAAGGATCATTTTAGAGGTGTAAACTACCTATATAACAGAAATGTTAAAAATTATTTCCTTGCTGCCTTAATTTTATTGTTTTCACTTGATGTACAGACTAGTCAAGAGGTACAGAAAATGCAGGATAGTACACATTATTTATACTGTCTGCTCTTCTTCCCCATCCGTAACCATACCCACTTGCGCAAACTAGCTATCCATGAATTGCAGCAATAATTGCAAACAAGACAAAAACAGGAGAGGGAGAAAATTAGTTCTAATTATCCAGTTACACATGCAACATCCGGTCGCATCAGATGCTATTTCTGGCCACAGAGCAAAGAGGAAGGAATAAAAAATGTTTCCCTTCTCTTCTTGGAGCTAGAATTTGGCAGATGAGCCCTGCAGAGATGAGGGTTAGATTTTGTGTGAGATATTTTCCCCAGGAGCAGGACACTGGCAAAAGAAGGGTACACAGAGTTTCGGCACCCCACTTTCCTTGTGCCCACGCAGACAATCTGGCCCGCTTCTCATGGCAGGGGTTGTGCACAGTTCTTTGCAAAAAGCACCTGGCAGATCAAGACTCCTCCTTCAGCAGAACCATGATTTAATCAGGACGTGTGGTACGAACAGAGCCGCTCTCTTTGGAACTCCCCAGAGAGACAGCGAAGCAGGGCCGTGCTGCGAGGAAGCCCTCGCCCTCAAGGCGGCTCCTGTGCCAAGGGCCAAATGTGGTGAACGCTTTGGCTCGTGGGTGAGTGCTGCCAAAATGTTCCTAAGGGAAGTTAGGAGTATAAAGTCATCAAGCCATTCTTCTAGTTAATGAGATGAGCTTGGAGAATACGTTTGTTAACCATGCGATGGCTGCAGCTAAGTCCCATGCCTTTCGCTTTAATCCTCCTGCTTTGTAAACTTGGTGTGACAAAAATGTCCGGGGACTCTGTAGAAAAAGTGGTTTCATTTCGCCTTTTTTTAAGGCTCCCAACAGCAAAGTAACAGGCTCTTAAACTTTTTTCCCCATCATTCTGCTCAGAAGAATTAAGACTTTACTGAAGGAGATAAATATTTTTACTGATTTCAATAGGTTTTTATCAAATTCTCTAATGGCTGAGTATTTCTCCCACCATGCTGTAACAACTTAAGTAGTCCCACTGGAAATGAAACTTAGTTTCTGGTGTCTTTGTAAATTTTTCAGAGCACTACTTCACAGATAATTTTTTTCCTACATATCTGTCTGAGTCAGAGGATTTCCCCCTGAGACATCCAGACATCTCAATGTATTAATTGCTGATCACATGTGGGACTACAAGGTGCTCCTGAAAATGGAAAGGAATAGAAAGGCAATGTGAAAGTAGAGAGGAAGGAACAATCACAGAAAAAAACACCAAGGTCTGTATGAAGGAATAAAGGAAGGGAAAAAAAGAATTTTATGGAAATAAAAAGTAGATGGGGATACTGGAAAGGAATCTGGTCAAATGAAGACTAAAAGACTGATGGCACTGAGCTGTGAAACTTGTTGGAAGTTTTATTTACTGATTTTATCTGGCTCCATCTCAAAAGTATTAGATTGCCTTAAAAGTATAGTAAGACTTGTTGCAGATATTAAGTAAATGTACCTCACAAGTGAGGAAACCTTGAACCAGAGTAATAGAGACCCTATCTAAGAGTAGCAAGGAAAATTGAATTCAGATAGGTTTCATCACCTGCTTTTCTGTAGGCACCTGGTTGAAACAGGAGGTACATCTGCACAAGAAGTGCTTTACAGTGGTTCCAGGATATTACACTTCCCAGAAAGTAGCAATCAATACAGTATGTGCAGCCATTTTACACTTTTCTTTCTGCACTAAGACAGCAGATGACCCATAGGAAGATGTATAGATTCACTTGACTTAAGTCTTGAAAATGTTACTTTGGAGAGCACTCTTGAGGTGTGAGAATATAGCCTTACTGTAAAGCCATTTGAGTTTGCAAACGTAGTGAAACTACTTCAGGATTAGCCATTTTTCCCAAGGGCTTAGACAGAAATAGAAAGACATTTCAAAATCCTAGACTCTACTTTGAAATGTGCGTTATTCAGTAAACAGCATTTGCATGCATAAATATAAGGGCTATATCTGTAAAAATTATATACTCTTTCTTTTTGTGAGTGCCCATTAAGAACTATTATCTGTAAGATGCTTAGGAACATAAGGTCTTTATTAAAGCTGAAGAAATCCGAGCTTATCCTGAAAAAGCATGGATAAACTCAGATCACAGACTATGCAAAAGTAAAGCCTTTTCTGAAAAGAGGTGGTGGTGGAGGCAGGTTAAAGTTGGTAGGGAGGACATTTTAAACTCTTTTGTCAATCACTCCAAAATCCAGCTGTTACAATTCCCCTAAAGGCAGTGCTACCCATCAATACAAAACACATTGACATGGAGGATGCCAAGAACCCCATGTCTAGCAAGCTACAGCAGAGATCTTAATTTGTAAATTAGCATGGACATTTTGCATTTTGAATCATGCAAAAAATAGCATCCTAAACAAGAGTTTAAACATTAAGGCTATAAAGATTATATTAGCTTTTGCTGTCACACACTGTGTTTGAAGTAATAGTGAATTTTGACTTTGCTTTACTTCCAATATGCAACAATTGTTTACAGTAGATTCCTATGAGTCTGAAGCTGGTCCTCTCACTCTGGAGGTATGACTTAAAATCATTCAGCTAAAATGAAGAGGGCTTTACCTGTGACTGTCACCACCATTCCTTCTCTCTTGATGGCTGGAACTCTCCCAGGGCTCCTCACTAACCCTGCTGAAGTCTCAGCTCATGCCTGCACCCTCTGCCCCATTGGTACAGGCAGTAAATGCAGACAGTGAGGTAGGACTAGCCAGAAAATAAACCTGCTTCAGTTCTGGTGTCCTTATCTGAGACTCAGAAATTTACGTCAGTCTTTTAGTGGCTTCCTTTGGTTATTCCTGGGCTGATGTGACTTAAAGAGTAGTCAAGCACTGCAACAGGCTGCCCAGGGAGGTGGTTGAGTCACCTTCCCTGGAGGCATTTAAAGGTTGTTTAGATGTGGTGTTGGGGAATATGGTTTAGGGGTGGACTCTGTAGAGTAGGGTTATAGGTCAGACTTGATGATCCCGAGGGTCTTTTCCAACCTGAATGTTTCTATGATTCTATGATCAGAGAGAAAAACAAAACTTTACATATTCCCCCCCCCCCCCCCCCCCCCCTATTTATTATGGCAACATGAGAGACTTGTGGAGCACAAGGCAGCCAAAAACCCCCTCTCTCCAGGCTTGCTGGGAAACGTCAGCCCCAAAAGATTTTGTCAATAAAATGGTGACAGTATAGATCTGTTTCTGTGTAAAGCATAATAGAATTTTTCATGACAAATTTGAGCCCAGGATCTGTGTGTTCTTCCAATGCCTCTCTCCTGCATGAGGCAACAAGTCCTGTACCCCTAGCAGCTAGCAGTTGAATCAGAAATCTTCCTGATTCAGTACACCAGAGACAACACTTGAGAACTTCTTGGCACCTTCCTCTGCTGTCCACACCTCCAACACCAGAAGACACAGACCCTCAGCAAAGCACAGAGGAAGGAGGTCAGTGTAGGGAAGCTGCTACTTGCCACTCCTTCTCCCTCAGCATCATCTTTCACTTGTCTCTTTTCATTGTGCAGCCTCAGCCTTGCTGTCTTTCTTCTCCTCAGGTCTACCCCGCTTCATTTAGATGCAAACTGAGTTTGGCCATTTGGTCATTTAAATATGGCTGTTACTGAAGTAGATCATTGAGCCAAGTGTGCTTCAGTCCTCATCAGACTGAAATGATGGCATTTCTTGTAACATTTCAGCAGAGGGGAACATCAGCTATGCTTTATAGCTATTAGAGAAGGGCGGATGCTCAGAAACCAGGAGATGTGAATTAATAAAACAGCCAGATTGACATATCGCTTGCTAGGCTTGTCTTGGCTTTTAGCAGAACTACGTAACGTGTCTATCAGGAAAAGATTACTCTGGGGAAGAAGTCTCTGAGCTCCTCTAACAAAAATAAAAACTAAGGACAAGCACCCCACATAGCTCCTCTGTGAACATGTTCATGCTGCAGCTAACCTAGTGGGAGATTTTACTCTCCTGTGCACGGCTGAGCCTGTTGCAGCATGACAGACTTGCAAACTTTTAGAGTGACAAAATATAGGTAAGAGTGCCAACAAGCCACTCAGATCATGTCAGGTATGTAATTAAGGAAGTATAAGCCTGAATTTTAAAACCAGAAACTTAAAAAAAGACATAAGTAATTTAATTATCTTTCCCTAAAATAAATCTCCCCCTCCCTCCCTTTATGTTTTATTGGTACAGAGGAAGGATATAAAATGTAATGTTACCAGGTTTCCCATTGGATCAATTCTTTTGATTCTCCTGAAACTCCAAACACACCATTGGGATGGGATGCTTCACTGACAGTTCCCCACAGTTGATGAGATGCAAGGAAATTGGTAGCTTTTGCTCAGGATTTACCTACTATTCCTTAAACTTCACAGAAATATATTTTCTTTCATCCTGCTCGGGATTATTCTGTCCCTCTCTTACTTGTTTCATCCTTAAATCCTCAAGTGTCGTAAAGAACAGACAGAAAATGAGCTGACATTTTTTTAAACAAGGTATTTATACTGCAGCCTCAGCATAGTAGGTGCTTTAAAGAAAAATTCCAGGATACATTTGTAATCTTGGAAACTATAATGTGAAAGTAGGCTCATCTAAGATCATGCTTTTAAGGATGGGGGTTGCAGATTTTGCAGCTGATCCACTCTTACAAGTAATGTTTAATCAGCATCTGCACTTCAAGTTGCCATATTTTTTTACAATAATGATGATGGTTGGCTCTTGAAAAGACACTTAGTTGAGATGTCTGCAATTTAAAGTTTTCTTGGTAATTATCAGTGTGGAACATTTCTATTCCTCAATCTACTAAGGGCCATTTATGCCTGAAAAATACCTTATTCACATCTACGTTTGCAAATGTTAAAGTAACAAGTGTAAACATAATGCATCTGCACCTAATCACAACTTTACATGAAGTGTCAAATTATACAATTTCAATAGAAATTTAGAATGGGAACTCAAACAACCACAGGAACACTGTTTTCTTGTAATGCCTCCCCAACACCACCACCCCCATAAAAAAAGAACTAAGCTTCAAAAACTCATATTCTAGCAAGACTGATGTGAAAATACCTAGAATTTGCAGAGGAGAGCAAGACTTCCCAGCAGTGTTAAACCTGCTAATGGAGAAGCATATGGTTTTGAAACTCTGGTACATAATGGGGTCTAAATTAAAGGGAATGTAAGAGTCTTAACTCCAGAAATTCTTGCTTTGGGAGAACTTTCCAGGTTATATCATCACTTTTCTTGCTGCTGAATAACCCTAGAGGTTCTTTGGAACCAAGCTTTTCATTTTATGTGAATCTGGGGACTTGAAAGGCTCCAACTCAAAACACTCATAAAACCTATAAAAAAATATGTCATTTAGGTAAGCCACCTTCATGCTGTCTAGGCAAATTTCAGGATACTTGAGCCAGCAATGTTATAACCAGATAAAACCCAAATACAAAATGTCTAACATTCATATCTGGTGCGTACACAGAAATGTCTTTCAACAACAGTTATATTCACATTGAAGCATTGCAGTGCTGGCGCTTATTACCTGATTCTCAGAGATTAATTCAGTACAAAACACAGTAGAATAGCCTATAGTAGCTACAGCTATTTTCTGGCTTTGTTTCTTCTCCAGAGTGTTTTTGCAGATAGCACTTTTTCCTGTGTTCCAAGAGCTACATGCAACAGATGTGATTTGTCTGACTGGGGTCTGTGAAAGACTGTATAATTCTTAAAAGACTGTAAAATTTTTAAAAACAAACAAACCTCCTCAAATGCACACACATCCCTGCTTATCAGCAAGTGTAAAGTGAAAAATTCAAAATGTACCCTAGTTTATATTTGGTTGCAGATGAAATTATGGTTGCATGACTGTACACAATGATCCTTAGATTTTTACCACAAAGCCTAGGTAGTCTGTTCTTGTGTTAGAAAATATTCCAGTAGCAGTGATTTGGCTGAAACAACATGAATATGTCTAAGGCACATAAAAAATAATCAAGTGGTTAGTGACAGCCAACATGGCTTCAGCAGGGGCAAGTCGTGCCTGCCTAATTTAGTGGCCTTCTACAATAAAGCTACAGCGCTGGTTGACACGGGAAAAGCAATGGATGTCATTTTCCTGGACTTGTGCAAGGCGTTTGACACTGTCCCACATGACATCCTTGTCTCTAAAATAGACAGACATTGATTTGACAGATGGACCACTGGGTGGATAAAGAACTGTCTGGCCGATTGCACTCAGAGAGTTGTGGTCAATGGTTCGATGTCCACGTGGAGACCAGTGACAAGCGGTGTTCCTCAGGGATCTGTTCTGGGCCCAGTGCTCTTCAACATCTTTGTCAGCGACATGGACGACGGCATTGAGTGCACCCTCAGCAAGTTTGCTGACGACACCAAGCTGTGTGGTGCCGTGGGCTCACTTGGGGCAAGAGATGCCATCCAGAGGGACCTTGACAGGCTTGAGAAATGGGCCAGTGCAAACTGCATGAGCTTCAACAAGTCTAAGTGCAAGGTCCTTCACCTGGGTCGGGCCAATCCTAGGCACAAATACAAACTGGGCACAGAGTGGGTTGAGAGTAGCCCTGACAAGAAGGATTTGGGGGTGTTGATAGACGAGAAGCTCAACATGAGCCGGCAGTGAGCTCATGCAGCCCAGAAGGCCAACCGCATCCTGGGATGTGTCAGGAGAAGCGTAGCCAGTAGGCAGGTCAAGAGAGGTGATTCTCCCCCTTTACTCTGCTCTTGTGAGACCCCACCTCGAATACTGCGTACAGTTCTGGTGTCCCCACCATAAGAGGGACATAGGACTGTTGGAGCGCGTTCAGAGGAGGGCCACAAAGATGATCCAGGGGCTGGAGCACCTTTGCTACGAGGACAGGCTGCGGGAGCTGGGATTGTTCAGTCTTGAAAAGAGAAGACTTCAGGGGGACCTAATAGCTGCCTTCCAATACCTGAAGGGATCCTACAGGAAGGCTGGGGAGGGACTTTTTACAAGAGCGTCCACTGATAGGACAAGGGGAAATGGGTTTAAGTTGCAGGAGAATAGATTTAGATTAGATCTTAGGAAGAAATTCTTCAGTACGAGGGTGGCAAGACTTTGGAATAAATTGCCCAGAGAGGCTGTGGCTGCCCCCTCCCTGGAGGTGTTCAAGGCCAAGTTGGACAGAGCCTTGAGTAGCCTGATCTAGTAGAGAGGCGTCCCTGCCCGTGACAGGGAGGTTGGGTTAGATGATCTCTAAGGTCCCTTCCAACCTAGGCCATTCTGTGATTCTATGATTTTATGAAAGTGCACTAGTCGTTATCAGTTTCCAGTATAAAGATGTCATATGCATGCAAATTTTATATTCTTGGAAAGATTTGCTTATTCAGTGCAATGAGTACATTAGCAGTCATGCACACTTGCACAATGCTTGCTTAAACTTGTGCTCCACTGAAAATATACTTTTAGATTCTAGATTTCTTTGGTTGTTTCATCCAACATTCTATCTCTGAGGCAGGACTGTTTTCTTCCTTTTTTTTCTTTTTTTTTTCTTTCCCTGATCTAGCCTTAACTGTTACAGCAATCAATGTGATTGAAACCAAAGTCTTTCCTATGACTTCTCTGAGCCACAGATCAAGCCCAAATTTTGTAAGAAAAATTCTGAACAGATGTGGTATGGCATTAGGTGCCATGGATAAACATGGTTAAACACTGAAACAGCTTCAGCAGAAGCATCTCCATGAGGAATCTCTGATGCTAGTTAGAGATGCTGGTTATTATAAATATTACTTACTTATTATAGATATACTTAGTTGTAATTAACATAGCTATTGATAGGAAAGTTAGACATGTACTTTAAAAAAAAAAAGGCATTTGATTGTGGATAATTTTACAAGTGGGTTACAATTGTGGCATAGTATTAAATGAATTTTAAGAAAATTTAACAAATATAAAGACAATTCTCTAAAAAACTGGACATAACATCTCTGAGATCCAGGAGGTGAATACCTGAGTTGTTAAATCATTTCTCAGATATTAAAATATAAAAGCTGATGTTGCTAGGTATAGCTGTTATGTGGAGGGTTTTAGCTTCATAGTTTCATTGTCAGAAATTTCAATCAAAAGTCCATAAAATAATCTTGCCATGAAGAGGAAATTTTAATTACTTGTAATTAGTACAGTGCCTAAAGTATGGCTTTAATTCAGTTAAATAATTTCATAATTTATGGAACACATTATGGCAATAATGGCCACAATTTCAACACGTTATCGTCAATCAGGAGTTAAAATCTTACATTTCAATATAAAATTAAAAATTCACCTCACAAGATGCTAGGTTCTTTTTTCCTAGCTCAGTGACCCACTTTTGCTTTCTGCACATAAAATTTCTTATACATTGTGTTACTTTGAACTTTCTTGACAATTTTTTACATTTGAACAGGCTTACCTTTTTTTGGAAGCTATACAGTAAGTCTGTTCCAAAGTGACACCAAGACTAGCCTTTCCCTGAAAATCAAACAGAGCTTGAATTGAGCTCCTCATGTCTACACATTTGAAAACCTCAGAGATGATTAGCATAACAAGGGCATGGAGATAGTTTCAGGTTGCTGAAGCTGTTGCGTTTGGTGGTTGTGGAAACTGAAGAAACAGAACTGCCTGAGTGACTTCACCGGTTCGTGTAAAGCACAAATTGCAGCTCTAACAGAGATATAGCGCTAAGGTTTTCAGATGCCCGAGGTCACTTAGGAAAGTCTTCTAAGAGGGAGGAGGCAGAGCTTGAGGAAAGCAGGATATAAAAGAGTGGGTGATTAAAAGTTCTTCTGAATTGGGGCATCCTCGTCTTTCAGATTTTCATATAAATTCTTCAGATTCAGGCAGGCACTTTTAGGAAGAACCAGTCAATTTCTTTCCCAGTGTGTTATTCTTGTCCCCCTGATGTGAATGCAACTTTCCCCCCTCTATTCAACAAAATTAGCATTTAACCCCATATGTACCTTCTTCTGTATTACCATTATTGGTTTCAGTAAGTCAAGAAATAAGCTATTTTTCCGTAAACCCCTGCTATTTCAACACTCAATGGTGCGGATATGGCAAAGTGGCTGCTTGGGTTTACTGCGTTAACACACCCTGTCTTGCCTCTATGTTTTCATTAGCTAGTTTGTGCCTACAAAATTCTGATGCCTGTTGGGCATGATTCTGATCTCAGCATCACTGGAGTTTCTCAGGCTACCTCTCTTCACTGCCCTGGATGACTTACTTCCAACATGTGTTAAAAAAACCAAGTAAGCCAGGCTTATTGACTATTGCACTAAAAGATGCACTTGGTGCAGGAAATGTAGAAAACATAGAGATGTCTCCAGTTATTATTTTCCCTAACACACAAATCTGGAACACCATCAATGCATGTGCCACCTAGGGACTGACAAGCCTCCAAAGACCCAGGTGCCCAGAGGCTGGCAAAAGTTTTGTATGACAAGTCACATAGGCAGAGGGACAGATTTTTTTCCCCCCAAGGATGTGACACTTGACAGAGTGCTGTATGATTTTAAAAAACAGAGAGAGTTTTAAAGACCATAAGGCAGAACGCTATTCCTTGACAGGTTGTCATTTATTCAAATCAACCCTGAGTGCCTTTCTGAAAGATATGCCATAGTCACACTGAAGTTATTGGTCTCAATTTTGAGGTAAGAGGATGAAATTCTGCTGCTTGTTCATGATGAAAGGTAGGTGTTCACCCTCTAATGATCCTGCTTGTCTTGAAACTTTATGAAATTCTAAAGGCGTTAATAAATCACACTGGAAATCTCAGACATAACGAGGGATTCTCCTATGTCAGGAAAGGTTTCTTTCACAGTTATGTATGTCATAACAAACTGAGTAACAGAATTATGTGTATATGTGGTTTTTGCTTGGTGGCAAAACAAGCACTGCTTGTAACTATGCGTGTTTTCTATGAGATACTGCACATTGAAAAATGGTCAAATTAACAACCGCAATACATTTTCTATGTAAATTAAATGCTGTGTAGACAACACTTCTGGTGATTATAGTTCTCTACGTGACATATGTTTAATGATTTAGATTGGCTCCTGTTGAGAGGGATTTAATTTAAGGCACTTATGGCATCGGACTCAAATTATTTGCAAGAGTTGATTGAAGCTTATGTTTTTACCCTGCCGCTTGTGTTCAGCCAAGGATCATCTGCTGAGTACATTTCATCTATCTCTTGCTGGATCTAAACTGTGGGAATTTGCCACACTTTTCTCTTTCCCTACATATTATTTAACCAGTTTCTAGCACAATCAGCCATTGTTGTAAAATCAGATGCGAGAACAAAATTGCTGTATTCTTGTATTTGACTTTTTATGTATGTTAGGTTTGCAGTTTTTAAGGTCTCCTCATCTATTTCCCTTGGCAACAGGCTTTGTATAACTAGTTCTCATTAAAATTAGCAAGAACTGGTCATCAAACCCCTTAAGAAGCTTTTAAACTCTTCACTTCTCTGTCATCTGTATCTTTCTGATCCTATGAACTGCTCATCATAGGAATTTGTGGATTCAGAAGTGGCACCATCAAATTTGGTAGCAATTTAAACTTAACCTGATGTATGCAGCTGCCAGCAGCCTTCCCTGTGATATCATCTCCCTGTGCTGACAAACTCCACTAGGCAGCGTTTTGCAGCCATACACTCTCCATAAAACATCTGCAGATGCACACGTGCGCATTCTCTTGCTGGAATGACGTGGGAGATGAGTGCATAACTTTCACCGAAGTTGTTTGAGTGTGAAAGCCTGATTTTGATCCAATATGTTTGTCATTAACATTTTCACCTTTGGATTGGCCCCTCAGCACCCACTGGTCTGGCCCTTATTAACAGTAATGATTGTTAAATCCAGGGGGAGGGCGGGGAATACAGAGTGCAGATGAGAGTAAATAATCAAAATGAATGTGTGATTTCCCTGTAGCACAATGCCAGCTGGCTTAGAAAAGACTGAGGGAAACTGAAAAAATGGTTATTTCATTATTGTTTGAATACTGGATGGCTAATAGTGCTCTTCGAATTCGTCAGGTAGTTGGCTACTCTGTTCTGCTTTCAAGGAGCTCTGTGAAGGAGTGGGTTACTCTTCCAGGACTCTGTTAGTACAGGCTCTCTAAATGTCCAAAGAGGAGTGTGGGTGCTTGTGCACGTTATTTACTCCCTGAATGGATGTGGGGGAAAAAAATCCAGCTGCTGGCTGCTCATATTTGAAGAACCTGGTGGCAGCTGTGGCAAGGTGATGGCGCTGGGGAACAGTGCAACACAGAAACTCAAACTGCTGCTCTGTGTAGTCCTGACCAAATAATGACCCTGAACCTTGGAGAACTTTGCATCTAAATCACATTGTTTGTATCAATGACCCTTTTTCTTGTAAAATCCAGCCCATACAGAGAAGACTTGCACTCCTCATTCTGTAAACACTTTTTTCTCGGTGAGAAGCAAGCTCACTTAAGCTCTGTGCATCATAGAAACCTTCCACAGGTATGCAGGACAGGCACCAGCCCACTGCAGAGAACTGCAATTCCCATCACTAGAGCCATCGCTGTAATCTGAGTCCATGAACCAATAAATGCTCTGATTCAGAACTGGGATGTCCCCTCTGCTGACTTGAAGCTAATTATACATGCCTTCTGGGTATATTACATTTCTTGCAGGCAATGCAGGTATGTCCAGCTAAAGCAGATGTAAATTATAGGTTGAATGCTCAGTGAAACCCTAAGAGAAAGCTGCCTGTGATTTAAGAGTCTAACATAAAATTAGCTGAATGAGTTTGAGAGGATAGCAAGCACTAAGAATTTTTAAGGAAAAGAATTAGAATAGTTTGCACACATTAGATATGAAATGTCGTGTTTTCAGTGTGTGGATATATCATAAACCTTCAGTTTGATTCTTCTCTGCTCTCTAATGATTACGACACTTCCCTCACAAACTGTGGAATATTTTCTGGGACACTTGATTTTCACTGTAGTAAATACAACCTTTGAAATATTTAATTGCTTCAGAGAGTTAAGCAACAGCCTATAGTTTTATGGTATGAACTAGCAATTAAAAGAAATGCAAGTTATATTATATTTTGGCATATTATGGCACCCTCTGGACAGTTACTGGTGGAAGTGTTCCTACCAGGCAGTGCGGAGGCACCTCTTTAGAATATGCGGTGTTCAGTCATCATCCTGGAAAAGTAACTTGCAGTTCTAGTGGTAGCCACTGACTTTCAATGCACATCAAGAAAAAAGGAGTCTCAGGAAATAATACTGAGAATTGGTATAACTGAATTGTTAATTGCATATAAACAGCGAGTGTATAAAAAATCATTCCACTAAGATAAAAGGTATATTTCTCAGATCGTTTTGCTGAATACATATACCGTAATTACACTAGACTCCAGAATATTGTTAAAAATTTATTCAAATCAGAAATGATGGATCCAAAATCGAGCTCCATAAAATCAACCAAACCCCAACTACAGACAAGAAGACTGGGGACAGGACAAGGGTGTGAAAATCTGAATCTTACTGTTCCCATTTATACTGGAGTTCTGACTCCTGACTTGCCTAGAAGTAGAGTTCAGCTACAAATTGAATCTGAACACAGATGTGAACTGAAAAGATGGTATAAAGCCATGTTCATATATATATTTAATAATTTCTCCTCATACTCCTCATTGCTATATAAAGGATGCGATGTATAAAATTGCCATGTCAGGAATTCAGTCGCATAGCTTGTACTTTCAGATTGCACATGCATTGTCCATAATCATGGGATATTCTACTTTTTAATCTCTGCTTTCATATGGCTAAATCTGCCAAAAAATAATACCAGTTGATCTTAAGATTTCAGCATGTGGTTTTAGTGTGCCAAGAAATGATTTTTTTAAATAATTTAAAGAATCTTTCAAACTTAGGAGAAAACGGAGAGTTTATGAGCTTTGGAAGAAGGACCAGACAACTCAGGAGGACTATATGGATGTGGTGAAGTTATGCAGGCAGAAAATTAGAAGGGCCAAAGTCCAACTAGATTTGTTTGCTGCTGTAAAAAGACAATAAAAATGTTTCTATAAATACTCTAACAACCAAAGGAGGGCTAAAGAGTATCTCCATCCTTTACTGGATGTGGGAGGGAAAAATAGTGACAGAGGATGAGGAAAAGGCTGAGATACTTAATGACTTCTTTGCCTCAGTCTTTAATAGGAAGACCAGTTGTTCTTCAGGTACTTAGTCCCGAGCTGGAAGACAGGGACAGGGAACAGGATGAAGCCCCCATAATCCAAGGGGAAATGGTTAGCAGCCTGCTCCTCCGCTTACGACACAAAGTCTATGGGACCAGATGGGGTCCACCCATCTGAGGGAGCTGGTGGAAGTGCTCACCAAACTACTTTCCATCATTTATCAGCAGTCCTGGCTATCCAAGGAGGTCCCAGTGTAATGGAGGTTAGCAAATGTGATGCTCATCTACAAGAAGGGCCAGAAGGAGAATCCAGGGAACTACAGGCCTGTCAGTCTGACCACAGTGTTGGTGAACGTTATAGAGCAGATCATCTTGAGTGCCATCATGCAGCATGTATGGAACAATTAGGTTATCAGGCCCAGTCAGCATGGATTTATAAAAGGGTCCTGCCCGACTAACCTTACCTCCTTCTATGACAAGGTGACCCACTCTGTGGATGAGGGAAAGGCTGTGGATGTTGCTCACCTGGACTTTAGTAAATCTTTTGACACCATTTCCCACAGCACTCTCCTAGAGAAACTGGCTGCTCATGGTTTGGACGAGCATGCTCTTTGCTGCGTAAAAAAACCGTCTAGAAGACCAGGCCCAAATAGTGGTAGTGAACAGGGTTAAGTCCATGTGGTGACAAGTCTCAAGTGGTATTCTGCAGGGCTCACTACTGGAGCCAATTCTGTTTAGGAACTTTATCAGTGATCTGGATGAGATGATCTGATCCAGTGCACTATCAGCAAGTTTGCAGAGACACAAAGTTGGGTGGGAGAGTTGATCTTCTCGAGGGCAGGAAGGCTCTGCAGAGGGACCTGGACAGGCTGGATCCATGGGCCAAGGCCAACGGGTTGAGGTTCAACAAGGCCAAGGGCCAGATCCTGCCCTTGGGTCACAACAACTCCCGGCAGCGCTACAGGCTTGGGGAGGAGTGGCTGGAGAGCTGCTCAGCACAGAGGGACCTGGGGGTATTGATGGACAGCCGGCTGAATACAAGCCAGCAGTGTGCCCAGGTGGCCAAGAAGGCCAACGGCATCCTGGCCTGGATCAGGAATAATGTTGTCAGGAGGACCAGGGAAGTGATTCTCTCCCTGTGCTTGGCACTGGTGAGGCTGCACCTCGATTATTGTCTTCAATTTCAGGCCCCTCACTGCAAGTTCTGGAGCATGTCCAAAGAAGGACAAGAAAGCTGGTGAACAATTTAGAGTATAAGTCCTGCGAGGAGGAACTGGGGTTGTTTAGTTTGGAGAAAAGGAGGCAGAGGGGAGACCTTATCACTCTCTACAACTACCTGAAAGAAGGCTGTACAGAGGGGGGGTATTGGTTTCTTCTTCCAAGTAACGAGCAATAGGACAAGAGTAAATGGCCTCAAGTCGCACCAGTGGAGGTTTAGATTGAATATTAGGAAATTTTTCTTCAGTGAAGGGCTGGTCAAGGATTTAAACAGGCTGCTGAGGGAAGTGGTTGAGTCACTATCCCTGTAGATGTGGTGCTTAGGGATACAGTCTAGTGGTGGACGTGACAATGCTATGTTAATGGTTGGACTCAGTGATCTTAAAGGTTTTTGCCAACCTAAATGATCCCATTATTCTATGAGATTCGTTCTTTGTGATTTTGACAGATGTTTTTCTCTACTGTGGCTAAATTTTTGTCATACACATCATTTTGTGAACACAGGCAGACTGAAGACTTGAATTCTAGAAAAGGTAGTAAAAATGTATTATTAGGCACTTAGAATTAATTTTTGTTCAATAAAGCTTCAGCAGTGAGCTGAATAAGCTTATTAATTTAAGAAACTGCTGTTGGTTCTTGCTACATTTCACTCAATGTGTGAGAATCTGCAAAAATGAAAAGCAGGTTTAAAACCAATTTTTTTTAAAATGTCATAAAAATTTTCTGACTGGCAAATTTCTGTTTCCTTAATATTTTGTTTATTTTTCTCAAGTGTTACCTAGTTAGCTTACAGAGTATAATTTGGATCTTTTCAAAGGTCTGTATATCTTCAAAATTTTTTTCAGTGGTAACTACACACTTTTTAAATAGTAAATGAGCCCAGATGGCACACATTCAAGAAGTCTAGGGGGAAAAAAAAACAACAGAAAAGCAAAGTAGCTGAGCTGTCACCAAAATATGCAGTTTCTCGTTAGTATAGGAATCATTACAAGACTCAGAGGTAGCAAACATTGTGGTGCTAGTTTTTGGAAAAAGGTATATAAGACTGATGTTGAGAACTACTAGGAAATTAGTTACCTGGAAGATCAATTGAAAGGATAAATTACATTACGGAATTCATAAATAGCTGATGAACATAACCTGAGTGATATATATTTAATGATTAATTTAAAAATTAAACTTTACATTTAACTTACATTAACTCTTGCTGTTCAGAAAGGACACCTCAAAGCTACTGTGGATGCAGTCTTGAAAATGTTGATACAACATGCAGCAAAAGACGAAAAGGCAAATAGCACTGAGAATTTTAGAGAAGCAACACAGACCAGAATAGACAACACTCTCATAGCAGCACAGAAATTCAAGCCACGGTCTCTATCTTTTTAGATCAAGAAAAGCATCAGATCCCTCTTGCTACCATGGTATCTAAGGCCTAAATTTGTGCATTATTACAACATGAGTCCCGTTTTGACTTGGGGCAGCAGACGTCAGCCCTGCAACCTGCTTGGCACCAGACACCGCCCTGCTACAGGACACCCACTCCAGCTGCCTGGGGCAATCGCAGACCAAGAGCAGCAGCACTTCTGCTCCTTAGCAGGGACACTTGCTCCCCTTAGCAGGGAGTTTTGCAGCTTCATATTTCAGGACACCAGGTCCACCCTAACAGCTTTCCTGTCATCCATATGCAGAAGACACATGAAGCACTTGGTGCCACTCTGCTTGCCAGTGCGCATGCCCTGCCATGGTCAGAGGTGTCCTGCACGTCCAGCCACCATGCTGAACCACGAGCCCTCCCCTTACTGGCAATAAATCACAGAATCATAGAATCACAGAATGGTTTGGGTTGAAAGGGCTCTTAAATATCATGTTTGTCTCGTGTTGGGAGCCCCATAACTGGCCACAATACTTCAGGTGAGGTCTCACAAGAGTAGAGTAGAGGGACATGATCACCCCCCTTGATGTGCTGGCCACACTTGTCTTGATGGAGCCCAGGCTGTGATTTGTCTTCTGGGCTGTGAGCTCACATTGCCGACTCATGTCCAGCTTTTCATCCAGCAGCTGCCCCAGATGAATTCTCCTTATTTCCCACGGAGTCTCTCCACACACTTGTTGGACAGACCTGGAAATTCATAACAATCCCTTGCTCAGCTTTGCAAAAATCAGGGTCTTACTTTTATTCTGGTTGCTTTTATTCTGCTCCATACCCCTGCTGCTGGGGGAAGATGCAGGTGGGGGCACCTAGGGAAAAACACATGATTGCACCTGGTGTGACACCAGCTCCAGTTCTGCATCATGTGCCAGCCTCAGGGGGCTGTGGTAACTTCTGCCAGATGGTGACAGCCGGGAGCAGGTTGTCTGCCAGCTGCAGAGGTGCTGCAGCTGCACCTCCTACCGCCCTGCCTTTCACCAAAGGCAGTGGGAAAGAAAGAAAGGGATGAGTAGGAAGAAAAGGATGAAAAGGAAGAGCAAGAAGGTAAAATAAAAAGGGGAAACGGCTGGTGAAAGGGTTTATGATGAGGGTGGTGAAGCACAGGAACGGGTTGCCCAAATAGGTAGTAGAAGCCCCAAGTCTGGAAACGTTCAAGGTCAGGTTGGATGGGGCTCTAATCCACCCAATCTAGTCGAAGCTGTCCTTGTTATTGCAGGGTGGGTTTGGTCTAGATGACCATTAAGGGTCCCTTCCAATCCAAACTATCCTACAATTCCATGAAAAGGAGAAGTAAAAGGAAAAGGAAGAGGAAAAGGAAAAGGGACAGGAACAAAGGCAAAAAGAAAAGGTAAAAAAGCAGAGGGAAAAGGGAGGAGCAGCACTGCAACTCACTGCATTAGCTATAGCCCAGCTGGGATCCCAGCTGAGACACTTGGATGGGTTTCCCTTTAGAGCACTGAGGAAGGAGGAGGCAGCATGTCATGGGACAAGGTGTCCTCAGAAATCTTATCCTGAGGAGGACAAAGCTGCACATTCCATCTTTCCTATTTTGGGGTATCAATGGATCACACTTGTGCTGCCTAAGAAATCCTCTCATGAAGGCAAACACCTCCTCTTGAAAGCTATGTGGGGAGTCCACACGTATAATCATGTCCATCTTATCAGGATGTGAGAAAACCTATTGCTCCTTGTCTAATGTGGCAAATGCTTTATTTCAGCAATCTCAGCACTGATCTCTTTTAACTCTTTTGTCTGTAGATTATAAATTAACAGCTTCCTTGGTTTAGGCATTTTCTGACAATTAAAAAAAAAAAAAAGAAATTAATCTCTTTCTCTGACAGCCCCATGTAATGTTTGTAAATACTTTAGTGTGGAGGTTGTGACTTTTTTACAAAAACATGTAAAAATTAATTTCATGATGTTTTTGTCTTGGAAGAAGTCTTGCCATATACCCTACAGAAGGCCAAATTAATTTAGGAGATGGTGACATGAATTTTACCTAAATTTCTCTATGACATTCATCAAATTAAAAATTAAATATCAGGTGTTTGCACAACAATGAAGCAAACACAAGCGGTCTTTTCTCTTTTTTCACTGAAAATAGAGAGATGTGAGAACTATCTGAAAAACGGCGGGATATTCTTTTCATGTTAACAGATTTAATTCTTAGTAAGACAAGGCAGATGACATATTGATAAATTACTTGCAGAGTAAACCTAAACCATACTTTATACAGCAATCATGGTTGAAATCTTGGCTCATGAAGGTTTGTTATTGACATGCAAATGAGTAAAAATTTTATACATAGTTTCTGAAGAAATGTTTTCTTTTTCTCTCATTATGCTAAGACTCATATGTCTAAGCTTATGCACATGATTGCTCCTACTAAGCTCAATGGGACTAAAGTCAAAAGTAAGCCAGTGCATACTTCTTTGCATGGTAGGTGTTACAGAGCTAAAATATTCTTATCTTGGTAGATTTCATGCAGATGGATGCAGAGCGTGGGTCTCCAAACTTCAGAAGCTATATGTGTGTGTGTAAAATCAGCTTTTTTTTTTTTTTTCCAGATAGAAGAAGGACAATTTTCTCCCTTTTTCAGATCTGTGCTTGAGAAAATCTTTATAAAGGGCTATTACAAGAGCCTGATGAGGCTCTTAGTTCGATGGAAATAACAAGCTACCTTAAAAACAGTGTTCGGAAAGTTAGACCTTAATGACAGTCTCACTGCGGGAGATGATACTTTGCAGAGAACTGACTGTAGACTTGAGAGCAGGAAGAAGACTGATAAAGAAAACAATTAGTTCATTCTAAATAGAAAAAAGAGAACCAAAAAGAAACAAGATATTTGGAGTTACCATACTGTAGGTTTCTCAAATAAAGATCATATCTGAACAAGAAGAGTTGCAAATACATCTTAAAACATGGTGAGAGTTTTGACTGCAGACAGTCCTCTTTGACATGCAAACTTTGTCCAGAGTCCCAGTTTTGGGTCACTACTGTACAGAAGAAAATGCACAAAGGCTGGACATTTGGTGGTTTTTTCTCCATGTTTAATTTTTAGTAATGGTTTTAGTATTACAAGCAAAGTCAGTTTTGTTTTGTTTTGTTTTTTATTTTTGACTGTGCACATTCTCTTGATGCCTCAATGATCAAAGGGCTCTTTTACAAAATAGGAACTTGTTTCACTAAAGAAGGCAGCTGGTTTGACAGAAATTTACAGTTGTCATTAAGATCTTTAAAAAGCAAACCCAAGTAGAGCACTACGGAAGTACGTTTACACCAAGGTAATCCACAGGGGGCTTTTAAGGGGTATGGAACCTTTCCATGGATTCCCTGCATTTCTGGCTATGACTGCAGGGTAACACTGCTGAGAATGCAGGCACGGGCTCAGCCTCCTTAAGACCCTCATATTTTCCATATGCATAATTTAACCTTACAGCAGCATTATGGTTATTTGCCAAATAAGGGTTTTCCAAGTTTCCCACCTTTTGAATATTGCTGAAGCAGATTCACAGCAAAGAGGAAAATGATACGGAGAAACTACCGGTTTGTCTTTTTATTTAAAACACAGCATGGCCTTGGTCTGCTTTGATGTCCTATTAGTGAGAATGTTTTCTCCCCTTAGCACATGAAATTATACTGTCAGCACTACAAGAAAATAAAAACAAACCACAGCAAAACAAAGAGAGAAAGTTCATGTAGGTCTGGTTGAACTCCATTTTACAGAGGCATAAAACTGAGAAACACAGTAAAGGCTTGCTTCCTTAGCTCTGCTAGATTTTTGTTCTCTTTGCTGGCCAGGAGCTGGGCAGCAGACCAGCTCTGACTCTCAGACTCCTGGCCACCGGACATTCACACCAGCACTGACGCCGACACAGCAGCACCCCACCGACACGGCTCTGTCGCACCCGGTTCCACAGCCTGGCTTTGTGGTATTAACACAGGCTTGCTGAGGGGCACAAATATGTCTTTATGTGATGATCCCAAGTCACGCAGGCAGACTTCCCTCACCCCTTGTTCTGAGTTTTTAATGAAAATGCCTTTCCTACCCTTCTTCTCTCCCATCTCGTGCTTCCTTCTCCCAGTGCGTGCACATCTGCCCGGCTCAGAGGGCGCCTGGAGCATCCCACATGACGTGCGCCTCTTAAGCAGAGCTTGTTCATGTTCAGGCTTCCTACCCAAATAGCAAAGGAAGGTGACTAAATGGCCTGGAAAACTAACTTAATGGCATTACTGGCAGCAGCCTTCCTCTGTGCCTAATTTCCTACTCCCTGAACAGTCTTAAGAGCTGTAGAGGTCACTGCAGTTGGAAATGCCCTTGGGAGCTTCCCCTGCAACTACTGCATGGCAGCAGTGAGCAAAATGCAGGAAGGCTCTGCCAACTCACCATGCAGGCAGTAGCCACCATGTGCCCTGGGGGCTTCCCAACCTCCTTCCCACCGGGATGCAAGTCTGCCGCTGGGGAAGCAAGCGGCAGGTCACCGCCTGCTTCTGCTGCATCCCAAGACTATCTCCTTTCCATAAAGACTTGTAAAGCTTCTCGTCTGTTGGCAATGTAAGGGTCTGAAAAGCTCCTCAGCCAGTGTGGTGAACATGGGCTGTGTCATAGAGGGCAGGGGAGTTTACAGCAGGGGAGTTTTTGGTGCTGCTAGTGTCATGTGAAAGCTTTCAGAAATGTGCAGCATACAGAATACTGCAAGCATTAGCACCAGGTGAAGGGTGAAGAAGGGCGGTCCTCCTCAGCCCTTACCCCAGGAGAGCTCTGCTGGTGCTGCTTTAACCCCGTCTCCCCAGCATCTAACACAATACCTGCTGTAACTAGGTAGCGTAAATAGGTGAGGAATATACCCTGTTGGCACAAACCCACACAGCTGTGCTGGTTCCACCGGCATGCCATCTACCTTTATATCTTTCACACACACCATGTGGAACCAAAAGCTTCTTTCTGACAAGAAGACTCGAACATGCCCTCTGCCCCTCTGCCATTTCTCTCTGTCCTTGCAAGTAAACAGCACCTTTCTCCAAAATAATTCCTCTCTTGTGAACTGTGTCGGGGACAGCCAGTGAGGAGAGAAGAGCAGCAGCCCTGTGGTGGGAAGGGCTGGGCAGGCCAGCCCAGGCTGAGGGCCAGGAGCACAGGCAGAGCAGCCACCCACCTCCTGGCCTGGCCGCGCCCAACCCACTGGGGAGCTCTGCTGGAGCAGAGGACATTCAAGTGGGGAGTGAAGGACAGGAGGGCTTTGAAAAAAATATGCTGCATGTCTGCCCATAACCAGGTTTTGTTAGATAACTGGGTTTGGGAAACCTGCAGGAACCTGCAGATCGCCAGGTTTCTGCCCACGGGGCAGTGCCCGGGAGGACATCTATGAAAACTACTGAGCAGTTCACCACTGGGCCTGCGTGATGCTTTCCGCTCCTGCAGGCTGGTGCCAAAGCTCAGCTAGAGGCTGTGTGGCTGCACCCAAACTGATAAACACATTTTTTGGTGTTTTCATTTTCTCTTTCAGGCACCATTTTCTGCTGGTTTTCTTAATAACTCTTTGACATCACTGTTTTAATAAAATTATCTCATGTTCTGAAACATTTGGATAACGAACTGAGTAATAGAGCTGTCAACTCTCTGCTCTTCAGCTGACCAGCTGTCACACCAAAGACTGTCTTTTGTAATTGGTAGGCTTGGGTTTTGATGTTTAATTCCCTTATTTCATCAAAAGACTTTCTCTGAAAAAAATTTTTCAATCATGCATGTGTTGGAGATGATTTCTTGTATCTAAGTCATCTGCTAGAAGCAACTGGGTTTTCTTGATTAAAGATTTTATTTTTTTTAAGAAAGAAAGTTTTTATTCATGTGGGGATTTTTGTTATGAAAGCGATTCCTTTGCATTATTCAGACCTGGTGATAATTAACTGCAAAATTTCCACATCCAGAATAGTGCACCTTGTGCAAAATTTCCCTTGTGCTGAAATGGCTTAAAGACATAGTGCACCACATGCTGAGGTCCCCTTACCCCTTCCTGTGAGGATCTGCGGGTGGGATGAGGGCAGCAGGAGGCCTTTCACGTTCAGCCGGTTTTAATGGGCAGTAGTGGTTGATTGCCACTGCTGTCCTGACTCCCTCAGAGTATTTATTCCACAAAAGGCTGAAATCATTCAAAGTTTACAGATGAGAGGTAGGAGAAAGACTTTTTTTAAAAGTCCCAGAAAAGGGCCTTAGACAATACTGCGTGGTGGGAGAAGTTAACAGCATGTGGGAATCTGGCAAGTCTTCAACAGGCTTTGCTAAGGTAGACACAAAGCTTGATATTTTTATTTTCTTCTTATTTTTAAACATTAAAAGTCACTCTCGAGCTCCAGTAAGTACAGGGACATTCAGAAGGACAAGCTCTGCTCTATGAGAGGACATTTACAGCAGTGAATAGAAGTTTCATGAAAATAGAACCATTTTCATGAAAACCTGATTATGAGGATCATATTGAAGTTAAAACTTGCTGCAAAGCAGCATCCAGAAATTCTCCTAAGACAATTTTTTACATTCTCCTCCAGCAAACTGTGCAGAAAAGGAGAGAAAAATCAGTCTTGCTTATGAAAACTAGACTTACATTTCAGACTCTACTATAAATATAAAACCATGTATTCTTATCTGCTATAGATATAAAACCATGTATTCTTAAGTGTCTCGGGATTTGCTAGTTGCTTATTCAACATTCATCAGCATGTTTGAGAGAATCACTTGAAACAAAGAATAAATCACTTGGTCAAGGCTTTACATTCTTTCTACTTAGGATGACAGGTTCCAATCTGAATAATTCTCAGGCAAAAACATGGTGAGTTCTGCCACAGTCCTGCTGGGACTCTGCACCAGTTTCTCAGCCCCTGTATCAGATGGATGAGGTCCCACGAGGTTTGAGGCAGGTGGATGAAGACCTGGCTCATATCTGGTGAACCTAAGTGATCCGATGTCTAGCTGTCCAGCGGCAGCTGTACTCTTGCCTGTGGGCTAGTACTGTGTATCTGCGAGAGAGGCATCCAGCCTCTGTCCTTGGAGGTTTTCAAGACCTGCCTGGAGAAAGCCCTGAGCAGTCTGGTCGGATCCCAGTGCTGGCCCTGCATTTGGCAGGAGGTCCCTTCCAGCCTGAATAATCCTATTGTCCTATAAACAGCTGGATAGCTTTTCTGGGACAGAAGCTAGACAGCACAATTTGAGAAAATGGCCTTTAGATGAAATAATGCAGATGATGCTCCCTTCCACTGTATTGCATAGACCTTTCTCCCATTTTTGTATGCATATGCATCCTTCTATACTGCTTTGGTGGTTCAGAGCAAATACAGTGCTAGTTTGATTGATCTCTTAATATGAGAACATTTATACCAAACTTTGGCTGGTCTGTGCTGTGAATCTGGCTCTGAAATTCCCTGCAGTATCCAGCACCTCCTTCCCATGACTGGTAGCAAGGAGTAAACAATAAGAGCAAAATAGTTTCTGCAGATTGCTTGCTTGCAAATGTATTCTTCAAGGATCTCTCTCAATGCACAACTCAGTTCTGAAAATGGAATATGTATTTTACATATTTTATTTATTCCATTCTTTTCTTTTTCATTGTGGCTAGCTTTTGATTTTCACGAAGGCTGATATTCCCACTTATAATATCAGGAAGAATGTAGGAAAGTGAGCAGAACTGCAGTGACCCATTTCCATTTACAGATTCAAATATTGACCTCTATATTTGTCTGTTCCAGCCATTTGCATTGCATTCTTGGAGAAAAGTTGTGAGCTTTGCATCTAAGTGGCTATTGCCACCTTCATGGTATAAGGAAGAAAAAATCTTTGGATTTCCTAGCTCCTGCCTACGACAGGTAACTACAGAGAGTAGAAGTACCTGGCAGGTAATTCACTATAATGCCTGCTGGAAGAGCAGCTGATATTTGTCTCTAGCGTAGGATCATGGATCATAGCATCATCTAGAATCACAGAATATAGAATCATAGAAAGGTTTGGGTTGGAAGGCACCTTTAAAGATCATCTAGTCCACCTCTTCTGCAGTGAGCAGGGATATCTTTAACTAGATCAGGTTGCTCAGAGCCCCATCAAGCCTAACCTTGAATATTTTCAGGGACAGGGTTTCTGTCACCACTCTGGGCAATCTGTTCCAGTGTTTCATCACCCTCATTGTAAAAAAATTCTTCCTTCTCTCTAGTCTCAATCTACCCTATTTTAGTTTGCCCTGCTAAAAGATCATCCCTATCTTTCTTATAGGCTCCTTTTAAGTACTAGAAGGCCACTATAAGATCTTCTCAGAACCTTTTCTACACGCAGAACAACCCCAGCACTCTCGGCCTTTCTTCACAGGAGAGGCATTCCAGTCCTCTGATCACCTTCATGGCCCTCCTCTGGACCCAGTTGAGTTCCTTTACTGAGGGCCCCAGAGCTGGACACAACTTTGACACAAAGGTCTCACAAGAGCAGAGTAGAGAGGTAGATTCACCTCTCTCAACCTCCTGGCCACATTTTTTTTGATGCAGCCCAGGATATGGTTGGCCTTGTGGGCTGTGAGCATACATTGCTAGCTCATGTCTAGTTTTTCATCTACCTTAACCCCAAAGTCCTTCTCTGCAGGGCTGCTCTCAATCCCTTCATCCCCCAGCCTGTATTGATACCGAGGCTGCCCTGACCCAGGTGCAGGACCTTGCACTTGACCTTGTTGAACCTCATGAGATTCATACGGGCCCACTTCTCAAGTTTGTCCAGGTCCCTCTGGATGACATCCCATCCCTCAGGCATGTCAACTGCACAAATCTGCATGGTGTCATCGATTATATTCACAGCATAATATCTTTTCTCATGAGACCTTTTTTGTTGTTGTTCTGCACAGGCATAAAGGCTACAGAAAACTGTGCCAAGAATAATATACAAGACTTGACAGTTGCTTCTGTTTCAGGACAACTAATAATAAAAATGTAGCAAACCAAGATGGACAGTGCTCCCTTCCAGTGCCAGGCAATTTAAACAGTACACTACAAAGTACTTACTTGCAAGTAATTCAATGTCTACACCTAGATACTCTCACTATTCTCACAAAGTGCTTCTTTTCAGCTTGTGATGGGTGATCAGGAGCCTTAGAAGCCCCTGCCCTGAGTATGCTGAACTCATCTTGCTTTGACATTGGTTTGAGCATCAGTGTACTGATGCCTCCCTGCCCTCCTTTCTGAGTGTGGGAAGGAGGAAAAGGAGGCTTTAGCTTCCTAGAAATGGGGCAAGTAATCTGCTAGACCAGACAGCAAATGAAAAGGTTAATGTGAATTGTAGGCACTGCAGGATTAAGAGTTGCTGTTTTTTTTTTCTACAAGAATGAGGGTCGCGGCTGCAGAGGTATAGATTGACTGTGCGTGCAACTGCATCCCTAAGACAAGCTTGCCTTGCTGTGCCATGCAATGGTGAGATAAAAATCATGCTGTTGCTAAACTAAGCTTTTATAGCAACAAACTGTCCTGGACCAGCTCCGATGGTTCATCTGTGTACTGCAGACAGCCTGCCCAGGCTCAGACTCATTGCACATGTTCGAGAAGCCTTCCAAGGTCTCATCCTCCTATCCTACATAAAACTGTTCACTGCTATTTCATCTCTATTCATGGCTAGTTCTTCATTATATATTTAAAGCACTGCCAATACACACCAGTTTGTGTTCCACTGGAGGACCTAGAGTTGCATGTGCATATTGACGACTGAAACTCATTAAACTCCTTAAATTGCTGGGTAGCTGTCTGTCCTGGTACTGTGTCCATATGCACAGAATTTTCTGTGTTATTAATAAGCCACTGTATCTGAAATCACACCATATACTGACAAGAGTAATGCTGAAGCTGAAGCTGTATGCTCTCAAGGGAATCTTTTTAGGCACAAAGCAGGAACTAACCTTCAATAATGTTTATGCATGTCATCCATTATTACAATAGATAAATGCTATGGATATCCAGTGCCAGGGAAAAGCAGGCTTAGGGGACTTGGTATGGCTTTGACGCAAATAGGAAAATGCCCCTTTGCCTCTTTAGTGTTGAAATTGCTTTTACACCCTAACTCAGTTGGCCCATATTAACCAATGTGCCAGATGGGTATAGGAAATGCCTTAGATTTTATGATGCTTTACAACTTGCAAATTAGCCAAACCCATTTGCTATAAATTATTCAAGATATTGAGGCCCCAGTTTCAGAATTAGCCTCCAATTCTGTGCCTGAAAACAATTACAGGTACAATTTATAGCAGATAGATGCAAGGGCATTTTTTTAATATGTAGACCTCTGCACACCTGATTATCCCACAAAAAGATGGCTATGTGCTACAAAATGTTCCCAGAGCAATCTATCTCTGGCAAATTGCTTCCATGGAAGTGGAGCCTAAGTTGAAGTCCTCTCAAAAAAAGGGAAGTTAAAAAGTAATTATAAGATTACTGTATATCTTTGAGGAATACAGCTTTAAAAAATCTTAAAAATCTTCCTTTAAATATGTGCTTTATTGTTATCTTCATTTCTCTGGGGTCTACTGCACTGGCAAACTTATGGTCCATCACCTAAAAACGTCAGTGTGATGCGTTTCGTACACACAAGAAAGACAAATCTTCCTTAACTACTTTTGTGTTCCAGCATTTGGATTTATGAATCATAGTGTATATATATTACATATTTTTTTTTAAGTAGTAGACTTACAAAAAAGTAAATAGCGCTGCCATTAAGAAAAAAAAATAATTATGTCAAAGGAGGAAACGCATTAGGGGTTTTATAAAGCTTAATTTCCACTCTTCTTCGTGGACTTGAGACAGATTACATCTAAATATCATGTGTATTAGGGTGAAGAGGTTATTTAGATTAATTCCAAACTTCTGCTTACATTGAGCCATTACTAAAGCAGCACGCCCTCTGGAAGCAGTGGGCATGTGGGTGTGAAAAGCTGAACTGAGATGTTGTGGTCATACTTTGATATGCTGTGGAACAGTTGTTAAACTAGTAAAGCTGAGAGTTTTATATATATAAATTTGAAAATAATTTTTACTATTACTATCCTAGTGTGCTATTTTTGCCTTCAGCTGCTTGGAAAAAGCGTGTGGTTTCTTGAAATTTGTTCCAGAAGCCCGTGGCTGCAAATGTGAGTTCCGGTCAGTTTTCTAACAATTTTGGTGAGGACATTTTTCACATCTGGGACTGGAAGTTAAATATCTGCTGCAAGAACGAGTGCCTGATGCTACCCTGGCAGCCATGCACGCACTTAGGCAGCACAAAGCCTGCGAACCTGGTGCATTCCTCTGACACACCATCTAGAGCCAGTCTTGGTGAAAAATGTTCCCTTGTCCCAATGAAAAAACATCAGTTTGCAGAGATTTTAATGGATGATGGCACTGAGGAAAGTCAGGGATAGAAAAACATTGACCATGTCCAGTAGCCTGGAGACTTTCATGCACCAGGAGAGTGAGGCTCCAGTGTCTTAGGCAGATGGAGCAGGGCCTCCAGCCTGGGTCTTTGCCCCTCCCTTAGTAAATGCTCCTAGTGATGACAGCTTTATCATGAAGTTTCTCAAGGGAAGATTTTGTCAAGAACGTCTGACACAGAACAGTTATCACAGCCCCCAAAATTATGACCAGCTGGTGATTCATGAAATGACAGTGTTCAGATTTCTTGGTCATGACTCATTGGACCAGGGCTATTCCCAGTTCTTCTACTCATTGATATGTCCTTTGTGTTTGGTTGGTTTTGGCAGTAGATAAAGGATATTTCATGGCAGGGTGTATTTGTAACCTTAGACAGCCACGGGTAAGTGGTTATGGCAACTAGACCTCCTATCCTATCTTATGGGCCAACCAGGTTTAGTCTCCGCAGCTGTGACCATGTTGTTCATCTGGAAATGCCCGTCTTCTTTCTGCACAGGAAGAGAGACAGTTTGCACCTCCTTCAAAGCAGCAGTGATTAATATGCAAAGGAGTCAGGAAACTGAATAAGGAGCTAATTTTTTTTTTCCCCTGCATTATGGAGCCACCATGTAGCTGGAGAAACTTGTCAGGGATGTTAATTCTCTTGGAGAAAAATAAAAGGTGATTTTTTCAAAATGTAAATTATTACATTCTTAATCATTCAGGTGAATAAGTATGCAGACTGTGAGTTCCTAAGGCAGCAAGAGGATGCTTCTTAATAAACACTGAAGAGCAGAGATATACCCTACACCAAGTGATGCAGCGTTCTTTCAGGTGTAGAAAAAGGTTCTCTGGTAAATCACCTTGTATTTTCTGACAGATCTCCTTTACTGAAATCTGCAAACTACCCATAATGACCAGCAGACCACCTCCATGGTCTACATGTAGATGTGGTGCTTAGGGACATGGTTTAGTGGTGGATCTGACAGTGCTATGTTAATGGTTGGTCCCAATCATCTTAAAGTTCTTTTCCAACTGTTGTGGTTTGACCCTGGTCGGTGGCCAGGTGCCCACACATCTGCTCTATCACCCCTCCTCCTCTACACAACAGGGGGAGAAAATATATCAAAGGGCCCAAGGATTGAGATGAGGACAGGGAGATCACTTACATTTACTGTCCTGGGCAAAAGAGACTTGATCTTGGGGAAATTAGTTACATTTATTAAGGAACAAATCAGAGAAGAGTAGTGAGAAATAAGAAAAAACAGATCTTAAAAAAACCCCAAGCATTTTCTCCCATCCCTCCCTTCTCTCCGGGCTTAACATCAATCCCAGTTTCTCCACCTCCTCCCCCTGAGCGGTGCAGGGGGACAGGGAATGGGGGCTACGGTCAGTTCCTCCAATGTTGATTCCACCACTTCTTTGTCACTCTGGAGGAGGACTCTTCACTCTTCCCCAGGGCCATTGTGGGGTCCCTTTCATGGAAGACAAGCTTCACACCCTCTTCTCCAGCGCGAATCCTCTCACAAAGGGCAATTCATCACAAACTGCCCAATGTGAGACACCTCACGAGGGGCAGCCCACCCCTCGTGAGTCTGAGGCGCAGTCCTTCGGGGGAAACTGCTCCAGCGTGAGTCCCCCGCAGCGTCCCAAAAGTCCCACCAGGCAACCTGCTCCAGCGTGGGCATTCCCTCTTCCATGGCCTATAGGTTCTGGCAGCGACCTGCTCCAGCGTAGGCTTCCCACAAGCCACAGCCCCCTTCAGGCATCCACTCACTCCCGTGTGGGGTCCTCCACAGGCTACAGGTGGACATCTACACCCTGCCCGTGGGCTGCGGGGGCACAGCCTCCTTCACCATGGTCTTCACCATGATCCAGGGGACTCTCTGCTCCAGAGCCTGGAGCTCATCCTCCCACCCTTCTTCTTCACTGACCTTGGTGTCTTCACAGATTCTCACTCCTCCATGTCTGTGCCAGCTGTTGTGGCACAGTTCTTTTCCCCGTTCTTAAATATGTTTTTCACAGAGGCGTTCCTCTGCTATCACCTTACTGATAGGCTCAGCCTTGGCCAGCGGCGGGTCCCTCTTTGGAGCCGGCTGGCATTGGCTCTACCAGACTCAGGGGAAGCTTCTAGAAGCTTTTGGCAGAAGCCACCTCTACAGGCCCCCCTGCCACCAAAATACGGCCAGGCAAACCCAATACACCAACCTAAATTATTCTATGTTTCTATGACTAATTAACTTATGAAAATGAGAAATGTATTTCCTACTGAGCTTCCATTCTGAAACTTGGCCCTGTCTTTGCTTTCAGATTGGGTGATTTTATTTTTCCAGAGAAGGTTTTAGCTATTGTGTTGGGTTTGTCAGGCCAGATTTCAGTGGCAGGGGGGCTTTAGGGGTAGTTTCTGCAAGGAGCTGCTAGAAGTTTCCCCTAGGTCTGACATAGCTTATGCCAGCCGGCTCCAGACACAGACCCACCACTGGCCAAGGCTGAGCCTATCAATAATAATAGGATAGGAACACATCTTTGAAAACATATTTAAGAAACGAGGACAAAAGAACTGCGTCACACAACAACTGGCAGAAAGAAGGAAGAGTGAGAATACGTGAAGACACTAAGGTCAGTGAAGAAGTGGGGGTGGGGGGAGGATGTGCTCCTGGCGCTGGAGCAGAATGTCCCCTGGGTTGTGGTGAAGACCATGGTGAAGCAGGCTGTACCCCTCCAGCCCATGGGTGTGACGGGGTGTAGATGTCCACCTGTGGCCCATGGAGGATCCCACACCAGAGTGGGTGGATGCCTGAAAGGGGCTGTGACCCCGTGAGAAGCCCACGCTGGAGCAGGTTGCTGCCAGAACCTGTAGCCCCTGGAAAGAGAAAAGCCCACGTCAGAGCAGGACTTTTGTGATGCTGTGGGGGACTCACACTGGAGCAGTTTCCCCCTGAAGGACTGCACCCCATGGAGAGACTCACTTTGGGGCAATTTGTGAAGAACTGTCTCTCGTGAGAGGACTTACGTTGGAGAAAGGTGTTTGAAGATCATCACCCATGAAAGAGACTCCACAATGGCCCAGGGAAAGAGTGAGGAGTCATCACCTGGAGGAAGAAGGAGCGGTGGAGATAACATTGGATGAACTGACCACAAAGCCCATTCTCCGGCCCCCTGCACCACCTGGGGGGAGGAGGTGGATACACTGGGATTGATGTTAAGCCTGGGAAGAAAGGAGGGGTGGGGGGAAGGTGTTATTTTTTTAAGATCTGTTTTTATTTCTCATTACTCATCTCTGATTTTGATTGTTAAATAAATTTAACTTATTTCCCCAAGGTCAAGTCTGCCTTGTCCAGGACGGTAGTTGCAGGTGATCTCCCCATCCTTATCTCAAACCATGGGCCCTTCGTTATATTTTCTTCCCGATCTAGCTGAGAAGCGGGAGTGACAGCATGGCCACCAGCCAGGGTCAAACCACTAAGTCAAGAAATTTAATGCAAATATGATGGTACTGGTAGGGACTGTAATATATATAAGCTTGCATAATGGCACATACCATACATATACCACACATTTTCTAGGACAAGTTATCATAGGGCAGGATTTAGTGGATGGATTCTAACTGTAATCTCAATTGAAACATTTGGAGTAGGACTTTGCTAACATTTTTCACCATGTCTTCCATTTGGTACTTGTAAAGAATGCCAGATAGGAGAAACTTCTGGGAAACAGTTCTGAAATCAATAAAAAATGTGTGAAATAAGTAGGAATTCCATCCAGAAAGGAGAGGGATTTAATGTTTTATTCAAACTTTCAAGAAATCATTCTAAACCACAGGCTAAACTTTCTTCAAAGTTAAGGTTCCAGAAAGCTTGCACTGACTGAGAACATACATGGAAATATGCAAATATAGTCAAGGTTACAGTTCCTTCTGCAATGTTGGCTGCTCTCATGAGCGAGATAATAATGTGTCACTGTAGCCCAGAAGCACAGTTGCAATCTCTTGAAAAGATGAAGAAAATGTGACTTCAGTAGGAGTTGACTGACAGATAATGTCTTTAGGCTTTTTGATGGCTATGAACTCTGTCTCTTTGTCACTAATGAAGGTAAAAACTGACAGCCCCACAGAGCTGATATGGCCATACAAGCTTCTGTCATGGGAGAAAGCAGCTCTCATGCCAGAGTGGCACAAAGTCATCTTTTTAAATAGAAGTTAATTCTCTTTTTTAAGCTATTTTGAATTTAGGCTGGACAGAAGATGAGGGGGGGGAAAAAAAAAAAAGAGTTTGGCTAGGCATATGTGAACTCTTGCCTTGAAATTCAATTTTTGACAAATTCATGGATCTAATTTTGTACACTTCCACCCAAACCTCCCATAAAGGCAGGGTGAGTTCTGAGTGCCCAAAGAAAGCAAAGATCTGCCTCTTGGTGCTGTAATGAGATAAAGCACCATAATAAAACCTGACAAAAAAGCTCTACAGCACTTAAGAAGAGTAATACTGAGAAAACTCTGCAAAGTGGCACCTGGCAATCTCACAGAGGCAACTCATGAACTGTTGTACGTAATCGTGTCCTATTGGCCCATGTAGCGGCAGGATTCTCCCGCCTGTTTGTAAAGGTTATGAGAGTAAATCTACATGAGATTGCCTTTGAAGATGGTGGGAGAAAAAGGAATAGGACATACCCCCAGAAACAGGTGTGTATAGCTTCAGAAGATGAGATGAGGCCAAGACAGTAATCTGCCACATCTCACTTGCAAAAGCTGTAGGCACCCTTTTCTTGTGTCATCTCTCTCACATGACCTTCTGACTGCAGCTTCCCTCCTTGGAGCTCATGTTGAGCCTAAACCAGCCATCAGGGTGACCTCGGCAGTCTGGCTCTTACACCAGACCTTGGCAAAGAGCATTGCAAGACTTGGGGCAGAGGGAAGATGCAGCCTGGAAAAGGAACTTTTGCTTTCTCAGTGTTCAAATTAGCTCTGCCAACACCTGCGGAGACAAGGATACCTTGTTGGCATCCTCAGTCACTTATAGGGAAATTGCAGAGGTGTTCACCAGCTGGCATCCTGGTGAATGGACCTTGTGACAAAGGACAAAAAAAAAGTTGAGGTAACTGCTGCTTTGCTTTGCCTCAGTTTTCAGTGGTAAGACCTGCCATCTCATCTCCCAGTTTCCTGAGCCTACGCAGACCACGTGGGAGTGCAAGGGAAGAAGGAGTTGGGCACTGCTTAGGCCAGTGGGGCATGCTGAAGGCCATGAGCCCAGATGGGCTGTGTTTGAGGGTGTTCAGTAAGCTGGGCAATGCTATTGCAAGGCCTCCTTTGGTCATACTTAAAACGCTGTGGTGATTGGCACAGTTTCTGTTGAATGAGAAGGTGGCAAATGTCACACCTGTCTCCAAGAAGGGCAAGAAAGAGGATGTGAGCAACCACAAACTGGTCAGCCTCACCTTAGTCCTGGGGAGATTATGGAGAAAATTTATCTGGAAGCCATTCCCAGTTACGAGAGATAGCTGGTTGGGAACCACCAAAAATAAATTCCTTCCTCTCTGTCCCCAACACTCTCCCTGATGAAGTCAATACAAGGCAAGCCAGTTGGTTGGAAATATCTGGGGAATGAGATCCTTCAGGTGAAGTCTTCCACACTTTTAATCTGATAGATTGCATCTAGGGTCATAATATCCTTGTGGCAGGCATATGTCTTTCTGCAACAAGGCTGCTGCTGCTGCTCTATTTTCTGCGTAGCCTTAGCATGCTGAGTGGAGGTGCTGGCTTTCTGCTGTGAAGTAGAGAAGGGGTAAGGTGTTTAACAGCACGTTTCATTCTTGTGACTTCAGCCTTTCCCTGCAAAGGTCATAAAAGCATCTATAAAATATTTTATTTTTGCAAATTCTCTTAAAGCTGACATATAATCACTGCCTGCTTTTCACTCCCTGACTGGGCAGCTGTTGTAGTTCTGGGAAAAGTACATGAAGAAAACTGTAGAATATTAATGAACAGTAAAATTATAGCAATAAAAATTGGTTATGCTGGTTTCTTTCTCATAAATTTTGCTCCTAGTCCTCTTTATCCAAGAGATGTGCCTATTCTAAAAGCAAACAAAGAGTGTCCTGGTTAATTTTTTTTTTAAGTCTGATACCCTCTTCCATTTTCCAGACGTCCTTCAAACACACACACATACCCATCCCAAGGAAGCAGCAATCCAGTAAACAACACTTACACCACCAGACTGTCAGTAAAATGCCAATATAAATGACAAAATGACAAATAAAATCTCTCCCCTAAATCAGTTTAACCCTTGATTAATATTTGCTGAAACATATCAGCAGTGACAAATGCAACCTGCAACACAGAGCAGCTTGGAGAGGTCTCCACATCTGAACATAGACACGTCCTAAAATTGTGGGAAGATCATTTCAGGCAAAGCTGGGAGGACAGCTGAAATACAAGAGCATAAAGTCTCATTTGCTCTTACAGTATGCAAGACCGATGATAAGTTTGTGCAAGCCACCTGAATGGAATGAAACTCTGTGTCACTCCAGGGACTATGCCACACAACACGACTGGTCGCACCAACACCTCCTCATCCCGAGCATAAGTGATAGGAGTTCATGTTTTTTACAGAGAGAGGGATCAAATTAGTGCTAGTATATTTCACTGCATATTCTGCAGTTATTGGTTCATGTCCTGCTTTCATAGACAGAAGAAGTAAGAAAAAGGTTGTCCTGTAGCCTGTGGACAAATGTTGGAATAAACATGTTCCTTCTACTTTTACTGGATAGTGCTCATAATGGATCAAAGCACACTTCCTTCAGTTTACCCATGTAGTTTACATGGAAGAAAGTTTGCCTCAGGAGTCTGAGATGGATTCACAGATTAAAGTTTCACATATGACTTACAGTGTTAGGAAGAGGAAGAAAAAGACAAAAGTTTAGTGCTAGAATCTTGGAAGAGTCTGTGGATGCCACACCTCAAAAAACACTGCATGGACAAAAAAATGTGCTGTTTAAGGCTACTGTGCTAGTTGTATTTAATGGGAGTTGTCTCTTCTACAAGATGCAGCAGATCAGGATTTTCTCTGTGTCTACTTCCAGGTAGTAGATAATCTTGTCTGTGTAAGCCTCAAGGAGGTCAGAAGCTGATTTAACAGCCTTATCTTTCTGTTAAAGAAACCCGATTCCGAAAGGTGTAGTATAAGCACTCACATAGGTAACGAACTATTGAACCTTTCCTGAGAAATCATGAGTATAAGCCTACCTCACCTTGAAAGAGCTGAAAATGTTTTCCAGCTACTGAGAGATTGACAGTCATAAAAGTTGACTCCTAGCTGCAGTTTCTACACGATGTATCACGAGATAGAACTTTTCGTTATGTAGTGAGCTTTCATGGGTCTCAGGCTGTCTCCTGGGTATGGTTAAGCGGGGACAATATGCCATGTGTTCCACGAAGTTGCTGTTTTCCCTCTCTAGGCCTCCTTGCATAGCCCCCCTCTTTCCAGTTAAGCATGTTCAAAATGAAGTCCTCCTCAGGAATAAGGCAGGAGGAAGACGGAAACCAAGTGCTCGCAGGAATTTAGTAGCTGTCTTTAAGCAACATCACAGGCATCTTTCCTTTACCCTTAAAAATCATCAGGATTGGTGATGCTGAATGCAGGTTCCCATATTTTCTAAATAACTTAGTTCCTGTTGCAATCTCACCTCTCTTTACCCATCTCTTTCAGGAGAAGCCATTAATTTGTTCTCCTGCAGTGGCTCTTTTCTTCCTGGTAGTTATGTTTTGACATGGGTAAAGAGATCCTTACCACAGTATCCAAAAGCGGTAAATTCTTGAGACTGGATGATACTATAGAGATAATAGACTTGATCTCTCTTAGCATTTATCTCACCTTTCAGACCTTTCCTCCTCTATTTTTTATGACCTCCTCTCTAGATGTCCTTTGCAGAGACAGGTGAAAAATACTGTTTAAAATTAAGATAAGCAAGTATTTCTAGAATTTTTTAGTTCTCTGGAAAACACTGATTTAAATCAGGGTAGTTTTTTGTACAAGATACTGTGCCCATACCCCTCACTACCCAATTTGCAGTGCCTAAGCAAGCCCTGCCCCTTGCTGTTCGTTTCCACTTGCAGAGTGCCCTGTGTGGTGCAGCGACATGGTGAGACAGGTAAGGGAACTGATCCAGCTGAAAAAAATATTTCTTCAAACTGAGATCCTTTTGGGCAGATCAGTTCCCTCACTTGGTTTGGCACAGAGCCACACAAACAACTGTGCTGGAGAAAGGGGCTAGCCTGGGGGTGGGAGTAGTGTCTGTGGGTGAGGAGGGCACACTCTGCTTCAGACTAGCTTCAGCAATACCTACCAGTACGCGTGAAACCACAGCCTGATGTGGAAAACAAAACTGCAGTAATCAATTGTTTTTGTTCCCTACATCCATTAATACCTGCCTTTCACGTACAGAGAAGTTTGTTTGATTTTGCTAGGCGACAAGGAAGCAAATGCATTGATTTGGTCTCAGATTAAAAGTCAATGACTGCTGCTCAATAAAGAAATCTCTTAGGTCAACTAGAAGGCACCTAGGATGGGAACTGCAGCATGGAGAGCATTCATTGCAGCTAGATAGCTGAATACCACAGTATTTGTCTTCAGATGCCGAACTAACATAGTTTGGTGTGAGCTGGTCGTCAGATGTTGAATGACTACATCTCTATCAAGGCTGCTCTCAGCCACTGCTTTTCATGCTTAATTGCCTCAGGCTTTCACATGAAGACGTAAATATTACGTAAAAGGGATACTGTGTCAAAACTGATATCACTGAGATTTCACAGAGAACACAGGTTTTGGCGCTATCACCAAAACATAGTCTGTTTTTTTAGAAATGTTTATTAATAATAACTTTAAAATTACTGCAGCACCACTATTCCCGTGTTACACTTGCAGATATGTCATTAGTTTCTGATCTTATTTCTAGGGGCTTATGTGAGATCTTGAAAATATAACCACAACTGGAATCAGATGACATTATTTGATACTACCTTTAAAATCAACTGCAGATTTATATTTTAGCCTAAAAATAGATTTATAACATTTAAGGAGAGCAAAGACAGTATATGACAATTTAGCCTGTAACTGTGAATTAAAGAAACCATCAGATTTCACGGGAGTATAATTTCAACTGTTGATGTAGACTGCTAGCTTCTCATTTAACCACAACTTAGTCAATATCAGACCTAATTCCCTTGCTTAAAAAGTTATTAAAATTTTAATAAAACAAGGAGATGTTAGAACAAAAGTATATTAAGATCACAGAAAAGTTGTACATACATATCATTAGATTAAAGGCAGACTAGGTGTTAATTAGAATGACTTTATTGTATATTTCCAAATATGAACATATTTAGATTCATTTGGGATGCACTTTCAGTTCTGAATGCAGTAGGCTTCCAATGCTTAGTACCACTGGAAGTCTGAACCTCTGTAAAGTTATTCTTGTATGTTACTGACATATAAATGTTAGTGGCACCTATATACGAGCTGTTCTTATGTGTTTACATAATACCTGGTTTTGTACCTTACTGGTGCTGATACATGAGATCTGCAGCAGATCTCAGCTCTGTGCAGCTTTCTTTGGTGAGTGTGTGAAATGTAATCTACACTCTTGCACTAACTTATGCAGAGTGAACTCAAGGAGACAAGCTTATGTAGAACCAAGTGTTCTAAGTTACTTATCAAAATTATGCTCAGAGGAGTTTTTTTAGTATTGCCGAGTTCAGGTTTTGAGGTTTGGTGAGGAGAGGTTGGGGGTTTGCAGGTTTTTTTTTTTGCTTTCTTTTCATTCTATATCTATCAAAGCAGGAAATTTAGTTATAGTTCCTACCTGCTTCTTATCTAAATATAAGCTACCACTGTACAGAGTCTGCAGTCATTTATAGCTATGAGGTACACAGGAGTTTAATTCATTTGCAAGTGTATTTAGCCTTCAACAAAATATCCTAGAATATATTCATATCATTTTCTAAAAATTTGTTAGAGAATGCACTCTTCATCTATGAACAATTAAACTAAGATTTTCCCTTAAGCCCTTGAGTATCTTTGTGCATATTGCTATTTTATTAGTTAATTTGCCAGTGTAGTAGTCAATATGCTCCTGAATTGCTTTGAGAGTGTGCAGAGTATTTGCACACCGTGCCTAACATAAGCATGTGAAGAATTCATCCTGGTCTACTGGCACTGGTGTGTCCCATAAGCAGATACTATTCAGGGTACCTGTAGCTCGATAATGCTTTTTGGTTAAATTCTTCATCAGTGCTGTGCTGGCTCAGACCAAAGGGCAGGTTCTCCTGCTCTCCTGTCTCCAACAGCTGCAAACTGTGGAAGTCTGGGAAACAGCATGGTACCAGGGAAGTACCGATCAGTTCTTTCCCTGGGTATACTTGATATCTGGGTGTCTGTAGCTCGCTTAGCTCTAGAGCCAGAAGTGATGCCTAGGCATTCAGTAGTCTTCGCTGGATTATTTTACCAGGATTTTTCCAATGCCTTTTTGAACCCATGAAAGGCTGTTAGCTTCCTCAGTGCCCCGTGGCAAGGAGCGTCACAGTTTAACTGCAAGCTGTGTGAGGAACCACTTTGCTGTTGCAAATTTGGCCTTTGCTAGTTTCATTTCATGCCCCTTAGTCCTTGTATTCAGAAAGGCAAGGAAAGCTCATTCCCACCTCACCTCTCCACCACCTTGTGTGATTTCACAGCCCTCTGCTTCAGCGTTACCATCTTTGCATGCCGACTCTATACACTTTCCTGTCATGCTTCAAGCTATTTTTATTGCCCTCGTCTGAACCTCCCCTATTCCTGAAAATACAAGCACTGCTCTCACAAATAACAGGCTGTCAGACTTTCAGATATGCCTCTCAATTAGTATGTGCATACATTCTGCACATGCTGGGATCAAATGACCTTTGTAAACATGGCTTGCCAATACAGTTGCTTGCGCATTTCCAACATCGCTCTCTGAATGTTATTTGGCTTTTTAATCCTGCTCTCAAGGGTTACCCATTTGGTGAGCTCCAGTCAAATAAATACTCAGCTGAGTCGGATCTCAATATGGCAAACACACAGAATACAAACAAACTAAAATCAACCCCCAGCGGTGATAAAAACTTCTAAACTCCTACTTTTATAAGTACTCTATACATGTATATATAGTCTGTGCTTTGTGTTTGCCTGAACGCATTTTCCTTCCATGAAAACTATGGCTACTGTCAAAAATGGAAGGAACATTCTCAGAAAATTGCTTCTGCAGTTATTGAATATATTTGGACTCTTTTCAGCATTTAATCACCTTCAAAAGCTGTTTTTGCCTCATATGTTTCTGCATCCTTTAATCACGGAGGAATTAACTGCCAAATCCTATTTTGCTTTATTTTAAAGTATATTCATTTCATGTATCGAAACAAGAAATGATAGGGTTTCGGGGGTTTTTTTTTTGATGAAGCTATGTCCAGTTCTTCACTCTAAGCAAAATTTAATTCTCATTCAGACTGGATAAAGAGAATTACTGCCCTCATCCCCATGTAACCTGTCTTCCCACATTCTGTTCCTCTTTTCAAAGAACTGCCACTAAGGGAAACTTTTGCTTCCTTCCAGCCCCCTCCATACTCACTTTTCAAAGAAGTAAGATTGCTGCTGGGGCTCTGTATGCAGATAGACACACACAAAGAAACTTAGAGGTTTTTCAGGGACAGATTCAGTAGCACTTTGCTCTGAAATGATCTTCTGCTATGGATTACCAGATAATGCACCTGGAACTACATTAGTTTGTTCAGGCTCATGGTTTATCTGAAAATCATTTTCCAGTAATCTTATGTACACCATCTGGCTAAACATCCTGTTAGGAGCCAGCCGCTGAAAGGAGGAGGAAGTACTGTCTTCCCCCAAACCGTTGCTAAGCAGCTCAAGCAGTAACAACCACATCATTTATTCGGTCTCTGCGAACCTGGGTCCAGCAAGATCCCCTGGCCCCATCTGGGGTGTGGACATGCAGCTGCGGCTGTCAAATAAGCAACAAGAAATGTTTATTCTCCTCCCCTCCCCTCCAATTGTCAAGCCAACCTATTTTCTTCTTTTTTTTTCTTCCCCGGTAGCAACTACTATTAGCTAATGTTCATGAGCCCAGCTATCAGAAAGGGGACCCTGTGCCTGCGACAGCACCAGTTTCATACCACTTGACACTGTCTCTCCCCAAGGGCAAGGATTTGTCAGCCATGCAGGTCAACAGAGCTGGTCACTGGACAGATGTGGCAGTGAAGCGAGGAGACCATCTGGGAGCCTAAAAGCTGGTCCCCACCCAGCCTCATCTGACCTCTGAGCTGAATGAACTCAGATGTACTGACCCCCGGTGCCACCTCCTGTGCCATGTGGCTGGTGGCAAGAAACCCTCAGCAATGTGAAGGGGAAGGCAGGCAAAACTGGGGGCTAGAAAATGCCCCCCTCGCTTTCTTCTCTGGAGGAGAAGAAATCGTTCCAAACAGATTCCTCTAAAACATTCACAATATAACAAGGAAAATGAGTCCTACTTTAAGGCATACCAGCCGATTCAGCCTGGCTGCTTGGGCTTCAAACGGGAGCTCCCTGCTGGCGGGGTATGGCATGTTGTCTCAAAAACCAGCAAGTCTCGGGTTCCTCCTAAAATTAGATGTGTCCCCTGTGGCCAAATTTAAGGCTCCTTTCTCACAGGTGGGGTGTCTGCTTCTAAAGAGGTCACTCCCACACATTCACAGGACTTTGCTGCCTGCTTCAGGGCAGGAAAGTGTACCGGTGAACACGTGTAGGCAGCGTCCTACTTAAATTAATTCTGCTGAGATCTTACCCATTAATCTCTGGGGTGCTGCAGGTGCATTTATTAATGTAAGAGCTCCACGTTAAAATGCTGTGATCCTTTCTGACACATTAAACCGTTTTTAATTCGCTCTCATCATTCCAGCCTCTCTCCGACACATTAGATAACTCTGGGGTCCTAAATAAGCTACAGTGACTTAGGCAGAAAGCAAGTGATTTATTAATCTTATGCAAATACCTGTTTAATTTTCAAGGATCTTGGCACCATTGTAATGTGCTGGAAGTCATGGACTATAAAGAAAAAAAGGTAATTTCCTGTTTGTTTAATTGATCTTCTGTAACTTTTCTCCTGGCTGGTAAAGCTAGGTAATGGAATTTGCAATGTAAAATCATTATTAGAAGTGCCAGTATGACATCTGATTAATACAGTCTATTTAGGCTTAATAATACACACTTGACTTATGTTCTGGAAGCAAAATTGCCTGCTATTTCCCTTCCTGCTTTTTTAAATATATTTATAAACATCCCTGGCATTATGATACACAAGCCTATTTCTTCACGCATTGTTATTAGGAAGTCAGAATTCCCCTAAATGTATGCTTCATCAGCAATGGTACCTTTTCTGTAAGATTTCTGCTCACAGAAAACTTTTGGTCTACTCAGTGTCCAAAAATTCCTTTAAAGGACCGATGGTTTTCTCACTTCCCTGCAGGTTGAGATGGGTCAGATCTGGCCACCTCTTGAGTGGCAGATTTCCAGGGTAAACCCAGAAGGTGGTGATGACTCAGGAACTGAGATTGTTCTCACTCAGCACTGAAGCAATTTTCTGTCGTGCTAGTTCTTGGATAAAACAGAAAATAACAGTACTTCTGACTGTTCAAGGAAAATAAAGGCCATTTGTCACTTCTTTTCAGTGAAAGAGTATTACACCCGAAGCCATGGCCAGCTCCAATTCATGGGAGCGATTTTGTCTCCACCCACATTTTCCTGTGTCATTTCTATTAGATACAGCATTTTCTCTCTCTCGCTGGCCCAAGCCACTGCTAAAAATTCTTGTGTATTATGACAGGTATTGTTTTAACTCAGCAGTAAACAAAGATGTTTCTTTTTACAAAGTGCCTTGTAGTGAAAACAACATTTTAAAAGTAAGGTACAACCGTTGCAAGTGATGCACAAGTACTGTGTAAAATCTGAGTTACTTTATAGAAATCTTTTTTTGTAATTCTGCTAAAAATATTATTCTATTCCTAGTTTCTTTTCATCTTACGATAATTACTCTAACTTCTATTTCCATCACAGTAATATTCAGTGCAATCATATCCATTTAATTTGATCATTTATGTTCCACTGCAGTGATCAAAACAGGCAGTCTACTACTTCATGTTACCATTCATTACACCTTACTAAGTCAGGCATCCAAATAAAAACAATTATTGTAAACACGTGAAATGGTACATTTTACACTGCAAAGTATTAAGAAAATGCTTCTAAATGACATCATTTTAAGTTATAAAATATTGCTTATGTTCTGTTTGTACTTGTTCTATGCTTCATAGCCTGGCTTTGGTTGGTAAGTCAAAATTCTAAGGAATACATAACATTAGTAACCTTTTAAAAAAAAATTATTCCCGATTAGGTTTCAAAATGGATTTTATTTACATAGGTTGTATTTAAATGCCTCTCACTATACATCTTTAAAGGGTAGGACTGCCTGCAAAGAATACCCAAACAAAATGTATACTAGCAGGGCACATTTGAAACCAAATACCTTTTAAACAAAAGAACAAAATGTAGCATTTTTAAACACTTTTTAAATAAAAGCAAAGTATCTTTGGAAACCTAGGGTCTAACTGATAGACAAGAAGTGTTTTTTTATTGTTTTTTTAGCAGAAGATGTGCAAGAGTCAAGTGCAACTGTTCAGGGACACTCCTGCGTGGCGCTGGCAGAGATGCTGGGGTGGTTCAGGGCAGAGGCGAGCTGAGACCCCGCCCTAGGGGGCAGAGCTGGGAGCCAACCCAGCACCCTGCCCTGAGACCCAACTCAGCACCCTGCCCTTCGTGCAAGAAGCAGAGAGCCTGAAAAGAGCATTTCCCTTCCTCTTCTGCCAGCAGTGTCATAATTTATGAATCTACCCCAATTTTGAAAATAATAAAATCAACACTCCCCAAAACCATGGGCCTGGATGTAGTAACAATTTTGGCTTTTCTGAAATCTTGTTTTTCAGAGAATAAGTGAGTCATCCTCCCTTCCGTTCCTCCTGACAAGCTTGTCTTTTGTCTGTAGCTCTTACAAAATGAACCTCCGATTCTGTTTTGTGCAATCAGTAGCCAGATGGTGACTGGACAAGAAGCAGCCTGATTTACCTCGGAGTGATACTGAACTTCCACAGCTGCTGCTGAAAGGGAGTGTTCCCTTTTGAATGAAGAGCAGTTTCTAGGGCTCACAATGAAGTGCCAAAATTGCAGTAGACTGATGTTTCTATAGAAATTTATTTTCTTATTTGACTGTGCTCCCATGAGCAAGAAAGATTAAAATCATTGGATGCCTCTGTTAAGCTCTGTCCCCCAGAGAGAGTAAAATACTGGTGCGATGGAACAAGGTGTCAGTGGAAGCTCACCAGAAGGACTGCACAAAATCCTCATCACCTATATATTCTGAAAAGGTGTGCACAGATGGCCTGACAGGAGGTAGAAAATCCATCTTCTGAGCAGGGAATATATGAGAAAGGCTTGATCATAGAGCAAAATAAAGGCTGCAAGAGAACAAGGTTTATCTTTCTAAAACCACTTTTTGGTGGCATGGAGGGGTCTGATAAATAGAGAAGGACAGGCTGAAAGACACAACCAGCACATAAAGACATAGATATGAAGTAGTCACAAGTACAACAAAGATGATAATGAAAACAAGGTTCTGGAGCTGCTTCCCATCCCAAGAGGCTCTCTCTTGCCCACTAATTCAAATATAGTTCTCAGAGGGGAGTGCGGAAAACACCTTTCTCTTCTCCCCCGCCTCCTCCCCTTCCTAAAAGAATGATGCTGGTTAAAATAGGAGTGAGGGTGGAAGGAGCGACTGCTCAGGATTCCTGGCCACTCTTCAGAGGAAGAGAAGCTGTGTTTATACGGTCTCATCATTCAGCTGGAAATGACAGGCAATGATTTCCAGGCGCTTGCCTCTCCTTTTGGTGACTGTTTAAAAACTGTTTGTGTTGGTTTGGGGGCATTTTATTATACAGAGAATAGGTACATTTGACAAGCCTTAAATATGAATTGCTGCTGTGCTGCATGAAGTATCTGATAGCAGACACATTCTTAAACAGTGTTTTGCTGTGATGCCTCTGCTTGTTTCTGCTACGACGTTTTTTGCTTTCTAGTTTGTTTATCATTATTATATCTTGTCTTGCCTGATGCATTCCATGGTTTGTAAATGTAGCTTTCATTCTACAGTTAACAGTGTTGGGGATTTTAATAAATTGCCTTCTAGTCATGCTGCATTTTCTTTCTGCAGTGTCTCCTCTTTTGCACGCAGAAATAGTTATTAGCCAGTCTGTTTCTCAGAGAAAACCTATGGAAGGTGAACCTTAAAGCATCTTGCTAACGAGCTTAGACCTGCCTGACATTGTGTGCCGCACAAACAAACAAGAGTGAAGTAATTTTCTTTTTCTACATCTTAAATTCTGGATAACAGTGCTGCCAAAGCATTGCACTTTTAACAGTCTATTGAATTCATCTCACCAGTTTAATAGTCCTCCTTATGTAAATGCTGTACTCAATCACTGATTACATTTTGATTCTCTAAAAAGGCTCTTAGTATCCCTGCACAGCATTGCTTCAGTTGAAATTTGGATGCTAGACTTACTTAAAGATTTTTCTTGGAAACCGAGGTATTTAATATTTTTCTAATAAAGTAAATATTGGTTAATTAAAGCTTGCAAGAAGATTAGAGACGTTTAATTAGTCAAAATTATATATCATGCTGTAATACAGTAAATTAGATTAGACAAGCTTTACACTTCAAAATTACGTTGATGACTGCATACATTTTCTTAATATTATAATCTTTAATCTTAGGTCCCTATGGATACTAATAATTCTCTAACCCATCACTGATTTTAATATCATAATTTACAATTATAATCACTTCTAAGATTTCAAATTTAGCTTTAGGTTCCAGCTTTAAGTAGCTGTAGAAAAAGCCAAAATACTGATCATTCAGAATGTGAGATTTCACTTTTTTTGTGCTAATAGAGTGTTGATATTGCATTTCCAGTTACTTGGGACCAGCTGCAGTGGTTTTTTTTAATTATTATTTTTGATTTAGCTTAAAGGAGGCTGCTTTGTTCAAATTTAGCTTATCTGGAGATGGGCTTGGCAGACTCAGGTAGCAGTAAGTGCCATGTCATCATTTCACACTTGCAGAAAACACTGCCTTGAAACAAGCTTGGAGTGGTAAGAAACAAAGAAAGCAGGTGGAATAAAACTTCAGGCAGAAACTTTTTTTCAGGTGACAGCAGCAGAGCTCACGGTTGGCACATGGCCATCACATTGAGGGTGGGATTTCGTCATTCATGCCCAGGAAGGCCTGAAGGAGTATGGGACGGTGGGCACAGGAGTACCAGTTATTAGTTGTTTCTCACAGACTGAGACTAGGAAGGCCTGACTAAGTTAAAGATCTTCACCTTTGGTCTTCATTTCATGGTCAGGTTTTGGAGAGCGGTGTCCATGTTCTCCTCAATCACTTGTTTTCACAGGGACACATCTGAACTTCCCTCCACCTCTGACAAACAAGTACCTTTCGGAAGAAGATCTTTTCAGAGTATCATTCCCTTTCTCACTAGAGCAGCACTGCAGTGAGAGAGGATCAATGGCTCGTTCTGGCTCATCTGTGCCCATGGGCTCAAATTTATATATTTAATAGAGTATTAAATATATTGTATCTAACACACGCACAAGTCTTCAGAAGGCTATTTCTGCAGAGGAGCTATATAGCCTAGGGTGTTTGATTTAGATCAAGAGCCTTTGGTTCAGCGGTTAAAGCCCAGCCCACTCAGAGCATGCTTAAAGGCTGTTACCAACAGGTGGTGATGACCAGCCTCACCTGCTTTTGAAGGCCAGATTCAAAGCTGTAGCACCGACTGCCTTAATTTTCTTCATCCTAAAGCGCAAGATAGCCTGGCGGAGCGCTGGGAAGCGTGCGCTGTTACAGTGGGCTGTGATTGCTCTGAAGGGTATCTCTCACAGACACTACATCCCTCATGAAAGCATGAGCTTTGCCTTAAAATATTATCTCAGTTTAGAGGTTCAGTTTGTTTATTGCTGTCTTTACACATAGTTTTAGTGCTAGACTTCTTAGTCAAAATCAGAATTAGCCCTGTCCTTTAATGATTTCATTCATGGTGTTGATCCCTCAGTAGGCCTGACTGCATATTAAAAGTAAAGAGAAAACTGAGTGCATCCATAGGAGACAAAATCAGAATTTCTTTTGTTATACGGAATTCACAGAGGACAGTCAATAAGTAATTTGGAACTGAAAATGTTCATATTTCAAAATTTTTTACTCATTCAGGGACATTTTCTTAATTATACTAATTTGTCAAATGTATCTTCATTTTTACAAGAAGTTTTCTTTTCATACATTTGTTAAAAGAAAGATAATTGCAACTGGAAAGCAGCAAAATGAAAAGAACTTTAATTATGCATTATAATAACAAATGTGTTCTAGTTCAGGTGAGCCAGACCAATTATGTATGATTAGCAATTGATGTTTCTGCATTTTCATTTAGGTCTGCTGACCTTTTTCGGTGAATGTGCTACAATCTGTCTTCCCCTGGTGCTCAACACAGAGCAAATATTTTAATTTACAGAGCCATTTGGAGAAAATATTTCAGTTTGACTGGAGACAAGTTTTATGGAACTTGAGCAGTATTTACTCCATTCTCACAGAAGAGAAGAATGATTTGTCGTATCTCTTTTTGAATTGCACACAGCCTGGATCTGAGATACAGCTATCATCAGGCTATTATTGTCTTTTTTTCATAGTGTATTTTGCATCTCTCAATTAAAAATAGATATGTATATTTAAATTCTACTTAGAAATCAGATGAAATTGAATAAATATGGTTGTTCACTGAAATATAAAGCTGTTTAAGTGCCTACTTAAATTTTAAATTTGCAAAACTATGGTCGAGTCCAAATTTTGCTGGTATTTGTCTCTGAAGTGGACTATTATGTTGCTGCTCTAGTTGAGCCTTGAGGCTCCCTTCACCAGGCACTGCACAATCCTTGTAAGAGGAACCAAAGAATTTATCATCCAGTCAGAGAAAAAGTAGAAGGTATGGCACAGAATGAAACCCCAAAGACATTACCAAAATCGAATGGTGCTTTGGTCAGCTTGGCATGGATGTTATTCTTCTGAAACACTGACCAGTACCCAGTTCCACTGAACCTTGCGGCCACAAATTCATAACTGGAGCTCCTCAAAACAGATGCCCAGAATGACGTCATGTGATGTGGTGGCAGGACTGTCAGCACAAAGAACAGCTGGCATGGCAGCACTGCCATCTTAAAGAATTTACTGAGCATTTACCTTCCAGAAAATGTTTGAAAAGACAGAGCAAAAAGTGCACTTTTTAAAAGGACACATAAGGTGACGAGGCTTTTGATTTCCTATGGTAATGTTGACATAACATAAGAAAAAGTAATTAGAACTCTTATTAAAAAGTAAGCTGCCTTTAATATGTCCTTCATTTTCCTCTGACTGTGACACGTGGTTTCTGATGTTTACTTTTACTTAGCACTTCTGAATAGCTCTTTAATCTGATGCCTGAATCATTTGGGATACTGTGCTTCAAAATGCCTTCTTTAGTAGAGACATATAAAAGATGCACCATGCAAATGTAAATCACCAGAACCTCCACTAACTCAAATCCTTATTTTACTGAAAATTTAGCTTAATAGAAATGTTAGTAAGAAAATGTGAATTAGCTTCAATTGGACTGTAAAAATCAACTAAAACCATGTAGTTACTAGTTCCCACTTACTTCATATTATAATTTTCTTCCCCCTTGGAAGTTCAAACAAGGCTTTGCCAGTATAGCTGGGTACTTCCCAGTATCAGCAGAAAGACATTCAGCAGCTGATGTAATATTCTGTAACTCTGTTACTTTCAGACTGTGCCTTTGCAGAAACCTATGCAAACTACCTCAAATCTAATGAGGCTGTATATCACTGGATTCACTTTGAAGGTAATAGGGTTGCACAAAGTGACCTGAGGGCATAATTTGGCTACTTATAATGATGATGAGTGAGAGGAAAGAAATTCCCTTGAGTCTCAGAATCCACAGATAATCTGGAGGTTAGGACAGGAAAATGCTGTTTTATTCTGGGTAAATTTGATACAGAATCAGGTGGGCACAATAAATATGGATCCATGCAATGACTCTTCATCACATCTTCTTTGGGCAAAGCTTCATTTTGAATCTATTTACGTGATCAGAGAATTAATGACATTTTAATTCATAATCAAATTAACTGCAATAATCTTTATTAAGGGAAGAAACCCATTGGCAGGGTAACTTATTGCTCAAACTTAGGAGAAGGATGTGCATGGAGGTACGGCAGAGATATTTACACTATGAAATCATGTGGAAGGGACTACGCATTTAAGAGCTTGATCATTTTTTTCCACAAGTATCATGTAATCAAAGATACCACCTCTCTGCAGCCTTCTGTGACACCAAATGAGTTGGAAGGAGAAGGGTATGAAAAAAACAAAAATCCTGTAGGCTTTCTTGGCCTTTTTCTCTTACATTCCTCAAGGGTGTTTGGATAGAAAAGTACCTTTCCATTCTAGACATCCTCAGTGTAATAATATCAAGCTTTACCTTCCCAACTGCAACTGATAAAATGATTTCCCCATAATCAGCAAGTGTTGCATTGTATCATATCCAACTGGTAAGATAATGGTTAATAATTTTGTACTAGGAACTTTGGGATTTAATACAGATTAAAGGGTAACTGTCCCTCACACGTGTTTCGCATTCACTTGCAACTAGAGTTAATCAAAGCTAAATTGTCTTCATATTTTTGCAGTACAAATTGAGGATTCGCATTAATTGTGCACACAAGAAAACATGAAAAGAATCCAGTGAGGAGAGAGACCATATGGCAGATTTGCACAAGTTATTTATTTATGGGCAGAGGTGTGGGGCTGGTTCTTTAAATGTCCCTTGACCAACTCTGTCGTCATTTTCCTTTCCTATTTAATGTTTCCCTTTCTCCCTTTACTTTGCCTGATTCAAACTACCTCCCCAGACAGTCACGGTCCCAGAAAGGGTGCTCCAGGTATATACCCCTCAGAAAGCATACTAGGTGAGGATTATAGACAACAGTGTATATTTTAACTGCCTTGAAAATAGTATTTATCATTGTATGGGCACCTTATCAATACTGCTTGGCATCTAGACATTGAGGTGTCTAAGGTCACTTTTATAGGGTTTCTGCTGCAAAACCTGCTCTTGTAGGTATGCCACAGTGTTCTCCCTGGCGTTCCCCTTTTTAAGTTTCCAGTGAACATATGTGGCACAAAGAGCCTCAAAGAGCTTTAATCATGATTTAGCACCAGCTCCTCAAAAACTACTTCTCTAGCTTGGATGTCCTGCACTCTAACCTGACATCCTAAGCACAGTTCCCATCATTCAGCCTCTTTTTTACTAATTTCTCAGGAAAAGATTTTTTTCACTTAAACCAACCTCGTAGTTTGGGCAGTTCTGAAGTTTAGTCAGAGGTACACAAAAAAACAATATTTCCTTTATGTTGCATAAGTACATGTAGAGAGATGGTTGTAGCCTGAATAGACAAAGGTGAATAACAAAACTAAATGACCAGCCTTTACAGAACACCTAAAATCTTAAGCAGTGCAACACTTTCTCTGAAAAAGAAACAGAACAATCCTTCAATTTCTTTTTCACTTACAATGTATTTTATGCTATTCGCTGTGTATTTGCTTGCTGAAATGGAAATCAGAGCCTAGTATTAAAAGCTCATTCTGTTAGTGCAGGGGCTTGTGAGGAAATAAGAGGTAGGTAGCCACCCAGCCTGGGCTTTGTTTGCAGTTCACACATGGAGGGCCAGCAAAGGGCATACACACATCTAAAATCTCTTCTGAGCATGACTTCAAATAGTGCAGGATGTCTGAATGTGCCAACTGCCTCCATATCCAGGGCAGATGAAATATCGTATCTTTTAACATGTCCTACAATAAGTGAAATTTAAAGGGCCCATGAACTACTTTAATACAAAGTAGTTCAATGATCTTAGCAGATGTTAAATATCATGGCCCCTGTCTTCCAGAATAGATGCATTTTGTAAGAAAGAAATATTTTCTACAGTGACAGAAAATTAATATCACTACCTTTACGTAGGAGTTTCTTCAAATAACTGTTATATACATGTGCTCCTCATGTTCATGAGTATTTTATTACAGAGGGAAGGCAAACGATGCGCTGCACCACAGGGGCTGAAATGGAGACTCAGATTTAATCCTCTCACAAGTAAGAAGGCTATCAAGGGTTTGAGGCTAGGCCTCCCTCAAAACTACACAGCTGGCAGTTTTGGCCGACAGAAATCCCAGAACAGCTGGTGTTTCTGCCCAAGAAGTGTTGGAATCCCAGGTGGGGAAATTCCCTCAACAGCGACCACAGTAGATTAGTTGTGGCAGCATCCACATCTATGAAAACTAGAGCAGGTTGGGGCTTGGAGCACTGCACCCCTCTGCTGTATCACTGTTCCTCCTACGACATCAGAATGTGACAAGCTTTAATGTAGGTGAAAAACAGACACTAGTGTACATTTCTTGCTATGCTTTCAGATTATCCAGCTACCTGCTGGTGTAAATCAAAACAAATTATAGCTACCCCAAGTCCCATGGCTGAAGTCACAAACCTTGCAAGAATTATGTATATTGAAAAACGTTGACTCTATGTAGTCAGCAGCAGCAATCTCATTTCGAATTATTCTACCTGATATGTTATACAAGAAGTTAGCTATTTTCTATCTATGCACTAACAGTGGTTATTTATCTGTTTGGAAATACCTCTCCTACCCAACCGAAAAGTACTGCTTTTCTCTGAGCCGGAACCTGCACAAAGAATGCAATTTACACATTCCAGAGAAAGCCTGCACTGAATATCCCTATAATCTGCTTAAAATTCATCACCTGAGCAGTGTGACTCTTGTCTACTTGCAAAGACAAAGGTAAAAATCAGATGAGGAATACTGCAGCAAAAGTTTAGTGTGTATTAGTGTAAAGTGAGATATTTTTCAGTTTTACTCTCTCAGCTATTTCAGATTCCACTGTGCTGCAGTCTGATATGGCAGATAATTCATCAGCCTGTATGTCTTTTATTACTATTACTTTTACAAAAAATCTTGACTTTAGGAGAAACAAAACAATAATTTTGCAATATTGTCACAACATGCTGGGTTAGAACATAATAAACCTTGTCATTACCATCCTGGAATGGCAAGGAATCACTAAGCATGGAACACAAAAGCGTTCATTCAGAAAAGAGAAGTTTCAAAAAAAAAGCCCATAGATAAAATTAAATTTCAAACTCGAAGAGACTCACAAAGTGCACTCAGCTGCAACTGAATCTTTTGGGTCAAAATCAGCATCTGTTCCCCCTGCCTCCTAGTGAGTGACCAAGCTGTGGGTCCTTATCTTACGCCAATGTGTAATGACTGTTCGGGAGCTCACTGCTGAGGTGTAAACTGGCACGGCTCCACGAGCTTTTGGTGCATGGTGTTGATTTAAATGTGCTGACAATCTGATGATCTTGAGTTTTATAATATGTAAACAAGCTCAGGTGAACTAAGGAAAGAACGTTGGCTCATGAGTTTTCTGCTTTGCTGCAGGTTGCAGACAGCAACCCCTGACAGAGCCAACTGCATGTCCTCATCACTGTGGTAGCTCCTTTGACTCCAGCAGGTCAGGGTGCTAGCACTTGCAGCATGGAGCTGCAAGAATGTTTACTAGGTGTCGTGGGTTGACCCTGGCTGGCCGCCAGGTACCCACACAGCCGCTCACTCACTCCCCCCTTCACTGCTGAACAGGGGGAGAAAATATCTCCAAGGGCTCAGGGTTTGAGATAAGGACAGGGAGATGACCCTCATTTACCGTCCCGGGCAAAACAGACTCAGTTTTGGGGAAATTAGGTACATTTATTAAGAACTAATCAGAGAGGAGTAGTGAGAAGTAAGAAAGAGCAAACAGATCTTAACAAACAGAACACCTTCCCCCCATCCCTCCCTTCTTCCCGGGCTTAACATCAATCCCGGTTTCTCCACCTCCTCCCCCCGAGCGGCGCAGGGGGACAGGGAATGGGGGCTGCGGTCAGTTCACCCGACGTTGGTTCCACTGCTTCTTCACTCCGGGGGAGGACTCTTCACTCTTCCCCAGGGCCATTGTGGGGTCCCTCTCACGGGAGATGAGCTTCACGCTCTCTTCTCCGCGTGAGTCGTCCCACGAAGGGCAATTCATCACAAACTGCCCAACGCGAGACACCTCACGAGGGGCAGCCCACCCCTCGTGAGTCTGAGGCGCAGTCCTTCAGGGGAAACTGCTCCAGCGTGAGCCACCCGCAGCGTCCCGAAAGTCCCACCGGCCAACCTGCTCCAGCGTGGGCATTCCTCTCTTCCACGGGCTACAGGTTCCGGCAGCGACTTGCTCTGATGCGGGCTTCCCACGGGCTACAGTCCCCTTCAGGCATCCACCCACACAGCGTGGAGTCCTCTACACGGTGGACATCTACGCGGTGATCCTCACGGTGCACACCTACACCTCGCCCGTGGGCTGCAGGGGGACAACCCGCTTCACCATGGGCTTCACCACAGACCGGGGGGACTCCTTCTGCTCCGGCACCTGGAGCTCATCCTCCCCCCTCCTCCTTCTTCACCGACCTTGGTGTCTGCACAGATTCTCACTCCTCCATCTCTGTGCCAGCTGTTATGGCGCAGTTCTTTTTCCCGTTCTTAAATATGTTTTTCACAGAGGCGTTCCTCTGCTATCACCTTACTGATAGGCTCAGCCTTGGCCAGCGGCGGGTCCCTCTTTGTAGCCGATTGGCATTGGCTCTATCAGTCTTGGGGAGCTTCTAGCAGCTTCTTACAGAAGCCACCCTGCAGCTCCCCCCCCCCCGCCGCTGAAATCTGGCCAGGCCAAACCAAAACACTAGGTTATATGTTTTCAGACTGGACGTTCGGAAGCATTTTGTTACCAAGAGGATGATCAAACACTGGACAGGTGTCTTAAAGATGTGGTCAATGCTTCAAGTCTGTTTAACAGGACAATTTGGACAATGCCCTTAATAACACACTTCAGATCAGCCCTGAAGTGGCCAGGCAGTTGGACTAGATGACTGTTGCAGGTCCCTTCTGACTCAAATATTCTATTCTATTCTGTAATTTGGTAACACTAAATTACTGTGTTGAAGGGGTTTGGATCTTCCAGCGCAGAGCCATAAAGATGATGAAGGGAGTGGAACATCTCCCTTATGAGGAAAGGCTGAAGGAGCTGGGTCTCTTTAGCTTGGAGAAGAGGAGGCTGAGGGGTGACCTCATTAATGTTTATAAATATGTCAAGGGGGAGTGTTAGGAGGAGGGAGCCAGGCTCTTCTCAGTGACGTCCAATGATAGGACATGGGGCAATGGATACAAGCTGGAACATAGGAGGTTCCACAAAAACATTAGAAAAATCTTTTTCACTGTGAGGGTGACAGAGCACTGGAACAGGCTGCCCAGGGAGGTTGTGGAGTCTCCCTCTCTGGAGACTTTCAGAACCCGCCTGGACGCGTTCCTGTGACCTACTCTCAGTGATCCTGCTCTGGCAGAGGGGTTGGACCAGATGATCTTTCAAAGTCGCTTCCAACTCCTGACACTCTGTGATTCTGTGATCTTTGCTGGAGGTGGGATTTTCAAGCTAGAGGAGAAACACTCCACCAGATGAGTTTTTGGGGGGCTAAAAGGTCTCAGCAGGGTAGTGCAGAACTATGTTGCCCTTATTCTTCAGTACAGCAGTGCCTCTGAATGGCATTTCACTCATCCTAAATGATGAGCTTGCCACCCGAGCAGAAACACAATGAGCTGATGCAGATGAATTTCTCGAGCGCGTGAGGACCTCTCTGCCATGGAAGGCTGCCGGATAGCACTCCGCAGAGTGCGCTGTCAGATATGAATTATGCATTGACACTTCACTCCCACATCATTATACCTCCCATTCTGCTGTGTCTGCACAGATAGGATTGATTCGCACATCATACACTGTAATGTTCATAATGGGTGAAGGCTGGAAACGTTTGCACAGCGAGAAAAAAGAACATGAATAAGTACACATTTGGTATAACCTTATTAGTGATTGGTCCTCGAGTTTCTAATGGGGCATGAAATGCCATCAGAAAGCTTTTTGCCTTTATGAAAATATTCCCTATTTAGGCAGTAATTCAGGAGTAGGCACCGGGGGCCTGATGCAAACTGTCTACTTGCATATGGTCTAGCAAGAGTGAAAAAAACCCCATGTTGTGAATTTTGAAAATACTGCTTTCCAGAACAATGTTTTATAACAGCCTTGCCAAACATTCAGAACTATCTTTTAAGACATCTTGCAATACAGAATGATCTCACCCATGCAGTAAATTAATCAGAACAGAAATGTTGCATATCAGCAGTGTCATTACGTGCCTGTAACGCAGTACGTTGTTCTTCAGAAAAGAATAGATGTTGAAAAATAATTGACCTATTGTTTTGCCTCACATAGTTACAGCTTTCAGCCTGTCTCACCTTCATACTCGAGAGAGGATCCAAAGCACTTATCTGACATGCTGGCACAAACACCTGAACGAGATGTTAAGCCAGGATTAACGATCAATTTTCTTCTATCAATACACCTAAAAATGGAGCTGTCTGACAATCTGGATAAAGAAACACAAAGGTTTAAAAAGGATTTCTAACACAGAGGGGGAAAAAAAGCAGCTTCTGTATTGGGATATCAATCCATCATTGTTTAAGGATATCATTAATCTGCTTGGCCTGGACTCTGACTTTTACCTCTCCTATTCATTTCAGGACTGTGAGTAAAAAAAACCAAACTGATTCTGGAAACAGAATTTATATTCTGTATATATTCTGTCCATAACAATTTTGTAGGCACCAGGAAAGAATGTAAAGAGTGACTACCAATTCCTGTCCCTCAGAAAATTGTCCATGAAAACACAGTGATGATTCCACAGCAAGAACTCAGATCCAGATGCAAGTCCGTCTGAAGTATACCACCTAACTCTTAGTTTCAGAACAGAAATTGACATATTTAGGTGTTCAAAAGCTATATTAGAGTTATGAGTCATAAAGATTTCTGTGGCCTTTTGGTTAGGCCTGTGACACTCCAGGAAATGTTTCATCATTTCAGTGTTTGCATCTACTCAAAATTCCCCAACTATTCAGCTTCCTGGAGTTCTGACTTCTACATTTCAATTCCATTCAGGTTGAAAGCAGCACAGGATTAGCTCAGCTCATCAGGAATATCAGTTCAGGGTAGTTCACACATAATTACACTTTAATTAATTCTGCTAATTTTGAAACTGTTTTTTATTTTGTCATTATTAAGTATGATGTATAATTATGAATTTATTGACACAAAAATTTCCTTATCTTGCCACAACAGAAAATAGTCCATTTTTTAGGTTAAATTTGTATTTTCAGGGTCAACCAAATTTTTGAGTACAGACAGATTTGATACTTGTACTTTTCAGTTTTCCAGTTTTATAGTAAAAACAGGATGAGAAAAACCACACCACATCAAGATGTGTGTGATAAGAACATAAGAAAGAGATTGAATTTGTGGCTTATTCATTTTTTCATGTTCCTCAAAGAAAGCAATAAAATCAGATAAGAAGAACATGTGAGGAAAATAATCTTTTGGTCACTATTTTCATTTTCCTTCAAAAACTGACAGAAGAGGTTTCCTGTGATTTTATATTTCTGCCTGCACTAAACCACATCAGAACAGCAAACTGTCAGCTGAACTAGTAGATGCAGAAATAGGATCATATCCAGCAAGCAGAGAATTCACACCACTGCATTTTAGATATCTAATTAAGGTGCTAAAATGAGCTGTCTAATAAAGTCAATGGAAAGAGGTAGATACCTAAGTCAATAACAGGGAAGTGTCTTACAGAGAAATGTCTCCATTGGCTATGTGTCCCTTGGGTTCCTAATCTAGTCACCAAAGTTAGGTGCCTGAAGTTAACTAGTGTGAATATTCTAGCTCTCTAAGACAGCAGCAATGGCAAAATACTACTGGATAATTTGTCAAGGGACAGTTACAATAATTTTCAGTTTTATCAATGTGTTCTGCAGCAGTCATCATTTAAAACAGAGGCAATGGTGCTGCTGAATAAATAAATGATGCCTACCAGAAGGATTACATTTTCAATTCTGCCTTGCAGGTAGAGCTCGTCAAAACTGTTCCACAGAATATTTTTCCAGTGAGATGAAGCAGTGTAATTAAATCCCAACTTGCCACAGGAAGGTAGTGAGTTTTGGTCCAGAAAAGGTATGTTGGATGCCTACACATTTCAGGGAGCAATCCTGCACATGTTTTCGCTTTGCTGAGTCTGAGCCTGCGGGCAGCACCCAGTCCCCCCTCATTTTGGAGGGTGACTCCCACGGATGCACAGCCAGACACCCCCTTCAAATGCACCTGGTGGGCAATGCGGAGATACACACCTTGCCTCACCAGCAATGGCATGACCACAGCCCAGTCAAGGGAAAGCCCTGAACTCTGTTTGTTTCCTGAACTTTTGCTCCTGCCAGGGCACAAGGCTCGAAGAAACCTCACGAAAGAAGTGCAAAGGGTCACCTCAAAGGAGGCTTCGGTTATAGGATTAAACACACTTCTCTGAATTTGGTCTTAGAAGAAATTCAGGAACAGAGAGAAGAGCCCATTTTGAAAGAAGTTTGTACAATGTAGAAAGACAGAATGAGCAGGGATTTTAGCACTGCATATTTTTTTCCTAGCTGTGTTATTATTCTTGTTTTCCCTGAATTAATAATATTACATCTCTGGGAAGAAAACTAAGAAATGCTTTATGTGTATTCAGGCACTTTAATACACTAATTTTCATGTTTTTGTAAGCATGCACACTGGTATTGAAGAAAAGTCTGATTTCTCAAAAGGGTTCTTTTTTTGTATTAGATATTCATCTATATAATTACATTCTGGATTCAAGTTTTTTCTCAGTTGTTCACCAGCTCCATACTGATAACCACGAAATGATAGAAAATATCTTTGGAAAGATGCTCTGCTCCATAATGAGAGGGATGTCAGCCCACTAAGTCATGCTTTTTTGCACCAGCAAAGGATGGAGCTGGTGCAACCCTACCTCACAGCTCCCTTCTCCTCCGTGTTATACCTGAGGGGTCGTTCGCGTGAAGGGCAGTCCAAATTGGAGCTCTGCAGTGGCAGTAGAGCAGGGCAGGAGTCCTGCAGCTGTAAGGCTCAGTGCTTCTTTTTCATCTGCACCACTCTGCTGTGCACAGACTGTTTTGGCAGGTAAAGGAAATTTATTATCTCAAGCACTTAATGCAGTGGTCAGAACTTTATTAAATGGCATTTGGAAGCCAACAAACTGAACAGGGAGAAATGGATCTGTAGCAGGGAGAAGGAGAGAGCAGTATGATTGTACCAGAGGAAGTAAAATTCAGCAAAAATCGGAAACCGAACAAACAGACACAACAGCAAAAAAGAGCTGGTATAATCAAAGTGTCATCATAGGTGAGACAGAAGAAATAGAAGGAAAGAAGAGGAAAATGCAGTAGTGGCGTTGGGAAAAGGATATTAAGTTATTTCCCTAAGTAGCATCTAATTCTCATACAAAGGATGGTGCTACAGAGATCAAAGAACACTAAAAGGCAAGCGGTTGTAATTAAATAACACTAAAAAATCTACTGACTATCCCAAAGGAAAATTAATTCCTTAAAACACATTACACCTTTGGAAAGAACTGGACACAGATATGTCAACAATGCTATAACTCCCACTGCTAGTTAAGTAAGCTGCCAGTACTTGTGCCTGAAGAAAAGATTAGGAAAACATGGCCAAAGTTATTATATGGTTACCTGAGACAAACCCAAAATGTCATGTATATAAATTGAGGGTAAGCATAAATTAAATAACATGACAGATATAAAATACCGCAGTGTTTAAGAGTACTGAGGCAAGGAAAAAGGGGAGCATGCTACTGAGGTGGCTTTGATGTAGTTAGGAAGTTAGCCAACTCGCTGCTACTGACATTCCCTAACAGTCTGGGCTCCTTGCAGTGCAGTTCTCTCACTGAAGACAACCAATATTTCCATGCAGTGTTGATAAATTCTCTGATGTCCTATTTATACATAGATACAATTTTGCAGAATATTCCACTTGGGTCTGCTGCCTGCAAAGGGAAACTTGAAATCTTCATAACCTGAAATAGGAGACTCATACAAATGAAATCAAACAATCTGGGAGAATCTATCCACGGATCAGCTGGAGAGCTGCAAGTAGAAGCAGGATGCAACCCTGTGACCCCAAGAAAAAAACACACATCCCTTAGAAATCCCATCATGATACCAAGGCCATTTAAATCCCAAATTAGACAGAAAATTTTATCTCCCACAGCAGCACATGTTTGGCAGTTTCAAATGTAGCCACAAAATGTACAATTCCTGGTTAATAAATAAATAAGCAGCTCAATCTCTTTGTCCTCCATTGTCGTGTGTGAGAGCACGCCACAAACATTCAACAGCTATTTTACGTACGTGTCTCAAGAGTTTTGTGGCAGTAATCCACAAGATTACTTCACTGCTTTTGCTTAGACAAGGCTTCCAAAGGACTCGTTCTTCCCACGTGTCAGACACGTCCTCTCCAGGGATGGTGCAAGTGCAGCTGGCAGAGGAGGCTCCTGGATCAACCAAAGACCCTGAAGGGTTCAGGACATGGGGGTGCCCCTTGTGGCCAACTCAGCTGTCTTCAGCTGAGATTTGGCTCTTCCAAATGTGGACAACTCTGCAAACCAGCACTGTTACCAGGCTTCCTTTCCTATGACATTCAGCTCACCCAACAAGAGAAGTAAAAAGATCCCTGTGCCAGAGGCTGATCGTTTTCCCCCCCTGCTGAGTCTAATCTGAGGTTTGCTTGAAGAGTCTAACTTGCTGTGTATTTGAAAAGAAGTTGCATCCATTTCAGCAAAAACAGTCCCGCGTAGCAACATATCAAAAAGATAACAACAAAACCCAAATAAACTCAGTAGAGAGTAAACAGCTGAATTTTTGCTTGAAAGCCACATCTGTTTAGAAAAATCTGAACTGGAATATAAAAACAGAACACAATTTAAAATCATTTTATAATGTTCAAGCTATTAAATCAAATATAAGAAAAAAACATCTTCAGAGAATTAAGTTGTATTTGCCACTTAAAGTAACTCTCAGACTGGACAGGTACTGTGGCACTCTTTATAGTTCTTATGAGAGCAGCAGAAAAAATGACTACAGTTTCACATGGACAGTTACTATTTTTTCATCAGGGTTGAGTGCCATTAATCTCGACAAATGAATCCTGTCAAATTGGCTTTTCTTCCCATAAACTTCCTTTCTGATCAGTTTAGCTCATGAGGCTGATCCAATCTCTAAGAAAATGCTTCATCGGATCACAGTTATCCCCATCAGATAAAACTGTAGTTTATCCTTCAATTTCCTTTGATTCAGGAATCAAAAATACGAGGTATCGGGTCAAATGGAAACCAAACTATCAAATCGCTATTTATTCCTGTGTAAATAAAACACATAACAAACTCTGCTTTTAGCAAACGAATATCCTATGGCAGAATGTTTATATTTCTGAAAAAAAAATTTGTTTTAGTGTGAGGACAGTAGACTTATATTCATCTCTAAGCACACACATAAAAATGAAAAACATTCACGCAGTAGGGTGAATTTTTGTAACAAAAATGACTTTAGCATTGAGGCAGTTGGTAACATCTCAGTTATTGACCCACCTTGGTTGCCATTTTTCAGGAAAATCACCATGTCCCACATATTTATTCCTGGCTCCTAGAGGAAGTTTTTGAAAACAGCTAAGAGTGGGACATGGGCAGAATTTGTTTTGGGATCCACTTCTTCCTTACCCCAGTCCCATTAACAGGGAACATAGTCACCAAATTATCTGACACACTCAGCGTTCGTGTGAGCTCATTTTTGTCTCTGCTCCACAGATCTTTTCTTTGAAAAAATATTAAACTTTTAAGTAATGTGACATTTCAGTACTTAAAAATATGTTAGCCCAGATGGTGCTCAGCCATCCAGTGCAGCGTTCACAAGAAGGATATTCTCTATAGGCTCACTAAATATTTTATTGGCCGGTTTGGTTTTTTTTATCATTTATTTACTTTTTATTTTGTTGCCCTCTATACAGACAGGTTTTGGGGGGAAATATGTTTGCACATTGCAAAAGCACTGATAGGGTGCTTCTGACTGAAGTTTCTCATCTCATAGTTTCCCCACAATGACCTTGTTTGTACACCAAACAACTCCTGCACCTCTTCACAAATCTGAATCACTGTGTCAAGTGTTGGGGCTGGGCCAGCCACTAAATGCTGACGGATGCTCTCTAACTCCTCTCCCTTCCCAAACTGGAAGGAAAGGGAATGAGGCAGAGAGACTTATGGATTGGAAAAGAAAACTGAAACAGCTTTAATAAACAAATATATACAAAACTGATATTGAACCCGATTTCCTTCCCCAATAGCACTCATCACTGATGCTGCAGAGCAGGTGGCACTGGAGAAGTCCCAGGCTCAGCAGCAGAGGGGAACTGGATACAGGGAGCTGGATTCAGGAACTCAGGATCAGGATCAAAGGCAGAAGAAGGGAGGCAGTCCTCCTTGGATGCCAGCCATTAGAGCAAGAGGGCTTAACCCCCGTGATTCTCTGGATTTATATGACGTATATGGAATAGAATACTCTTGCTGGTCACCTGTCCTGTCCAGTCCTCCCTGGAGGTGCAACCTTTTACCTCCTTTTGATCCCTTTACTTCCCAGCACCCTCAACATGTTACACAAGATCCAGCAGTGGCCTTGGTCACTATAGGAGCAAGTATAGGCAAGAGTGTTTCTGCATACTAATTCCTGCTAGTAATCATAAACATCAAGTGTTATCCATTCTAGCAGCACACACTGTCTGCAGAAATGTGCTACTAACTTCAGAAAGTGCAGCCTCTTAGAAGAGACTGAGCTGAAATGTAAAATCACTGAACAAAAACGGTTCTGTTCTAGCTTCTAGCTCAAACCAGGACAGACTGACGCCTTGTAAAAACCTTTGTGCTTGCCACCACAAAACAGAATAAAAACAAAGCTGATAAGAAAAAAATAAAAGAAGCCAAAAAGAGCTTTATAGCTCACAGGATTGAAATATATAAATAGGCATTTAATCTTCTAGGCATGAATAAAACTTCCAACTAGATCATTTCAGCTTCTGTATGGCTAAAACCAAAGCAAACAGATAGGAAGCAGCAAATGGCATGTCAGCAGATGGCACTTAAAGTAGGCTTCTGGGACAACTAAGATCACATCACCTGTGAAGAAAATACTCTGATATTAGCATTTCGCTAGATTTCCTACATAAGAGTGTTCCCAGTTGTTTCTGAACTTATTTAAGAAAATATATAAAAGTGTCCAAAACTTCATCTTACATTGTAACAAGGCGGGGGCGGGGGTGGAAGGACAAAGGAGGACTTTACACTCTCCTAAACTCAAAAACCTATGAAAAGCCCCTTGGCTCAGTGACTTGAATGAAGACAAACAGACTGGTTCGTGCTCTCCCTTCTGCTGAGCGCTCCCTGTAGGAACAGGTTGGAGGAGAAATTAGTGTGAGGTTGTACAGCAGCACAGATGCTCTAATATACCCTCTGCTGCAATCGCCCTGACATGTGGTTAACTACCAAGCAGCGGCTGAACCACAGGGCACCAGATTCCTCTTGTTCAGCTGTAAGTTCCCAAGAAATTTCCCATTTCAGAGGGGCTGAATGTGACAACTCTGCTCACCCTGGGGCAGTCTGATCTAGCACTCACTTCAAGAAGTGAGCTCAGAGAATGAATCCAGGGTTTTCAAGTGTCATCTTTAGGGATGTGTGCTCTGCCCAGACACTTCTTCTTTCTTTGTGCTTCCTGTCCACAGCCAAATATATCGTTGTTAGTGATAGAGTTTATAGTCAGAGTCCAATGATTAAGTAACCATTGTAAGAACCAGATTGATTCTGAAGATAAATTACACACTTCTGTCTCTTTGAACTCGTTTATGATAAAGCTCTTATATTTATTTTAAAGAACAGAGAGCTATATTGGATTCAGAGTCTGGTCCCTGGCTCACTGTTCTTCTGCTACGTAGTATCACAATTGACTCAAGAAATCTAAAATAAAAACACAAAATGTGCCTTCTCTCTCTTCCAGGTTTCATGTACCTCCTCCCAAACCAGACAGAAACTTCTAAGAAATTACAGTTTACTGTTACTGGTTTCCATTATAACAGACAAAGCTGAACTAAATTTAAATCCTACCTACTAAACTAGCCTTCAGTCCTCCTGGGATTAATTTCTTTGAGCTCCAGCCCATCCCTGATTTATGGCAGCTATAGATTTTCACCGCGTACAACACGACTGTCCTGACAGTATATTTGCTTTTTCACTTGCTAGTTTCCTGATCTAACTATATCACAGCCAGCGTGCAACTTTTCACACTTCCTTTGACTGCTCTTACCACCGCTTTTGTCAATGTCCCCAATTTGCAGTCACACATCCTCCTCCACAGGACCGGCTGCTAGGATGACGCTGATGATGTTTGCACTCCTATAAAGATTTGTCCATGATTTCATTAAAAGCTGCAGTTTGAAACATCACAATTGACAGTGGTTTTGTTCTGTTACTAGCACAAACTGGCACTTGTTGGGATTACCAAAGGACAGATGCCAAATAAAATGTTTGGCACACAAGCCTGTGAGAGACAGATCCAGGGTGGAGTGAAAATTTGGAGCACACAAACCTATAGTATATCCTTTTTAAGATGTAGGGCACAGAGTGTGCGTACATAGTTTGCCCAGTATTGACAGCACTGCTGTTACTGTTAGGTGTTGAGTGAACAGCTCTTTATGGAGCAGGCATGTGTAGCATTACAGCTCAGCCAAAGCTCAGGAATGTTTTTGAAGTTATTCTGCTTATCGCTCCCATTTATCAGATTTTTTTGCTTGCATGCTGGAGCAGTCTTGGGGCACACCAAGATATTTCTGGATAAAGCTAAATGGGAAGATACACTCCAGAAGCTAAACTAACACAAGTCTGCTACCTGTGAGCATCTCATGAACCCACAGTGAGCTCAAGCACCATAAATGCCTGCAGCCACTCAAGTGAGGCTGTCACCTATTTTGGTGGACGGGTCTACAGCACCTTCTGCTAACGCAGGGAGAGGTTCACTAAAGAAACCATAACTGGAGAGAGGGTAGCCTCTCAGCACTAAAATATGTATGCTCTCAGGCTTGTATTTTTTTCAACTGATTATGAGGACAAGATGCTCACCACAGAAACAGCATGGGGATGTGGCTTTTTCCATACAAAATGTACTGTTTGACCTAGGCAGTAAAGAGTTATTTCTATTTAATATAGGTATAAATTAAGCAAATCTACAATGTTCCCTCTACAACAAATTACTCTCTGGTAGCATGGTTCAAGGCGACTTAATGGCAGTAAGCCTATTTCTATTGATTTGCAATTTTTAGACTATTAAGTGGATATAAACTTGATGCTGTAGGATTTCACTTCTATTTCAAATTAAATTCCACATTTGCTTCTTTGGGAAATGTGAGTTTGTATAGCACCTTGCACAGCAGACATCCTGTCCTACACAGATATTAAGCATCTCTATTGGCACCCCAATGTTGGTGAATAAAAGCAAGGACTGGACTCAAAACTGTGAGGCCATGCTAGTGCTCCTTTGGCACAGCACGCTAGCCTGGGCTGTGCTCTGCAGTGATTCATCGATACCTCCTTTGGACTGAGCTGGCTGTGTACACATCTGAGCAACTATGTCCTTACAAACCTCTGGGGACTTACACAGGTAAATATTGTATCCTTCTTGTTTCTCAGAGTTTGGAAAAACTAGATTTTTTCAGGAAAATGCAAAGTATGAAAAGTGAAGGTGATTTTATTCAAGCAACCACATATTGTTTAGTGGCAGACTTGGCATTGCTAGGTCTTGATGATCTTAAAGCTGGACTTGATGATCTTAAAAGTCTTTTCCAACCTAAATGATTCTGTGATTCCATGATTCTATGACATACAAAAGTGAATTTATCCGGTATGTTTGTATTCCTTAGGGTTGTGCCTTGGTCAAATGTGTAACCCTCACCCCGGGGAAAAAAAGGAAACACCACATACTCAATTCCTGGTGCCTAACTATGACTAGTTCTTTTCTTTTTTTCCTTTTCTTTAAAAGAAAAGAAAGAAGGAGCACTGGCAGGCTCAATGTTGCTGTAAACTGTACTTCAAAAAGACACTCCATTACTGCAGGAGTGGTAGTCTTTTGGGAGCCAGCACATAATCTATTGGCACGATCTCACAAGTCCTCCAGTGCAAGTTCTTCCTTCCTGTTATCATCCTCACCCCCAAGGAAGACACAAAATCCAAGTTGCTCTTCCTGATACAGCTTTCAGTAGATCTAAGTATTTAAAGAATTGATCTTCTTTTTCAATCAAAAATGGCTTCTCAGCAATTGCTGATGATACGAAGTTGGGAGGAGTGGTTGACACACCAGAAGGCTGTGCAGCCATTCAGAGAGACCTGGACAGGCTGGAGGGCTGGGCGGGGAGAAATCTTACGAAGTTTAATAAGGGCAAGTGTAGAGTTTTGCACTTGGGACAAAAATAACCCCATGTGCCAATATAGGTTGGGGACTGCCCTGCTGGAGAGCAGCGCAGGGGAAAGGGACCTGGGGGTTCTAGTGGACAGCAGGATGACCATGAGCCAGCAATGTGCCCTCGTGGCCAAGAAGGCCAATGGCATCCTGGGGTGTATTAGAAGGGGAGTAGCAAGTAGGTCAAGAGAGGTCCTCCTGCCCCTCTATTCTGCCCTGGTGAGGCCACATCTGGAATATTGTGTCCAGTTCTGGGCCCCTCAGTTCAAGAAGGACAGGGAGCTGCTTGAGAGAGTCCAGGCCAGAGCCACAAAGATGGTGAAGGGAGTGGAGCATCTCCCTTATGAGGAAAGGCTGAAGGAGCTGGATCTCTTTAGCTTGGAGAAGAGGAGGCTGAGGGGTGACCTCATTAATGTTTCTAAATATGTCAAGGGGGAATGTCAGGAGGACGGAGCCAGGCTCTTTTCAGCGGCGTCCACTGACAAGACAAGGGGCAATGGGTGGAAGCTGGAACACAGGAGGTTCCAGAAAAATATGAGGAAAAACTTTTTTACTGTGAGGGTGACCGAGCACTGGAACAGGCTGCCCAGGGAGGTTGTGGAATCTCCTTCTCTTGAGACATTCAAAACCCGCCTGGACGCATTCCTGTGCGCTCTGCTGTAGGTGATCCTGCTCTGGCAGGGGGGTTGGACTAGATGATCTTTGAGGTCCCTTCCAACCTTTAACATTCTGTGATTCTGTGATTCTGTGATTCTGTAGTTGCCAGAGTTCCTTCATGGTAAGTAAAAGCAATAAGATTAGTAAATATTAATATTGCTGTATGTGCTGATAGGGCTGGACAGCCTCAAAAAACTTCAGGCACATTTTCAAGCACCTAGCTGGATATGCATCATTATAGTTGGGTATGGATCATCATAAATATCATATTCCTTTGCAGTAACACACACCTGGAAAATCTCACTTTATCGGTACAGTCCTGTATATCTATCAATGTATTGAGGACAGAAAGCTAGCAGACAGCAATAACTTGATATTGGCCTAAGCATCAAGGCATTTGGTGCAAGCAAGTTGAATTACAGAACTTTTGTAAATCCCATACTGAAAATACAAGTATTTGGTTACAGCGTGCCTACCAGAGTAGCTCCCTGGTTTATAAGAAAACAAAGAATAACACCTGTTTTAAAGTGGAAAACACTGCTGCAAGCAGAAGCCCATTTCATCTGGATAAGATACATAGCACAAATGGGAACAGGAGAGCATGACAGTGATGTGGACACAGATGACTAGACCCCTGTTTTTTTTGTAACAAAATTAGATGACAAACGGTAAGATGCCAGGGGCACACCCTTTGCTCTCTTGATTTCATAGACAGCTTTCATCTTTTTGAGTAAGACAACAGACTCAGGCCCCTGTGGTTGCTCATGCCTGCCTCTGACTTGTACACATGCACACAACTACCGAACTTAAAGAAAACCAGCATTTTTGTTCTTTGTGTGGTAAGCCATGTCTTTGTTAAAACCCCACAGGAACATTTAGGTCACTGTATGTTTTACTTCGAGATCTGAACTCAACCTCAGGTAAGCATCCCAGTCTTTCTAGACAAGACCAGAGAGCCTGGCACTGTTTCTTTGTTATATGGTGCTTATCTCACTGTTGCATAAAACACAAATTAGAACGTTATCTGTAGACAAATACAACTAGCAAGATCCCTTATTTTTTTTTCTGATAAAGTGACCAAAACCCTACAGAACAGGACAATGGAGACAGCTCCACAAAACAGGGTATTGAATAAAAGGCAGAAGGCTGTTTTCAAAGGAAACCTTGTCTAGTGGAGTGGACAGCCTACTTTCAGAAAAGTTGACTTTATGTAGGACAGAAGCCCTGATGCTATACCTGATGTTATAATTTACATATGGAAAATTACCCTTTCCTTCGTACTGCTGCCTACATAGGAGACAATATCTATGTATAGCTGTATCTCTAGAGGCTAACATCACAGTCTTTCTATATGAGAGAAGTTAAGCTTTTCTCTGTACAAGAAAGTGTCCTCCAGAGGCAGAGGGAAGAGTGCTATAAAAAGCACGTTTGGGTAACCTCAGAGTGTTGTGTCAAAAAAATACAATGCCACAGCAGGGTCTTACAGGAGAGAGCTCACCTCTGCAGGCCAGTTAGGATGGCTTTTTTGGGAGATCAGAAGATGCTGCTCCTCTCAGGGCATCCTTTTCTGACAACGGGAAGAGAAAGAGCAGAAACAAAAGCACAGATGCGTGCTCCAAGCTGTGAAATTTTTGCTACTGTTGTTTAACCTTGGAATTTTCCTCTCAGGACCAAAATTTCCCATTAGGATGCCTCCAGAGGAAAAAGTAATCGCTCTCCATTCTCTTAGTTGTTTCTTTCCTTTCCTCTCAACAGAACAGCACCTTGTCTAACCGCAACTAAAATTTGGATTTCACTGTTAATACTAAGGGGAATGAATGCTAGCTCACAGCTTGGGCTCTGTCTTTGGGGATGAAGAAGCCAACAGATGGAACCGAGCAGAGAAAATGTGATGCCGATACAGAAAATAGCAAGAGGGATACAGGCATAAGATTATCCTCTCCAGTTTATCCTTTTCATTTGTATGGATACATGCAGATACTCAGTGAAATAGGAAAGCACCAAATTTGGAATGGATAAAAGAAAATGCCTTTTGATACAAAGAATAATTAACTCGGGGAGCATGTTGCTACAAGGTGATATTGAGAACTGAGAGTTCAGTGGGTCTCAAGAAAAGATGAGACACAGGGAGAATAAGAACAGATACGATTACATCAGATAAGATTAAAAGCAGAATTCGTGCATGATAGTAATAGGCGAAACACCAGAGGGTAAGAAGCTGAGAAAGAGCTTTCTTCAGGGATATTTTTCCATAATAATCCATAACAGGATTTCTAAGTTCTTCCTTTCAAACCTCTAACACTGGACAATGTCTGACATTGAAAGTCAGAATGAAAAAGCTCCAGAGGATGCTTATATTGTAATTCCTCCAATTTATGAAATATTTTCTGGGAAGTGCCTGTTCTATAAAACTAAATGGTCCAAATATTGAGCTAAAACTGCATTTCAGTTTTTACCTAGGTAAAACGAATCTCCTAAGTTGCTGACAACAGTGAGTTTCATACATGAGCTGGGGACAATATGCAGCCCCATGTTCATAATACATTCCCAAAGACCTCACAAGAGGAAGAACACCCATTTGAACCTTGTATTCATTTCCTCTGATAGATTATAAAACACCTCTATCTCAGAGAGAGCAAGGAGAACTCTCTAACACACAAACCACCTTTAATTTAACATCTGTGTCTCCAAGTGGCGTTCTAATATCAGGTTTGTGATCTGTGGACAGTAATCTCTAACAGCTCTCTGGACTAGGCATGAAATGTGTCTGGCAATTTCACCATTTGGTGGATAAATATTTGTGGCTGGGCAAAAATAACACAACAGATTCCAGCTCCAAGGGGAAGCCTATTTGCTGTGATTTATACACTTACTGCAGTGGATAAACACTAATGTCATCATGATTTCCCGTTGTAAAGATCCTGTCATCTGTGGCAACCTGTCTTTTCCATTGGGACCAATTGTTCTATCTGATGATAACCAATAAAGCTCTGGAAGGTGACTGTAAAAGTAACAGACTGTCAGTAGCAGTCAGAGTTGTTGTTGTTTTGTCACTGCCAGTTATTTGCATTTTTGAGACTTACAGAGCCAGGAAACTTGCTGCCTTTCTTACAATTTGGTCATTTTTTTCTTATCCTGGCAGAAATATCGAGCATCTTTGAATCATAATTAATACAAAGAAGTCCCTGCTGAAAGGAATATGAATACATCCTTTATTCCCCATTAGTTGCAAATATTTTTTAATACTGTCTCAGTAGTTTTGTAAGCACATTCATGTAACTTGGTAGGTGCTGGAGTTCACACTGCAGTATTATTTCAAGTTTGGGGCACAGGATAAGAGAAGTGTATTTGAGAATTTCATGACACTTTTTGCAATAAATCCCACACTCCATAATCTCTTAAGCATGTTGCATGCTGGAAAGCACTTGAGTTTAACTAGAAAATGTGCATAAACACAGTTCCACATACTTAAGATTATCATCGACCTGCCAATTCGCTCTTATCTAACAATTTTTCATTCCATTTCCTTTTCTTTATAATCCCTGCGTACTGGTGCTTGAGCTCGTGATGACAGGAGATAGCAAGACTGCAGTAAAGAGCTATTGTAGCAGAACTCCAATCACTGAATCTCATAAAAATGATCACCTTTATAAGGCAAGCCTGCAGGCTTCAGAAGCAGCCTCCAGCTCCAATTTTTAGGGCTTTGAGGGCAGGGGGGAAAAAGCACAGATTGAAGAAATGGTGAGAGGCAGGAATTTGGAGGACTATAACCTACCTTAGTATGTCAGCAAAAGACTACAGCCAAACAGTACAGTGCTGCTTCAGAAGGACTGCTGGTCCTGTTACCATATGTGATCCATACGTATAAACTGTATCACCATATGCAGGTACCACTGTACAAATGTATCATTTGCTTTCCTAAGGTCTCCATGTCCTTTCCTCATATTGCAGCAGTGTGAGTCACTGAGAAACAGCACTCAAGTCCCAGTCCCGCTCCCACCACTTTAGGTAGCAGAGGACATCATTGTCCTCAATTGCTCTCTGCTGTCTTCACAAGTTGTGGGTTTTTTTCCTTCTAATTCAAACGTAGATGTTTATGATGAGTATTCTTTGTTGTAAAGGGCTTTTGCAGTAGGATGAAAAACTCTTTGATTTTGTGCTTTACTTATCATCCACAACATAACAGAGCAGTGTAAATGTTGAGATGCATAAAGGATGTAGATCACACTTTCTGAGTAACAACCATCAGTGTACTTCTGAATTTCCTATGCTCCTTGATTTCTTGAAACACGTTTCTCTGTAAAGAAGAGAAAGCTGATGGGCTTGATATTCCAGATACTGATATCAAAGTTTTTCCCTTTGATGTCTGTCTATATCCTGATTGCACTGTCTCCCAGCCTGGAGGGAAAGGAAAGATATTGTTGGCATAATGCTGTGTGGCTTGAATGAAAGCAGCGTCACATCTTAATCTGCTCTTGCCCCACAAGGAACACAAATCTCTCCAGATCTAATCTTTTGCAAAAGCACAAGCTTCATGGCAAGAGCGATGACAGTTGGATTTTGATTATACATCTTCACAGAGCATAGAATGGGTGAAACCTGTATTTTGGCTATCCCAGACATAATCTAGTCTGTGGGTAACAGAGGCATCTGATTTCTTAAGCCAAAAAAATTAAGTCCCTTTTTCAGAGAGCTTTTCTGAGGAAACAAGGATTGCAAAATCACACATCTCAGTCCTGTTAGCATCAATAATTTAACCACTGGCCACCTTTACTCAAGTTTGACAAATGGCAGAGGTCTCAAAGTCATGGAATTCCTACAAATTTTGTCAAAACTAGTTTGACGAATGTAATAAATGGCCTCACCTAAGGAAAAGCTCATTACCTGCAGGTTTGGTCTGCTGGTTGTGTGTCTCTTGGAAACAACATTACTGCCTCTTCCCAATTGTCATTTGAGGATAGAAGGGAGGACTTTGAAGAAAGAAGAGAACTACAGGTGCTGCTGTGGGGAGGAGGTCAAGAGGGAACAAGAAAGGCAGCTCTGTTTACAGCAGCTATAGGATGGGGAGAAGCAGAAGACAAACCTGGGCTTCAGTAGGTCAGCTCTTCAGCAAATAGTTTCTTGGACATTTCTTTCTTTCTTTCTTTCTTTATTTGCAATGTAAGCATTAGTGTGTCTCAGAATAAGTGCAGCAGCATTATCCAGCAAAGGGGATCTAGCAACATTTTAGTTTTTAAGATATAGTAGAAACAAACTGAACAGATTCTTATCCTTGGATGATATAAATTCATGTGGCTATTTGGAAGTCAAGGAGCTCTTCAGATTTATATCATACCTCATCCAAAGTATTCTTGTTTATTTAGAGATCAATAAAGTGGGGAGAAAATCAAAATCAATTGTAACTAAGTTGTAACATTGTTTTATATGTTCATAGCTGTCTTTCCTTTCTTTGAGTAATGCACTCCTGAGTCCATCGAGTATGTCACAGAGAATGGCAGAAGCTAATACATCTTAAAATACAGAATGCACCATTCCAGCTAGCTATAGGAGTAATTGAACAACCTCAAAATATTCAGACACAATCACAGGCCACGGGGACCCAGAGACCCCTGTATCACCCTAGGTGTGAACACAAATGAGATTTTTATTACTTTGTAGCATAGCATTCAGGCTCTTCTTATTCCACTTTGGCTCTTGTTGCACAGAAATGTGCCAGGCTGCCTGCAGTTCTCCAGTTGAGAGCAGGTTTTACAAATGGTGGGGGCTGCCTGCTGCTCCTCTTCTTCCAGGGAGCTCACTCCTGGCAACAGGGGCTGTCCCCGCTGTGGAGACTGATGTATTACCCCCTAGCTTACCTGCAAACCTCACCAGTTTGGGTTCCCTCACTCTCATTTTTATAAGCAGTTTTGCCAGATTACATTTAAATATGACCTTTTTAATCAGGTTACTCAGAATAATACAAGAAAATTACTATGAGATGGATGCTGTTATCGCATCATCTATTTTTATCTCCATTGATTCTTCTGTATCTTTCATGAATCACCCTATTGAAAATGTGACAGGTTTATGTCAGTCACAACAGGACCGTAACAATATTAGCCCTGCCATGAATCCAGCATGACATCAAAATTGTATCATACTTGACCTTATTTGATATATCCGTGTACTGAATCAGAAGCTCCATGCTAAGCTGCACAAAGCAAGGAAAGATTCTTTTCTAACAAGACATTCTTCTATATAAATATAGACATTTGTGCTTTTAGTGTTTGCTGTGCTAGCTCCAACCATGTGATCGTATGTAAATAATAATGCTATTTCTAGAAACTGCGGCTAGAAGACATTCCAGCTCTCTTATTCAAGCCTGTTTACAGCTCCATCAGTATATGGACTAACTTACACCTGATAGCATTTGTTCTTACTCCAAACTAATGCATTTTGGCACTCTTATCTTGGTAAGAGCAAGCAGGGCAGAGCAGGAGACCTTTGCAGAAGCGGGAGACCTCGACAAAATCAGCAGCTGGAGAAAAAGGAAATAGGAGGAGGCCTTTTACCATTGATTTCTTCAAACTAGTGGAATCCAGAGCCTTCATTTGCAGTTTGTATGAGCTACAGTAAATTGCCCAACTGTTCTCTTCTGTCAGAATAATACACTTGCCAGAAGCTCATCACTATAAACTGCCACAGCTCCATTGACTCTGGGAGAGGCAGAGTTAAAGTAGCCTTTGGGTCATTTTTATTATTTTTTTTTTCCTGAGAAAAAGTGTTCTGTCACTTAAAACAAAGGACAGAGACTCAAAAGAGATGATTTTGTTCCTATTTTCTCACAGATTTTCTGTAAGAACTCACACATAAGAGCAAGGGCTTGGTTTTCAAAGAAGTTTTGCAGTTTAATCTGCTAAAGATAGGCAGTTTAGAGCTCACGTCAATCTGGAGAAGCTGTATGTGCAGTCATTGGGTTTTACCTGTTGCCAAGGAAGTTTATAACAAGTTGACTACCACGGAAAAAGGACAGAGTTCTGAATCTTTGAAAAAGTCTGTGTTCACTTCCTTCAGCCCTCCTGGAAGTAGGAAGTGATTTTAAATATGATGTATACTGAGGGAGACTGTCAGCACTACTTTACTTCGTAGGAATTAGCCTTTTAATTATAAGTCTTGCTTTCAAGGAGTTAAATCAGAAGCACGGCTGACCATCACCTCTTTGAATCCTGCTTCTCTCTTTTTTAAATTGAGTAATGAAGGAACAGAGCTGCGTGTATCAAAATACTAAAATGTGCAAATAAATACGTTGAACATTCCTTTTAAAATGCTTCGTTGATTCTTGTTAATTCTCCAGCACGGATTAACTCAGCAGTGATAACAAGATATAAAACCTGGCAATTTGTCATGAGCAGTAACTACATTTCATACAGATTTTTCCCATGCGTTTGGAATTCTGGGTCAAATCATTAATGAAGAGAGTTTACCAATATAAATTTAGATTCATATTACTTCAAAATAAAGTGAATCATTGCATCATTCTAAGAATTGTGATTAAATATATTCTTGGTATTGCAAAGAGCTGAGTTGGAGATACAAAAAGCCAAGAATTCTAGCATTAACTAAAGCTCCACAGCAAAGTTTGCTCTGCATCTTCTAAACTGTCTTAGTTATTTAAATTATTTAACAAAGACGTTTCTTACTGTACAAATGCATAGTCATGTGGTATCACTGAAGAGCTCAGTCTCCCACCTAAGAAACTCCACCTTTTGCAAGAGCAGTTAAAAGCCATTGAAGAGAAGTAGCTTCACACTACTCTTACTAAAAGTTACTGAAAATGAGCAATTCAATAAAAATGCCATAGAAATAATACTTCTCAATTTTCCCACAGCCTTGTTGTGACGAGTCGACCTTGGCTGGCTGCCAGACGCCCTCCCAGACGCTCTCACTCCCTCTCCTCAACAGGACAGAGGGAGAAAACTAAGATTAAAAAGCTCATGTGTCAAGGTAAAGATGGGGAGAACACTTAACAATTACTGTTGTGAGCGAAACAGCCTCAACTTGGGGAAAACTAATTTAATTTATTGTCAGTGGAAATAGATTTGGATAGTGAGAAATAAAGACAAATTAAAACACCACCTTTCCCCATTACCCCAGACTCAACTTCACATCCTCATTTGCCATTCCTCTATTTCCTCGCCCCCCCTGGGTAGTACAGGAGTGATGGGAAATGGGGGTTTGCAGCCAGCCCATAACAGCACCTCTCTGCTGCTGCTTCCTCCTCACACTTTTGCCTTGTTCTTGCACGGGCCCGCTCCGTGGGCTGCAGTCTTCCAGGATAAACCTGCTGCTGCGTGGGCTCTCTGTGGGCCACAGTTCCTTCAGGACATCTCCACCTGCTCCAGCCTGGGGTCCTCTATAGCTGCAGTGTGGATACCTGCTCCACCATGGTCACTCCATGGACTGCAGAAGATCCCTGCTCAGGCACCCAGAGCATCTCCTCCCCTCACCTGGGTGCTCACAGGGCTATATTTTGCCCTCACCCCTCACTGCTGGGCAGTGTTTTGTGTTTGTTTCTGGAAGCAGCTTCAATAGGTTATAAGCATTATTTCTAAAGTTTTTGTCTTCTTGCACATGATACTTGTCAAACAATATGCAACCCAGAAAACAGGTCAAGACTGACTCTAAAGAAGTTTCTCACAGGACAGAGGGAAAGTGCTAAGGATAGGTACAGTTGCCCAGAAAGAGATTCGCCCACTTACTGACAATAAATGATAACAATTTAGCAGTCACAGAAACACTCGGGACAAAGATTCGTACAATGGCTTCCTGAAATTACCTTTGTGAAAAGGAAGAAAAGGTGGGATCTCATCACCCTTTCACTTACAATCTTGCAGAAATGAATTAATACACAAGTCATCTTCAAACAGTAGTTGTCACATTAATTATTCTGGACTTGTAAAGAACAATTCTTTTTTCCCTCATCAGCCTTTCTCATTATCTTGCTCTGCAAAGTATTTCAATGCATTGAGGAAAACTGGACTAACTTCTGCCTATGTAAAATAGGCTATGAAACACCCTGATTAACACAGAAGTAATCTGCTTACACACAGAAACATTAAAGCAAAGAACCAGGCAGCACAAAGCATGTAGCCATCTAATTAGCAGAAAATATTTCCTTTTTCTTCTGATTTTGTGCTAACCCCAGTGCTGCTTGAAAAGGTTGAGACGCATGCTGCATGCGCCGAGTGTCTCTGCTGATGGAAAATTTGACAAGGCGGACGTGGCCTCAACCCACTCACCCAGAAAAACACTGCCTGAAGCATTCCCAGGCATGCCTGGCACCACTGCTTTCTCCTCAATGGAAAGGAGAGGCTGTTGCTCCTCCATGTGATGCTCTGGAGGGGAGCTGCCACAGGGGGAAAAAACAAGGTACCATCCCACCACGTCTGCCCCTCTGCTTCCCCTACAAAGGTGATGAGGACGACACAGAGAAGAAGCTGTGAGGAACCTGGATGCTGGTGTTCTTCCCACATCAGTTAATATCCTCTGGCCTCACAAAGTGTCTGCACCAAATAGTCTTGTTGCAATTTTGAGCAAGCAGCATTTGAGGTAGCCGTAGTATCTGGCTTTTGTGTTCATGTGTGCATATGTGGGGACAATTCGTAAGAGGAAACAGAACTAAATTCATATTTTTATATGGACGCCACAGAACCGTTTGCAACACTCAATCCCATTGGTACTATGTTGCTTTAAAGAAGGCACCCACTCAGCTTCCTCTCAGGGGCCTGTGTTAGGCACAGAAGGAAACACACAGATGAGATCTCTCCACATTGGGAAAGCTAGGAGAAGAGGGCTGGGAGCCAGGAATTCAGCCTGACAGAGGCACACATCTGCATGAAAGCAGCAGTGCATAAGTATTTCACTTGGATGCCACAAGCAATTGTTTTAAAACACATCCATGTAGCCTACATACATTGGGTATCCACAGGAGAAGGTCTACGCAGTTTTCCTTCACGACAGTTCTGATTTCAAGATGACAGCATGAGGATTACAGTTTCCCAGACCACTTGCTGTTCAGGGCACATCCCACACTCACTCCATCTGCAGATGCTTTTTAATGTCAGTACATGGATCAATGACAGGACACAGTCCCCAGGGAACAGCCTGGCACCATAACACAAAAAAAAAAAAAAAGAAACGCTTGGGCAGCAAAGTATGTACTAAGACACACTGATGTAGGACTGATTCTTCATTTCAAAGAGAAAAATCTGCATTCTTCAAGAAACAGTGTTCAAAAATTTCATTTTCATTCAGTTCAATGGTGTAGCTTTATAATTTACAGCACCAGATAAAGCTAGAAGATGTAATGTGAAATATCTGAAGCAGTTCTTCCACTGTATTAAAATGCACCTTGGGCAACTGAGCCTTAACTTCTCCTAACGTATGTTTCTAGCAGATAAGTAAATAATTTGGACGGGAAATGAAAATTTTCAAGATAGTTACAGTTGGAAAAGCATCAGCTCATATTAGACTTCAGCTGCGGTATGCCACTGATAAGTTTTTGGGGTGGTTTGGCATAGTTGAAAGGAAGCAGCTTTGGAAGAATAAAAAGCTTTTTGTGTACAAGTTGCTCAATCAGAGATAGCAGGAAAAAAGACATCATTTTTACATCGACATTCTGAAAGTGGCCTTGGTGGCAGGATCAAAGCATACACCAGAGCAGTGGCCAGGTAAGCTGAGCATGTCCATGCTCAGAGAGAGGAAGGAGAAACAGAGGGGCCAGGGCTGAGAAGCTTAAACATTCCTGCACAGAGAAGCAACATAATGCACTTGAGCTGCATCAACATGCAGCTTCCTTATAACCATGGGCTTCATTGGTTTTGTGGACAAAGCCTCTAGTCATGTGCACGTTGAACTTCGCATTCGACGGCACCCGCTCAGCTCTGCGGGGCTTTGTGTGCAGCAGTGAGCTATCGGTGAGCGCTGAAGTCATTGTGGCACCATCACGATGGCAGATCACAGACCAGCAAGTCACCTCCAGTGAATTTCAGCACAGTCACAAGATGACAGGTCTCTTTTCAAAGGCCCCCAAAGCCCATGCTGGCTTATACACACTGAATACTAAGCTGTTCTCTGCAGCGAGAGAGCTCTCTCCACAGATCCCTGCCACTGGGCTTAGGGAATGCGTGTTATGGACAAGAGAGCTGTGAGTCCTCAGCGGGACCTTCACCTAACTGTTTCAAATGGAGAAGAAGAAAACCTTGTACTTCTCCTTTCTGCACTACTTGGCCATTAGCAGACAAAGAAATGGAAACTCACTCAAGAAAGAACAAATACCCATCTTTAATGGGTTTATTTAAGCAGACGGAGCTCCAGTGAAGGAAACAGCATATCGCTGTGAAGACTGCAGTATTTCACTGGGCAACAGGTCAGGCGAAAACCAGCCCATGTTGGCTTGTCCTAGCTCCTTCAGACCAGCTGATTGCCTTGCCACAGCTGTCAGCACTGCTGCAGGCCACCACCCTGTCACTGTACCCTGAGTTTCCACAATCCTTCACCAGACAGTGGACCTGAAAGTTGGACCATTTAGCTCAATCCTACAAAGCTGGCAGGTCTCATGCTGGCAAGTGACAGGTGCTAAAAGTTTTTCACCCTAGCGAAGACAAAAGAGCCTTCTCACAAGGGAGCTTCACCTCACCTTTGTAAGAGTTGTCAGTAAGACCTTGCAGCCACTGTCAATAAGGACTCCAGCCACTGTCCACTACGCAGCCTTGTCTTTAGCTGCTTATAACTCTGTAAAATGTTAGCCATCTAAAATGACACTTCCCCTGTCATGCAGCTGTCTCGAGCTGAATACAGGAGGTTTTAGTTCTTCCTCAGAATAACAAATTCTTTTTTTTTCTCCCCCCCAGCTACAAACATTCTGATAATCTTTTTGCTGAAAATATTTTTACTAAGAATATCTTCATGCAGGGAATTAAAATTTGATGGCCTGGTGCTGTGAAGGGTGTCAGCAACAGCTTTTTATCAATGGCCAGACAAGCACCTGCCAAACCCATTTGTACAATGCACATGTTGCCCAGAGCTGCAGAAACAAGCCTCTCCCTTGCCTGGTTGGGTGCCCGCAGCAGGACGAGCCAGGAGCCTGTGCTGTCCCTTTGCCAGCTTCCCATCACCAAACACCTCTGAAAAACACCAGCAGAAGGGCATCTCCTCTCTTCTTTGTCTAGGGCCAGGTCCATAGGGAGAACAGCCACATCTACTGGTGATGGGTGGCAACAGGTCTCCATCCTGCCTTGCACTAGCAAACCCTGCCGTGCCCATAGGGCATGAGGGGAACTTTCCCAGTGTTTCTGAATATTTTTTACACAGTGGTAGAGAATTATACAAAAACTTCTTATATAAACATATCAGATTAAAAAGTGAAACCCCAGAAGATGGGAAATATCAAACTGAATGTTGACCGAGCAACTTCAAAATCCCATCTTTTATTACCTAACTACATATGTCGTTCTTCAGGATTTCTGCCTCATTTACTGCACTCTTTTACTTTGCATTTAATACTTTTAGGCATGTATGAATAAATTGGGGATATAGCATTCTATTAACAAAGCCATTTTGTTTAGCATGAGCATGGTTTATCATACAAAACACATTTGAACAGTCATAAGGGAAAAGCAGTGACTCCATGTCTTTCTTGCACCCCCTACAAGATATTTAGTCATTCATCTCCCATTCTAACAGACTATCAGAGATAATCTGTTTTATTTTTAACTAACTTCTTATAATCGTTCTGAATCCTAAGTTAAATAAAAGCATTCAAAAACTGAACATGAAAATATTTCAACCAGAAATTGTAATTTTATTTGTTTCCAAGTTGTAGGGAAGAATTCTTAAGTTCTCAATAGTTTATTACTATATTATCTTATGTGGACAGCTAACGTGATATGCGCATGAGATTGCTGAAGTTATTCAGCACATATTTTGACTCATTGGCCAATCTGACAGTGACTGACAGTCTCTGGAAAAGTATAGTACAGCTAAAAAACCTGACCTAACTTTTAAACAGCTTTCTCTGTGATACTGACATAATCAAACAGAGTTTTACATATGTTATGTTGTTACTGCAGCAACCTGGCCTCCTCTCCTCTGACTACTGATGGGGAGCCTCTAAGCTTGATATGGACTCAGATATCTTGAGATTAATCTCTTGGGACCATCCCAGAGAAATCAGAATTCATTTGCAGTTCCTCGAAAATGAAGTAACTATTTCACATAAACTACTTTTCATATGCCATCAGGCCTGAGCTTCCTATTCATAACCTTTATAGAAATGACTGAGTTGGCACAGGGCCCCCAAGACATTTTGAAGAAAGACATTTGCACAGTGAGAAGGAGGATTAAAATGGCTTTGGCTTCTCTTGTATTTTTTCTTGAATGTAAGCAGAGAAAAGGTTTTTTTTGTGAAAGCAAAAGTTGTATTTTTGGGGGGGGGGGGTTATTCCTCCAGATGTTTACATCTCAGTGCATCTAATTTTCAGTTCTCCATATCTTCATCAGGGATGAGACTGTGATGGCGAAAGCAAAGGATTGTAAGCACTGAGCTGTGTAGTTCCTGAAGCCAGAGTTAAATCCTAGCTAGCATGGCTGTAGAATTTTATAAGGACACCTGACTCTTTGATAAAGACTTCAACAGTTTTGACGGAACAGTCTACATCACTGCACATTGCTCAAATGCTCTGAAAGCCTCTCTCTGACTGCTTAGACCCTTTCTTGAGGGAGAAGGTGGAAACACGGTGCTGGAACAAACATGATGCAGGAGAACAAATCAGGCCAGTTCACACAGCTTGCTGTATTGATACAGGAGTTACAGCCTACTAAAACACTTGACCACCTTGCCAATGGACATAACATCCTTCTAGAAAGAGCATAAATAACAAAATATTTCTGTATTTGAAATATATTTAATTACAGATGGCATGTGTGTCATAATGGAGTAGTCCATGAGAGTGCCAAAGTGGTGAAAATTAACATTAAATTCTTCCACACCCTAAAGGCGTCCATCTCTTGCTAAGACTCACGATGTCTGATCTTCAGCAGAACATCTCTCCACTGAGCAGAATTGAAGCCAGAGACTGGAGAAGACATGGCAAACCATGTTGAAAAGATGCTCAAAAGAAAGCCGAACAGTGAAAAGGCACTTCCAAGGGCCGTGGATGTTGGTGCCTTCTCTCTAAGGTCAGATACAGCACCTAGTATTTGGCCACTACTCAAATCAGGAGAGGAAGGCACATTCTCTGCTTCTTCAGAGAATCCCACAGCATCAGGGAAAATCTTCAGTGCTGTGTGCTTTGCTCTAAGCACCCAGGGTCGAGCTCCAAGTGTGTGCAAACCATCCAGACCGTAAAACATCTACCTATAAATTGTTTAGTTAAACACACTTGGGTCTCCATAGCAGTAACACTTACAACTTCATACAACTAATTTCCAAAGGATTTATGCAAATCTTCACATCATACACAAACTAAAAGGAAATGTCAAGGTTGGGATGCAGTGGGCAGAGTCTGGGCTGATGGCACTCAGGAGACCTGGAGTCACTCCCAGCTGTGCCACAAGTTTGCCAGCAAAACACTTCAGTTATCTGGCCTTGGCTTCCTCAGCCATAAAATAAAACTAACTGTACATGCTTTGTGGAGTACTCTGAGCTCTACTGCTTTAGAAGATCATAGTGATGTTAATTATTCATTACAGTTCTTGCTTAATTATGACACAGTTCACAATACATGAGACAAAGCAGTTAGGAAACTAGTTCAATACAACCTTTCATCACATGGTAGACCCCAAAAGCAGCAATATCCATGGATTTCCCTTCTGATTATATAATCCAAGACCATAAGGCACATGTTCGTCTCAGTACTGTCTTGGACAATCATGCTAAACTCAATTGGTATAATCCAGCTTCCACTAAAAAAGCACAATTCATAGTAGTTGCTCATTGTTTAATTGTTCTAGTGCATTACAATACACAGTAGCAGTGTTACTATGGCTAGGCAAAGCCATAGCGAGGCAAGGCTCGTAAAAAGAAGTAATGTCCTTTGATTTACCTTTGATTTTGTTTAGAGACCTAGCTGCAAGCCCAGATGCTCTTGTTATTCACTGCAGGAAAGCGGAGTTAGAAACCTACTGGCTTCTGGGTGCGCTCTCATGGACCATGAAGGCCAAAGCTCTCAGGTAGAAGAAGACACTTAGCATTAAAGAAGTAAGCAACTAAAATAATATTTAGGGTATGCTAGGCTGACATACAGGCCGCCATTACCTGCAGAAACAGTAGTGGCAGATTAGGCAAGCCTAATTACTCACCTGGGGATCTGGCTTGCACGCTGAGGACATTAATGACACATCTCTCCCTGTGAGGGGAAGGGGAGGTGATCTTTAGTAGAAGTGAGTGACAGCAAGCCTGGCAGGACTCTGCTTAATCGCTCATACCACGAGAAGGGGAGAATAAACTCTTGTCTTCAAACATTTTTTCTTCCTTTCTTATCACTGCCTAATGTTGTTCTTCTAAAACAGCCTCCTTTTTTTCCAAATCCTTTGATCCACAGCACACACTAGTGTCTTTTCCTACCTATTCTGCCCAAAACATTGAGACAGTCTGTATTACTTAGAGTGTAGTGAACGGCTCTTACTATATTTCAGCATGCTTGATCTCTTAAAAAAAAGTATTGTGTTTCTGTCCGTTTTGGTTTGCTGGGGTTTTTTAATCTCTTTAGGAGAGCATGCAAAAATCACAGTGACTTTAAGGTCTCAGTGGTGTACCATTGCATTCAGGCAGGGCTCTGTTCCTTCTCTGTCTGAGAGCCAAAGCAAAGCTTCGGCATCTGTGACAACGCTTCTGGCAGAATCGTCACTTGGACATAACGGCTGTGGGAAGTTTCACTGCTCCTTCATACGCAGGTAGAACAATAAGTTTCTTATATTTGCTCACTCAAAACAAGTCCTGCTCCATATTTCTGGAGGTACTTCTGCACTCTGACTGTCACTTCCACCTACTCAGCATTGCACCAGGACCTCCGTGCCATTTAGCAATATGGAAGTATGGTTGGTCTTGAACTCCAGCCAGAATCAATGTGCCTGTAAACATAATTTTCCTTGAAATAGATCAAGTTTGCTTGTGCAGAACTGATAGCAGAATGTGGGGAAAATTTTACTAACAGAATTTATAACGTTTCTTTTTTAAAGTGTGGTGGTGTGGTCCAAAAGCCCAAAGGGCAAAACAACGAGAAGGTAAAATTGTAAAGAGCTTGACAGATCCAGGAATAGAAGCTCGAAACTGAGCCTTTGAGACCACTTCTAACTCTTTGTCCATACTTCTGGGTCATATAACTGATTCACATTTCCCAGTATTTGTGTCACCTTAATTTAGTGTCTCTGTACTGGTGAAGCTGTAAAGATAATATAAGGAACCTTCTGCGCTGTCAGAACAAAAAAAAATTTTAAAAAAGGATACTTTAGCAGACCTATCAGACACTCACTCCTTTAGTTGAAATTAAAAAGATGCCTGTTTAGAATAATAAAACAGTTTTAATTTTGAATTTTGATTTTTCTCAGCAAAAGCAAATTCATCATTTGAAAGCTAATCATTTTCTAGACAATATTGTAACTCTTTCAGCAGAAAGAGAGAGGGAAGGGTAATAACATTCCCACTGCAAAGTTTTCCCAAAATCATAAACTCATTACTGCAAACTATAATCCAGAGTCAACCGAAAACTAGGACATACTAGGGTCACAGATCCAAAGCTGCAAAGTAAAACTAATCAGTTCTTGGATAGGATTTTTTTTTTTTTCTGCAGTACAATCTATAGTCTAGTTGGTCAAATCAAGCCTTTCTGAGAAAAGAAGATTAGAGGCAGTTGTTTAAAATATGGGTTGGGGGGAGGCAGGATTTAAGCTTCATTACTGACCAGGATACAAAAAACAGACTGTAATGAAAAAACAGTATTGAGATTGCACTTGCGGTCTGGATGGAAAATGTTAAGTGAAGACAGGGCCACACGGAGGAGCTTATAGTTACAGCAAGAACTGACAATGAGACAAATATCCTACGAATAAGTGAAATTAGGTGTTATGGGAAAGTCGCAGGACTTTAAAAACAATTATCACACCTGAACACTGCAAATCAGCTATCAAGCAAGAAATGAAATTCAAAAAAATGTCATTTAATTTTATTTATAAGGATTGTTTCTCCTGCAATGATCACTGTACTGTGCATGAATTTTTAATGTAAAAAAGTATTGGGTTAAGTATTAACCATTTTGCATAAACAAAGTATTTGATGAAAAATTCTTATCCTTTGGCAAAATTTCATCAATTTCAGTGCTTTTGTCCAGCCTGTATAAGACCAAAATCATAACTGTCTGAACTGATGCATATGTGTAACATAAATGCATTTGAATCATTGGTGAACCGTAGCTGGATGTTTTTATTTATATGCCCACCTGGAGTTCACTGCAGTCCTATAGACCTGTTTTGCACAGGGGCACATTAGGACACACCTTGCAGAAGTTAAGAGAAAATAATAAAATACTGCAACACAGATATGCCCTGTCTTGCCTTCCATTTGATTTCCCTATAACCCACTTAACTTAACGGTTGGACTTGACGATCTTAAGGGTCTTTTCCTACCTAACAAATTCTATGATTTTATGATTCTACTACTTTTCACCAAGATAGCTACATGAAACCTGCCATAGTTAACCCCATATCTTCCAAAATGTGAAATACAGTACTGACATATCTTCATGATGTACTTTTTAAAGGTTTTTATGTCCCTCAGTGCTGTCTAAACTGTTCTAGCTCTGGTCCAAGCTCAGGAAATCCAACCTTGCTTCCTTAGTTTTCATTTTCTGGTCTCAGGACCTTTTCTTTGTTGTTCTCCATCAATCTTTACTGACAAGTGGTCCAAGACAAAAGCTCAGTGCTTTTGTTAATACAGCCCTGAGCAGCTGGCTGCCTGCTGCATAATCACCAACCCACAGTATTATATGCTATTTGAAGACTTACCATGCACCTTTACAGCTCATCTATGTCATGCTAAAGCAGATATTTAAGACAGTAGTATATTTTGAAAACAGAGAGGCAAACCAACAGTTTTCTGGGAAATGAAGGTCTCCTTTACAGTTTCTTCAAATCCTGAGCCATGCTTTACATCACCCCAGCGACAAGGATGTTCTGACCAGGGCACAGCCACCCGGCCAACACCCTTACTGAGGCATCAAGAGCTGACAGTGTAGCTGGTGACCTTCACGCACTCCATGATCACCATTGCTCAACCTCAGAAGCAAACTCCAGAAATGATCTGTAGAGGGCACTTGCATAAAACAAGAGCTAAAGGTAGGTAGGACATGATTTTGTCAGATCCCACCTGTCATTAGGAGGGGTGTTAAGTAGGTAGGTCAGTCAGAGGAACAACAGAAGTTTCACCATTCTCAATATATTAAGTATGTCCAGGCAGCTCTTCAGGTAATTTAAGCTGGCATAGCTCCCTTGAGTTCAATAAAAGGATGCCCATTTACCTCAGCTGAGCACCGGCTTCACAATTTCTTAAAATCCCCCAACGGAGCAACCCAGTACGGTAAACACCTTCCACGGTATGAAAGCCTGGAAATACAACAGTATGGAACCCAAAGTAATTCACACCTCTGCATCACCAGGCCTAGATGGTGGAACACAAAGAAATCAGCAATGAGATTTTAATAATTTAGAGTGAAACCACGCAAATTATTTTCCCCAAGCAACCTGTGTGCAGTGAGGCCACTCTACTCCACTGTTCTTTCATTGCACAAGTACAGGCTTGCTAGAGTGCCCTGCTAAGGTGCTGATAATACATTTTTCATCTGCCTTTTATAGGGTATTTTTAGCTTGATGAACCATTTAATGTATGCAAGCCAAACGTTGCGCTGTCTCACATTTGTACAGTACTGTCAAATCCGGTGAGGAGAGAGAAGCATGAAAATCAATGTTTGGATGTTTTGGTGGCAAACCTTTAGAAATATTCATGGTAAAACAGTTTTCCGTTAAGTGTAGAATGAGGAAATTTAGGCAAACTGTATTACGGTGAAGTGATAAACCACTGAGCATTCAGGATCTGGTGAAGAAAATTTAGTATCATCTAGTGACAGCAAATGCAGTCCCTCTTCCTACAATACTATGCAATACAATAACTTGTAGACACCTACTAAGAAATACTTATGAAAATTAACATTTTTAATAATGTTCAAGTATGATACTTTCTAAATACAGTTTTTGCCAAGTCACACTGATGAAGCTCAAATGTGTATTGATATAATTCTCTTCACAAACAAAATTCCCCAAAGAATTGACAAAAAAAGTAGCAAATTTGCAGTGAAATTAACCAGATTTTTGTCTTTATCATTCCCACACTGTGGGAATGGTAATATCACACCGGTAAAAAACTCACAGCTCTAACTCTGCTCGAGGAAATGTAGACATATATTTTAAAATCTACATTAAAAAATTCAACTTACTAGAAAATAATATTTTGCAGGTTAGGTTGACTTATGTCTGCCTGGTTTTAAATCTGTATTTCTCAACTGGAGAGGAATATTATGGGGCTAATCCTGCATCCTTGAAAACATGATTCACTAAACCATTGCAAATTTTGCTTAAGTAAGGAATAAATCAGCGCAGAGTAGGAACTCGTACTTAAAGATCCCATTTAACTCCAGAAATACAGAAATTACTGAAAATTACTTCTGGTAGGAACTGAATGGTATCTATTTCATCACCTAAAGGGATTTCTATGAAACCTAAAAATTACTCGTTTACTCACTTTCAGGAGTTGTTAAATTCAGAGATTAATTCCAAGATTCATTCACATAAAACTTTCTACAGGTATTTGTTGAAAACTGACACATTCTCTTTTTAATTAAATCCAGTGATATGTTAATAATGTGCATAGTTTCTCAACTATTGCTTAGGTCTAATCCACAATGTAGCTTCAATGACTACCATTTATAAATTTTCATGGAATATTGCTGAAGTATATTCTTATAACCTAGTCAGAAGTTGTAATGGCCTTAAGGACATACAGTAAGAAATGAGAAAGCTCTGCATCCAGTATTAACAAATACATTTTGTTTTTGCAGAGATTTCAGTGCTTTGGAAGTCATTTCTAAAACTTATAATCTATTCATCTTAATTTGCATCTTTGATTCTGTAATTTTAGTTCATTTATTTTATACAAGTGGTACAAGTAGGATAGATAAGAAGGTTAGGTTGACTGAGTGTAAAAATTAGAAATACCTTGCTATTAAATCAAAAATATTAGGGTCATGAACTTTAAATATACCTTTATATAATACAGTCTAGTGGGTTATGTGTAGATAAAGACGGTATTTCCTTGGACAACTCTATTAGTTCATGTATCAAGGGAAAAGCTTTTTAACAGGAACATATAAGAAATACTGAGTAAGACACTAAAATTTAAGTACTACCCAAAATAGGAAACTATATCTTACCTCAAAATCCATTGGTTTTATTCTTATTAGTTAGTTTTACTCGTCATATTGCCATATCTCATTTTCTTGTTTAGACAGCTAGAAAAGTAGTCATGAGCTAGATGTGGAGAAATAACTAGAATTTCTATTGCTTGCATGTCCTTTCTCAACTAATTAAACACCAACAAGAGAATCCATTCATTTGTACTATAAGCCAGAAAAATACAAGAAAAAAACCCAAGAGCTCGCTAACAGCATAAAATGCAATTAAACTACCAGTGTATTAATTCAGGTGCAAACTGTTACACCATTGTATAGCAGTGCTTTCTTCTCCTTAAACACTTCCACTAAAATGTGAAGAAGAAAATCTAATGGCTTAATAGCATTTTCTTCACTGTCAGAAATGCTTTGGGATGATTTTATTGTTATCACAAAGAGCGTTGGAGGAGTTATTGCCACTACTCCTGTTTGTCACCTTTAAGAGTGACAGATTCCATGGAGAAACTTGCTGCTTTTAATGACATGAAGGATTAATATTTTATAACATCATTACTCTATAGGCAGGATAGCTATAGTGATAAGAATACATTTAATATTTTATGCATTCACAACCATGTAGCACACAAGGAGCATTTATTCTCCGGCAGCATCTCTTCAAATTTCTATTTGGTTGCTGTGGTCGACAAGTTTGTCATCCTTACTGTTTATATTGTGGTGGAAGTAGCAGAGCCAAAGCAGTATTAGGGAATCACCACCGTGTGCATTGCCAGAGTGAATCCGAACTAGAGAGACACACAGATCTTTCAGCAGAGAGTCTACAAACCACACAGAGAAATTTTGAGGAGAATCAACGTGGGCAATTGCGTGGGAGCCTCACCAGACCAAAGAGAAGCAGGGAAGCAAGTTATGCAACTGGAAGGTCAACAGAGGGAGAAGTGCGCACCCTGAATCTCTGCCTGGGTCCCTGCAATCCTGATGCCAGCTGTGAAACTGATGTTTCATTCTGCACAGAACTAAGTATTTAGGCTACATTGAGGCAAATACACTTCACTTTTAAACTCTGGCATATTCCTTTTCCTTCAGAGGCAACTCCCATTAAAGCTAAGCAAGTTAAGGCTGCGTAGCAGCAGTGGTGATGCCTATGTATTTCCAAAGCATCCTGCTGTAGCATGTGGCTGAGTTATTTGAACACGGTTTTTGTTCTTCCAGAAGTTTCATTGGCCCTGAATTCACCTGTCTGTGAGAGCACACAGCTTTAGGTTTCATGTGCTCTGTGCCTGTACACAGACATTCCCCTGGGCTTCAAGCAGGGCATGGCTACACTGTAGTGGTGAGCAGAGAAACAGCAAACTTCACCTGCATTGTGTGAGAAAAAAGTAAGCACACCCTGAATATGGACAGTTATGAACTTACTATAGATTTTTCAGCTGCAAGGTGCTGAGAGGCTTCAGTTTTTTTCTTTTACTGCCTTTGATCAGCACTTTGAGGGACTGCGCCCTTTAATTTATTTAAATGTTTCAGCCATCGGGTCCCTTTCTCCCTAAGCATCAGCAGAGCCCTCTGCTTGATGTTTAAAGGAGCCCTCATGAAGAAAGCTGAGTGAGGTTAATGCTTGCCAGGTCAAAAGGCATCAGTCTTTTACTTCGCACAGGAACATGCCTTTAGGAATGCATCTCCCCAGGGTGGCATAAACAATAAACTGTGGGTTTTTTTTTTTTTTTCCCCTTTTCTTTTTTTTTGCTTCATGTTCAGTGTTTGTCAAGCAAAGGAGGGACAGGCAGCGAAACGGAAGTGTGACAGATTCTGCCTACGTCTTTTTCACAGTTTTTCCTAACCCCTAACTCTTTCGATACTTTGTATTCACTGTCTCACTTGACTGACACAAGAAACCCACTGTAGGGAAAGAGGCTTCCTGTGAACCGAGCCCCGTTTCCATGGTGCGGAGTTTTCTACTTAAAAATAAACTCCTGTTTTCTGGGGCTACACGTATGTACAGCACCCGCGGAGCTCCCCCCGACCCAGGGTTAGGGGCCGAGGGCAAAGCAGGGCAAACACGTCTCCACCCTAAAAGGTTCCCCTTCCTATGCCACAGCTACTTGCTCTCGGGTCCGGACCAGGAAACCGCAGCACTTTCCCGCATGTATTTTAAGGTCACTGAACTGCTCCCGTGCTCTCCCGGCGCGACGGAGAGAGCGGCGTTCCACCGGCTTCGGGTGCACCTTACACCCGCTGCCGCGGAGCGCTTCAGCGCCCGGTCACACCCGCCCCGCCCGCCGCCAGCCCCGACCGGCTCCCAAAATGCTCGCCCCGGCCCCGGCCCCATCCCCGGCCCCGCTCCGCCGGGATCCCCGCGCCCAACTTTCCAGCTTCCCACGCACCGGGGCAAACTTTTGGGAAGCGGCACCCGCGGAGCAGACGGGGAGAGGCTGCGCCCCGCTCCCCGGGGCAAAACTCCCCGCCGAGGAAAGCCGCGGGCTGGGGACAGCCCAGCCGGCGTCGCTCGCAGCCCCAAGCCCGGCGCGGCGGCTCCCCGCGGGAGGTAGGCGGGTCCCGCTTCCCCAGCACAAGCAAAGCACCCGCGCAGCGCCTGGGGCAGACGGGAGAAGGCGAAGAGCCCCGAGGCGAGGAGCCCCCTGCCCCGCTGCCGGCGGCGGGAGCCGGCGGTGCCCGCGAAGCGGGGGGGCGCAGGGCCCGCGGGCGACACTCACCGATCCGCAGCACTTGCTGGTCGCTCCGGGGCAGGCCGGCCGAGGCGCAGAGCAGCACGAAGAGAAGCCCCCCGCCGCCGCCGCCGCTGCCACCGCTGCCGCCGCCGCCAGGGACCGGGCGCGGGGACCACCGCGGGCCGAGGGTGCTCGCCATCCTCCGCGCCCGCCTCAGTTCATGCCGGGCTCCGCGGGTGCGGGGCGCGGGCGGCTATCCTCGCCGGGGCCGGCTGCGCGCCGCCGCTCCGCGCCGCCCGCCCATGGCGCGGAGGGTCCGCGCCCGCCGCTTCCGCGCTGCGCTGCGCCGCCGCCGCCGCCACCCACGGCTCCCGCCGCCCCGCTGCCCTCGCCCCCCGCCGCCGCTGCTGCCGCCGCCGGGAGGGGGCGGGAGGGGGCGGCTCCTCCCGCGGGGCGGCCCCGGGCGGAGCGAGGCGGCTCCAGGGACTGAGCGGGACGGGCGGCGTGGGGGGGCACCGCGGGACACGGGGAGGCAAGCACGCACGCACAAGAAGCTGTCCTGCTACTCTCCGGCACTGCCCGACCCGCGTTGGGCAAGAACAGGGGCACAGACGGACACGAGGGCAGGAACAGGCACGGGGGGAAGGACAGACACGGGCAGACACTGTCCCCCGTCCCGCCAGCCCACTCGCTCTGTGTCGTACTACATACTGTGCCGGCCCCTCCTTGACCTGGGGAACGCTCCCCCCATCACACTCCGTGCCCATCAGTCCCACAACTCCTGCTATTTTACCTCTTAGTTGGGTGGGGGGTTGAAATACAGACAAGAGGTGAAGCCCCTGTGCGCGTGCAGCTCCCTTCTGGGGGGCAGGCATGGGATACGGCAATGGCTCCCGAAATCTGGAGTTTGAGGGGCACCCAAACTGGAGGGGAAGGCAGCACTTTCGGTGGTGTGTTTTCTACCTCTGCAACCAAGTGAGAGAGAGGAGATAACGTCCTCACAGTGTATCTCCCCAGACGTGGCAGAAGCCTCAGCAAAAGGAATGCAGGGCTGCTCACCTGGGACCAAGAGTTCACAAAATTCAAATTGTGAAAATTCAAGGCCAGTTTTGAACTGTTGGCCACAGGGACTATAACACTCCCTGTCCTTGACTTGGCCAGCAGGTCACTTTTTCCCCGTGACTTGATGTTCTTAAATTATTTTTTAAATCTCAGTTTTAAAGGCTCAGTGAAACTCAAAATTCTTCACCATAAAGTAAACGTATGGGTCCTGAGCTGATCTGAAAAAAGAAAAAAACCTAATAGGAGAAAGACTCCCACCTAGCAACAGAATTAAAATTGCATAGCTGAGACCCAAAATTGAAATAACTTAAAATTGTTTGCTTTGTATTCCTCTCCGGTCTGTCTAACTGTTGTTCCAGAAATTAACTCAATGGAGCAGTCACAGCACATGCTGAAGTGCAGTGGAAATGTAAGCATATACATTATATCTCCTAGTCAGCCTCAAATGTTTCCTGAAAAGCCTACCTCTACTGTTTCCAGAGCAATTTAGACTATTCAGGAGTTCTCACTGCCAAGATTCCCAGCTAGGATACTAGTTAGTGCCTCACTTTACATTTCTTGTGGCACATTTTATCTGCATCTTGAGGAACTTTTGCCCATGATGTTTATTTTTCGTTGTTTTATCTAAAAGACACTCTTTCCTTAGGAGCAGAGCTAAATCCACAAGCAGGCATAAGCTCCCTGCCAGCCCCCAGAGTGATGCAGCTGCATTTCCAGTTTGCTTGCATTCCTCCTCTCCTGTTCCCTGCCACCCTGTCAGTGCATAGCTTGACCCATCCCTCTGGGGTCACCACAGCTTTGTGTGTTGGCTGCAGATGTCAACATCACCACTCTGGCCCCATGCTGGAGCTCTGTGTGACCAGCCATCCCCATCCCTTACTTCTGCAAGACATGTCCTAACAGAGGGAGAGAGACAGGCTCAGCCTGCACCCGCACTTGTCTCGCTCATGTCACACTGGCTAAAGGTGACAATTACAGTAAATCACTCACGTGGTTAATAACTACAGCGTATGCTCTCATGTAGGAGGCAGAAAAGGCATCAGGCAGGCCACCCTGTACTGGACTGAATAGCTCGATAACTTTGGCACAGTTTTATAACCTGTAATTGCCTTTCAAATTGCTCAATGTGAGAGAAGGCATACACCTTCTAATCCAGGAAAAACTCTGCCACAGAGCAATGGCTAATAACAGCTACCCTTCAGGTACACATTCACCCGTGGTACAAAACCGTGCAGTAGAAGTAGCTCTGACTGGACTGGCAAGTTTCATTTCCACAGTCACGCTGGCATGGCAAATAACAGTGATACAACAGCAAGTACCAGTTTACAAAGCAAAGCCATATTAGTTCCACTTGATTGAGAAATGGTACTATTTTGAAAGGAAAAAAAAGAAAAAAATTAATCAGAGAAAGACACCTAGTGATATTTTCAGAATCACTTGTCCTCAACATCAGTGGATTCCTGCAAAAGTTGAAGACACCTCACTGTTCATTTCAGTGAGATAATGACTTGATGAGTACTATACGCTTCTGAAAATACCACTGGTTTTAGTCTTCTTCTTCTGTGAAGCACTTGGGAACATAGACTGAAGAAAATGGTAATGACTGCAGTGGGGTGACAAAGATCTGTGGACACTTAGAACCATAGAATCATAGACTCATAGAATGGTTTGGGGTAGAGGAGACATTTAAAGGTCATCTAGTCCAATCCCCCTGCAGTGAGCAGAGACATCTTTACCTAGATCAGGTTGCTCAGAACCCCATTCAACCTGATATTGAATGTTTCTGGGGACGGGATTTCTATCACCTCTCTGCACAGTCTGTGCTAAAGTTTCCACTCTCAGCATCAAAAATTGTCTTCCTTGCTACCAATAGTAGAAACCCAAATGGCTCAAACTCTGCCAAAACCTTGTGGAAAGAGCAGCTCATAAGCAACTTGAAAGAGGTACTAGCTTCTGCTTCAGGGTGTAGACAAAGGTTACCTACATTATATTCCACAGTTTCATACATAAAGATTGATGACCTTTAAAAAACAACAAATGGGTATGGAAAAATTCGAATTGGCTCTAAAGCTGCAGAGACCAGCCAAACTTCAAAATGAGAAATAGTCCATCTGCCATTGTGGAAGACCTTTCCCTGCCCCCCCCCCCCCCCCCCCCCCCCCCCCCCGCAGTTTTCTTGGTTGTATTTGTGTATGTGACCCCTGTGTCCTGTACTGGTCAGTACAGTGTTTTCACAAATCTTCACATGAGAACTGTGGGAGAAGAGGGTTTCTGAACTGCTCACTTTGAAATTTAAAACACTTCCTCCTTTCAAAACAGTTCTGAAAAAAATATTTTAGAATTAGAAAGGGACCATTCTGAAGCACAAAAAGACAGAAAAGGTTTTAAACTGATTGATTTCCCTGAAGTACCTTCCAGGTTTCTAATTTTACAGTAAACTCTAACCTGTATGGCTCTTGTTGCTTGCAACATACTAAATGGCCCAGTAAGCTCCATCCCAGAAAATCACAGCATACTTTATAGGGAGTGTTGTTTTATTTCTTACCAATATTTTAAAATGAAAGTCCAAATAAAGTTCATCTTGCTTGTCTCCAGTTACAAGTATTCTCAAATCTTTAACCTTCTTTTGGACTTTGTTCAGAAAGACTAAGGAAAAAGCCTAAGTCTCTTGCCAATCTTTTTTCTCTCAGTTAACTAAGTTTGAATGCCTTAACATGTGAACCCAGTTCAGCTCATACTGGCTGTCATGTTTGCTTACTCCCTCATTGCATCACCAATATTTAGATAAATTTATTAGTAAGATGGGTTGAAATACCTTGAGAATGAAAGGTAGTGTGTGTAATCAAAGTCTGGTCTTATCACATAGCACATTAATATCATAAATGGTAACACAGAGTCCGTGACACAGGAATTGGAGGTCTTTATTCTTCTTTCATAACATCAAATTCCAGTTAGATATGGTATGTCATTATCATGCAATTTGCAGTTAAAGTAATACTATTAGGCTAATAGCGGAAACCTTGTCAGGTATCAGGACCTCATGGCTGAGTCTGGAGATGTAAACCACTTCCCTCACATTTTACATCCATTTTAGAATTCCATTTCTGAGTTTGGATGTGGTCAAAATGTTAGAAGGACAAGTGTATGCAAACGTGAAGGAAAATCTGAAAGTTTCCAGAAAATCTGAAAATTTTGTCAATTTCTTAGTCAAGTTTGGAGAAATTTTATCTGTGTTGTGTAGTCCTCTGGACTTTAGTCAGACCTTGTCAAGTCTAAGCTACTTTCTTGCTGAGTTGAGATCACAGACTGCAGTTAGCATTCATTTGGGAAGGCTGCACTTTCGTGCATTTGTCTCCCAATAGCCTTCCACAGTAGAAGATTCAGCAATAGTTTGTAGTAAAAGCTCCAAATGGAAACATGATGGATCAGATTTCCCCAAGTCTTCCATAACCTTCATGCAACACATGATAACAAAGAAATTGATAGCATCATCTAAAAATCATCATTCTGCTCTTCCAGCAAATAGCCGGGATCTAAAAAGAATCTTTCACTCCTAATGTACCGTAGAAAACAGCTGAAACTGAAGAGTAAGAAAAGAGACAAAAACATCCCTTTTCCTTTTCTCTTTGCACATGTTTAAATATTTTCCTTCATGATCATTTGCAAAATAAATATTACACCAAAGGAGATAGGAACTGAAAGCCTAAATGTTGAGTTCTTCATCTTCGGAGCCCTGGCACCCGTTGTGGTTCCTTTTGCTGCAGACTTGTGTTCAGCTGCTCCACCAGCATTCAGCCTTCCCCTGTGCATCCGTCCTTCTCACAGCTTCTCCTGTGCCCAACCTTAGTGCTGCTTCTCCACACGGACCTTGTCTCACCCAGCGCTGGCTGTCATCGTAGTGAACCTGTCTCATGTGCCCAAAAAATTCTGCCACTGCCAGAAGCGGGTACTGTTCTGATGAACTTTTTTTAAGGTGTTGCAGCAGGTCAGATCCCCCCTCTTTGATCACTGTCTCCCTCTCAGACCCACCAAATGGTCAGGTATCTCCTACCCTCCACTTCTGTCGTCTTGTCCATCAACATCTTTGATGCTTCCTTCTGTTACTCTCTCACTTCTCGGCTATTAACTCTCCTATTTTACCCCCTGCAAAATTAAACTCTAGGTGTCTGCATGTCCTGGCTCTGGTCCTCACACCACATCACTGTGCCTGAGAAGCAAATCACATGACAGGAGGGAGAGGAGAGGAGAAGAGAGGAGAGGAGAGGAGAGGAGAGGACAGGACAGGACAGGACAGGACAGGACAGGAAGGAAATTTGTCCTTCACTTCACTGATTGGGAACACACAAGGAGCAAGCCCCAAGCATCCCTGCAGCCAGCAGGATTATGAATCACCTTTATGCCTCTGAGGGTGCTGTTGCTTGTGAAGAACAGCTGTCCTGGGAGAGCCACTATGGTGATCTGTGGCAAATGACACAATGAGACAAGTCTGACCTGTAGAGCAGGGCTGGTGGATGTGAATGTTGGAGCACTGTGCTGGGGAGAGGAGAGAGCTGTTGGAGTGGTATTATTCCAGATTACCCTGACATGCCTTTAATTTTGCTTCAATTGAAGTCAAACATTATTTTTAAAACATCTTACCAAAATACCATTGCATTTCATCTGAGGAGGTTAAATTAATTTTTTACTTAAAAATGTTAAGACAAATATTTTTACTGAAACATCTTAATACATAGGAAAGTAAATACAAATTATTTTCCCCAGGAAAACAGCACCATGATTACACATTTTAAAAAGCTCTTTTTTTGCTTCAAGTGTGCTCTTTATTTATGTTCCCAAACCCTTAAATACAGCTGTCCCATTTCCAAACTCTTTTCACTAAAAATACTACAGCAAATCTCTTAACAAACTCACATTGATCCACTCCATTGAACCAGTCTAACATTAATCTGCAAAACTGCTTTTCACTGAACAGTAGATACTTTTATCCACCATACTATTTAGCTAGAAGGCATAAATAACCTGCAACTCAAATGTAACCCACTGAAAACCTTTCTCAGTTCATTTTTAACTCCAGTGTATGATACACTGGAGAATTTCTGAAAAAGAAAACTTCTACTGTATATAGATAGAACATTCTGGCACACCTTCCACTGAAGAAGGGACTTTTATCAATTTCTGCTTAGTCACATTAATATAAATCTAGAAATTTCCACTTAAATGAGTGGAATCAATGTGAGCTTCTAACATTTGACCAAGAGCAATGCTTCTGCCCTGAGAAGCTCTTGTCACATTTCCTTTTTATGGAAAAAACCCAAACATTTTCAGCAGATAATGCAGAGGGGAGAAGAATTAACATTATTTTTTATTAAACTGCAGTTTCCCCAGCGTATATTTCTCTTTTCTGCCATTGAGTTACTGTTAATTACGAGAAAACTGGTGGGGTAAATTATTGACTGTTCCAAATCTCTACCCAGTATCATTTAAATGTGTCCTAACTCATTTTTCTCTTTCCACACTTATTTCAAAGGAGTGACTTAAATGTCAAAAAGACATTATTTCACTTTATTATTGTAGTACCCCAGCATTGACGAAATCGAGTGGGACCTGAAAGAGAAAGGATATTATGAACTTTCTGTTTTCTGCCCTTTTCTTCTTCAATTGACAAGAGCAGAGGAGTTAGTTCCCTTGATTCCTCAGAAATGTATTTTTTCCTGCCCAGATACAGTCAGGAATGCAGAAAGAGATGGGAGAGCTTCTGCTTGCCCTCTCAAGGACTCCAGCGGAGTTCACCTCTGGTGACCAACTGGAGCAGCTCTGAGGCGGTTGGCACCTCCTGTTTCAGCAGATCCTAGGAGTTAGTGCAAACTCTGGAGGTCCCTCAGCTCAGTCCATCCCAGGCTGAAATGTCCCTGCTTCCAAGGCAGCTGGACCAGTAACAAGGAGTGCCAAGAGCACTTCTGGCATTTGTAGGCCATTTTTCACTCGTCCACAGGCATGAATAAGTGTTTTGGAAAGAGTTGTCCACTGTTTAAAGAAAACTATAAGTTTGGTCATAAAAAAAAATGTTTCATTTTAAACATGTATGATTTATATTTCGATAGCTCACATGTTCATTTATGGAGCACCAGACAGAGAGCTGTAGTTTTTGTTTCTAAAGCTCTGCATTCTAAGGATCAGAGAAACTGTTGTTTTGGCCTTACTTGGGATTTGGATGAGGTATTTTATATAGCCACAAATAACAAAGTATGACATGCTACCTGTGATAAAAAACAACATATGGGATTTTGGCTATGTGTATAGATAAACAGGTTTAAATATATATACCTATCAGCAGGTAACTTAAAAAGCTACTTAGGAGACTTTAATATTTGTATGTTGCATACTTGCATATGTATATATATAATATCATGTATGTACATATTATATATGTGTGTATTTTAAATCACTTGATTTACCAGGTCTTTTATCTTTGTATTTATTGTTTCATTTGTGGCAATGCACAGCACTTCCAGGTCATGTGTTGCAGGCACACATACAGGCAGTGCTGGAAATGAAGCAGTATGCGTCACTGTGCCATTCCAGCCCTGCTCAGAACTCCACAATTATTTATTAGCAGATTTTCATCTCCTCTCTCTTTGTGTGAAAGGAATTGTTTGAATGCAGGATTGCTTGTGCTTCTTCTCCTCTTCAATGACTAGTCACAGGGAGATCTTCTCCCTTCCATGAAAAACTTATATTAGAAAATGTAGGTGAGCTGTAAAGCAGGCACCACACTTCAGCCACACAAGCAGAACGTAGAAAAGCAGCTTGTGCCTTCCATTATTGTATTGATGTCCTTCATGTTTAATTTTTATTAAGAGCTAGTACGAATGTTGGAAGAGTAAATTAAGATACAAGTGTCAGGGAAAGGAAAGGAGTAGAAGGAAACCTATCAAGAATGAAGGATTGAGGGGAGAAATGGGACTCCTGGAAGGAAAGGTGAAGAAAGAAGACAGGCAGATGGGGCTGGAGGGGGGTACGAAGAAGGAGACAAAAATTATTTGGAGGTCATACATTGCTCATGTGGCTGTGACCCAAGGATCAAATAGTCTCTGAATTAGGTGTGGAGAGGCTGGCATGTGGCAGAGAGGAAAGGGAAAGATTTTATTCCTTGGGGGGTAAAGAGGGAGCTTTGATTAGCAATCTCATTTGTACTTCCCATGGTGCTGCTTGTGATGAAATGTGAGGACCCACTTGGGTCTCTGTGCTACAGCCCTTGATGACTTTATTGGTAATGATAAACAACCCATACCCATTGCTGGGTTTTCAGCAAGGCCACATGACAACAAGGAGACAAGTGCCTCCACAGAGACAGCAGTGCTGCAACATCACTCACTCTGGGGTGGACTTGAATAAACTTTTTTGGAGGGGGGGGCTCCTCCATGTTCAGACAAGGGTCATCAGTATGTACTTGTGTATGTGTACTCTTATACATGCAGTGAGTACAAAATCTACATCATCCATCCTCATTGATCTGACTTTGGTCCGTATGAGCCAGCCTTGCACACGTCCCACATCTTGACCCATGGTTTTCCACATTCTGCCCCAGAGGGTGATGGAGGTGGATAGTCCCCAATGGGGAGGACATATCTCCACGCAAAATGAAAAGGAAAAGCAAAATAACGTGCCACTGTGGCTCCAGGGTCACCAAGGCCATGCTACATAAAAACACTTCTGTGTCACTCTAACGTCTAGCCTTGTTGGCACAGTGCTCTGCTCAGACTAATTTACTGTATTTCTCAGTAGTGCATATAAGTGAGGAGAGTGCAGTACAGCCCATGCCTTCTATTCATGTGTCTGATAATGAGGTACATGAGTTCTTGCCCATGTCATGTGTCTAAATATTGGTAGCTCACGTAGTGAAGATATTTATCCTAACTCTAATGGCATGTTAAATACACAGTGTCTGGAGCTTGCGCTTAGGTAGTCCTCCCCTTGCAGCTAACATCACGTTGGTCTTGCTGTGACTGGGACTGAATATTTCATTTCAAGCTGTGTTCGTCTCATTGTGGGGCTGTCCATTCCATTGACTTTGGAGTTTAGATCAATATCTTTAATATTCTGATGTTTGAAGTAAACTTCTCATCTAATCTACTTGCTGTAATTACAAAAGGAATTATACAGGGAAACAATTCCAGTATTAAATGCAGTCAAGTAAAGGAGAAATGTTCTTTCAGAATTAGCCTGTAGTTCCTACGTACAGACAAATTGTGTTATCCTAAAGTCTGTGCCTTATTATGATATCCTTTTAGGACTGTTTCAATAACCTAAAGCCTACACAGACTGCATGTCTGTGAGCAACTTGTATAGATTTTTGTAGAGACTCTCTGCTGCAGTGTTCAAATTAAACTTAAGCTGCTCTATTGCATCCGCAGAGTGATTTTTTGTGCATTTTGCTTTTTGCGTCTCATATAGCTATTGGTGATAAAGACCTTGGTGTTAGTATTACATTGTGAATTGGAAACAGTCACATTCTCCATGTTCTCTCTTCCCGCCTGGGTTTTTGTCTTGTCCTGACTGCTGACTAATTCACATTCTGTCCACTCCATTGTGTTGCTGCATGAATGCTCTCGGCATCTAGCTGATGACTGTCCCATTATTTGACCCACTAGAGCACTTTTCTGCCTTTTCTGTAGGAAACAGAAGAGGAAAATGCATCTCAGCCAAAATCCCTCATTCTTCCGTGTTGTGTCAAAAAATCAGGGCTGGTATCACCAGTTGCTAAAACAGTCATTTGGAGAAAGTGCTGTATATAGCAAGACTCAAACTGGCTCCAGGCACATCTTTTCCCTCTCTAGCCACGACACAGATTGCTCTCTACGTAAATCAGGGACAGGGTCAGGGGAAGATTGTAATATCTGAAACAATGATGTTGTAACTGAGAAATCTGTTGCCAGCCTTCCTAGATCTCATTTGAGTTGTTGTGGTTCTTAATTAGCCTGAAGCACAGGTTAACTGAAACAACCCGGTTGATGTGAGGCTGTGACTATGATAATTAGTGCAGTGTCTTTTAGGAACAAATAAAATGCTTTCACAAGCTAAGTTAATTAGCACACTTATTTTTACTGCTTTGGCTTTCTTAAGTCTTCATTCACAGCACTAATTCCTGATTGTTTCCTACTTGTGTAACTTTTACAGTATTGATTTTCTCACCGTTATAAATAGATTTCTTTTCAGTTACTTCTGTCTTTATGTGTTTGATGAAGAAGGAGAGAAGAATGGAAAGGTATTTCACCACTATAAACAAAATATCTGTAAGTGGATATACTTGCAAGTCTCCTTGATTATCCATATAGACAAGATTAAAATCATACATAGAACTTCACACAGGATAATTCAGTACAGCTCTGTTTGTTTCTGACACATCTGTGCCAGTTTATGCTACTAAGGGCACAGTCTTTTTTGGGCTACAACCCTACCACATTTTAAAATGGAGTATAGCCAAAGCTGTATTAAGGACAGCAAGGAAATACTGCATCTTCCAAACTGATGGAGTTTTCCCATTTGATTTGAGACTTCAGTGTTACAAGCCAAAACAGCTTGAAATATGGGCGTAATGATGTGAAATCAATTAGATTCTTATCCCGAACTGCAATATAATCCAGGGACCCAAAAATTCAACATTTCTCACTGGATGAGTACCATTAAAAATACTGAGAGAGTGTTATCCCTTGTGGCAGTAAAGGGTATTTTCAGGCTCCTTAATATAACACTAAACTTTAGCTGAAGTATCAGTGTAGCAATACAATAGCCTGAGTAAATACATCTTACATCAGTATCAATGAGGCACTTGCCTTCACGAATTTGGGATTGAATTGCTGACACTGAACTCCAAAAATCTCATTTTCTTCTCAGATTAGAAACAGTACAGAAAGCATGTGAAGGTCAAAACTCTTCACTTATTCTTCTAATATTTTTATGATCAGGATCCAGATGGTCACTAAAGTAAATTTCAACTTCAGTGGTTTTACTCTGAGAGTTGCTGATTAATGTGCAGAGCTAATACCTTGACACTGCTTATGGCTGTATTAGCTTCACCACAATGTTTTTCATTAGCTCTACTAATTTTCTGATCAGTTTGCTGGACCATCTTCATGTTTAAATATTTTGTGGAAAGTTACTGATTGAAAACATTAACAAAAAGGAGTGAATAGCATTGTTAAGGTATTCTAACTAGCATGTCCTCCAAGAGTCAACTTCTGAAGATCACCTGGAATTTCTTGAAGGAGAAGCAGCTGCTTTGGGATAGGTGGATCAGGATGATAGATCCTAGAATCTTAGAATCATAGAACAGTTTTGGTTGGAAGAGACTTTCAGGATCATCAAGTCCAGCCTTTGTCCTATCCCTGTCAAGGCTAATCCTCTGCTTGTGGCCATTCTAGAAACCAAAGCACAGGACATGCTTGGTTCCTGAAACTGTTGGAGACCCTTCAGTTCCTGAGGCATTTCCTCCCTAAAAAATCACTTGCAAGTTCTCCAGTTTTTCCAAGACGTAAGCAAATCTGTAAAGATGTCAGATCTTCATCATTAAGACTGCTTGTGTCCTAGGTACCCTTTTTCCACATAAAAGCACATCAGGGTTTTTTTTTTTTCCACATGTGGAATTGGAAACTTTTTTTCAGAGAAATGTTAGTGAACACAGTCAACTGAAAACAAAATACTTAAAGAACATATGATATTAATTTTGTGTTTCCATGTTTGTGTTTCATATGACTTTCAAAAATATTTAATTCTATAATTATTAAAAAATTGCAATAAATTCTAGGGTGTGAGTTTCACAGTCAAAACCAAGCAGCATCTGTCTGAATCACAGGATGACAGTGGGTGGAAGGCATCTCTTGAAATTGTCTGGTTCAAAACCCCTTCTCAAGCAGGACCACCCAAAATAGGTCTCTCGGGATAATGTCCAGTCTGGTTTTTAATATCTCATAGTATAGAGACTCCTCTGGGTAACCTGTGCCAGTGTTTGATGACCCTTACAACAGTAAAGTCTTGTGTTCACAAGTCAGATCCCAAGTGAGAAGCCATCTGAAGCCAGATTAATAATATGCAAAAGGTTTGTGCTACAAAATCTTCTTGATATTTTAAAATTTCCTCTATGCAACAGCAAAATAAAGAAAAAAATATTCATTTTTTTACTTCATTCAGCAGAAAAATTGTGAGTCACACAAGAGGTGACCTGCACATGCACTTGCGTGTTTGTTGAGCTCAAAATCTTTGCTCACATCTCATAAATGGTTCATTCTTTATTATTTTCTTAAGTACCAACAATAGTTGATATTGAATGGTTATTATCCTTGGTTTGACAAAGAAAAAAATAACACACACACAATCTTGTGGAAAGAATTTATATTAAAAAAACTAAAGCTGGAATGATGGCTATTCCTGTCCTTACAGAACAAGTGCCCTGTGTAAAATTTGACTTTTAGGAATCTCTGTTCCTCTTGCTCTTACTTACAGAAGAAAGGTTATTCCTCCTACTAAAGATACTCTGAGTCAAACTCAGAGAAGTTCAATGTGGACAGAAGAGAGTTTAACATGCTTTTGAAGTCACACTAGGGAAACAATTACGGGAACAGCTGCCAGGGGTCACACACAAACTCTGTGTCCTGTCTCCAGCAAGACCAGAAGACAGTCTATAAGAGAGGAGTGTGAGAAGAGGTGTAGGAGAGGAAGACGTTGTCTGGTACTTTCCCCCATCCCTATTCCAGTTCTTCCCAACTGTGGCCCAGGGACTTCTCCAAGCATCAGTGCCACGTTCAATGGAGTGAGAATGATTCAATCCAATGTGAAGTCCACTCTCTGATATAGCCCATATATGTATATATATATGGACTAAATATTGATAAGTTACATGTTTCACAGAGCAGATGCAGAAACAGCTCAAGGACAGCTTGAAAGGGTTATGATATTTTCTAGAAAAAAAAACCTGAGTGTGAAAAATGTCTTCCTGCCTTAGGGGAATGGACTGTTGGAATATTGTACGTAGCTTTAAAGCACTGTCTTAATACTCCAGTTCTAGAAGAAGTCTCAGTGATATCAAACATATGCAGTGTATTTACAGCAAGTCTCAGAATTTCTTCATTTGTTGTAGGTGATGGAGACAACTGATCTTAGTGGAAGAGTCTGAGAATGGAGAGTACTTGTCACGGTGTGTAAGGCTTGCCACCCCTCCTTATAAACATGTGAAAAGGAGAAACAAACTGGTTGACAAAGAATTGGGTAAAAAATTGGCTAACACACATAACAATGAAATCCACTGTGTGCAATAGTGTAGAATGCATAAAATAAGTGGAAAACGTTTGTATTCTTTATTTTTCTCATTACAGAATCATAGAATCATAGAATTATAATAATTTAAAAGTTTTCCAGTGAGAGCAGTAATCTATGAAGCTTGTTGTAGTGTGGTGACTCTCTATCTCAAATTAAAGAAAAGATAACAATTATTGCTTAGATTCCTGTCTTTGCATATCTCTTTTCAAACATATAATTAACTATATAGTACTTGTTAATATTTTAGCCTTTATTTTTCAGTTTTCCATAAATTCAACAGGAATTTAATAGACACTGAAGATTATTTTCACAGTAATGATAGTCTAGTGGTGATACTGAAAAATCTCTAAATGTAATTTCTTAGGACTTGACTAGATTTGCTTTTTTTCCTTCACCTTTCTTGAAAAGTTAGCAAGAACTAGCCTGGCCATTTCTAAGAGAAAAACAAATATATATTTTCCCAAGATTATAAAACAGCAAACAAGTCTCAGAAATAATTATTTGAAGAGCTCATTCATATTTCAGAGCACAAATTTTGCAGCGCTGAGAATAAAACTTAGTCTCACCTGTCTACCAGTACTTCTTTTCCAGAGAAAGTGGAAAGGAACTAATTTTGCATACAGACCTGTAATGTCCACAACCTCACAGTGAAATACCTTTGGCTAAGCCTTAAGAAGATGAGTAATTACTGTTTCACCAGCAAGTTGCATACAACTGGAAGAATAATTTAAGCTTTAGGTGGAAATAAAAGTACAAGGAAATTAAAAAGGGAAGGGAAGGGAAGGGAAGGGAAGGGAAGGGAAGGGAAGGGAAGGGAAGGGAAGGGAAGGGAAGGGAAGGGAAGGGAAGGGAAGGGAAGGGAAGGGAAGGGAAGGGAAGGGAAGGGAAGGTATTAGGCCACTTTCAGGTGAGCAGCAGAAGAAAAATGCACCTCCAAAACTGACGGACAATTGTAATCTCTTTTTCGTAGGAAAAGTGCTATGTTTGTCGACATATATGGACTACTGACTTAAATTGTATGCTTTTTATTCTGATAGGAGAAAAGATAAATTTTTAAACTAGATATCATTGCTGTAGTATGGTGTATTTTAGTTATCATGTATCAGACTCTCCTTCACTAGCTGAAGATGTGGCTCTCTCTGAGCCTTGTGGCCATTTAGGGTTCAGGGTTCTTGTCAAGGCTGTTTAGGAAGCCCTTTTCTGTATCATATCCAGGACAAAGAACACTGCATCCAGAAGGTGAGTCATATTTGCTGCTAATCAATTTTAAATCCTATCCCCACTTTCCCAGGTCAGTCAGTCTTGTGCAACCACAAGAAAGTATGAAGTTGTCTCTTCCTCTGCCTCACTTGCCCTGCACAGGGTGTCTGACACAAAAGCATGTAGGAAACCAGTGCATAAGCATCTCCTGTCTACTTAACTAATGAGACAGTTTTCTGAGTTTAACTGAGTTCTACCATTTTTTACTTACAGACAACAGCCATTCAATATTAACCTGTCGGGACTTTATCGTTGTAAAGTTAAGTAGCTATGCGTCAATGCCTACTTATATGGCAGTCTGGCTGAATGCAAAGTTCAAATAAATAAATTAATAGACTATGTCATTCCCTGTCCATCACATTATGGGACGACCCCATTTCCTGTTCTTAGCTCTGCTTTTGCAGTAAGTGTGATTATTCTGCCTTTTCTGAAATTGTTTGCTATGAGTATTTATATCTGGCTACTAAGGGTGTGTCGTTTTCTTAACAGAAAGTATTACTCTTTAATCTCCTTTCTTAAATTCTGACTGTTCTGATATCCTAATCTACTCCCAGCTTCATGGTTTGGTGACAGTTTTGTAGAACTGAGCTGTAGAATGTGTGCCCAGAACTCATATTTTTTGCTATCAGTTCTTTGAAACATCACCCACGCAATGTTTTCGTATTTGCCCCCAAGGCAGATACTGTTTTTGACGTGGCCTTATGACTAGTCAAACATTATTTGCAGCCTGACTTTTTAATGCAAGGAAGCTAAGCATGCCCGGAGTTTTAGTTTAGCTTGTGTCAAGCCCATTATATTCACACACAGCACCCTGAAAGCTACTTTTATTGGCACTGGAGTCAGAGTCTCCTCCCTCATCTCACTTGTAATTCTCATTCTTCACTGTCTTGGTCCATCTTAAGGGAAGTTTAGAGTGGTAACCCCATTATCTTGTCTCAAAAACTAGCCCTTTCCCTTTTCTGGTGAAAACACTTCAGGATACTCGATGTTTTTATCTGAAAAACCTGCCAACAAAAATAACTTGTGACTTCTTAAATAAATAAGCCTATTTTAATCCTAAGCTATGTGAGAAAGCAAAGCTTTCTGCTGACACAAAAATAAACTAAATCTTGCTTGTGGCAGAAAGTCTGTTCTGTTTTAATCTGGATGCTATTGCAATAGAGTAGTTGTCTTCACAGATATGAAAGGTACTTGTAAATCCCCACTGAGCTCTGTCTTTGTGAATATAACAGTACGTTGCCCCTTATGTGAAACACCTATAGAACAAAACAGAATGCATTACTTTCATCTAAAATGCCAAAAGAAATATTTTGTTTCTCAAAAGTGGTCGCTAGCTACACACCACTGAAGTACTAGAGATAAGATTTAATTTGTGCTTTGTCAGCCAACTGAAATTCTCATTCTGTAAGAAAAAGGTTCAAAATACTATGTTAGACTATTGTTTTTAGAGTACTTAGATGTCAGTGACAGGTGGCATTGCAAGAAATGAAGACAATGAAAAAACTTTATCATCTGCCATATAGCCTCAGTAAAACGTTGCATTCTGCAATTTATTCTGTACTTTATTGGAAGACCTTGGCCATTTATAATGTGTTTGTTTATAATAATGAATTATGTTACAATAGCCTTAGGCCCTTCTAACAATGTTTCTAAAATGGAACTGAATCTATACTGAAGTTTAGTAAAATTAATACTAATCTTGCAAAAAAAAAAAATATAGGAAAACTATTAGACTAAGAGATGCAGATGTCAACAATTGTGCCTGTGCCACAGAGCATGTTAATCACAAAAATGGTCTTGCTGGAAGATGGAAATCACCCTGGCTGAAGACAATGCTCTGCAGGAATAGTGGTGTCAGAATGATCCCACTGAGAAGGCAAGAGTAACAAGAGAGCAGCAGCCATAGTAGCATCTGCATATTTGTGATAAGTTAGGAAATCAAGTCTCATAAGTGGTAACAGTCACGCATGACTGTGGCTGAAGGGCTATGGCAGAAGAGAGGACAGGGATGGCTTCAGGTCATCCATGTGCTCCTCAGGATGTCAGCTATGCTCTGTGCCACCATCAGCTGGCTGTGCAGGGAATACCTGACATTTAACATAACATGTTTAGCACAAAGTGACTGTAGCACACTAGAAGGGTTGATGATGTACTCTAATTGAAAAAATAAAAGTTGTCCTAATTAAGCTTCTTGGTATTTGAGTCTTAAAAATTGCCATATCTAATACTCAGATTAGTGAGTATTTAATTCACCGTTGTGGAGATTTTTGGCTGAGAATGAATTTTTTGACTGATTAAGAACAAAGCAAGAAAAAAAGCCTGCAACCATGTATTTGAGGCAGGACTGTGGCTTTCATGCTTGAATAATTTGTGGCATTGACCTTAAAATGTCTAAGCTAGGAAGTAGGTTCTCTGTGTAGTTAGTGAACAGAAAGATGTTCTTCCTGGGGACAGTGCAAAACAGGTGCTTTGAGATGCCCCAGCAGGAGCCTAGGAGATGAGCTTAGTAATTAGGCACCTAAAGATAGTCAACAAGCGGCCACAAAGCATGTCCGCTGATATAAATTAAGCCATTAATTTCACTTCAACACATCATTAAAATGACATTCAGAAGAAATTACAGCTGCACAAGGTACAGCTACACACTCCTGATCCAGCAGATCTTCACCAGCCTTAAGCTCTGTTTTACAAGAAAGGTCCAGAGTTGCAAATTAAAATTACCTATTCCTCTTCAGTGTGCGAACATGATGTTTGTCTGTCTGTGTGGGAGTTCGTTATATACATGGATTGTAATACCTCTGAACGTGTTTATTTAAAGTCATCCACTGAAGATGTTATGCTAATACCTCAGAGAATGACGTACATTAGGAAGAATTGACTAAATCCTCAGATTTTATTGCCAGGAGCACCCTCTACAGGGAACATTGATAAAAAGTGTTACTTTGCTAGTACTGAGATGCATTGGTCACATTTAGAGCCCCATGTTTAGGCATCACACAAATACAGAGTAAGAGATAGTGTCTGTCCAAAAGATCTTACAGAGCAGGACAAGAAAGACATATAATGGCAGAAAATATGATTATTTTAGTTTTATATAGCAGAACATAAAGCATCCAGGGATTAAGTACATATGCACACCATCAGACTGGAAGGAACCCAACAGCAAAGCCAAAATCCAACCCCAAAGTCTCTTGAATTCTCATTAGTGAATTAACTCTTTCTCTTCTGCTTAACTAGCTGGCATCATGTCAAGGATAATTCTTAAACACTGCATAGTCTTTTCAGGTATAAGGTGATGAACTGCATTTCTCTGAGAAAAAAAAAAAAGTATAAATTGTTAGTAACATCACCCTTATAATTTTGACATTTTTACTGTTAAGAAAGAAACTGGACATTTGTATGATGACTGAAAAATGTTAAATGCTGTGCTGCAAAATAATAGTGGTGTAGGAGGGGTGAGAGGAGTGATTTAATTTTATTATGAGGATGTAAATGCACTAAGTGACTGAAGTACACAAAATTCTCATTAAATATCCTTCAGTTTTCCTCTCCTCTGAATTCTTGAACACAGAGATTCTTACAGTGCAAGCAGAAAAATCAATGAAATGTCCTGTTCCTGCTGAACCATGTTATCGCAATGATTTGGTGTATTTTGCTCATTATCGTTATCTCAGTTTGAAGTGTACAAGGGAAGGGAAGAGTGGTAGTCAGGAGGAAAGGGTGAAAAGGAATAGCATTACAGACAGATATTACCAAAATTTGTTCCAGTTAATGACATATATTAAAATTAAACTTCAGGAGATTTGCATGCATTAAAATGTATTTTATGTGCATGTCACAATTACTTGCTTTCACTTCATTTATGTTTTCTGATGTGTTAAAATGTCAGTTGTGTCCTGTGCGGCATTAGGCTTGTGACTTTGACTGAAATCCAAACAAGCTTGCAAGGAAACGAGTTTTGTTGACTTCTTGTAGGTGTATATGGTGCTCTGTTAGATACCTCCACTGGGCTACATGACTCTGTAACTTCTAACTGAATAATGTTGGGATGTGTAATTAAGTTAACTGCCTGTTGATGCAGTCACTCTTTCAAATGAAGAAGATATCATCAATATACCTCGACAGTATCAATTTATATTCTTTAATAGCTAACTGGAAGAAATGAAAACTTTCTGCTTAATAGGCCAATCAGCCTTTGCGTTATGCAAAAGTCTACAGCAAATGAAGTTTGGTTTAATAGTTTTATATACTAGTGCAGGATCACAAGCTGATGTACCAGTGACTAAAGTAAGAGAAAAAGCCCTTATCCATATGTGTGACTCCCAGTGTACCACGGACACTTGCAGCCTGCCATTTCATTCGTTCACTCCAAAGCAATTTGACAAGATGCTATGTAAGCTGAGACAATATGCTGGTAGCTGTGGGCAAGTGTTCTGGTAACATGCACTGAAGAGCGATGGTTATCCCTCTCACCAGCATGGTACTGTTGCCACCAGAAGAGAGCTCCTGCACAAGCTGGACCTGCATCATCCAACCTTCTGTCCCCGGATGGCAAAAATGGGACTGTGGAACTGAGAACTAAAATCATAAGGGAAATGTGGCAATTGGAAATAAGGTGTGTGTCAGCAGCAAGAAAAATAAGACAGAGTTCCTTGTGGCAGAGATCTTTCCAGAGCACTTGGCAAGTGTTAATTTATTAAGACACATTGCAGAGAGCAGTGGTATTCCTCAAATACTGATAATGCATCTGCTTGGACAAAGACCTGACTGCAAATTATTGCATAACTGAGATAAGAACACAGTTCTTCACCCGTTCATACCTTCCTGTGAATCTTTCAGGCCCAAAAATCACAGAATCACAGAATGTTAGAGGTTGGAAGGGACCTTAAAGATCATCTAGTCCAACCCCCCTGCCAGAGCAGGACCACCTACACTAGAGCGCACAGGAACGCATCCAGGCAGGTTTTGGATGTCTCCAGAGAAGGAGATTCCACAACCTCCCTGGGCAGCCTGTTCCAGTGCTCGGTCACCCTCACAGTAAAAAAGTTTTTCCTCATATTTTTCTGGAACCTCCTGTGTTCCAGCTTCCACCCATTGCCCCTTGTCTTGTCAGTGGACGCCGCTGAAAAGAGCCTGGCTCCATCTTCCTGACATTCCCCCTTGACATATTTATAAACATATGACTTACATATGACTATGATCCTGAACTGGATGATACGACACACAAGCCTAGGAGTCTTTCTCCCCTGGTTGTTTGTATTCAGGGAACAGATGATATTTGTTTTGCTCGATCTAACTTCTTTTCCTCATATGCTGAGAGAGCACACATGAGAGGAACACTTAACATGTGTTCAGTAAATAGCTTCCAAAATTGAGAGTAGCTGGCTGTTTAGGATTGCCTTCTTCTGGGAGAATACACTTACTGGAGAGCTTGATTTTTATTGGTTTTCCTCAGAGTGAAGAAAATCTGTTTGTTTCTTAGACAGATGATCGGTTTGTAGCTTACAACTCTACAGGTCACGCTCACAAACCGCTTCAGAGCAAAGATAAAACTCCTAGTGGAAAGTGTCCTGGCCTATGCCAGGGGATCTAGATGATCTTTAAGGTCCATTCCAATTCAAACTATGCTATGATTCTTTTATCCCCCTAATAGACCATTCATGCTAAAGGCTGTGTATGGTTGTTTGTCCTACTTGCATTCAGATGTCTTCTGTAGTGTCTGATCATTACTTGGCCATGTGGCGGTAAAACTTCACTCTCTTCTGTTTGGTTCTCTCAGTGTCTTTCAGACAACAGTGAAGGTGGAAGAAAAAGCAGAACAGGGTTTTTACAGAGTATGTAACTGCTCTGTGATACCTGTGTCCTAAAAAGTCACAATGAGGCTGGCAGCATCTCTGTTAGATCTGTCTCTGTGAGACGAACATCTCTCAGATTTGTGCAAAATCTAAAGAGAATCCCTTTCCTAGATTTCCAAATAACAGCTTTGTTAACCTTGGACCAATTAGCTGGCCTTTCATGAGTAGACATTGTCTCATATTCTGTTAGCAAAGTGTTCACTCTGCTGAGTTTTGGTGGATAGTTGTGTTTAAGTAATATGTCTTCCAGAAAGGAAGATCATATTCCTAATGGGCAAAGCTCATTCTGTGAAACTGTAAAGTTCAATTACTGGTCTTTAAGTCCTGTATGTTAAAACATTGAGTTTCACTGCTATTGATTCCAGTTCCTGCAGCACAAGCAGGTTTTTCTTGCTCCCTCAGACTCCTCATCATTTGCACAGAATATGTGTTGGCTTTTCCCAATGACAGAACAAGTGTAAGGACTGTGGACATCCTATCCATCAGCTCCAGAGGAACTAGTTCAGTCCAGGCATCAATCTTCACACTTTCTGACTGGAGAAGGATGCTGCCTGCTCTGAGAAATTACTTCAAGAAGAGTCTTTAATGTTTGATTCTCTTTCCTCAAGAATGAGCACTGCCTTAGAATAGAGGACAGGACTTGTGAGGGAATTCATAGAAAATAAATGTTACTGGCAACACCTGGCTGAATTAAGTGGAGTTTTGAAGTGAGTGTCCTCTCTGGCTGCACATAACCTTTTTTTCTTCCTGAATTTTCACACTATACTGTGCTGGTATTTATTTAGACAGTGCCATGGTTCCCACAGGGGAGTCCTAAGGTAATAAAGGAAGGTAAGAGTGATACTGGATACTCCAGATTAGAGATGAAATATAAAGCAAATAAGGCCTTTTCTGTATGTGTAACTCATATCTGACAAATAAAGAAGACTCTCTAGCCAGAATAATAAATCAGCTGAGGATGGAGCTCGTTTATACTTTAGAATGGAGGAAGAGAAGCTCCTTGCTCAACAAGATGCTGGAGGAACCCACCAGGTCCTGGGAGCATGTGACCAAGAATGGCACTTGGGGGTTTCTTGCTCCTTCTGCTGGAGGAAGGCAGAGAGGTTGATCCGGCACCTCTCTGTGGCACACATGCATGCAGAGCAATCCTGGCTGACGTGTCCTTTCCATCCAGGAAATTCATTGCCACACAGTTCTTCCCAATTTTTTACCATGTTCTCAAGTAAAGTGAGTAAGATTAAAACATACTGTTGAGGGAAAAAGAAAAAAAAAAAAGAAGTTTTCAATTTTAAAAAATGTCTTTTAAGCCTTCAGCTTATCTTTTAAAAAATAAGTACCAATAGGGTAAAAATCAACTTTGTACTTGGAGGTTCTCTCCTCTTCTTCACTAGGGTGACTAGTGTCTGTGTCTTTTGTCTTGTTTACCATCAATGTAGCAGCTATTAGAGTTTAGTTAATGCCAGTTTTTGGCCTATATCTACTTTTTTTTCTAAAGCATGACTATTATTCCTGTTTCTGCAGCCCTGTAGGTGGACATGGCCTTTTGTAGGGAAATAAAAAGACCGTCTTCCTCTTTGCAGAGCTTAACATTTAAGTTTAAAGCTCCTGTTCTGTATTTTCAAACTGATATTATACCACACAGAGCAAAGAAGCAACCATGGACTCTCTTTCCTGCAGAGATATATTACATGTTTCAGTGACGTCCCTCTATTTACCTGAACAGCTTGAGAAAAATGTAACTTGTTCAAACTGTACTTGCAAGTATCTCACAATTTAAAGTAAATCCTAGACAATCATGAGGAATAGTGGTTGCTTCATTCATCTGGCCTACAAGATTAGTTATGTCTTAATGAGAGGCCGTTTCTTGTGGGGCAGGATGGCCACAGAGGAAGGTTTGAGAGATGCAAAAGTACAAGCGGAAAGAGAACAGATGCTCTGAATAATGGAACAGATGAAAACTGAAACATACATCCATAATTAGTGGGATTATACTAAGGATGAATATTGTTTTGCTTTTCTACGCTCATGTAAATTCATTATATGTTGTATGCATATAAAGCTAGCAATTAATTGGATACTCTGTCTGTAAGGATTGTTTGTAATATAAATGTGTTGTTCTAAAGAAAATAAATCTAAACTTATTATTAGATGCTATAAAAATGCGCTCACGTAATATGTTCTGATTTTAAAAACAAGAGGAAGAAAACACCACTGCACTTTTTGAAAAGATGTTAATGCGGACAGCCTGAATGAATTTTTCAAGGGTCCCTAAAACATCTTGCACACAAACTGTACCTCTGCCATTGCATTTCTATCATGGACCGTGATTTGGATTGCTTATTCGTGATGCTTTTAACACTATTCTTTTTTAACTAATATCATTACCCATGAATCTCAGACTTTTTAATGGGCTTTAATGATCCTTATGGGAAATTTCCAGGTTTGATCTCTTTAGCAATGCAAACTTAAGCCCCTTTCAGTTAACAGCTTGTTATGATTAAGAACTAAAGAGCACCGGAAATTATTATGGCCCATATGTTACTAAAAGGGTTTTGATGTGGATTAGTGGCTTATGTAATGGGTGGGCCTAACCCACATCGGGCTTAATTTAGGGGGTTTTCTCCTTTTTTTTTTTTTAAAAAAAGGCTTGTTTCCTAACGATAAGCTTGAGTACTAATTTAATTTATAGTTTACTGCTCTTAGGCACAATCAGCATACGATGGAATAAACATTTAAAGCCACTTACAAAACAATTTGTTACTTTTGCCATTATTCTTTTACTTTTTAAGTAATGTTCTTGTTTTCCTCGATGAAACAGTTTAGTTAGGTTTGACTTGGAATTACAGGAACTGCAGATTAAAACAGTGAGTAATGGTCTGTAGCCTTCTTGGCAAAATTAAAAAAAAAAAAAAGACAACTTCAGGAAAGTTCAGCAGCGGTGGGAGTTTTTACATTCCTGGTCTGAACAAAGGCCAGAAGATAGCTTTAGTCAAAGAAACACAAAGAGGATAAAATAGAAATCTACAGTATAAATAGTAGAAATGAGAAATTAGATGGTGTGGTTGGTGAAAAAAAAAAAAAGAGATTGAAATTCATTATGAGTTCTAAGTTTACTACTAAAAAATATTCAAAAATGGAATGTACTGAAGTATATTTTCTATTATTTGTTTCCCAAAAGATGTTAACATCACTTCAGTGCTACATTTTAGAAGAGGTAGGCTGTATCTAGACACTCAAACAGTTTTTCAAAGAACACATATGTTCTTGTGATGTGTCAGGTTTTTGTTGCCAACTTGATGTATTCTGGAGCAATTCTGAAATGCTGAGCTGTTTTAGAAACAGATCCAAATCAAATCAGAGAAAGAAATATATTCAGCTTCTCTGAAAGCCAACTCTTTTCTTTTTTTTAAAAAAAAAAAGAAAGAGAAAAAGTCATCTGTCTTTTATTATTGGGTGTTGGTCCCATTGTTAATTTGAAAAGTCTAGCACATTCATAAGGCATTTCTTTCCTCCATAGAAGTCATGTGAATACATGCTCATGATCACATCCGTGCTTGGCTTTTACTGTTCTGATTAACTCACCAATGCAGAAAGTGAGTTGTTATTTATTTTTATTTTTTTGCAATTCCTGAATATCTCCTGTGCAGGAATTTTCTTTAAAAATATTTTCTTTGAATGTATCACTGTCTCTTCTGCTGGCCTCAAGGCTACTTCAGGGAGCAGGTTACCAGCCACGATTAACAGGTTAGCAGCTGCATATTTGAAACCCTTTAGCACAGAATCCCTTTCTCTCGTACCTGAAGCTTTTAGTGCCTCAAATTGCCCACACAGTGGCCCTCATGGGAAGGCTGAAAAACTCTGAAAGCTTCTTTAAAATATGTAAAGTTCAATGCTGAGAATTAATTTTGTCTGCTTCCCAAATACTGATACAACTCCCACTTCTAAAACAAATTTTTTTTTTTTTACTCTTCCACTGAACTGTCAATCATTCTTGCTTGGGATTTTTTTTTCCCCAACCTTGTCCTCCCCAGATGTTAATAAATCTCAGCTGTCCTTCCTTGCACTGTGTTTCCAGTGGAGCCCTGAGCCTTCACCTCTCCGTCTGCTGCTGTGAGTAGGTCTGGTAAGCTTGAGCCTCCCTTTCCGCCTATGCACAGATTTCATCTCCACAATAAACATCACAACATTGTTGACATTTACCCTTATCATTTTTAAAGAGACCATTTATGTGCTTCATGAGGTCTGCTGCTTTTACACTTGACAGGCCAGAGAAGATCTTCTCTTCATCTAAATGCCATTATAGTGATCACAAGACTAGATATTAATATGTCAGATAATTGGAACCCTTCATTATTGACCAAAACTGAAAAGGTATATGACAGTAACAACAAGAGAAATGCAAAGGAAAAGCAGCTTTAATAGACATGCTCTCTTTCTTTCCATATGTTTTCCTGTGCCTATGTGGCTGCACACACGAGTACACAGTTATCAGTTCCGAATGTGTGAGGAAATCATCTTGGAATCACTGTGGTAAAATGCACTGAATAAGTCAATTTACTTCTCAGCTGTGGTCTTTAGGAACTATTTTAGAAGGTGGAGAAAAGAAAATAGATGGCATCGTTATGTCATTGTGAAAATAAGCAACTTACCTGATGCCTTGAATATCATGTGCCACTCCTGTCAACCCAGTCACCTCAGGAGTACGTAACAGGACTAGACAAACTCAGAGGAAGGGAAATGAGGTGGAGCAGGGAAGGTCTTCTTAAGCAGGACAGACTTGGTGGAGTGGGACATTTTAGTTTGGAAAAACGGTAATAGTAAAGACATCAGGAATCATGAATGGCAAGGAAAAGGTAAATATGGGATAATCATTCCCTACTTCTGTAAACACAGAAACTAGCACTCACCAAAGGAAGTCATCAGGTGGCATGTTAAGAAAAAAAAAAAAAAGAAAGGCTTTTTTCACAAAGCACCCAAACTGTGCGACTCATTCACAGGTTGTGACTAGGCAAAAGCAACAGCTTCTCTCTGAGGAGTAAACGTGAGGGGCCAATTACAACCTCCAGCTAAAGAAATCTCTAAAATGCAGATTGCTGAAAACAAGGAGAGCAAAGTGCAGGATACTCTACACTGCTCATGATATTCTTTCCTTGAGTGTGTACTTCTGGTCACATCAGAAACATAAGAAGGGACAGAAATATTTTTGGTCTGGTGCAATACAGTTAATCTTATAAGGTCCTTTAAAACTGTAGCTATTCAAGGATAATGAATGTTGAAAATGAGGATTCAGGTCTCTGCATCTATCACGCTACTGGCCAAATGCGCTGACTAGAGTTTTATTGTGGGGTTTTTTTTACTGTTTTCTATACACTACAGTATTATCCTACGAAAACACAAGTAATAAACAAGCTTTGAATTGTTTGTATGAATTATAACTTCTATGACAAAAATATTTTCCATCTGGAAATCAGTTTTAGTATTCTAGGCAGAAGAAATATCCTGTGTGTGAATATGTTCTTTTTAGATGCCACTGGTATAGACATACTTTTACGTGCCTGAAACAAGTGATTTAAGATTATACCATACTTGCAATCAACTACCAAATGTATTTGCAAGACATGCAGTTGAGACAGGGAGGAATGTGTTCTGCCCACTTCTAAACATAGATAACAAAAAAGGCATAATCCAAAACATGACTATACAGTATTTTGTGGACTTGCTTGCAATATCTAAAGCAAAAGTGTGTTCCTGAAATGGTTCATCATTGAGCTGAAACTTAGTTTTATATACTCTTGATTAATTTCTTGTTGCAGTCACACAAACGATAGATACATTTCTATTACACATACAAATGTGGAGAGAATTCTGAGAAGGCACATGCTAAGCACCAGTTAGCCTGCACACTGAAAATATATTACAGAATACTATATATTTAGAGAGTAGAGCAAGATCTTAGGTTTAACAGAGAGGACTTATGATGCACCACACTTTAACAATAACACAAAGGGGATACTGAAGTTCAACAGTTCAGGTGCCTTTCAGTTTTACAGAAAATTACCCTGGGGGTCCTGGTGTCCATCAAGTTCAACAGGAGGCAGCAATGTGTCCTTGCAGCAAATGGACTGCTAACGGGCTGCGTTAGACAAAGCACTGTCAGCAGGTCAAGGGAGGTGACCCTTCCACTTTATTCAGTGCTAGAGAGGCCACACCTGGAGCCCTGTGTCCAGTTCTGGGCTCCTCAGCACAAGAGACACATGGACACACTGGAGTGAGCCCAGTGAAGGGCCAGGAAGATGATGAAGGGACTGAAACATCCCTCCAATGCGGAAAGTGTGGGAAAGCTGAGACTCTTCACCCTGGAGAAGAGAAGGCTCGCGGGGGTCTTGTCAATGTACATAAATAGTTGGAGGGAGAATGTAAAGAGGACAGAGCCAGGCTCTTCTCAGTAGTGTCCATTGACAGTACCAGAGGTAATGAGAGCAAATTGAAAGACAGGAGGCTTCATCTGAATATTGGGAAACTTTTTTACCGTTAGGATGACCAAGCAGTGGCACAGGTTGCCCATAGATGTTGTTGAGTCTCCATCTCTGGAGATACTCAAAAGCCATCTGGGCGAGTTTTAGGACAAGTGGCTCTAGATGGCCTTGCTTGAGCAGGATGTTTGGACAAGATGACTTCCAGAGGTATCTTCCAACCTCATCCAGTCTGTGATCCTGAGATTCATGGCATCATAAAGGCTGAAGTTGAGTAAGACTGAAGTTCATTAGAATGTTTGTGTTCCTAGATTAGAGGGGCAGCATGGAAACATCATGTAACTTCATGAAGTTCAGGATTAAAAAGAAAACCACAGGTCATGAATAGAAGATCAGAGACATAAGGAGACTCCTTGAGGCTTTCAGAGCAAAGAATTACAAAACCAAGTTGCTATTAGCTGAGAAGTGAAGGCAAAAATTTAACATAAACATTAAAAATACAGTTGGTAAATTAGTATAACTCCATTGGGCTTGAAGAAGTATAACAGTTTTTCCCAACTGTAAGTCTCACACTGCCTATCCTTGGGCACAATGCCAGACTGACGATTTCCATCGACGAAAATATCATCAGCTGATACTAGATGCTACTCCTCACTTTCTCTGTGTGAGCAGCACACCTTAGCACCTCTTGCACATGTCTCAGAGTCCACTGTTAATTCTGCAGTTCTGTCATTTACAAAACAAGCAAACCTGAATATTTCAGGGATTAAGAGCTATCTTGTCATCTGTTCAAAACATATTTTTCTGAGGTATCTGCACCTAGTTAAAAATACATTTTAAAAAGTTAGTGAAATAGAGCAAATATGATACACCCAAAGGAATTACTTAAGTTCTGGTGTCCCCAACATAAGAGGAACATAGGACTGTTGGAGCGTGTTCCGCACATATTTGGGCCACAAATATGATCCAGGGGTTGGAGCACCTCTGCTATGAGGACAGGCTGTGGGAGCTGGGATTGTTCAGTCTTGAAAAGAGAAGACTCTGGGCAGACCTAATAGCTGCCTTCCAATACCTGAAGGGATCCTACAGGAAGGCTGGGGAGGGACTTTTTACAAGAGCGTCCACTGATAGGACAAGGGGAAATGGGTTTAAGTTGCAGGAGAATAGATTTAGATTAGATCTTAGGAAGAAATTCTTCAGTACGAGGGTGGCAAGACTTTGGAATAAATTGCCCAGAGAGGTTGTGGCTGCCCCCTCCCTGGAGGTGTTCAAGGCCAAGTTGGACAGAGCCTTGAGTAGCCTGATCTAGTAGAGAGGCGTCCCTGCCCGTGACAGGGAGGTTGGATTAGATGATCTCTAAGGTCTCTTCCAACATAGGCCATCCTATGATTCTATGAAATAAAAAGAAAACAAAGTAGTTTTAAAAAGTCTAGTTTTACAACCATCTTTAGAGAAATGTGAGATGAAGAGATGTGAACATAATCCTTTCAACAAAGGAAAATTCCTTTGTTTTTTTTCTGAAGTGGAATTCTTTGAGAAATCACAGCTGTACTCAAGCTTACAAGAATACACTAAGCAGTATCTTCTTCTCATAGGAGTCAATATTTCCTCTGAATTCAACACAGCTGGGACTTTAGCCATGTTGCTGACATTAATTTTCTATGTATACTCAAAACTACCTCACTATGCCACTTAGGTGAATTTATCCAGCCAAGCCAACACTTCCCTAATGCAAATCCCCAAGGTGCTAAACAAGCTTGTAGTCTCCTTATTTCTTCTAGTAAATCTGGTTAGTAAAACATTTTTAGCTACCTGTGAGCTGAGAAGGGCCTGTCAGCTGTTTAGATTCACAGCTACAGTAAGATTGCTGGCACCAATGCTACTCTTCTGGTTGTCATTCATCTCCTCTGCTACGTCCTTCATAGTTTGCAAGATATTCCATCTAAGCATTTTGTACATGGAAAAGGAAATGAGCTTTATTCTTATAATGTGTTTAAAATATATATACAGCTTCATTTTTTCAGCTGTTACCTGTATCACAATACGGAAATGAGAAAATTGGGCTGTAAGATTCATTGAGCTGCTTTTCCATTTTACTAGGTCCCAAATGGAGCTGTTAATTTTGCCTGGGAAGGTACTACTGAAGTCAAATGAGGAAACTAAATGACTAACAGTTAAAACTGAAGGATCTACACAAACAGAGGGGAGAATACCTCTGCACAGATGGAGAGGCAGAAACCTCACCTGGGAAGTTGGGAGCCAGCAGGATGAGACTAGAAGAATCCGTTAAAATAATCGTAAAATGCTAGAGTGGTGATGCTCTTTGGGATCTGCCTACAGTTAGACAGACCTGGTCACAAACATACTTTGGAGAAACCTCAGAAGCACTCTGCTGCTACATCTGTGCCCTTCATGTCACTTTTCCAGTGAGAAATTGCATCTCCAAGCACATCCTTAGAGGTCGCCTTGCCTGCGATGCAGCTGTTGACTCAAATCAGTTGTCACTGAAAAACATATTAGTTAATAAACCCATCATGATATAAGCAGTGAAGGACTGCAGATATGACAGCACCTCATTTTTGGGAAGCAGTATGGAGGGGCCATGTGTGCTAGCTCCCTCCTCACTGCTCAGATGGTGGTCTCTGATGGGCAGCCAAAGTTTGAATTGCAGCTGCCAGCACAATTTGTTTCTTGTCAATAAAGCAGTGGAGCCACTAGGGCTCACTAGTAATGAAGCTCAAATTAATACCAACATTAGTCCCTAGTTCAGCAGAGAAAAAAAAGGCAATATGAAGACAATAACTATGGGAAGAGAAACAAACCACGTACAAGATCCCAGAGGTCAATTGACAGAGCTTTGTGCCTGCTGATTTTTTTTTGAACTAAACTGCCTTCTATTTAGGGTTTCATTAAATATGAAAAAGCTTATTTCTTCATCGTCCAGAGTTTTTAATCAAGATTTGAAATTCCCACTTGATGAAGCAGTTGACATTTCTCGGCAGCCTTGTGTGAGCGCTTACTTTGTCCTTTTTCCACTCAGATGTCGTTTGGTACCTTCCTTCACTTGGTTGATTGCCTCGTGACAAATGTAATTATTCCTTTCACATGTATGCAGCTACGTCCCATGTGTATAGTCTAATGACACATTTATTAACACAAAAATCTTACTACCATGAGTCTCAACTTAGGCAAGGAGTAGCAAGTCTCTCCAAGACTACAAGGTGCTTTCAGGAGTTAGACACATCAGACAAAGCTCTTGCCCTGCTGACATTTGTGAGAATCCTACTGTCAATTGACTACAGGCAGAGTTTTACTGGTGGAGTTTTGTGCTGTGAGTTATCGTGTGGTGGGTTCTCAGCTTGACTGCAGACAGTGGTGATGCACTGATTTACACTGGCTGAGAGCTCGGCTGCTCCATTTTGCACTCAAAAAGCAATCTGTGCCTGCTTAGTAATGCATACAAGCATGTACTTAAAGTCAAGCACGTGGTTAAATGTTTGCTGAAGTGGGCCTCAAAGCATAAAGGATGGATATAGTTTCTTCCTCTAACTACCCTTTTAAAAATAATTTCATCCCGTATTTTGCATGCTTTTAGGGAAATGACGCTATGAAGAGCGCTGATTACCTGCTGTCAGTGAGCTGCATGATTTTTTCTAGCTCAAAACCAAAAGTGAAAAGTATCCTAAATGTTGCTTCACTGAAAGCAATTATTTTAATGCAGCTTTTAAGTGCTCATATAAAAGCTGCAATTAATAAAAATGCATTGACTCAAGTATTCTCATGTGCAATCTCCAAACTCCTTAAGGCTAGCAGGTAGCAAAGCCTGTGTTCTGAAACAAATTTCAACTTTCTTATTAATAACCTGACTATTTCTATCAGGTACAGCCCTTTGTTTGCAATTAGTGTTTCAAACAACACTAATGTTTTTTTTTGCAGAGTGCTAAATTACATGTTTTCCCCAGGCAGCCACCCTGTAACTTGTGTCAAGCACGACTATATGCCTTATTAGTCCCAATCTAAACAATCTAATGATGGGACTTAGTCATTTTTATAATGGAAATTGTGAGCAAATGTGAAGATATGGATTGAACACTTTGAATTCACTTTGATCGTTGGTGAAAGACTTAGTTAATTTTTATTAGCATGCCCGAAAGAAGACTTCTGCTTTTACCCTGACTTGTTTAATTTGCAGGAAGTTTTTGAGTAATTGGCTGACTTTATTTCCTTCTGCTCCCTGAAAGCCACAGCCTAAATCTTCCAATACGCTTTTTCAGAGATTCTATATTTGGATGTCTGGAGGTTTGACTTTGGGTTGTTGGGATGTTGTTCAGTTGTTTGTTTCAGGAGAAATTTAGACACACCAGATGCTGAAAAATAGCCTGAAAGAGTTACAACCAAGACCTCAAGGACTGCAGGTGACTTCATAAGCCCCTTAAATCTCTGGTTCACCGTTCGCCCAACCTCCACAATCTCCATTTACCTAAGGCAGCATTCCTATTACCATCTTTCTTCTACTGCTTCAAATGTTGTAGCATGTGATTTCAAAATTAAAATGCCTCTATCTCTTCCCAAAACTCCTGCATTAAATTTGAACTTAAACACAAAACATGTTAGTCTGACAATATTAGCCAAACTAATGAACGTTCAACCCAGTGTTTTCTCTCTTCTATCTCACATTATTTAGGAAATAAACCAATACACAGTATCATTTATAAAAAGAGAGGTTTTTTTGTACTAGTTGCCAAATATCCATGTGCACGTAAAGGCAGACCTGGTGCCAAAGAAGAGATTATCGTAATCATTCATGGCTTTGTATTTTCACCACGGACCCATGACTAGGTGTATCTGCATGTACTCCACAACACGATGCCATCACCAGCTGTGAACAAAAATCCTCCAATACTTTTAAAAGCAGGAAATAGGCACCTGTCTTTTCCTTCTTTTCTTTCTAAGTCTGTTTTAACTAGTAAGCCTACAATGGAACAAATCACTGATGCTGATGAGAGAAATGTCACCCATTGAGGAAGAAAAATACCTCCATAGGCAAAACAGTAAGAAGAAAATGTGCTTTGGCAATTGAAGGAATAGACTGGCTTTACAATCATTCAATTTCTCAGCAAGCATGTTAGACAGTTTAAAGTCACTCTTCCATCCATGCTTGTTGTTGAATGCACTATGCCTCCATAACAAACAGCAGAAGAAAAAAAAAATAAATCAGTCATCAGAGACCAGGGCTGTATAAGAACAAAGGAACATTGCAACGTGAAATAGAAGTAATATCTGAATCACATTTTTACTTTGTGTTTAAAAGGCATTTCCCTGTGTAGTACATAACAAGAAAAGCAGTACTAAATGTCTTTCTGTTTCCCTAGAGGACTATCTGCTTATTTTAGGGCTATGGTGGATAAAGCTATGAAATATGCAGTCTATACCTGTGAGTGAACTGATATGTACATGCAGGCAACGTTATTTCAGATTGATAGCCTCAGGCTCTGCCTTAGGAACTCCTCTGTAGTAGCCTTGTTATGCTAAATGTAGTCATACATGAACCAAGAGAGAAAAAATTAAAAAGAACAGGGCAGGGGAAAAAAAAAAAAAAGCGCATTAATCACTGTTCAAGATGATGCAATGATTTAAAATGAGATGTCAGCCCAAATTTCTTTCTGGCAGAAGTTGTGCTGGTGAAGAGGTTGCAGTGCAAAACACGGTTGTTCCTCCATGAGTGCATTAGTACCTTGCCAAACCTCTCGTATTCCTGAGGGAGGGTTTGTTTATGGTTCCTGGGGTATGCCACCTCTTGAGTCAGATAGGTCTGTTATTAAGATCCATCACAAAGAAAAAGTGGCTTCCTTCAACAGAAGTTCCCAAGGCAGGTTTAGATGCGGCATTAATGATGTTGTAGTGGTGTAGAGGGTTATGGTTTAAGGCTGAGCTTTGTAGGGTAGGGATAATGGTTGGACTCGATTATCCCAAGGGTCTTTTCCAACCTGAATGAATCTATGATTCTATGATGACAATATATTTGACCACGGCATAGGCGTGATCTCTTCTGAACAGGTATTTTCTTGTCAGAGGAGCCTAAGCACTGGCTGTCTGAAATGTATTTGCCTTTAGCTATTGTATCCTGAATTTATGACTGCAGAAGGAGTGTGCAGGACTCATTACTGCAATAAATACAAAAGGTGTCAAAATAATGTATTTAATTTGTAAAAGTTTAAAATGAGAAAAATTTGAGTTACAGGCAGAGAATGTTTTTGTCCCTTTTCAATATTTTTGCACACAAATATAAAGGTTGTTTTTCCATAGAGACTACAAAAACCTCTAATTTAGTAAACCACAAAATTCAACATCTTTAAAAAATTTCTTAATTTGTTGTTGCATTTTAAGTACTCAGTGTTTACTTTGATTTAACGTTGTTTTTTAAACAATCTCAATGCCTTTTTGCTTGGGTAAGAATAGATAATGCTTTATTGAAGAACGTGATGCTAAATATGTCTAAGAATAACATACAACCTTACTAAAAAAAAAGAAAAAAAAAGAGCACTCCAGAAGTGTAGAGGAATTTCTTGTGGAGCAGAGGTGCGGTATAACTTTAAAAGTGTGGACAACCCAGCTTAGGCCTAAACAGAGGCTCTGTCCTTGAAGCTGCCTTGGAACACAGGGAGGAGGAGGTTTTATCTGTTTTGTGAGAGCTTTGCTAGATGCTTGGCTGGAGGTGCTGGCCCCGGGGGGGGAAGGGGGGGCGAGAGCCGCCTGCCTAGCTGAATGGCACTATCCAATAAAACGCTGGCATGTGTAAACCTGTGACTGACCAACTCTGTTAAGGGGCAGGCGCGGGGACACTGCTGAACTGTATATATTGAGCTGTCCGGAGCAATAAAGGGAGGACGATCTGTAGCCATATTGGTGTGATGATTGTTAACTTGGCCGGCTCTCCGAAGGGACCCTCTTCACAGAAGATTCATTTCACTGATCTTGTATCCAGTAATAAGATTCAAGGGTCTCATGCAAGCTATCAAGGCGTCAAGGCCAACAGGAGTTGTGGAAGAGAGCCATTGTTATTTTCCATGTTCATGCCCAGGAAATATCTGGTAGAAAGAGGGACTCAGAGCAAAAGTCAAAGTTAACAAGGGGTGAGCTATGGAAATAGGTGTGAGACAACTTCACATCAGTAATTCCAGTACTATTCCCTGTATATGAGCACATCCCATGGGAAGAACTTTTCTGTTCCTGAGCAGTCCAAGGAGAAACCACAAAGGAATTAACTTACTTGTTCGAAGTGGTTAACACCATTGATTCCTTTTTGGCAGCCCTGGATGTCATTTAAGCAGCTGGGACTTCTTTTTTCAAGTATTGCTTACTCCTCTACTTTTTCAATCATTTTTATTTAGGTAAAATGAAAATATCTCTGCCTTCTGTTTTTTTATGGTTGCTTTTAGAGCCTTTATTTCAGCTGTTATCAGAGAAAATAGCAGAGTTCTGGGGCTCTGGTTTGGATGATGCATGTTTCATTTTCCCCTGATTCTTTCTACTATACTAGTGTTATATAATATGTATTATTAAGTACGTAAAAACCAAAATGTGGAAATTCATGAAGAAGGAGAAAAGTGGGCACCTTTATCTTGTTGATTCTGGTCAGCTGGAAGTTCCTAAAGACAAAAGTTGTCCATTAATCCACAAAGGAAATGTGATATGGAAAGTACTGTAATCAAAACCTGTTGCCTATTAGGACCCATACCATCAAACATGGCCTCTAAACAGGGTACCTCAGTTTTATGTTTTCAGTCTCTAGAAGTAGAGATTAAAAAATCCACAGAATTAACTGGAGTTTTGGGAGTGAGATGCCTCAGGTGTTTGACTTTTCACATCTGAAAAGATACAGAAAATAGGGTAATGCAAAATTTCTGTGTTTGTCCCACTAAGTGTAATATCTCCTTGCTAAGATTGGCAGCAATGGGACCAGCTGTACCTTTGCTTTTAAGATATGGTGTATAAGTAAAGTAATTTCCATTATAGTGAAAAGGGCTGCTTGCTCAGTCGTAGTCATATGATTTCTTTTCTAAGATAACAGATAAGCACTGATTTGTCAGACTTTATATTTGTAACTGCGTCTCAGACTTTTAAACAGAAAGTGTCCGCTTTGATCTGCTTGGATAAGAAAATTACCAGAATGCAATTCTGAGAGAGATCTAGGTCCACTGTAATTGTTCCATTAGTGGATATCAAGTAATATCATGCATCATGTCTCAGCAGAATCCCCAAAACATACGCACTGCCCTGTTTCTTGAAACTCTACAGTTGCCTTAAGATGTTATTAATATGCATCAAATTTGAAGACCCAGGTGCTTCAGTGCCCAACAACCCTCAATATTTCCTGTATAAAACTATTTAAACTATGACCTTAGATTACGTTCAGTGTTATAAATTTGATTCCTGAAATCAACCCAAGACACAACGTCTGAATGTCTCTTAGGAAGTTCCACAAAAATATTAGGAAAAACTTTTTCACTGTGAGGGTGACAGAGCACTGGAACAGGGTGCCCAGGGAAGTTGTGGAGTCTCCTTCTCTGGAAACTATCTGCTTGGATGCGTTCCTGTGTGATCTGCTGTAGGTGATCCTGCTCTGGCAGGGGGGCTGGACTAGATGATATTTTGAGGTCCCTTCCAGCCCCTAACATTCTGTGATTCTGTGATTCTGTGATTCTGTGATATGAATTTTCAGACTTTCATCTCCATTTCATTGAGTCTGCTTAGGACTAAATAGTTATTTTTTGCATCAAAGTTTCATCCTAGCACATGAAATTATAGATACTTATTTAACAACTGTAAAAAAAATAGTTAATCTGTCTTAATAGATGAAAAACATCTGCTCTCTACTGTCAGATCCTTTTGCTTTCATAATTCTTTTGCAAATGTGACATACCAATATCAAAAAATACAGCATTTTTTTGCCCAAAACACCGCATTAGCCTATGATTTCTTTTACAACTGCATCTGTGTTCTTTCTAAAATCCCCTCATTATTTCACTTTTACATATCCGTACAGCATTTCTTAGCCAAACAAGGGAAAAATTGGTTACAAAACAAAAAAAAACAAAAAGTTGCACAGTGCCTCACTCCATGTCAAGTAAGTTCAGCCTTTGATATGTTATAATCAGAGATGAAAAACATGGTACGATATTACTTTTTCTCAAAGCTGTTTTAGGCTGTACTCTCTTCTGTCAGCCTACTTTGGTCTTTAAAACGTTGTATCTGTTGTTTAGATTCATTGAGGTGTTGGAGAAGGTACAGAGAAGGGAAACCAGAACAATTAGGGGACTAGAGGGTAAGTCATATGAAGAGAGGCTTAGTGAGCTGAGGCTGTTCAGCCTGGAGAAGAGAAGGCTGAGGGGAGACCTTATCACTCTCTACAACTACCTGAAAGGCAGCTGTAGTGAGACAGGTGTTGCCTCTTCTCCCTAGTGAATAGTGATAGGACAAGAGGGAACGGGTTCAAGTTGCGCCAAGGGAAGTTTAGACTGGATATTAGGAAAAACTTCTTCACCGAAAGGGTGGTGAAGCATTGGAATGGGTGGCTGAGGGAGGTGGTGGAGTCACCATCCCTGAAAGTGTTTAAAAAACGGCTGGATGTGGCGCTTCAGGAGATGGTTTAGTGTTACGGTGGTGTAGGGCTGTAGGTGGGACTTGATGATCTTAGGGTCTTTATGATTTTATGATTCTAGGATTCCTATGGGTGGCATTTAAAACAAGTATCTTCACAAAGCAACCTGCATGACTGTCAATATATTCCCAAATGTACCACTCTGCAAGCCTTGCAGCCCTGACCCTCTGTTTCATATCTCTCACCCAAGAGCCTTGGGCCGTGGTGATAGAAACTCGTTATCATGTTCCTACATGACCGCAAACTCAGTTGATCTCTGGGCAGAACCACACTGGAAACTGAGAAGGAGGATGTCTTCCTGGTCTCAATTCTTCAAGTGGCAATTGAAGTTCTCTTCATTTAAACAAGACTGAAGATTCTATTGCCTACAGACCCTAGGGCAATTACAAACCCAGCAGCAAATCCGGCCTCTTCAAACAGCAACCAGAACAGAAAAATTATCCCATAGTAACCCATCCAGGAAAAGGTCACCTGTGCCTCTGTTTGTTGTCTCTGTGCTGTTTAGGAATTTTGGAGCTGCAAATCACTACCCCTCTGGGGAGCGGGAGCAGATGGGGTGGTTAGGACCAGCCATTGGATGTCAGTGTTGAGCTGCAGAATGGAGAGCTCATCAGGAGGCAGCAAAAGACTTGGGTCTTAGAGATCTTTCAGGTTATTAGTTTCAGGTAGTTTGTCACCAGCCTTAGCCCGGGAGGCAAAGCAATTTGTCAGCATGTGTGCGCATATGTATGTGTTTGTCTGGATTTTGATGATGTAGGGAATGGCAACCCCATGGATTCACCACATGTCATGCCTTCGGATCAAGACAGCACCCAGTTCTTCATGGTAGTAGTCATGGTTTCTTTCTGACAAGTGGGACTAGTTTGGTATTGCTAATCCTGGAGATACTGAGAGTAAAATGAGCAAGATTTTTCCATTGATAAGCAGGCATTTACTTTTCCACATAAACAAGATTGTAGACCTGTAGCACATCTATACATATGCAAAAGGTAAAAAGAATTAATCAAGCAACAGAAACTTTTTTATTTCCTGTGTCATGTTTTTTCTTGCATCTAGCAGTTGCTTTCAAGGGCACATCTAAAACAAAAAATCAAAATGGATAACAAGACAGTGGAAAATTTGCAAAATTATTAGATGTCACTAAGGGGGCTTCCAGGTCAACAAATCCATGGATTAGAATTGCTGCATAATCTGCATATAGATTTATATATCGGTCTTTCTTTAAGTAACAGCTTGTCACTGAGAAGAAATGTAATTTTTACTAATGGCTAACCATTACCACAGAAAAGATGTATTTGTCAGATCTAATGCTCAACAGTTAGCAAAAATGAAAAGCGTATCCTTCTTTTGAAAATATTAGGTCTTCAGCAAACCTGTGAGATTTATATGGGATCCATAGGTAACAAATCACTGAATCCTGAAATGGAGCCACTTCTGAAGCTTCCCGCCGGCCAACAAGGGCAGCCAGGGTAAGGAGTGCATAAGGGTGTTTATTTAGAAATGGGTGGACGAAACGAAGGGTTAACCTCATAAACTTCCAATTTTAGAGAAATAAACTATGAAGTGGTAATAGTCACATTTTCAGCTTTTTGTCATGTTCAAAGGATTTAAGATTTCATTTTGTGGCCTAAGCCATTCAATTTGTTGTGTTTTTACAGCATGCATGACAATGGAAATCTTGATGATGGTGCTGATGCCTCTGTTACAACAGAACCCAGTGCCCCCAGATAGTACTTGGGTTCCCCATCTGCTGGGTGCTGTAAAAGTACAAAATCATAAAGATCATTCCCTAAAGCTTTGTTTTCAGTTGCAGGAAAACTCTTTTAAAGATTATGAAGTGCTCACTGAAAAATATGATCACTTTTTTCACTTCTAAGAAAATCAGGCAGCATTTGTTTTCCTAGCATCTTCACAGCTGGTATTTTTAGCATATGCTTTCAGCACGTGCTCATTTTATGTTTGCTCCTTGCCACATCCTGAAGTTAAGTGTGCCAGCCTTGACCCATTTCACCTCTGAAGGAACTGAGGCAGTCCAAAGAGTCAAGAGAGTGGACAGGGAAGGTTGGTGGGTAACAGGCAGTTATGGAGGGGCAGTTGATATTTTTTGCAGACGTGAAGGTAACTTTTTTTGGTTTATCCCCTTTTTATTAAAAAGAAGTGTGAGACCTCTAGAAATTTAAATAAACAAATACAATCCTACATACATACTGTTTATCCACCAGGAAAAACTAATTGTGTTCCTGAACAAAAAATAAAACCTTCCATCTCCCTGTGGTAAAAGTAACTACACCACATAGCATCACAGCTTATCCTTTGGCACTAACCCGGCTGAGAAGCACATCAGTCTCTTGTGAGAGCATTTGGAAAGGGAAGACTGAGAGCAAGTGTGACAGTAGTTATTTAAATTATTCTACAGCTATGCAATTGCCATTGTTACACAACTCACAACACTTGCTTTCCATAGGCACCAGTGAGAAGGGGAACTAATGGTCCCCAAGCCAGTGAACTGAACTGCCACAACAGTGTGAGTCCTGGCTCTGCACTACTGTGTTATGCGGAAGGTTTCAGTCCCAAATTCACTGTGTGTTGCAAGGGCACAGCAATACCTCCCACAGGTGTTACGACAGTTACCTGCTTGCTAGCCATCAGCCAGTAAGCAGCAATTGTCTGTGTTTATGGCCTTAGACTGTCCCACCTGTGGTAAAACATGTTGACTTGAAACTGTTGCACGCAGGCTTAACCTAATGTTGTTTACCTCAGAATTTGTGCAGTTTCCTTTTTCATGAAATGTAAAGAATACTTGTGCTCATTTGTATGTAATATCAGACACAGTTCATTTCAGCTGTCCAAGGAGTCTTGCAGACTAGAGCTTAATGACTCAATGCCTGTTTTAGATACCAGCATGCTGACGATTTCAAGTATATATCCTATCCTTGTTGCACTAGTACTTGAGCACCTCGTATTCTTCAGTGCCTTTAACTTCACAGTACTTACATCCTACTTTTAAAATCCAACTAAGGCCCTCCTCTTGCCTTCAAAGTTAGGGGCTTGAACTCTTTTGTGAATGTAGGTATTAGCAACCTGTCTAACATCACTCAGGTATTCAGCAGCAGAACAGGGTCTCTGAATATTTTCCCCCACATCTAAAGAAGAAGTCTTAAACAGTGTTTGCCGTCACCCAAGCAGGACACATCTTTGCTCCAGAGCTGCAACGACTGTGGTTTCCATCAGCTTCAGCAGGATTCAGGATTGCTCCTCACATATGAAAAGAACATATGTAGATTTTTTTTGGTTCTCTGTCTGTACTAGAAAGTGGGGATATCTATGTGCTTTTGTGTTAATGGTCTCCACACAAACCACACACTCATATTTCTGAGTGCATGCAGAGATTTTCAAGCAGATTAATAAATTTTATGTTAATCACGTGACTTTTCATCTTTTGCTCAGTTGAAATTTGCCATAGTGAATTTGCTGTGGAGCTGCAGCAACTGATTAGACAGGGATTTACTGCTAGAGGAAAGCTGAAATCAAAACATTAAATAATTATAACCTCTTGCCATCATACACTCTTCAGAAAGACTTCTGATAGTAATCTATCGACCTTTTCTTCCCTGATTTGCATCCTGAACAGTCTTTGTTATTCCCTGGGATACAGCAAAGTGCTTTGCTTTGTTTTCTACCTCTGTGTATTGCGGCATCTCCAACTTCATCATCACCAATGATAGGTGTATATTTTTCTGAGCTATTATGCACAGTTCAAGTCTTAAAGCTTATCAGGCTTTAGGAGGCCAGAGATGGTAAGATAGTGCTGTAGCCACAGGGAAGGAAGGAAACTAAGAGAACTCACCGCTTTGTAGCGATGGTACATGGTTCATGTTCCAGTAGCCTGCCTCTCTCTGAGTATTCAGTAGTTTGTCAAGTAGGAGGAAAGGGTACGTAACATTCTCCTCATGACTGGCTGAGGAATATGTAGCCATCAAATTGATTCTGAAGACACACTGAACTTGAGCAGGGCCTTTTCAGACCTCTAATACATTATACAATTGTGTGTATGATGATTTTAACAACACCAGCTCCATGACTGTTATTCAATTCCATGCACATTCGCTGCAGAGGTTTTGCACATGGCATTGAGGGATTATACGGAAGAATAACTGCTTTAAAAATGCAGATCCAAAACTTAAAGGAGAATGCATACTATCTCTCAGGAGGATGTTGTTAGATACAAAACAGAATTATGGCAAACAAGTCTAGGTTAGCACCCGAATGTGATCTAAGATCATTGCCTCTACCCATATTCTTGAATAGGTCTGGCACATCTTGATTAGTTCTAGGAAGAAAAATTGGTGTGCACGCACCAAGGCATTACCATATCACCTATAAATGCAATAATGCAGAGAAGATATAACATTGGAAGAGACAGTTAAGAAATGCAGGATGTTCAAATTCCTTTTCCTTGGAGAGTGTGACTGAAGAGCAGGGAACTTGTGCATATTCACGAGCTTCATTCAGCTGAGGTCCTGAACATCCCCTAAACCTCATGGGGACATGGCAACTTCCATTACTCTTGAGGACTTTTTATATATAACGGTCAAAACCATATGTGTACCTATTGATATAATTTTTATTTTAAGCAAATATTAGTTTATTACTTTTCAGAATTATATATGAGTTTTTGCTCAGCTACTTTACTGTTTATTAAAAGAATCTTACAGTCTTTCCACAGTGGTATAAAATCACTGCAGTGAGTGATGCCCCAGACATTCTCTTCCAGTTATGTTGAACTGTAAGAGTCAATTGCTACAAGACACTTCATTCTTCAGTGACTATTTTCATGGATGTATTTTAAATTATATCAAAGGTTTTTAATTAAAGTCACCCTTGCCATGCAAATATTTAATTTGTATTGATATATTTTTAGCTATAAACCACTCTCCAGGCACTGTTGAAAAGACTCTTTAGAATTCATAAGACTATTTTAATACAATGCCAACACTGTGTTACTTGTGACATGAGATATCTGTCAGTCATTCATTATCCATCTGTCTGGTGAGGCTGTGGAGGTGAAATTCTAGCTCAGTCTGTTTCAGAACTGCAGAGATCTGTGCCAGGCTTGTATAACTTCAGTTAAGTATGGATAAAAATAGTGTTTGATAAAAACGGGGTTCCAAAGTCTTGTAGCTTTTCATGAGCCTCAATGGTCATAAGTGTGCTCCTCAGAGGCTTGGCTTTTGAAGTCATCTCTCTGCAGGAATAGCCAAATGTTTTTCTGAAAAAAAAAATAAATCTGGTTCTAGCCTTCTGCATTGCAAATAAATGCTTTATTATGAGATCCTTCAATGATCAGAACCCAAAAAGATAGTAGAAAAACTTGATACAGACTTTTTTTTTTTTTTTCTGAGACGGAAGTGGAACAACAGTGAAGTGGAGAAGTTGTAGAATAAGAAAGCCATCTGACCTCATCTAATGTTAAGCTGGATTGGATGGCCTCTGGAGGCATCTTCCAGGCTATGTTGCCTAAAATTCTATGATTTGAAAGTCATCTTTGCACTATGTTACAGCCTTGAGGATTCTCACTTACTAAAAATCATTATTTCTTCTTCTCTAGGCCCTGGAGCATTAGGTCTCTATTTATTATGCTTCTATAGCTCATATTGTATAATACTTCTTCTCTGACTGAGACTGTGCTGTGCCTTGGAGAAAGGACAAAATCCCGTACTTCAGAAGCCTTTGCTTTGGCTTCTGTTTCTTGGGGTATTTAAGAATGCTCAATGTAACTTAGCAACTATGGTAGAATATGTCATAGCAGATTCCTAGGAGTTGCAGATATTTGCATCATTAGTATAAAGCCAGCTACTAGCATGAGCAACTTTTTCAACCTCCTTATTTGGTTTTTTTTTCCCCATCTCATTTCATATCAGCTCCACTGATAACCTGCTGGAGTGAAACTAGCCACTTATTTCTACCTTTTGTTTCCTATATTTTTCAGTAGATCTTTAGACATGCAAACTTTGTACCCCCCATTCGGTGTCTGCTTGGCTCCTTGAAGAGCCTCTAACAAGTAAAATTGGTCCCTTTCTAAATTCATGCCAACCTCATCAGCAGGTTGTTCCTGGTGTACGTGCTCACTGGCTCCTTCTGAGGCCTCCATTCAAAGGATTTGTGAGACCTGGATTCCCTTTGTCAAACCTCCACTGAGCTTTCCCAATACTCAATGTATATTTTATTCAACCACTGACATCATCTAGCTTGACCGGGCTGCCTGCTGAGGGTATCAGGCTTTCTGATCACACTCCTTTCTCACATGCAGTCTCAGTAACCACCCTGCAGTTCTGCAATATGGAGACAATCTCGTGCAAGCAGTTTCACATCCCAATTTCATCATTAAGTTCCATAGAAACTCCACCTGCTCCAAGACATTTGTGTCTGCTCTTTCCATCCATATAATTTCTGAACTTGTCCAATGCACTTGAGTTTGAGTCTATAAAGACTTTCATCATCCCACATAAAGGGAAATGTCTTGAGCTTCTCCACAATAAACAGATACAGAAAGATAAATTCTCTGCTCTGTCCTTATCTTATCCTTATTCATTTCTTTAATGCCTTTACTGTCTATTAAGTCTTCACATCTCCTGGTTGACGTCACGGAACCGGAATAGTTTGGGTTGGAAGGCACCTTAAAGATCATCTAATCCAACCTCCCCTGCAAGGAGCAGGGACATTTTCAGCTAGATCAGGTTACTCAGAGCTCCATCCAACCTGATCTTGAATGTTTCCAGGGATGGGACTTCTGCCACCTCTCTGGGCACTTGTGTTTCACCACCCTCATCGTAAAAATTTCTTCTTTGTATCTAATGTAAATCTATCCTCCTGTGGACTCCCTTCAACAGGTCCATGTCCTTCTTATGCTGAGGGCCACAGAGCTGGACACAGCACTGCAGGTGGGCTCTCACCAGAGCAGAGCCGAGAGGCAGAATCACCTCTCCTGGTGAGAGGTGGAACACTTCTCCTGGTGCAGCCCAAGATGCAATTGGCCTTCTGGGCTGCAAGTGCACATTGTCAGCTCATGTCCAGCTTTTCATCCACCAGTACCCCCAAGGCCTTCTCTGCAAGGCTGCTCTTAAGTCTTCTTTTCTTGGGCCATCTACCAGCCTGTATTGATACTGGGACTGCCCTGACCCAGGTGCAGGACCTTGCACTTAGCCTTATTGAAGCCACAACTGCTGTGTCTGACAAAAATGTTACGCTTTTTGCAAATTACTCTTCAAGATCTTCTTTAACTTTCCTTATGGCATTTTTAAAAGTTACCTGTCAGAAGTTAGAATCCTTTTTATTTTTCTGATTAGGTCACAACTTCACAATTCAGTGTGCCACTGGCTGTCCTGTTCATGTTAATTTTTGCAGAATGCTTAATATGCTCATGACTATCCAGGGCTTCAGAGGTCATTCTTTGCTGTCCTAGGGCACTTCAAAACCATAACACCTCTCAGTTTAAGAACACCAGTAGATCAGTGAAGAAAATAAGTAGTTCTGTGAAAGCCAACTTAATGAAACCTGATTCCAGATGAACTTTTGTGAAGTGGTTGTATTTCCTAGGATTTAAAGTACCAACTCTCACCCAAAAGCTTCCTGCAGTTGGATATTCATGAAGTCACTTTGTTTAATATGCGTTCTCCATTGGGTAATAACATAATTGATCTTATGATGTTGCCTTTCTCCCCCCCCAGAAAAAAAGCCCTCCTCTCTCTAGCCCACCACTGAGGTTTACAAAACTTAGAAAAAATCCTCTGTCAAATTTGGTTGAAATTGGCTAATAGATTCAGTATTTTTAAGGGACACTAACACATATGTTTATATAGATAGCACAACTGCATAGTCCTAATTTCTATAAGAATTGTGCAGGATCCTCAGGAGTAGAGGGAAAACACAAAGTCACGCCTCAGAGACAGTGGGAGTGAGGTTCTGCCTTTGCTCCTGCACAATTTCTTTGTCACTTTTCTCTAATTTGGTTATGTTACTCAACCAGTAAGTCCGGGCCTGCCTACAGTTGCTGTGCCTTGCAAAGTGGTGATGGAGGACTACTTAGAAAGCCCATGCAGATTAAAGTGTGCAAATTAAAACTCGTTTAAAGATAATTGCATCTCAATAGCCTCTCATTCCTCATTCAACATCCTTTAACCTCTCCTTCAGGTCATAGGGTACAGATAATGATTAGGCATCTGTTGTGCCTTGAACCACAACAGCTTTGACTTTGCTGCTCTACACAAGTGTCTCTGTTACCTCGTGTGCTCCCTTCCTGCTACCTCATGTGCTCCCTTTCTGTTGTATCCAGCGTCCCTCATCTGAAACTCTGTCTGTAAACATTTTGGGCTAAAACTATCTCTCAGTTACAGTTTCAGTGTACAGAGCAAAATGAGCAGTGGCATTTAGATTGCTGTAAAACAAACAAAAAGTAAACCTGAAGGCTCATCAGTTCTTCTGTGGTATTGGGAAAGTTCCTCCCCAAATGCTCTGTGACTCATTCCATTTAATGCTGGTTTCCTACATCTTGTTTAATAAGTTCTGTATAAGTAAAAAAGAGATCTGTGGCAGAACGAGAGCATAAATCATTCATAAGATGGTTACAACTGTATGTCATTAACTACTACTTCTTGCGGAAACTCAATTTTTCTATGCATGCAAAAGACATCCCCTGAAGTACTTATTAGCACCACACTGATTTTTCCGACAGTGTAGCTGGTCTCACAGAGGTTGATTTTTTGTCAAATTTACTATGTCTGTGCTGAAGACAATTATATAATAAACCAACAGATGAAGTATACAGAATTAAGAACAGGCTGACAATCCGTATATAGCTTCTTAAAAAAGCTAAATGAAACAACAAAGACAGTAAACGCCTAAGAGAGAAAGCTATGCTGGTTTTCATTTCCCTACAAAGAATGCTGATAAGGGCTTTTTTTGGAGTGAGGTGGAGGTTATAAACAAAAATATTATTACAGCTTTTGGCTGTGAAATAGCAGTCAGGGAAAGTCAAGAGATATTTCAGAACATGCCTCTCTTCAGTTCAATGATTTTTTTTTTTTTCAGTCAGATTTAATATTCTCAGCCTGTTTAAAGTGCTTTTAAATATACAGCATATGCATATGCTTCCTAAAAATTGGCCTTTTGTCTCTGGCTAAAAAGAGAGTATACCTACAAAAACGTAAGTTGTACATAGGCTCACAGAAGAGTTCTTCAGTTCTTCAGGTGGCCTTTGAAACCACTACATGTAATGTCCTTGGATAAAAATATTGTTATTTCAAAAGAAACTTTAGGAAACAGAAAACCTGCAACAATGTTGGTTTTTCTTACTAACAGGACACATAATTTTTAGATAAAAACTGTGGCACTAATCAAGATTTAATTGAGTCAGGCAAAGGGCTGAAGAAAACGAAGCAGGATTTTAGAGGGCAGATTAAAGAAGCATCATTTAGGAATTTCCAGAGGTTGTCAGCTGGTTGACAGAAGTGCTGCTTAGCTCTTTTTAAAACAAGCTCTTCTAATTACTAATGCTTCTGGTTTCTCTAATTATCTGCTCATTGTTCTGTGAAAGACTAAGTAGTTTTTAGCATTCCAACTAAGAAATCATAATATACTAGTAATATAGCAATATAACAACCTATAAGCTTGTCCCAGCACTATTAACAACAGCTGATGTCTCCCTCTAGGCCAGCCTAGACCCCATCTGCCTCTCCAGATACAGAACATGATCCTCTACTTATTCACTTTTTAATACATCTCACTGCATCTTCTCACAAACCAGTTAGCTAGTTTTGATCTTCCTCTTCCTTCACGCCTCTTTTCTCCTAGTAACAGTGGAGATAAAATGACAGATATTTCAAATAATTGAGTGTTTTTGTTTTCCAACAAAAAGCAAGAAAAACCTTTTTTCAGAGAAAAAAAGAAGCGGAGCATTTAATTTACCCATGAATTGTCATGTGCTTCTGGAAAGCCATTGGAATGTAGTCTGAGAGAATTAAACTTTCATGTTTGAAGACCACCTATACTAGAAGAGGACACGTTCCTGTGTTTCACCAGCCCAGCACACAAATCCCAGCCATGACTCCTTGGCTGGAATTAACAGTTTAGCAACCAATTCATATAGCAATGATTACCATTTCACTTAGTACAGAATTCCACATCTTCCACCAGCCTCTGAACAGTAGCTCTTACAGGCATCAGTGAAAGCACATTGATTTTGATGACCATTAGGATTGTTTGCCTCAATTATAGTTTAATAGGTTCCTGCATTGCAGATTAACACGACCTTTTGAAAATGAGTATCAAGCATTTGATTTTAGAAGTTACAATATTTGCCTTAGCATATATTCATCTAGTTTTCACTGCTAATGTATTCTGGTTATTGCACACTCAATGAAGTCAATAATTGCTTGTTATACATCCAAATCTTTCAAAAATATTGCACTTCCTATAATACCTTTAGCATGTCTTGCAAGACTGATTTTGTTAAGCTCTTGATAACCATGTATGCTTTTGGAACTTTTCTTCTGATGGGGATATGACAATAAACTCATTCTGAAATGTAAATCCAGAAATGTGATTACTGGTTTCTCTCTCCCAAAGGCTTGCATCCCTTTTATTTTATTTGAGATACCTGTGGTTTGGCAAAGATTTTTGTCAGATGTACTTCATATAAGTTGAATATAACCAGTAATTTGCTACTGTTATTTTTACATCTGGAACGGTAGCATTTCACAGAATCACAGAATCACAGAATGTCAGGGGTTGGAAGGGACCTCGAAAGATCATCTAGTCCAGCCCCTCTGCCAGAGCAGGATCACCTACAGCAGGTCACACAGGAACACGTCCAGGTGGGTTCTGAATGTCTCCAGAGAAAGAGACTCCACAACCTCTCTGGGTAGCCTGTGCCAGTGCTGTGTCCTGCTCACAGTGAAGAAGTCTTTTCTAGTGTTTCTGTGGAACCTCCTATGTTCCAGCTTGTATCCATTGCCCCTTGTCCTGTCATTGGACATCACTTTGTCACCCAGTATTGCCGTATTATAACATCTCCTACATCAAATCAACACTAATAATGAAATTATTCATGAAATTATGAGCCTGAGTCTCTAAATCTTCTCACCTTTTGCTTAAAAGCTCATTTGGGGCTAAATTGAGGGAGTTATTTTTTTCGTATTTTCATTCTTATATAGACAAATAGTTTATCAGTGTTCTTTGTTTCTGAAGAGTGTTTGATTTAGGATGGTGGTAGTTTTCCTGGTTGAGAAGAAAGGTACCAATACTTGATTTGTTGTATCTGCAGTAGAAAACTAGAAAAATTTGTAAAATGAGAAGAGTACAGTGTTGCTTAGAGATAGTCAATCACAGGGCAACTAGGATGATTAAGAGAGTGGAGCATCTCCCTTATGAGGAAAGGCTGAGGGAGCTGGGGCTCTTTAGTTTGGAGGAGGCTAAGGGGTGACCCTATTAATGTTTACAAATATATAAAGGGTGAGTGTTATGAGGATGGAGCCAGGTTCTTCTCTGTGACAACCAATGATAGGACAAGGGGTAATGGGCTGAAACTGGAACATAAGAGGTTCCGCTTAAACTCGAGAAGAAACTTCTTCTCAGTGAGGGTGACGGAGCCCTGGAACAGGCTGCCCAGGGAGGTTGTGGAGTCTCCTTCTCTGGAGACATTCAAGACCTGCCTGGACACGTTCCTATGTAGCATAATCTAGGCTTTCCTGCTCTGGCAGGGGGATTGGACTTGATGATCTTTCGAGGTCCCTTCCAATCCCTAACATTCTGTGATTCTGTGATTCTGTGATTCTCCCTTGGGTACTTCATTTGGGTGGAATAAGAACACCTCATCTCATTTGCCATAGATATTCTCCTGGTCTTCATGACTTGTATCTTCACAGGTACCTGCAGATGATGTGATGATTCTTGTATCAAAAATCCACTTTTTGGATGGATCTAATTCTTTGTCTGTTAATCCAAATGCATGTTGTAGGGAGTGAATTCAGTGTTACCACTTTTTTTTTTCTTTTCCCCCCTATGCAATGTCTACTATTACGAACCCTGAATAAGGGTAGGTAGGAAACTATTCCCTGGTGATGTCTTCCAGTTGGGAGTCCTGGCTCTATTCTGTGACCAGATCCCAGGGTGAGTCTGCTCTCACAGAGACAAGTTCTTGTCTTGGTGCAAAGTGGGTGGGGCAGTGCTGGATGTTTTCTCCAGAGGCACATACCAGTGCTAATCTCCCTTCCTGACAAGTCTACCGCACTTTGAATTTCAATTACTGACACATACACGCCAGCCACACTAGGGGATAAGACTGCAAATGGGCACCACACTCCAACAAAAAGCCAGACAAGTGGCACAGCTGTGGTTAAGTGTCGCTTTGGGCAACAACCCACACCATAGAAGGAGGAGAAGGCTGCCCTGTGGATCAACCCAGGGCATGTGCATTGTCTTCTCATTCGGCTTTGAAATACAACGAAATACAGTAATCCCTTCCAGAGGTGATAAATTCTAAGTTATTAAGGCATTCTTATCCTGGTCATTTTTCTTGCAAGCTAGAAGTGAAAAGAGTATTTTCTAGAATTTCTATGATAACCTGGTTCTCTATGTTACTCTGGTTCTATGTTACTCTGGTTCTATGTTAAACTGGTTCCCTAAGAAACACACCTAAAATCCCAATTCACACTAAGGCATCACTGACCAGAGCACTGTACTGTGGAGAAAAGCACAGTGACAAATGGAAAGGCAATAGTCTTCAAGAGCTTGGCTGATTCCTCTGAGTTTTGCAGAGACTGTGCCTACTCCAGCTTGAATTTTTTGTTCAAGGTGACTTTAGAAAGAAAATAAAATACTTCTCCCGTTGCACTCCTGTTTCCTCACATCGAGCTTTTTGGGGGGGGATCTTTTGTTATAACCTCAATTTCAAAGCAGATCATAGAAAACAAACCTAATGTTTCTGCAAGGAAAGTGCGGAAATTTCATCTTGGTGAGAGAAAAGACGGCCTGATAACAGACTGATGCATGGATCATCAGTGCATCACACAAGTAATTTCTGAATTCACATGGTGTTTTATTAACCAATATTTCCTAAATATGTTTTTTCCCGGTATCTTGGCATGTCCAAATCTGACCCTCTTTGGTTTCTCCTGTGGTGATCAAGCAAATATAATTTACACAGTGGTCAGCCACAGTAAAGATATCATTGAATCTTTGTCTGCAACAATTGTTAATTCTTAGGATTCAGAAACCAGGATATCTTTGATTGTGGCTTTGATGATGCAAGCACAGTGCAGGGGTATATATTAAAATCCAGTAAGAATTGTTGTTACCTATTTGTTGTAAATAAAAATATCTTTGTTCTCTGGCAGAGGTCTGTTATTTCATCTACTGCAATTATACATATCTTCTAGTAATTTTCCAAGAATCAGTCTGTAATTTTAACAGACCCGATTCCCAAATTTATTTTTACTCTTCTTCATTCATTTTGTTCATAATATAACTACAAAAAACCTGGTTTGCAATAATTACGTATATAGTATCAAAACAATAGTCAACAAATTCTTATTTACTTCTTTACCTCAGTCTTGCTCCTGAGCTCCAAACAGCAGACATTATTGTCTCCTGTTGTACGATACAATTTTAACCCTGTTTGTTTAAAATAAAGCCTTGGGTGTTCACAGAAAGGTCACAGGGTTTCTTATCCTGACCTTCACCGGAAAGGTAAGTGCTAGCAGTTGTGTAACAGTGGAGAAAGGTGAATATTATGTGGATTAGGATTTGGAGGCAGTACTTTTAAGAGACACCATTTCACCTCCCCACTTAATCCCGAAGAGAAAGGTAGAAATGAGTGATGGTTTCACTGTTAATCTCAATGCAACCAGGTTTACATGGATGCAACGAAGATAAATGCCTTCCCTGTGGCAAAAAAATTTGCTTTTTGTGGTGGCTTTGGCCCATGCCCTTTCTCCTTTACCCAAGCTTATTCAAAACACAGATGCTAAGATACAATGGTAAACCTCAGCCATCAATGTGAGAGTGCTGTGCTTAAGGCAAATTTTCAGATGGCCATCCAACAGAAGTACGTAGAAAATACTCTGACTTCCTTTGTATCATTTTGATAAAGCTACTTTTATTTTTGGTACTTCTCTTAAGTGCTAATACTTACACTTTAATGAGGCAGTAAATCAGTTTCAAAGTGGATAGACTATGAAGCCAAAATCTTACAATATATCCCAGCGAGGGAAATTGAGTCAGTTATCTTTCCACTGGAAAAAGTTGCATAACGGTGAGTTATAGAAACAGGACTTGATTAGTGCATTTTATCTTCCTGGTGTTCCGAAAAAAAATGCATTATAGTCAGAGTACTGAGAAATGCTGTGGCTGTGTCCCTCACCTCCCTGGAAGCTCAGTGCTCTGAGACCTTGACATCCCCCAATCCAGAAGGAGGTCTTCAGCAGTAACATCAGAATTCACTGTCTTCTCTTTTATAGTTTACTCAAAGACTTGCACAATGCCCAGGTGTACTGGGTTCAGCTAGGGTAGTGTTAATTCTCAGTAAAAGCACTAGTCGGGAAATAGCTGAACCGAACTAGTCGCTAGTCAAAGGGATATTCGATACCATCCTGATGTTATGCTCTGGGTATATAGAGGGGGGGCTGGTTGCGGCAGGGGGGGCTCTCTCTCTCTTTCCTGGTCTCAGTCCGGGCGTGTCGCTGGGTTCTGGGTGGTGAGATCCGCGTTACACGTTACTCGCATTATATCTGGTTAAACGTTACTGTTACTTCACTGTTATCGTTATCATTTATGTTCACCATTAAAACAAACTGTTTTTATCTCAACCCTACGAGCCTCCGCCTCCTGCTCTCTCCGGGCTCTTCCCCTCACTCCCGGTAGGGATGGGCGAGTGAGAGAGAGCGACCACGTGGTTCTTTGTCTCTCCTGACCGGTCACTCGGCTTAAACCACAACACCAAGTGAGAAGGAGCATCTCATTCCGGGGTGCTCAGAGGAGGCAGGAGCTGATCGCTGGTAGCTGGGTGAGCACCATGTGAGGATTATGTGCCGCCAGACACACACATGTAACACACTGGGCCGTGGAGCTCCAGGAGCTATTAGAGGTGGGCTCGTGTGCCATGAAGAAAGATGTTTCTGTGACCAGCGGGTGATATGTGCCCAGCTTCGTTAAATTACCCTACTACTTCCAAGAGTCTGGACTGAGTTTAGACAGAGTCCAGTCTGGCTCTCATCCACAGAATACTCCAGCAAGGAGGAACGGTGAGTTTTCCCAGTAGCACGATCCTCTGAAGATATAAGACTTTCAATGAGAAAGGAAGAAAAGTAGGAAATTATCAGTTCAGGTCCATCCACATAACCACAAGGGTCAATTAGAATAAGAAAGACAATTTCTTTATGAAATGAGGGGCTGACACCCTGTCTCACTCTCACTGCAAATGCATACCTAGAGTTTCCTGTCTGAGAGAAGACATTAGCCCTCTGTACTTTCCTTGGAAACAGAAAGAATGAGACAAGGGTAAATGTATTCTACTAGAGGAAATACTTCACTGTGTTGTAAGTTTCCCTAATTATAGCTGTGGAGCTGGAAACAGGGATCAGAAGCATTGCAGGGCAGCTGGTGCTTGTCCTTTCAGCAGGAACTAATTTCCTTCCTGATATTGCTGGTGTTGTTGCATGGGCACCTTCAATGACCATATTGGCTGTAATAACACTACTTCTATCCCTTAATATGGGGTATTATATACTTTAATCTAATTGGAATGTTCTGAAAGACACATAAAAACAAAGATCCCATCTACTTTGAAGATCCAAAGGTACTTTTAGAATGCAGATTTTTCCATGTATCCTACACTTAATTATTTCTGCCTTTTCCCCACATTGTAGAGCATGTGTTCTTTGCTAGGTGAATATTGCATCTCACTTCAAGGTGGATTTATTTCATCAGTACTGCCTGTATATCACTTGCAAAGTACTTAGGTATCCTTCAGGGTAAAATGTAGTGCATTCTGCTTTATTTCATATTGTGTCCTTGCCTAGATCCTTGAAAGTTTTTTATTACTTGGCATATGTTGGTTGGGGTTTTTTCCATAATCAGTTTAAACGCAATGTGTCCCTTGTCCAAGTTAATTACATGGTTGGGTTAATGACTCATTGCTTCAGGCACTTGAGTGGGGAACTTAGCCAGTCATTAACACATTGGCTATTTTACTGCCTCTGAGCTGAAGGTTCAGTCTTAAACCTAGACTCCAAAGTGGTTAACTTCATCATAATCAGATAAAGAAAGAAGATCCAGTCAAAGACCTTTCCTTATGCAAAAATACCACTGAATTCAGAAGATATTGGATTAGGTGCTTAGCAAACTAGACAGCTAAGAGTCAAAGGGAATTATACTAGATTGATATCAATGTGGCAGAGGGCCGAATCCACAGCCTGTTTAGGATGGCATTTGCTGGCTGGAGAGTAGGAAATGAGACCGCTGAAACAAGCAACTATGAAATCTCTGTGAAACAATTCACACAATTTTGGGGTGAAAAAAACCCATATATCTCAGAAACCATAAAACCTCAGTCAATTTGAACCAGAATGCTCAGAAGAATTTTGTAAGTTGTAGTCTATGGGAAACAGGCATTGTGTTTGTTTCTGGAAGACAGATGCCAGTCCGTCACTGCAATTCTCTGTAGAAGTGAAGAAGAAATCCCCTTCAGCATCTTTGACAATCCCCTTCTTAAAAAAACCCAAACGGATGTCATTGACCACTGGAGGTATTTTCTCCTTTGAGCACAAGAAGAAGAGGAAGAGAGGAAGCGGAAGGCTAGAGTGCAAGTTTCATTACGATGCTCATTATAAGCTCCTTTTCTGAGCTGGTTAGCACTTCCTTAGATTAGTTGATGTTCAAGACTACTTCCCGTCAGAATTCTGGCAGTTCTATACTTGTCTCAGGCAGCTCTGCTTCTCTTCTTTTAGGTAAGACAGTTCTGTGCAAGCCCGAATGCCTCTCTGCATATCCCAAAGGCAATGTTTGTTTTGTTTCAGTAGACAGAGGAATTGGTTCTCTCATGTTTTATTCATGAAAGTATATCTTGTGAATGTGGCCTCCAATATGTGTAAGAGGCAAAAATATCACTAACAGTAATGCCTGAAAGACTCTTTACTTGTGTAACAAATGGACACACAAATTAAATTACCACTGTTAATGCATGTCCACTCCGTAATTGTAGTCCAGTTTGGAATGCTGCTGAAGCAATTATCTTAGTTCAGAATTGCAAATCAGGAGGTCGTTTTAATCAGGAAAGTAGGACATCTCATCTCAAACAAAGACAGTAGTACAGATCTGCAACATGTCAGACAAATTATTGTCAGATTGGCAGAAAGTATCAAATTACCCTCTCTTGACATCCAGCCTCAAATTGGAACTCTAGCTAAGCAATCTTTTTCTTTGTTTCCAGAGGCCATATTTTGTTGCAGAACTGCTAATTAGAACAAAGATTTTTCTTTACTTTCTCATTTATGACTTTGTCATTCTAGCTGGATTCAGCGCCTGTATTCACCTGCAGAAATGATTAAAAACAATGGGAAGCAATTATTTAGCTGGTGGTGTTCTGTTCTTATTTAATCATATCAACACTGAAATGTTTAGGTGCCAGGGCAGGGTGATAGCAGAACTCATCCAAGCAGGTGCACCAAGGCAACATATTTGCTCATCTTTCCTGGAGCAGCAAACGTGTGTCGAGTCCCACAGTGCCACAATCTGAGTCTAGAACCCAGTCTTAGCTGTGGTTCAGTATCACTACTATAAGCCATCGTTTCTTCACCAGATGCTTAGGTCAATCTGAAGTCACCACTCCCCTAGGTGAGATGAGCCAAGGATCAGAGACCATTCAAACCTAGATTCTCACTTAGGAGAGAAATTCCCACCCACTGACTTTCAGGGAGAGGCTGGCTCTGAGCCCCATTGCTGCCTCAGCAGGCTCCCCAGGGCAGTGTGTGATGCTATCTCCTCACACCTGGGTGCTGCTGCTTCTCTCTTGCAGATGACATAGCACAACAGATCCTCGGTGCTCCAGTCAATCCAGTTCTGCTGGTTTCAGCAGTAATGCCAAATTAGTTAAGGTAGCCCAGACAGGCATGCACATTCCTGTCTCCAGACTTAGCCCCAAAGGCATGGACTTGTGTCAGAACACTTGGGTAGGCCCAGGTCTCATCTGTCTGAGACCTAGCTCTCGAGTGTCATTTGTACTTCAGAAAAACTTCTCTAAATCACTTTTGTTAGTGAGTTCGACTCTCCATGCCACTTTGGCACGACTGAAAACTTGACTCAGGATCTTATATCCACAAATTACTATTTCACAACACATATGATGTATTTTTATGTTCACACACTGAAAAGGAAAACCAGTTCTTTACAAAGTAAGCTGAGTGCCAAACTGTAGATGACATTCTGCTTTCTGACCAAGCTTAAATAATCTGATTTGACTGAGGATTTATTTATTTCATACCATCATTCACATCCTTTGTGCATATGAAGGAGCTTACAGAGAAAACAGAGCCTTCCATTCTGCAGGAACTGAGTGGTTTCTGGAGGTCACTAAGGGAGACAAAACTGTTTTTTATTTTCATTGTGTAGTTAACATGTCCCTAGCCACAAGTTTCAGCCAACACTTTCACGGAGAATTAAACTCTACTGGAAACTAGTAACTGACTATTCTGCTGTACACGTGCAAAATACATGGAAATACCTCCCAGCTGAGGAAATATGAGAACTTTAGAGTAGGGATGTCTTCCCAGCTGTAAAAGTAACGTTATTAACAAGCAATATAACATGAAAAAACATCAAGTGCAGCTATCATTTCTCTTGTATTTCAGTACCTGCTCTTCTATCTTCTTTGTGCTTTCCAAATGCTTCACCTTTTGATATCAGACCTTGAAAATTATAAGATTCCAGTAGAAATAAGTTAAAAATAGGTTTTTGACTAAGAATTTCCAATCCCAAAACTCAGCAAGGACTGTGTTGGCTGCACATTGTACAAGCAACAGGTAGCTGTTTCTCACCTGCTTTCCTGAGATGGTTTAAGACTAATGATATGGCATTTCATTAGAATTAACAATTAGGAAGAATCCTCCTGACAGGCCCAAGCAGGTCCAAGAAGCAACCACAAGGGAAATAACTTTTCCTATCTTTCTCTCTCCAGGCACCAGAGCAGCTGTAGATCTACTCTTCCATGAAGTCTTGTTCAGCTCCAGAGCCACTTCAGAATTAACTGATATCAAAACTCCTGTTTACTTGGGCAGACAGGACTTATGTCAGACTAAACAACAACAACAACAACAAAACAAATTAACCCTGAGGAAAATAAACAGAAAGATCAAGAACTAATCAAAAGACTTTGTTTCAAATATTCATGAACTATTTATGCCAGAGATTGCATACATGGCCTACAGAAATTAAAACTCATAAGAACTGTCAATTACTTTAAGGAAGGGAATAGGTATTTTTATTATAGTTGTGTGCCTATATGCAAATATATATGCACATATATATATATGAATTTAGTATGTCAGATACTAGGATTTAGTTGGAAGTCTAGCTTTGTTTGATGTTCTTAAAATCCCTTCAGTGAATTCATTATGGAAGAATCCCAACTTTTGAAGTTCCTCCTAACTTAAAACACAGTTCCACCTTTTAAGATTTCAATGCAGAGCTCATGCAGAAGAATCTAATGACTTCAAGATCCAGAAGACTTTAAAAAAATGAAGTATTTAATTTTGTTATAAAATATGATTTAAGCCAATTTGAACAATTTCACGGCAGTGGCAGATAACTCTACACATTCTGGTGTTGGCAAGGTTGTAATAGATCCTGGGCTCTGATCCACAGTCTTCAGAAACTACCGTATTTACTGGTACAAAGATCTCTGTTTCTTTAATTCAATATAATGTCAGAACTTTCAAATCAAAGTACTCAGTTGACACACTGTTCTTCATCCCTATAATACTGAATTCCCAAAAGAAAGAACTCGATGTTCAGTGACCTGAAAACTATAGTGATCCCAGAGTAGACAACTTTTGTATCCTCTCCCAGTGAAAAGCTACTGATGAACTACATATTTTTACTCCATGTTGATATTTATTTAACACCATTACCTGTACAAACTTGCATAAATGACAGAGGTGTTTTGCAGTGGTGTAGGCACATGCAGGTGCATTTCTCAAAGGCTTAGGGTGATGAAATCTGGGCTGTTCAGTCTCTTTTTACCCTCCACCCTTCTCTTGTGCATTCACATCGGTTTAACTACAGGGTGAGCCATTTCAGACAGCTGACCTAGCTGAAAACTGGTACTTCTTTTTTCTTCCTGGATTAACTTCAGCAGTAGCTTTCTGCTCAGTGACCTTCCCAAACTGGCTCATAAGAGACCACGCAAGAGATTTTGAAAGCACCTTGTCATTTGATTTATCTGTGTTATCACAACACACCATATTATTTTCTTTTGTTGGTCTTCATAAATACTTGCAATTGTTGTCTACTGTATGCCAAAAAAAAAACCAAATGGTGTTTGTTTGCATTCCCCCTACCCTACTTAAGTTACTCTTCTTTTTAAGGCAACTGCGTAAAACCAAATGTTATTCATCCTGGGAAACAGGGCAAAAGGGCACTTTATGTACTTCAGTAACTTCCCATCACATACTCCAGAGTATCCAAACAGAGCAGAGTATATTCTATTGCAGCTGCAGGGGCCAAATGGCAAGCTGGTATCACTGGGGACAGGAATTCAAAATCATCATTCGGTAGCCAGTGGTAACTGCCTGGCACGCAACACAGACATAAGGAAAGTGCTTAAGTGCTGAGGCTCCAGAGACTATGTGACATTAAACAGATTGTAGGATTCACCATCTCTTGGAAAGCAAGTGTTCTCCAGAGACAGGGGGGTGGTGGAGTGTAGGGAGACGTATCATCTCCGATGATGGGAAAACAAAATTTGAAGAAGGGCTGAAAGGCAGAGCTATTCTGGAGGGAAAATCAGACAGTGGTGGGCAAGTAAAGGGGAAGACAGCTAGGGAAAATGCCAGCAGCAAGACTCCAGAAGTTAAAGTGCACAGAATATCACAGGTTTTCTGAATGTTTAGATGAGAGTTATCTAGCACAAGGCTTGTGCTGTCTAGAGCTATTTGGTGTAGAACCACAATGCATAAACTTGGTCTAAAAATTTCTTTGTCATAGTAGGATGCATTTCTACTACCAAGGTTATTCAATATTTGTTTTAGTGGGGTTGCCTTGGGTCATGGCATGCACTGCTAGTCACAGCTCTCAAATTAAAGCAAATGAATAACAAGATCTGTTGAATGCAAGCCTTGTTGGTAGACCAGATACTACAACACAGTCTCCCATTCTACATGTCAGAGAATTATGAACAGTGGTGTTCAGTTTTATTTCTCCTGGTAGTGCTGCTGCCGTGGCTTCTTCAACATGCAGGGACAGAGAAGACTCAGAGAAATAGCTGACTCTCAACCATGTCAGTGAGGTTTCTATCACAAGTGGAGCAAAATACTTGTTAAAGATTAGAAAAATGTATTTTGAGGAAGAAAATAGCCTGAGGAAAGAAGTGACCTGCACACATGTCTTTGTGCAATATACAAATCAGGCAGAAGAAATATATTTAAGCACATGGAGGTACTCAGAAAATATGTTTATTAATCTATGACTGAAATATGTCTTCACTTGACTGTGTTTGCAACAGCTGCAGTGTTTATGTTATTCTACCCCAATCACCTTCTAGGATAAATAATGAAGGCTGAACAAAGCTGGATATGTCTGTGGCCTAGATTAAATTTACTAAATTATTACTTTCCTAGTGGGCCAAATTATTCTGTCTTGGCGAGATCCTAAAGTCATCAGGATGAGTTTATCCAGAATTTAAACATGGGAAAACGATTTTGAGAACTGCTTTACACAGAAAACTATCAACTCTTTGAATTTCCTGGAATGAAAGGAGGAAGGTTACTTCAACAGGTGTGTGTCAAATTTAGGTTAAAAAATATGACTTCTGCAATTATAATCGCGTTTGTTGATTTTGCCTTTACAGAAACTTCTCTCATTGTGCTGCTCGCCAGACAGTTCTCCAAAGAGCTAGCTAGCAAGTTATCTCACTGATGGCCTCCCTAATTGCCACTGCTACTAGCACCCCCCTTTCAGTCCCCACCCTCACCCTTGGTCCTTAGCTGAGCTGAAGCTGAGATGTGCCTTGGGCAGTCTTGCACTTCTTTAATGCTGTTGCAGGCCAATGTTTCTGTGTGTGTTCCCAGTTCAGAACTGGAGGAGACAGTACCAGTGCAAACCATACTTCATTAGTGTAGGATTTACAGGGTTGTAGAAATCTTACCAGGGTAGATACATCAGAAAGTAAATCTGACTTTCCATTTCATTGTGTGCTGGTAGAGAATGCAGTGTGTCACAGCCACACACATTTTTGGATCTCCATGAAGCAGAATTAAGTATGTCCTTTTAGAAATCATAAAGCTTTCCAGACTAAGCATTGCTGTTTGTTTGAATACTCAACTTTTTTCTTATATAATAATGCTGAAAGTTTCCATTCTGTTGAGACCAGTGAAAAGAAAGAACCTCTTTTCATCCATAAAGTATCTTTTCACAGCTTATGAAAATGTCTTCTTCAAGAGCTGATATATGCCCAATAACACTAACTTCCATAAAGTTATGTTGATTTTTGTTCCTGGTAACAACAGTCATTCTCTAAGTTCCTGGTATGGACAGAGCCTGTGTTCTGTCTCAGTCTGTGGGTCATACACCTACTGCCCCCAATTTGTGGCAGGGAGTAATGTGAGTGCATGCATGTGTGAGATACCCAGAGCACGTACAACTGCACACAGTATAGCTAAGTTCTGCACATATAACCAAGGCAAGTGACTGTCATTTTGGATTGTTCCGTTACTACACACGTTGCTCTTTTTTTTTTTTTGTTTTACAGAGCTCAGGATTTAACTCCCTAAATTCACTTATTTCCAACACATTTATGTCTGATTCTGCTGATAACACCCTACAGACGCTGACAGAGAACTAGGTTGTCCAGTAATAATCTTCTCTACTGTAACAAAATCTGATTTTTACTTTGGCATTCTGTAGTGAAATACAAGCAAAACTAACACTTTTGAAGCATAGGAAGAGACCACCATTGTGAAATTATCATTAAAATGTTAAAAAGTTCTGCTCCAAGAAAACGAAAACCTGCTAATTTACATATTAATAGACCTTTTATGCTCAGGAAGATAACAAATGCAATCTTTGGCCAGATGCAGAGAATTAATTACAGCAAGAGAAAGGATCCTACGAAATATACAAAGCAAGCTCTGAATATTCTAAAAGAATATTATTGTCAGTCAAGTTTCAGCTTATAGAATAATACTACAGAAAAAGTGAATTGTTTTGTGTCTGTTGCAGTACTTTAGAGAAAGAGAGACTAGATAGACATTTAGTATGTGCTGCCCATTTGAGACACTGTACGAAAGCAGATATAAAAAGATAGAATGAATACACAGAAGGCCACTAAACCTATAATGTTGAGTTCTTTATCCATCTCAGAAGTCGAAAATCTGTAAAAGAACTCAGTGCCAGAAAATAAACAGCTCGATCCAAGGAGAACTAAAGCCCTCCAAAAGGTAAATGACCTGCTGAAAAGAAAAAGAAGGGAGATACCTGCCTCAGAGGTACTGCTGGCTGGCAGTATGGACAAGACACTATCAGAGACAGCTCTTGGAAAAGACACAAAGCAGAAGTGATCATTTGCACTGCAACAGCACCAGAGGTTTCATCTAGGTGCTCTGCAGAAAATTAAAGAGTGAAGGAGTAGGAATATTAACAGAAATAATCTGTTACTAAAAAGGGCTACCAGTCCTGAAGACTGGAAATTCATCGGTGCTCCTTCATGCAGATTATTACAAGCCAGGTGGCATTTCTGCACGATCAGTTATACTTGATGAATAGGCAATTAAGGTGAGAGTCATGAAACATCTATTTATCTCTCCATCTATATGCTTAAACTGTTGCTTTATCACTGCATTATTTAACAAGAATGTCCTCTATCAGAGACAAACCCTGTGTGACTCTGTGAATATATGTCCACCCTTCTTCAGCCTAATACAGACACAAGAGAAAGGCAATCCTTTAAGATTTATTTCTGCCTTTTAAAATTACTGACAGGAAGCTACTGGCATAAGTAGTTATGTCATTCTCTCCCTCACATGTACCCACATGTAGCCCCATCAGTAATTGGCACCTGGTCAAGATGTAAAACAGAAAATGTTGATGAAGGCTTTTCAACACTGACAAAGTCCACACAGTCCCATGAGAAACATAAAGACCCTGTGCAGTGCTCATGGATATTACTGGAGTCCATTGGCTTCACTGAGTTTTGGATGAGGTCTTACAATCATCACTGATCTGTATATGTGTTTAAATCCCAGTCACACACCTGAACATTTTAAATCATTCCTTGTTTTGTAAGCCACTGTGTTGCCACTCCATTTCCTCTGGCCCGTCAGCTTCCCAGCCACCAGCAAAACCTTTGTTAGATCCTGTTAGCTCATCTCCTTTTTGGAACCACTTCATCTCTTCTCATACCTTTATTTTTTATACTGTTTATTCTTCCTTGTTTCCCGTTATGAGCATAGCTGAGTGGTTTGATCTTATAGCTGAGAACTAGGTATTTTGTAGCTTCATATTCTGTGTGGTATATAATGCTCAGGCTTCACTGGGCTGATGGAGCTGACAGGGTGCATGTGAGGAGTCTGGCCCTGGAAGCACTAACACTGTTATCCTAGCTGCTGAAACCTAAGAAATCAGTGGGGTGTCGGTTTAGTCAGGCACGCAAGAAGCTAGCAAAGGCAAGCATGTGCTTGTGTGCATTGTGTAACCGGGCCTTAAAATTTAATCCATCTACAAAATTGCAATCACGTATCTTCCTGGCCGCACAGAAAACACAGAAATTACTCTACGTAATACATGGAGAATGATTTAAAGACACAAATCAATGCCTAAACCCTAATTTCTAGTAGTCTCACCCTGTACTTCTGATATGGTCTGGGCAGCCGCTTTCCCCAGCACAGACTCTTCTCATTTAGGTGCTTGCAGTGTTTCCAAAGTCTGGCTGCTGTTTGCTAGAAAACACTACGTACGTGTTGACATTTCAAGTGCAAGTACTGTAATTCTTATCACAGTGTTCCAAATGCCACCAGTGTTGTTCTGCACACTCAAAACCTTCTAGTTTCCCTCTGCTCAGTCATTAGTCCTCTAAAACAGGGTTTTGCCTTCCTCTGTCCTTACCTACTCATAATTATTGCTCTTACCCATATCACATAGCCTATGTTCAAACTCTGCTTTTATTTTTATGTACAGATTTCAGTGAAGTCTAAGGCATCCTCTAACACTTCTATTCAGAGAGGCTTTGCAGAAATAAATTGTTCTGTGCAACTACTCAGATCATCCAGCCTCTCACAAAATAAAAGTGTAATCTAAGAATACTTGGTTTTCCCAAATAAATAGTTGCACTGGGAATTCGGGGGTCCTAAGATTTATGATTTGACAACAGAGAGACAAGATGTATTATATCTTAATGATAATAGTAAATATAAAAATAAATATCCAAATGTACAAATAATGTATAAATGGGAGTTTGGGGTTAGAAAAGTGGCAGTAAATTGACCTTTTTTAACTAGAACTCCAATATATTGAAAGTTGAGGATTTTTTTTCAGTCAATATTAAGACTGATTTAGACCTCAATACACTTCCTATGACTAGCAATTTTATTATTGTTATTGCTAAACATGCTTCTGAAAAAGTAAACAGTAATTTGAATTCATTCAACTACATACATGTTCCCTATTCCTGTAATTAGCTTGAAAAAAAAGACGACTATGTCCTAGTAAAATGTAATAGTTATCTCTTATAAAACATAAAAGCTTTTCATAGCTTGCCTATTATGTAGAATGTTATGAATATTTAAAAGAGATTGGCTTTTCTGCCTTTCCATTGGGTCATCTTACTTTCTCCCTTAATTACAGATCAATAAATCTTTTTGTACAGAATTGGGGAAAGAAGTAAACACTCTAAAGCAGTACAAACCCAGTATTTCAGCTGTTCTAGAATGACTTTATTAAATAATCTTTAGCTTAACTGAAGTTTTACTTATTAATTCATCTCACCATTCAATCTTTCTATTGTCCTGCTTCTTTGATGGTACTATTAGGTCATGAAATTTTACTTAAATCATGGACTTTATGGTTTTCGTCAAGGCATGATTTTTTTCTGAAGCAATTGTGACCAATAAAGCAAAACCATAACCATTTCTATTTTTGTATTTCATTTTATTAATATAGAATATTAGTAATCATTTTTGAAGTGTTATTGCATTGATTTCCTGGAGTAGCAATGTTCTGCTAGTAAAGGAAGCTGCACAGTCAAAAACATGACATTACTGCAACATGTAGATACCACTATTTTATTCTGCTGATGCCAGCTGATAAATTTTTATTCAGCTACATACACTCACAAGCATAGATTGTAAAATCAAAGTTTAATAATAAATACACTGATATATGATTTAAAATGGGATGGGAAGATAAAAAAACTAGATGTGAGAGGTTTACATCACATTATTGGAAAGATTTCTACAATATTCTGTCATTAAAAAAGAATCTATTAATGTCAAAACATTTAGAAAAGGAAAAGACCACATCAATAGCTATTACTAATCTAGATTCTGTGAAATAAAAGTACTTTTTGATGTCTGCTCATTTGAAGGTTGAAGTTAATTCACTAAGTCTATTCTCATAGAAGTACTAGGAACTACATATTCTACCACATAAATAACATAGGAAAATATGGTTGTGTCAAACCTCATTAATTTTCAGCTCTCCTTCTCATGAGAATTAGTCTTTTACAGTTAATTTTTCTGTCTGTCCTGCTCCCCAAGTAACACTAGTACCTGTTACCCAACTTCAGTCTTATCTGACACAACAGGTCAAAGTCTCAAAGATAAATTATTTACTATAGATTTCGGGGAAATTTAAAAAAAAAAAAATTTTGCTATGGAGAGGAAGGCAGGTGACTGGGGCAGCAGATTTCTGGGTGGGGAGTGGCTGTGCCCAGTCCCACATCCATGTCTTCTACCCCCTGGAGATGTCTGGCAGCTTGCATTGCCTACGACCAGCTGCCTCACAGCACAAACTGCCTATAATGGAAAAAATAAAACAACCTGGATGAAAGCTGGATTTGTTAATTCCCCTGCTGACAGGATCACATAACTTAAAAAATCCCAAAATCTGTCTTAAAGGGAGAAGTGGATTTTCAGCCTTTCAGGGAAGTAAATACACAGTGAATAAAGTGTACTTGATAAGGTCCTTCTAATTTTTGGAAGATCTCCATGCTTAGCAACATCTGGTCTACTGATGATGTAACACATTTTATAATTTGGAAATACTTTTTAAATTATGGAAAACACTTCCAGTATATGTAGCCATCATATCTCTAGCTCTGTGTGTGTGTGTGCACATACGTGTACACGAGGAGTTGGAGAGGTCATTCAAAAAATGCCAAAATTTCAGCAGGCAGTCAGGATGTTATCCATCCGCTATGAAACTCTGAGCAACTGAACAAGCATCTCCAGGACTACTGACAGCTGATCCTGAATAACTGTAATCAATGCTGACATGTCTGAAGCTTAAAATTCTACTGGTCATAACAAGAACATTTCCATTAAACTTTGAACTTTACCTTCACTCCAAACTCACAAGTGTACTGAAACAACTTGAACAATTATCTCCAAAGTCTCACATAGCTATACCTTTATTTGACCCCGAAAGGCTTTAAGGGTGTTTTGGCTCTCTGTGTGGAATAGCATCAGTCTGAAATGACATGCTGGTACAGTAAGACCAGGTGAACCATGGGTTTGCCAACAGTGTCTTACATGGGAATGCTCAGTCTCTCTTGAAAGGTAATTTGTCATGGGCACCACTCAAAGAAAGATTAACATGTAATTAGCTCCTGGCATTGAGTATTTCCAAACCATGGCGTGTCAAACAGCTTTTGGGTGGCACACAAGCCAGATAATGGGTGAGGCGAGGCCAGGGAAAGGAAGTAACTGCTGTTCTGCTCAAAGACACCTCAGTGGAGTTTGTTGCCTGTCTTAACCAACACTTCATTACCTTGTACACATCCCTCAGCAAGTTGAGCTACTTACTCCATAAACTCTATTTCTTGATAATCGCTTTAACAATCCCTGCACTTTCCTGCCTGAAGAGACATACACAAAAGTAGGCTTGGAAAAGAGGGGGAGGAACATTGCTGGAGACAAGGCACATCCCAGTACAGCAACACAGACACAGAGACACCCATGCAGTCCTTCTGGTGTGGAGAGGCAGCTGTGATCATCCATGATGTAAGCCGGGCATCTCGTCAGAGCTCTGCACTCAGTGCTGTGCAGAGCAGTACTGCTCTTGGTTGCATTCACTGTTCCCATCGTGGTTGGCTGGGGCCAAACCAGAGGGCAGGAGGACTCCAGGAGATCTTCATGCCCAACCACGAGGCACCTGGGACAGACTCTTATGGAAGGGGAACATCAGGACAATGCATCAAGAAGCTTTGCAACCTCTTCCACTCCCACCAAGATCTGGCTGCCAGTGCCCAAAGCCAGCTCTGATGTCGTGCTGCTGCACAGCCCATCTACAGCCTTGTCCTCCTCTAATGCTGTCCTCACCCTTAGGGCTGCTGTTCCAGTCAAGTGTGGGGCCCACAGTGGTGCCTGGTGATGGGTGAGTTGCAGCCAATCCCACTCACCACTGCTGGCCCAGACTGTCTCTCCTCACTGGGTGCTGCGGGATGAGGTCTCCCCAGCAACAAAGGGGTGAGGAAGGTAAGCATATAGGAAACAGCCCTGACAGGCCCGAGGGGAGAATGAGAGGATGGGAGATGATCCAAGTGACAAGGAAGGAATCTCCTGCAGCCCCCAGAGAGACCAGGCTGAAGCAAGGGAATACTGTGAGGAGGAGTGAGAGGGCGGCTGGGTGGGCATCCGGCAGGCAGTCGAGGTTAACCCACCACAAAGGTACGTTCAGGTGGGGGAAAGAGCAGGCTCTTCCTTTGGACCTCTGCAAAGACAGTCAGTCACGGTGTGTCCTCCACCCTGGGGCTGCAGGTAGGAGCTCTAGCACCTGATCTTCCCTGCCTCTCCCTTGTGTGGCTGCAGTTGATGTAAGAAGAACTTGCAGCTGGTGTTTTGGATGTGCCAGCAAGAGACCAAGACTTAGACTAACCTGTGAAACTTACTCGGCCTCACAAAAAGTACTTAGCTAACAATATACTTTTCTTCAAAACATGGAGTTTACGTTGCCGATTTTTTGCAATATTCAGACTGAATGTGACAGTATGTGAGGCAATGTTTGCTGGGGGTCTAGAGATTATTTTCTATCTCCCAGCACCATCTGGCATTACAGTGGAAACTCTGAACGAATAAACATTGCTTATCATTCTGTCAGTCACTCATCCATCAGACAGAACAAGAAACGTTAACGTACTCATCATTTTTGTCATTTGGCAGTCAGGGACTACTTCATAGTAACTGAGACAAAGACCACAGATTAAGGTCCAAAGCAGAAGCGGGCAACAGAGATTTAACAAGTTTAATGCATTATTCAGTTTGACTCATACTGATGCAGGGAACAGTACTTGATGGGTTTGTGGTTTCTATTTTCGAAGAATGTTTTTTGTACAAAGGTGTTGTATTTCTCAGTTAAATTGCTGTGAACACTTTTTTTTTGTTGTTTAAATGAAGAGCAGTGTTTAAACAAACAAACAAAAAAGAATGCTGAAGGGAACTGCATGATAAATTCACCTCTCGTGATTGATACACAGATTGCGTTTGTGTGGAAATTATTGAGGCAAAGGAAGTGTACATGCATTAGTATGAACGATAACTAGTTCAAACCTCTTGGGGCAACTCTGTCAGTTCCCTTCTCAGAGCACAGAGCTGCATCCAGATTCTCTAGCTTTGCTTCCCTTGTCACTGCAGCAACCATTACAGCTTGAGTGGGGTGCAGTCCTGGATAACAGACAGATCCAGAATCCTTGATTAAAATGACACTTCTTCTTAAAACTCATCTAACCAGAAAGATTTGGTTTGGTTTGCAGGACCCACATGAAGGGGGTGCTTTGAAGAGCAGTGTCACTTCGATACAGAGTCTCTGCATCTGCACACAGATAGGGTTTGGCTTGCTATTTGAACAGGTTTGTAACGGAAAGTAAAAGCACAACAAGGTTTGCTTTTCTGTAATACCTCTAAATTTCACACTGTTCTAGTGGTGTCACATTCCAGTGAGAAGCCTTTTTGGAGAGACAAGCAATTGACTAGATGAAAGAATAGAAAGCCTAAATTTAAAATTAGCTCACTCATTCTTAGAGGGCTGGAAGCATAGGGATGAAATACTCAGGTAACCTTTTGTCTTCTGATTTTCTTCTTGTACAAACAGCTGAATTCAGTACAGTATTTTCTCTTTTTCCTCTAATTGTTTTTAAAATGATGCAATTCGTATTATTGTCACTGAGTACACACTGGCTTTAGTCCATTCAGATCCCTGGAATTGAGCAAACTCTGTGATGCTCACTCTGAGGGTGTACAGGGCTTGTTAATACTGCTGTCATAACCCTCTCCCTAACCAGTTCTGTTCCCTGATGTTGTTAAAAGTGAAACATTTGTGGTTTTGAATATTTTTTGTTTGTCTTCATTGACAGCTGGAACATTTTCTGTGAGGGGCAACTGAGCGCAAGAGGCACTGACACAGACCTTTTCAGCTGAAGACGTCCTACCCTTACAGGGTATTACTTGTTTTCTTTTGCTCTTTGTTTCTTAAAGTGGTCATAAAATGTCAAATTAGTCCTGCTCAGACTCCAAGACTCAAATCAGGAAAGCAAAGTGTGTAAGCCAGAAACATTTCCGTACCAGATACAAAGGGAAGGAATTGTTTATTTGGTGGGTCAGCTCTGTCCCAGTTTTCAAAGATGACGTAGGACTTCCCTGAAAAGACCTCTTGTGCCTTTTTCAAAAGGATGGTTGTAGTCAATCAGAAGGACACAATCAAGCTCCCGTTTCTGACTTTGTGACTCCTCGCACTGATTTTCAGGAGACTTGTAACATTTTTTAACATAAACTCTTTTAGTCTTAATGTCCCTCACACAAAGCTTTGTCTCTGAATATCAGGACTGATGACTGCATACAATTATTTGTCTCAAAACCTGTCTGATTCATCTTTTTGTTATAATGAAATGTTTTGCCAAACTGTCATTTTTACCATAAATATATTCCCTTGGATGCATCTTAGTGGTGGATTATTTGTTCCAGAATCTTTTCTTTGCATCTCAGAGATGAATATACATTTCAGGACCAGCTTTTGAAATATCGATTTGCTTCAGGAAACTTCTTATAAACAAGTCTTGGAAGTCAGCACTAAATCAGTTTTGTGTGTTCTATTTCCCAAGGAATCAGATCCACTTTGTTTATTATCTAACAAAAGCCAAAGCATAATGTAAAATCCAACACTGAAGCAGAAAAGGATGTTATAAAAATACTGAAACTGTTTTTACCTGGCAATGGGGAGATACATTAATTCACTTCAATATAAAAAAAAGAAACAATGATACAATGGTCAAAAAAACTGCCAAACCTGAAGACTTCATACATTTATTTCAAATATATAGCAAAATCTCTGCTATTCACATGTATTTCCAAAGTCATTTTTGTCCTGCAGTCACAAAATATTAAAGTATATGATAGCATCAGGATATTCAACTAGATATTTAACCAGTGTTTAATCAGTTGTTATTAATAGATGCAGCAAGCCTGAAGTTTCTGACAGTTGTGCCTAGAGGAGTGTGAACATAACATCACTAAAGCAAGATCGCTGCCTCCACTCCTTAGCGAAGGCAGAGCTTGAGCACACGAAAACCTGACACAACATTTTAGTAATCCCTGGCCCATTCCCATCAAATGACACCCACATGTCAGGTCTTTCCTTCTGAGAGAAAATTCCAGTCAATAGCAATTCTTCACACCCTGCTTCCTCTTGGTCCTTCATCACAGAGGGTGTAACCAGTGCTCTATTTCCACAACCCCCCCGCACCCTGGAGTGAAGAAGTGGTCCTTTTCCTAAATGTTTTTGCTGCATTACACATGTGCCTGAGCACCCTCTCCTCACCTATCTCACTCAGGAAGGACATGTTCAAACATCTAAATAAGCTCCAAGAGCTGCCTTAGACACTCAGAGCTACCTGAGATGGGATCTGACTCAATATTACTCAGAAAGGGCAGGGATTTCCTGGAGCAATGAACAGAGTGTAGAAGGTGCATTTTTGGGCACTAGAGACCTGTGCAAGCTTCTCCATAACCCCCCTCAAGATGAGGTCTCCATGAACAGCAGCAGCTTATTTTCAAAGCTCAAACGCTGTTTTTTTGCTAAAGCTCTTAAAACTTCCTTTTCTTACTCATACCTCCAAGCAGTGGCTTTCAACTAGTCAGTTCTGAGCACCATGGATTTTGAACAAGGGAAAAGGAAGAAGAAAAAACTTGTCTCCCTTAGCAGATGCGAATGCACCCAATGCATTCCTTGCATACAGAGGTAAAGTAGCTAGTAATGATCTTTATGGGGTTTTCCCCACCAAAATCCATAATAAAGGACTTTCTGTTCTGTTCAAAGGGAGGTTAATCACTATGTTACATCTCTTTCATACATTTCTTATGAGAAATTTGTTCCTGCATCAAATTGAGAAATTTTAGTGTCACAGACTCTTGAACATATTTGAGTGAGTCTAAAGTGCTAAATCACATCACTGAAAATTGCCCTTAGTGTCAATAAAACCCCTGACACCTGAAGAGCAGCCCAGCCTAGCTGTATGCTTGGAATCAAGGTCAGATTCCAAACCCACAAGACTGCCCAAGCTTAGAGATTTTGTTTGAGCTCATCTTTTGATCAACTGGTAAAAGAGGGCAATACGCAGCCATCAGGTGTTAATGCTAGAGGTAAGAAGCTTAGGTTTTCTTTGAAATTAATGTTAAATGTTCAAATAAAGGAGTTTTGTCTTTCAAGTCTTTTAAAAGGAAGTCACTAGTGTAAATGACACACCCAGCTCAAACTTGATTTCTAGATGAACTCACCGATAGTGAAAGCTTTCAGAATCCTTTAATTAATGTTATAGAAAACTGCACTTAATTACTTTTTAAGCACTTATATCTGCATAAAATTGCATTACACTGAATACATCACCATTTAAATCCATTACTTACATATAAATATGTATCAAATTTGCATTGCAAATATCTTCACCCTCTGCTTTGTTAATCACAAATATCGTGTCTAAAAGAGTCCAAAAAGTTCTATTCTGGCTTACTCACCAAATAGTTACTTATTAAACAAATTAGGTATTAAAGGTTATAAATATAGTGAAATAACAGATGGAGGTCCTCAGGAAAGTATAAATTATTACCAAAGTCAACAGGGTGACTCCACTGAAATGAGCTGTCTGACCCAATGACAGGTTCTGTGACAGACATCAGCAGCTACAAGACAACATTAAAAATACATGTTTTAGTACTAGAAATCTATTTGCAAACATTCTCTTAAAGGCTTGTCTGGAATTAATAAGCGCTGATTTGACTGCTCAATTGATGAACAGGTTACATTAAACCTGTTTTCTGGTGACTGGAAAATTCTCTCTAAAAGATCTGAGCCGGTTGTCTTAAATGTAAATGCACATTAGTTAATATATGTAATGAATATCTGTGCTCAATAACACTGTTTCATTTAGGTTCATCTGAAGTGAAGTTAATAAAAGGCTTGTTTAATTAAATGCAGCTTTCCATGCCCTGCTTTAAATGGAATAGTCAGATGAACATATAGAGACATTGCTCTGCTCAACTTGAAATTCATTACATCCTTTTTTTAGATAACAGTCATAGAAAAAGAAAATGATCAGATTGGGTTCTGGGTCCAGTGCTGTTCAACATCTTTGTCAGCGACACGGACGACGGCATTGAGTGCACCCTCAGCAAGTTTGCTGACGACACCAAGCTGTGTGGTGCCATGGACTCACTTGGGGCAAGAGATGCCATCCAGAGGGACCTTGACAGGCTTGAGAAATGGGCCAGTGCAAACTGCATGAGCTTCAACAAGTCTAAGTGCAAGGTCCTTCACCTGGGTCGGGGCAGTCCTAGGCACAAATACAAACTGGGCACAGAGTGGGTTGAGAGTAGCCCTGACGAAGAGGATTTGGGGGTGTTGATAGACGAGAAGCTCAACATGAGCCGGCAGTGCACTCATGCAGCCCAGAAGGCCAACCGCATCCTGGGATGTATCAGGAGAAGCGTAGCCAGCAGGTCAAGAGAGGTGATTCTCCCCCTTTACTCTGCTCTTGTGAGACCCCACCTCGAATACTGCGTCCAGTTCTGGTGTCCCCACCATAAGAGGGACATAGAACTGTTGGAGTGCGTTTAGAGGAGGGCCACAAAGATGATCCAGGGCTTGGAGCACCTTTGCTATGAGGACAGGCTGCAGGAGCTGGGATTGTTCAGTCTTGAAAAGAGAAGACTTCGGGGGGACCCAATAGCTGCCTTCCAATACCTGAAGGGAACCTACAGGAAGGCTGGGGAGGGACTTTTGACAAGAGCGTCCACTGATAGGACAAGGGGAAATGGGTTTAAGTTGCAGGAGAATAGATTTAGATTAGATCTTAGGAAGAAATTCTTCAGTACGAGGGTGGCAAGACTTTGGAATAAATTGCCCAGAGATGTTGTGGCTGCCCCGTCCCTGGAGGTGTTCAAGGCCAAGTTGGACAGAACCTTGAGTAGCCTGATCTAGTAGCGAGGCGTCCCTGCCCGTGACAGGGAGGTTGGATTAGATGATCTCTAAGGTCCGCTCCAGCCTAGGCCATTCTATGACTCTGTGATCTGTGTCATGAAATTATGAATGGTACTATTCATTACTATTGTGTAAAGAAACAGAAAAAAAATGTTGTGAACAAGATCTTCCTTGGTCACTTACCAGTGTTGTGACACAGACATTGTCAAAAGCAGGTTATAAGTTTTCAGCTGTGAAAATAAATGCACAGCTGCAAGCACTGCTGAATTCTGCACAATGGACAGAATGGACAGACAAGCACCAGGCTGCTCAGTCTATATTTTCAAGTAAGTCTTGCAAACACAAAACAGAATAACATCAGTGTTTAGTTTTGGGGCTGTGATGGAAGATGTAGGCAAGAATACTCGATCCTCCAAAAGGCAAGTGGAGATTACACATTTACATTGCCTGGCTTGTTTAATTATACTTTACATTAGCACAGGGCTTTAAAATGCATAAAGACAGACAGTCCATCTTGAATCTTTTAGAAGAGGAGGTGCTACCTTTGGAACAGGAGGAGTCATAAAAGATAAGAGGTAGAAAGCAACGGAAACTTAATACATTCATGGCAAAGTCTGGTGAAGTGATTAAAAATGTTATTTCATGAGGTCAGTTCTGTGCCCTGCAGAAGAGACAAGAAGGATACCGCACCTCCAAAAGCATCGATGAAGCCCGTAGTCAATCACAGAGGTCTCTGACAGGAGAGCATGAACATTTGAGTGCTAATATTGGAACTTAGGTTGCTGCTGGCTTCTCTATTCATTTAGCAGCTGCTTCAGACAAGCTGCCAACTCCACACTTCTCACCAGTCCTAGATCAGTCCTATATCACTTTACCTTAGAGGAAAATGCAGTGCTCCCTTTGCACATCATGGATTTAGGGGAGAGTGACGGTGCTGTTGCACAGCAGCTGCTTTCCCTCAAGCCCAGCCATACGCTGCTTGTCTTCTGTTCGTCCTCTCGGAGAGATTCTGGCTACTGCTGTTCACATGCCATTCTTCATTCTCATAAAACAGTGAGATTTTTCTTCTCATTGTGCTCTAACACAATGCCCATGTAATAAAACTTCCTATAAGCACCCTAGAGAGCAGATGTGTATGTCTATAGTAAATAGCAAATGAAGAAAATTGTCCCTCCATTATAGACTCAGAGTTTAATTAGACACTGAATTCTATTAGTACATATCGACATGCTAAGCAGAAAGATCATATGTAGCAACTACACATAGGCATGCACGCTTAGGGATGGCTCTCCTGCAAAGTCAGTTTTGTGCAATCTGTGATGGGAAAGTGACGGATATCTGGCTTTTGAGGATATATCAGCCCAGCACCAGAAGATACAGTACATTGTCCCTGCAGCGATGAGAAGTGCAGTGCTCACCCAGCCCACGTAGAGAGCAGCTCCCAGTTCTCGTTTCAATGGCATAGGGACTTTTGGATCATAGAAGTCTTGAATGATGCTGCCTCCAGTCCAGGATACGGGGATCAGAATGAGGACGCCTGTCAGGAGAAAGGCAACTCCAGCTGCCAGTATGAAAATACTGATGCCCTGGGGATTCTCCTTGGTCCTGTGAGTGTACTTCACACCAACAATGGCCATCAAAAATGAAACGATTGACAGGATCACTGCAATGCACATAAGTGCCCTGAATGCTTCCAAGGGTGGGGGAAGAGCCAAGATAGAGTCGTAGAATTTGCACTGCAGCCTGATGCCCAGCTGGCTGATGCAGTCCATCCACAGGCCTTCCCAGATGGTCTCAAACACCACGATGTTACCATCAATGTAGGCAGAAACTCTCCACTGCGGCATAACCGTGGCTGCCAAAGTCCCAATCATGCCGATACCTCCGAATATTAGACCAGTGATTTGTAACATGCAGCCAGCCATGCTTCTTCTGAAAAAGACACCTCAGACGAGGTGCCCCAGAAAGTCTTCCAAAGTCACTTCTTCATAGAAGAGATATAAAGTATGAGAGGAAATATTTTCTCCAGTACTTTCCGCATATGACAAGTTGTTGGGTTTTTTTAAAAGCAGCTCAATCCAGTATGAGGTTCAGACAGGTGGAAATCCATTTCTGACTGGCTAGAAGGACCTGCTATTTATTTGCTTTGAAATCCCCTCTGACTACATTGCCTACCCATCAAGCCCAACAAGTTTACAGCCAATGAGAAACTAAGAGGGGTGTGTCATAGTTGATTTTACTACTTCACATAGTGTGTCTGCAGTGATGTTATAATTAAGTAAGTGTCAGGGATTAAATTAAAGGTACCTGATTGCAGGGTTGATTTCTTAACTGCAGGATTGCAGCTATGTTGAAATTTAGTACAGAAAGTCTGAACTTCCATCTGTTAAAATACGTAAATTAGGTAATTACAGTTGTTTTTATGACAAAAGATACACTTGGACTTGGAGTGGGACTTACTTTCTAAGTGCTACAGCCCTGGGAATATGACTTTTTTTTTTTTTTTTTAATTCAGGCTACAAGGTGTAGCTCTTTAATGTAGATTCCTCATTTTGATCAAATACAGAAGTATAATCATGATATTAGACAGGTACAGGAAAGTCAAGCATTCCAATCAACATCAAAGCTTTGCTCTACCGGTTGCACGATTCACAAGGACAAAGAAAATGCTGACAGAGTTTCACAGCTTCTGCTTTTAAATCCACGAGTAAGGTCACTGTTAGGAAATCATCCTCTATGAGACTCTCCCTCCATTAGAAGAATAGTGCTGTCAGTATGCTCCGTAATAATAAACTTCTACAGGTAACATTAGGAAGGGTTGGGGGCACTTGTCTAATATGAAAAGGATGAGCTTTTCTCTCAGTATACAATGCAAAAAGAAATCAGAGATCTCTCCCACGAGGATGTATCTCAGCCTGCACAGATAGCTACAAGCCTGGACAAAAACACACGCCAAAGACTGATTTGCCTTGAGCAAGTTAGGAATAACTGCTGCATTATGTTTTCTTTACTTTCTTCTCTCTACCTTGAGACGATAATATATGATGGCAAGTCATGAGTGTTGTTGAAATTTATGTGTTTCTGGTTATTCCAGCTCTTTGAACCAATGGGGCTAGTAAAAAAAAAAAAATTGTTAGCCCACTAAAAACAACGAAGGCCCCTTGAAGTGCTGTCAGACAGACGCACTCCTCAATTGATTCTGCGTTGTAGTACTGTGGACTCTGTGTGTTTGGAAACATCAGGCATTGCCTTTGATGGCGTTAATTTTTTTACGGTCTTAGATGCCTACACAACATCTTCCATGCAAAAGCTAAAACCCATTAAAAGTGAATTGCCCACCTAAACCACTCACAGCCCACAAAACCCCCTCCTTCCCACAGCCTCTAACTGTCAGGAAGGAATCCTAGATAATGCACACGTCCATGTAGAAAATACTCAGAAGGCATCTGGGAAATTTGTTGTTGCCTTCAAGTCTGCTAGCAGGAATCTGGAGAGAAAAAGTGTCTTCAGCTAACATGTGAAATGCAGGCTTTAGGAACTAAACACCTTAGCAGATTTGTTCTTACAGAAAGATGAATATTGCATCACTCTTCTGCAGACATGAAGAAAGAATCCCACGATGCTGAGAAGTTGGGACACTTTGCTCAGTGCCACAAAGAAGGAGGTGGTAGAGATGAAATCAGAAATTGTAGATGGTTACCTGTTTAAAATAAACTCCTTTCTCTGTCAGAAGACTGCTTTCTTAGATGAAGACTGCAAACAAAACCCCTGCTATTTAACTTAAGCACAGTCTCCATACATCTTGTAGGACTATTTTACCTCTGAATTCTCAGAACTGATTTTTGATTTGTTATTTTTACTTCATAAAAAGAAATCAACTTATTATGGAAAAGTCATCTCAAAATTAGCATTTGAATTCCAATTTTTCAACAGAAAAGCTCTTTGTGCAAAATTTTCTAGTCGGCTCTTGAAGGTGTACAGAGCTGGAGAACAAACCATGCCTAATGCCCTGAATCAGTTTATCTGACTGTCTTATGTAGCTGGATTGCTCTGAAGATATTTTTCCTTACTGAGAGGGTCAGTCATTGAGGTCATGCATGTAACTGTGACGAATAAGGCATGGTTTATCTAGAGGATGAACATCACAGAAATAGTATTAAAATTGTGTAGCAGTACATTCAGAGAATGTTGAATGGCTGAGTGATTTTTGATCTTTAATCAGAAGTAGTACTTACTATGATGAATGACATCCAGTGTAGGTTTAGGCAGGTGTAAGAGAGGAACACCTTGGCTACACTGCTGCATGTACTGACCACCGGCAGGACAGTTCTTGCTACTGAAACCTGAGGGGAAGGAAGCAGGAAAGGAAAACCAATAAATGGTAGTTTTGAAACTTGAAGATAAATTTCAGATTGAAAATGAGCTACAGGAGATAGATTGAAAAAAACCCCAAGAAACACTGTCAATATAATGGAAACTCAGGAGGACTGCAAAATCTCATCAATCTCTTAAATCACTGGAAGAATTATATTTTGCAGAGAAGTCCTGTCTTTGAATCAGCCTGGAGGGAGCTCTTATGCCATTGTATGCTCTACAGAACTCTATCTGCATTTAAAGGCTCACCTTACCTCTCAGAAATACTTAGTTGACTGCATTACTTCAAAATGACTCTGAAGAGCAGACAGCTCTTACAGTAGAAATTAAATACATGCTTACATGGTGGGCATGGCAGACATGATGGCTTTTATGTCAGGTGAGAAGAAATAAAAGGAAAACCCATTACACCTCACTAGACTTTATAAGTCTCATTCTGTGTGTGAACCACTTGTTATGCTGTTATGATGCTTACCTGCCTCAAGAAGAGAATACCAGTTGTTATGCAAACATGTCCACCCCAAAATTTGACTTCAAAGAGGAAAATAGGCAACTGAGGAAGCATGTAGACTTTACACCTAATCTTCCCCTGGATCTCTGTTCAGATTTACATTTTCTCTTCCCTTCAGATCAGGACGTTCATTTGAATCTTTTCCTGGGGCCATATCTTCTGTTCCCTCCCTAGCTTTTAAAATGCTGATGCCCCTTGAAAAGGAGGAAGTAGAGTATCTCCAGTCCACATGATTAACAGAACCTGTCAAAGAATCTCAGTGCCTAATTAACTATAAGCATTAATAATGTAAACAATTAATTGCCTCACAGAAAGTAGGTTTCATTTCTCTTCGTATATCCTTTATGCACATTGAATTTTGGAGTCCACGTGCACTTATATATAGACAAATACACTTTAATCTTGTACAAATGTACAACTGTAATATACATAGTTCATGATAAGTTCTTGTCAAGAAGAGATGTTGGTTATGCTACAGGATAATGAGCTGCTTTTAAGGTTCAGTATCATCTTCGGAACAGAACACTTCAGATTAGTGATTACTAAAAGTTACAGTTAAACCTCTTAACCTCCCAGAGGCTGCAGTTAGCAAGAAAAGCTGCAAAGCTGCCTAGCCACCTGCAGAGTCTAGCAATGCAGAGTCCAGCAGGCTGTGGCTCTGTAGTCACTCTGCATCCTGTCCCCTTGGGCAGAGGTGCTGGGGGAAGCCACGCAGATCTAGACAATCCTCTACGTGTAAAATCTGTTTTAAGCGTACAGTATGGATCACTTGTTTTGGAAATGAATTTGAATGTTATCATTCCTGCTTGTGGCATACACTAGTTCATTCATTACATGCTGGGTAAACCACTTTGTTTTCAACTATTTACTAGGACTAGCCAATGAAATCATAGTCAAGTTATTTTTTCCATTACTTTCTATGGTATTTTGATTGACTGTGTATTTTGAGCCTATTAGTGGAGTAAAATTACTTTGATTAGGTTTTAATTCAGGACAAAATGGACTGAAGCCAACGGAGGCCTTTTTATTTGTGCTAACTTTAATATTGCCGCCTACACATATGTTAAAAGTTGAATCACATCTCTTTCCCCCCCTCTTCAAGAGCGGCACATTTCGGAGTAAGAGGAACATCTCAGTGTAGCTTAGAGAGAGATTTCCCCCAGATACATAACAGGCACTGTACTTGGGCACTGACCTCTAACTCTAGCTTTGAGGCAACCCATGACTGACAGTTGAATTGAAAAGAACTAATATTTGTTTTCCATCATCTTCTTCAACATGCCTGAAATTCGTAGCCTGACAAAACTGCCAAGCTCTTAATGATATTCCATGTCTGAAAAAGCCTGTCTCCTGGACCCTGTGAATGAACTTGAGTTTAGTGTAATAAAATCCTACAGTAATAAAATATTAAATACTCCCTTGAGTATTTAATCCATTTAAACTGCTTCAGGCTTATACAAGGTATTTGTCACCTCCATACTTGCATACACAGAACAGCCATCCTGTTAAAAATAGAACCTGCCAGAAAATACACTATCTTACTTCACTGTTTAATGACAGGATCTCAAAGCATTTCTCTAGAAAATATTTGGGGGCATTTGCTCGCCCAGTTCACATCAAACTCTTGGAAATACGTGGCCATTTCCCAAGGCAGTATTGATTGTTTTCGTCAGATTTAGCAGCAGGGTATACAGTTAGGCTATTACTGGATGAAGCCCAGGGGAACTCTTTTATTTACATGATTTACTATGATGGAATAAAAGAGAAGGAGAAGGTATATTGTGGCAATGATGACCTAAAGATAGATGAGAGGCTAGGTTTGTAGAAAGAAGTAATAGCTTTTATTAGACTACCTGATACTGTTAGAACCAAGGTCTTAGGCTCAGAATTCCAAGAAAGATTGCTTTTAGAGCACAGCATAAAAATACGCCCTTGAATCAGCTTTCCAATAACCAAGCAGTGTGGGCAACTAAGCAAGTAAGTCTCTAACTGTGAAGAACAGGGTTTTTTCCCACCTTTCTGTTATAATTCAAACTCGTCCCTGCACAATCCTATCCCACTCACTTTTTGTCCTCTTCCATACCCCACCTCATGAGTTTGAAGTACTTATACAGTTGCTTGTTAGCTCATTTCTCGTTAAATTTGTTACCCATCTAGTTAAAATTCTGCATTAGTACAGTCACTGAAACCATTATTTAAATGTATTTAACTGTTTAATGCACTACTGACAAATAATGAAATAGACATTTATGAAAACATTTATGTTGGTCGGGATGTTGCATTACTCCTCTCTCCTTAGGACTGGAATTCATCTCTTCCATGGGACACCCTAACTGAACTTCCCCAACTGGCAAGCTGGGTGTCACCAAGGAAGGAACAGCATAGCTGCTGCTCATTGGGCTGGCATAGCTGGCAGAGTTCATATCCCAGCTTACTTTGGTTTGCCTTCAAACAGAGGGAGAAGATAAGGTAGAGAGGAGAAGGGAAGCCCTTCCCAGCCAGCCAGCTGTTCCTGCACTCACACAGAAGAACCCCTTCCTGGAAGTCATAAATCACTTTGGATTTGTATTGGTATAGAGACCAAAGCAGGAATATTATGCAGGAAACAATTAATTTTTGTCAGAACACCCTCTCCAGCGTCATGAATCACAGCAGCTCCAGGGATGCACCACTGTCACTGCAATTTTTGGGCTGGTGTGTCTCTGCACAGTGACAGCCCACAGCCTACAAAGCCACAAATGATTCACCAGCATGGGCACAGGGCTTCCCCTCAGGGACAATCCAGTGCTGTTCCTAATTGCAGCACACTAAGTAACCAGACAAAATATTAATTTCTGTGTCCATGATCAAGCAGTAGATGCTTTCATTCCAGATCTGTAATGTGTAGTTTAGCACAGAGTGCAATATTTCAGAAGGAGGAGGAATATCTAATAGCTATTTCTACCAACCATGTGTTGGGAGTTAATGGGCTGGCAGATGGGGAAGGGAAAGGAAAAAAGATGGAAAAGAGTCTGATATATGCAGACTGACTTAAAAAGAAGGAGGAGGAAAAGGCCTCAGCAAATCTGATGCTTTGCTGTTGGGATGGAACAAGACTCACATTGTGAGGCAGAAAGTGGTAGCTAAAGGATCATTAAGACGACAGGATCTGCATCTCTGCAGAAGACCATTGCCACTGAGGTGAAATTGCCCGAAGCATCGAGGGAGAACAACTCCTCTGATCCTGATCACATTATTCTTTCTTAATTAGACTGAACAGTTTAGGGACATGAATGTGGATGAGGCTTAAAAATTCCTTAGGAAGTGTCTGAAATCTGAGTCCCATGGGGAAGGAAAAGAGAAATTTGTAGAAGTAAGGTTGATACTCAGCTGGATTGAGAAGGTATTTGATAGAAGAACAGAAGAGGTAACCAGCCAGCAAAGAAAATTTATCTAAGACATCAGAAAATTTAAGGGGAAAATTACACTCAGTAAAAGTCAATCCAATCTTGGCTTTTCAAAAAACAGACTAATAAAGGGTGCTAAAGGCATACAAATAATAGAGAACAGCAAGAGAAGAGGCATGTGGGGCTGTGGGTATGAGTCTAAGAAAAGTAGTTAGCCTTCCTCTTCTTTGAATTTAAGTAACCACAAAGATATAGAGGAGGGAGAGCATGACAGAAATACAATACTATATCCAAAGTAGATAAAAAGCTCCAAATTTTTATTAACACAAGCTACAAAAAGAGAGTAATTTTCACTGAATGAAATTCAGCATGTGCAGTTCCAAATTTGGTAGCAAAGACTGTTATCACTTGTGTCAAATTGAGAGTGATACTCTGTGCTTGGAGAACAGTGACACTGAGAGAATGAACAGGGAGCTAGAAAACCCTATGCACAGCTAGAAAGCCATGAGTCAGAATTTAATATTATAAGATGATTTAAAATCCATTACAAGAAAAGAATAAATACCTATAAGTAAATGGGAAGTTAAATAAAATGCAGCATTGACTTAGTAAAAATAGATTGATTTTTTTTGGTAGCATTTTCTAGAAAATAGAAGTTGAGAAAATCCATTTGGATCTTATTAAAGCATCTGACAAAGCAGTGTGAAATTAAGAGCAACATTTGTACTGGCTTTGTGTCTGGTGGGGTTTTGGTTGTGGGGTGGGGGATACAAAAATTACTCCAGTGAGAAGCTGCTAGGAATTTCCCCAGCTCCAAGACGGACCTGCCACTGGCCAAGGCCGAGCCAATTGGCAACAGTGGCAGCATCTCTGTGATAACATATTTAAGAAGGTGAAAAGAAACCCGCTGAGGAACCTGCAACACAGAAAGGAGTGGGGTGTGAGAGGAACAAGTCTGTAGACACCGAGGCCCGTGAGGAAGTAGGGCAGTGCACCAGAACAGGGGGTTAGCAACAGAGCAGATGTCCACCTGCAGCCTGTGGAGGACTGAACACCAGAGCAGGTGAACGTACCTGAAGAAGGCCATGACTCTGTGAGAGGCCCAGGCTGGAGCAGTCTCCTGAAGGACTGAACCTCACGTAAGGGACCTACACTGGAGCAGTTTGTAAAGAGTTGCAGCCAGAGGGAAGGACTCATGTCAGAGAAGTTCACAGAGGACTGTCTCCCATAGGAGGGACCCCACACTGGAGAAGAGGAAGAATGTGAGGAGACCTTCCCCTGAAGACAAAAGAGAGGAATAAACAACCCATGACCATAATTGGTAAGTGATCTCACCCTGTCCTTGTTTTGACCCATGAGCCTTTCATTACATCCTGCCATCCCACCAGGGGGAAAGAGTGAACTGGAGCATCTGGATGTTGCTTAGTTGCTGTCTGGGTCTAAGCCATGACGACACTGAAAGGATGGAGGATTGTAAAAATAATGTAATGTGGACACAGAATCTATGAGCGAGTAAAACAGAAAAAGGATAATATTGGAAACAGAGCAATGATGTTCCTATTTCCAGACACTGATTTCTGCTACTGTTGGAACCAGGTATTTCACTGGTGTCTCCTGTCATTGATCAAGTCCCACAGCACAAGAAAGCTGGTGGTCTTGAGTCTTGGAAAAATAGAAATGCAATTTGTGAATCATTTACCCCATGCTATGGCAACCTGCAATAAGTATATTCATTGTGCTCAGAAGCAGTGGGCTTTCTTCTGGAACTCTTTTGTCTGCTTTTGGACATCAAATTTAAAGAAAGAAGTGTAGTAGCCAAAAACAAGAGAAGGTAAACAAGTATGGGGAGAAATTTCATGAGCATGCCAGTGAAGAAATAATTAGAAATTATTATCTAAGCAAAAGACATTCAGGAGGCCAGATAATAACAGTCTTGAAACATGCTTTAAAGCAAAGCAATAGTCTGTTTTCTACACCTGCTGCCAATGGGACAAGAAATAACACAGCAGCCTTAACCTGTAGTGAGGAGATTTAGTTTAAGCTTCATAAAAACCTTTTTTAATGAAAAATTATAATTTAAGTCTGCGATAGACTGCTAAGGACACTGGAGAGTAACCATCTCTGGATGGTTTTATTGCACAAACATTTCTCAGGAGTAATTTTGGCATATTTATTCATTGAGGATAACAATGGAGCAGTTAATAGATATCACGTTTTCTAGAACGAACTGCACTCACACTGTCTTCTCCTATTTGTCCTCTTTGGCCCTACATGGACCACCTCCCACTAGTGAAAAGAACTGATGGTGCTGATGAGACTCTTGACAGTATCCAGCTAAACTAGCTGGTATCATCCTTCTAATTTCTCAAGCAACATGTGTTTAGGGCTATCAATGACCTACATTCCTTACATGTTGGTTCCTCACTGAGAATTTGCAGGAGAATATTGAGGCCACCAGCTCCGTGAGGTAGTGGGAGGAGTGGGGAGACAACGTGGTTGACAAGGGTTCAGCTTGCTTTTCCACTTACGAGTTGATCTATGGTTGAGTCACAGGCAGTCCAAGGGTTAGAAGCATCTGAAATGCAGAACAGAGGCAAGTGTTGGTTGACAGGCTCAGTTCAGGGGCTCAACGCTACTTTGCAAGGAAAGACTGGGCTAGTGGACATGCCTGTGTCAGGAGTGTAGGTACTGGCCAGGACCTTCACAGGGTTAAAGTTATCCAGTGCTGCCCTTCTTCCAGCTCAGCAGGAAAGGACAGCTATGCATCATGCCTCATGCTCAGAAATCTCACTGTATCTGCTTCTTGGTGAAGGGCTTAAATTCCAGGCAAACCTGCCCTTTGGTTAAGCAAAAAGATACCTGTGGGAATCCTGCTGAACACACAGTGGAAAAATATGACCAGATTTTAGTCAAACGAACTGTTCTGATATGTGAGGACCTTGCTGAACACCTGGAAGATAAAACCAGACCAGACTTGGATAAAAACAAGCTGTTCTGAACAAGCCACAGAGGATAACAGTTGGTGAACGCATTAAAAAGATCAAGCTGGGAAACTGCATGGAAGCGTATGGGAACAGACGCAACTAAGATAGTCACACGGATGAATGTATCAAGAAAAACATAAACAAACCTGTTTGGCTTTATAGTTCAGATACAGAAAACTGTATATAAGCGGCTCTTGGGGACTCACACTCTCTCACACTCTCTCAGAAGCACGCATACATTCATGCACAACTTCGCTTCTGCTTTTGTTCCAGCTTCTACTTTGGTAATAAAAGGCCCTGCTTTCAATTCAGACCAGAGGCTGCCGTCTCCTTCATTGCCGCAGGTACCCTAAGTACAGGAAGCTGGAAGCGGGGACAGTACCTCCAAGCACAACTGTCCACTGGCCGTGGTCTCCTGCTGCTCTGTAGGCACCTGCCCCTGGCAGGGGCAGCAGCAGATCTCCATACACCTCCAGGCTGACATAGTAAGGCCAGCCCTACATTTGAGTAAAGAACCTTCTGGCTTGTGAGGCCCAAGATATGGCCTCTCTTAATCCCTCCCTGCTCCATTTTCTACTATTCTTTACAGAAAGTGAGCAGCCTACAGATAAACTCTTACATACAGGCGCGATGTATATTCAAAAACATGAGGGAGTACAATATTCAGGACTGCACCTTAAAGACACAGGCAAATCCATTATATGCAGCTGACCTTTCTGGATTTGCAGGTGTGTGATAACTGCATGTGTCAGATGATATGTTCTTGTGAAAAATTTGCCAAACAGGAGACTACACACGCTCAGGCTCTCTTATGGCCCTGCCTTGCCTGCACAAAACAGCTCCTGAAACCGCAGCTCATCCATCCATGTATTTATCACCTCCTCATCTAGTTCTAACAAGAGCAGTGCCTAGTAATGCAGGTGGCAGCTCTACCCTCTAGACCTCCACAGCAGTTGTAGCAGCAGTGAGAGAATTTCAGAAGAGGCTCATTATAAATGAAAGCCCAGTTGCTGAATCACGGAGCGGTGATTGAAATCTTGAACCTTCACTCATCTGAGCTAAACGAGCATTACTACCCTGACCTGTTGGTCGTGAGTTCATTTACACAGCACAAAGGGCACCAGGTGGACCCGGAAAGCCTCCACACTCCCCTTATGATGTAGGAATGCATACAAGTGCCCAAAGTGCAGGGCAATGAGGAGCAAGCTAGACATCCTTGGTTTCATCTATGGAGGCAACACTGCTTTTTTCCCAAATAATTTATCGTGTCTATAAACACAAAAAGGAGTTCTAAATTACAGGATGCTATATTGGAGAGTTTATTGCTTCAGACAGTTGTTTTGTGCTTGGATATATGCCCTTAGATGGGACCCGTTGTTCAGACTACTGAGGGTTTATTTAATGCACAAACCTGAGCGAAGCCAGCTCTGTTTAAAATGGAATCTTTCATTTCAGTTCTCTTGAAGATATGGTACATGGGTGAGATACAATTTTTAAAGGACATGTCTGAATGTGCACAAGAAGTACTTAAGGGGGGATACATGGATGTCATAATAAGGTGAACTGTTTACAGCGTACGTAGGATTTTCAAAAACTTCTGGGTCCTACTCACAGTCCACTGGACTTGTATTCCTGTTAGTCCTGTGGATAGTTTTAAACATGTCCTTATAGTCTTCTTGTTTCTTCTTTTGTTTGTGCAACTAGATGCTTTATCAGGAACAAATAATACTATCCAACATAGCAGTAGTGTTTGATGTCGTGCTTATGTCACTTTTCACTGAGACTTGCCTCAGACCTGCAGATGAATGTTGAATGAGTCACTCCATATTTTGACAACAGGAATATCTACAGTGTACCAGTACATATACATATAGTTTTCTGAGTAAGATCTTGCACCTACCTTTTAGGGGGATGAACTAGGCACGTGACTTCATTACAGACATTGTTATAAATCTGGTTGTTCTAGCTACAAGTTCTGTGCAGAGTATTCACAAATGCTGCTAACAGGTTTTCTCCTCCACCCTCTTGTGCCCAAAAAAGAGACTGGGCTGGCATATAAATGTTAATGAAGGAACACAGAAGAAATACAGCCACACACTGCTATATTACAGAAAGGTCATGCACATTACAGACATACATATGATTTACTTAAAAAAAAAAGGAGGAAAAATAAAATAACGTAGTCACATCTTACTATGTATTACACTGTGAAGAGAGTTCTAGAGCAGATTTTGATTTCTTCTAGCTTATTCAGAGTTGCCCCTTATGAAGTGAAGAATTTGCTTCCAAACTTTCAAGTAGTCATAGTCCAAGGAATTTACTACAGAATTACAGATCACATAATAAACTTTCTATAAAATATTTAAAAGACTCAATCAAGCTCTAGAACAAGAATACTATTCTCCAATACATACTACAATTTCAGTTGTGTTCCCAGCTCAGTCAAAGGCAAAATTCCATTGATTTCTGTGAGTCTGGAATAACACCTTTTTTACTGGTTACAAAATTCTATCAAAATATTACTACTAATGATTAATTTGGGCCATTTATTAAATTAACTTGCATGAAACTATTTTTCAGTAGACTTGGTTTCTTTATATTGTTACTTATCATGGCTGCATGGTCTTATTATTAAAAATATTGCTTAGCTTTTTAAAATATGTACTATGAGAAGATACTATCACTATTTATGTCCTTTATGCCTATAAACGATGCTGGTGTGAGTGGGTCTCAGCAAAAATATTGGTCTGATTGTTCAAAAGACCCTTGTTTTAAATATATATATATTTATCACAGAGTCCAACATTAAGTAACTAAGAGAGTGTTTGTGATCGCTGCAATATTGTAAAATGTTGTAAGACAGGAGGATTTTGCAAGGGAATACTGTTACTTCTAAAAAGAAACCTGAATGAGTTTGATCTGTATGAATTACGAAAGAAAAATTAACTTTCACCAAAAAACGATATTTGGGATGAACATAGAACTATGTTTATTCTCTGAAATAAGGAATATTTTTCATATATTTCAGCTTAATTTCCTCTCCTGAGCAAAGTCTTCATGTAACCTTCCATTAAACCTACAGTAAATCAATCCCTTACTGAATGCTTTTCTTTTAAAATATTATTATCTTGTCCTTATTCACAGTTATCCCATCTTTGTCAGGCAGGAAAAAAACCCATCAAACTGCACTTCTTTGCAATAGGCCAGAATTTTCTATCACTGTGGAACTTTAAGATTTTTATTACTATTTTACACATAAAACGCAGTGCAAAGCCAAGCCACACAACCCAAAAGCTGTGTCAAGCTACTATTAAAATAATATTAAAGATTCACCTCTCCACACATTAAAATTGTCCATGCTGTAGGTTTAGCCACAGCAGAGCCCACGGGGGGTAATTCCAGCTCCAAAAGCAGCCCCAACAGCAGCAGACACAAGGCAGAAGGCAAAGGCGTCTCTCTAGCTGCCCTTTTGTGCAGAAGCTGAAATCCATCCAGACAGATTGAACGCTTCGAGAATAGGAAAAAGCAGGAGGCATCTAGACGTACTGACTTTTGGAGTATGAGCTTTCGGTCTTCCTGTGCAGATGGTGGCTGTGCGTGGAGTAGAGGGTTGGCGCGGAGTATCCGTAGGTTCTGGATTTCTCACAGCAGCGGCTAAAGCAACAGAATATTGCTCCGGCAGCAACGAGGCAGAAAGCAGATACCCAGCCCAGGTAGAGGGCCTCTCCAAGCTCTCTTTTCTGCGCAACGTTGACCATGGGGTTGTAGAAATCACTGATGATAGCATTAGCAACCCAGCAGACTGGAATGAGTTCGACTGCACCTGCGAGGACGAAGAGGAGCCCAGCTGTCAGGGTAATAGAGCCCTTGGCCGGGCAGCTGCCCTGCACGCACCTCATGCACTTCATCCCAGTAACGGCAACCACGAAAGCGAGGAAGGAGAGCGCCGACGCAGCACACATCAGCCCTCGGGATGCCTGCAGGTCCGGCGAGAGGGCCAGCACGGAGTCATAGACCTTGCACTGCATCCTGATGTTGGCTTGCCTGATGCAGTGCATCCACAGACCTTCCCAGATGGTCTCAAACACGATGATGTTGTTCTCGATGAAGGCAGACACCCTCCACTGAGGCATGCCGGTGACAGCGAACGTCCCGATCGTGCCGATGCCACCAACAAGCAGCCCAGCAACCTGCAGAGCACCACCGACCATGTTGCCTTTGCCAGGTGGGCACACCTGAGCAGGTTCCCTGAGCCAGGTGGCAAAAAAAAAAAGAGCAATGTTTTCTGAAAGTCGTTGTCCCCTGTGCAAAGAAAGTCTCAGAGCCAGCCTGCACAACTTTAAATCAGCTTGAATCTGGCACACACTACCTGGGACTTGGCTGCGCCTTCATCCCCTTTGTAATTCCCCTGCCACCACTGACTCAAAGAAGCAAACTGAGCAATCAAGTGGAACAACTTTCCAAAGCAAGAGAAAGGACAGGGTGTGTGTAAACCAGCAAGAGCCACTTAGGATAAATGCACCTTCTGAGAAAATTGCTGTGCGTTGAAGTTGCTTATTAAAAAAATTTAAATAAAAAATAAAATTTAGGAAAAAAAAGCCCTACCCTTAACTAGCTGTTTTCTGCAGGTTTGCCTCTGCTAAGGAAATGGATCGATCTTGGTAGGGAGACTTGGGTGTGCACTGGTGCAGTTTACTGAAGCTGTTGCACTGAACAAGCAAGAATATTCTGCCTCGGCTCAGCTCAGTGGCAAATTGCCAGGAGGAAAACAGAGCTGTGCTCCCTGCCAGGAGGCCTCTGCTCCCAAAAGTACTTTTGTTCTGAAGCTTGAAGGAGAGTACCGCAGTGGCAGGATCAAGAAACAAAGCAAATCAAAAGGATAAAGTAACTCTGAACCTGAAACGGTCCTACGGAGGATAAGCAAAGCTGCAAAAGACCATTTAAGAGGCAGAAAGGAACAATAAGATACCAGAATCCTGCTAATACCTGTACACATATATGGCTTTACACATTTCTGTTGCTCTACTGAGTGTTATGGGAACAGGCAGGCATCTAGAGATATCCACGTGCTTAAATGGCTACACAGTCAGGTCTACAGAATGGTGATTTAAGCTATGTAGCAAATTGTTTTCCCATGCAAATGTGAACCCAGCAATTACCTATGATGGAGTCCAGTGTAATGAAAGCACTGACTCTCCAGTAAAGACCTGTTAGAGCTATCCATGGAAAAACAATTACTTTAGAAAAGTATAATTTTAATTGTAAAAAAGTAAACATAATATTTATGAAGAGCAGGTGAACTGTTCATTCAAGAGTTCTTGTGTGATGTGACTAGCAGCCAATCTTGGAAAATGTCAGGTGAAGAAATTTGGGAAAAAATCAGAGCAAGAGTGAACAGTGAAAAATCTAGCAAAAAAAACCAAGCAGGTAACAGTGGATTCCTTTTACGAATTCATACAGCTACAAATGTATACGTGAAATATTCAGCCCAATTTCTGCATGTGGTTTAAGGTGGAAAATAAAATAACAGGCATAAAATGGGATTTTTTTAATAAAGTAGTACACTTTATGTTAATACAAGAACTAATTTGTTACACCGTAAAAGATCAGTTTTGGATATAATTAGCTAGATATCAAAATTGCTATTAACTGAACTTCCTTGCCTCTATTTCTTTTCTTGCCATTTATATATCTTCAAAACAGAAAATAAAAGCTAAAAAAAATAATAGACCGGTACAGCTCTAAATATGCCAGCTTGTTTGATATCAAAGATGGCAGAAAGATAGTCTCACTTAAATGTAACTTTTAATGCTCCCTTAGCCTGTGTCTGTAAAACTATGGTTAGTGGACAAGGGAAAGTACAATGCACTCTACAAATCTTTCCATATCCAGTTCAGCTTTTTTATTCACCTGCTTTTCCTACTTCTGTATCAGGCTGCAGCTTATAAAGACATACTAAAACGATGAAGGCAGGTAACCTCGCCTTCTGTCTCTGGTCCCTTGAGCCCTCAGCTGTGGTCAGGCAACTTTCCATCATGCCTTTTGGGGTTTGCTTATATCTCTGAAATCAAACCTGCTGTCTGCACGCCTTCCCTAATCAAAGGCACTGAGAGACTTGCCCTGAAAAGAGTGGTTAGTCCCACGGCAGTTCCAAAAGCATTTTAAGGGAGGAGAAGCCAAGCAGGAGTCTGTTTTTTTTCGGGTATGCTCCTACTGCTCCTACTGCTGTGCCCTCCTCCCAAGGTGACACACACTGCAGATGCAGGTGCGAGGGGCCGGGGGGCAATAGCTCTCCTCCTGCTGCAACCCCTGGACGCCTGTGGAGGGTGTTGTCTTCTAGTCAGCAATAAAGAGTGACTCGATTCTGTTGGAGAGAACATATTAATTTGGAAATTGCACACTCTTACTGTAGTGACACGCCATAGTGCAGACTGCCACAGCATGAGAGAGTCTGAATCTATGTAACTGAAATCACACTTTGCTCCTGTGCACGCTGCAAACTAGCCCTGTCGTACAGACCCGTAGGCGATGGGGGTCTGAGTACAGGACTTTGCAAAAACCATGTGGGGAAAACTTCTTGGATGATTGAGTTCAGAGAATAAAGAAATAATTCAGGTTAGAAGGAGCCTCTGGATATCATCTAATTCAACTCATGCTTGAAGCTGTGCCCTTCAGAGTCAAGAGGTTAAGAACACAATCAACATCCATTTCAGTCATCAAATGTCCCAAAGATTTCTTGGGGGCAGAGTGTGGTTAAATCCTGTTCCCCCAAGGGTAAGACAAGGAGAATTTTAAGGAGAAGCGATAAATGCACAGTGTTTCTCTGCTATCAATGGATTTGGCATAATAAATATATAATAACGTAATTATAATTACATGGCTTTGCAGCCCCACGTTTGCCATTCAAACAGCAAAGAAAAAGCTACCAGCCTATAGCAGAACAAATAAACAAGCACTTCAACAACATATCAGTAAGTAAACACAAATGTGATACAAGCAGCAGGACTGATTTTTGTTAGAGACTACTGAAGTTCTAATTTACAGGACATGGAAAATAATTAGCTGAGCAAATATAATTTAACCACGTTATTGATTAATTTACAGAAGCATTAATGCTCTCATATGAATTCCTGGTAAGATTGTGTCTGCATTAAGGATTCAGTATTTGCACAGTCTTAGAAGGATTACATTTTAGTGTCTTACCTTACTTTAAACCATTTTCAGAAGGAAATACAGGGAAATTTTATTTAGTGTTATGGATAACATCTGCTTGTTTACAATTAAAACTCAGGAAGGAGGCAAGTCAAGAATCTCATTATTTGTTCTCTGTATTCAAACATGCCATTTCGTTATGGGAAAATATGAGAAATAGCTCTGACTAGCTAATCATATTTCACTGTTGGCCAACAGATTCTATTATTTTCTTATAAACCAAACACACACATACATAATCTCACCTCTTTTTTATTTTATTTTTTCTTCTCGTCCCCTTTCCTTTCCTTTCCTTTCCTTTCCTTTCCTTTCCTTTCCTTTCCTTTCCTTTCCTTTCCTTTCCTTTCCTTTCCTTTCCTTTCCTTTCCTTTCCTTTCCTTTCCTTTCCTTTCCTTTCCTTTCCTTTCCTTTCCTTTCCTTTCCTTTCCTTTCCTTTCCTTTCCTTTCCTTTCCTTTCCTTTCCTTTCCTTTCCCTTCCCCTCCTCTCCTCTCCTCTCCTCTCCTCTCCTCTCCTCTCCTCTCCTCTCCTCTCCTCTCCTCTCCTCTCCTCTCCTCTCCTCTCCTCTCCTCTCCTCTCCTCTCCTCTCCTCTCCTCTCCTCTCCTCTCCTCTCCTCTCCTCTCCTCTCCTCCTATGTAAAGGAATTAACATCTTTAAAATCAGTGTCAAGCTTTTCTGTATGACCTGTGTATTTCCCACCTCTGCCCTTCTCTCCTTTCTGCTCTCCAGATGAACTAAGTCAGCTGCAGGCACCCATTGTTGTATATTCTTGGTGAATAATGTGGACCTAAAGCAACTACAGAACTCACCGAGTAGAAAATATGTTATATTTCAGGACTGGATGTGGTTGCTCTGTTAGTTTCCAACAGGACCCCACAGACAGAACATCTTACTTCCCTGTCTCTTTGGCCCTTTGGTAGCAACTTTCTCCAATGAGCTCCCTTGTGTAAGAGCAAGAAGGGATTTTTCACCCTTCCTACATGGCTTTTCTTCCGAATGCTGCTCACAGTTTGGGGAGGAGATGAGGTGAGGAGGTAGCCCTGTGATTAGCTCAGTTGCCACATAGCAGCACTGTTTCTCACAGCTTCTCTGGGAATCCGCTGCTCCCCAGTGGGCCAGTACAGCCTTCAAGTCCCTGTCATGACCCATTTTCAGCCACTAAAGATGTTTTGAAATAAAATATACCAGGAAAATACTTGTTAAACATAATGTCCTTGCTCTTCCTGTGCATGTAGCTGTGGAGCATTTTTTAATTCCAGAGTCGAGAAGTGCTAACAGCAGGCACTGATGCTGGTGTTGCTTTCAGCGACACTGGGAGGGAGGTGGGGAGAGGGTGAAGCGGTTGCTCAGCACCTCTGAAAATCTCACCCTGCATCAGTAGCACATTGAAAAGAATCCTGATTATTGATGCTCTCATGGAAAAAGAGGAGTGTTGATGTCAGACAAGTTGTTCAGCATTTTCTTTCTCAGAAGGCTATTATTACTGTGTCCATGGATAGGCACTGCTCTGTGGCTTGTCCCAGGTGTACCATAACCTGGCACTTATTTTTCTCCAAGATCTTTTACATAATGTTTCAGAACATGAAAAGCCAGTTCAACATATATAGTGCAAGCAGAAAGAGTCCCATATATTCAATAATCAGCTTCACTGAAGAGGCACTTCTTTTCAGCTGAGGGAGCTTTTACTCCTGTAGCTTCTCTCTCCATCAGTTGCCACTAACAAGACACAGTTATCTATATCGGAAAAGGGACAATGACAGAAGTGCAAAAAAATGGTAATCCTTGGCTAGTAATGTAAAAGCATTTCAGAAATTCTTTTCTTTTTTTTGCCTAATATCCCATACAACTTTACATATTTGCTTCACTTGCTCCCTACGCCTTAAATCCCATATATAAAATCCATGACAATGTGATGATGTTCCCCTCAGATTAACATGCAGTGTAGAAATTTCAGTTCCCCGCTTTTAACTTCTGTTTGTTAAGTGTTAGTGCAGAAAATTTGCCTAACTTGGAACTGAGACACACATGTTATATACATAAGCCTTCTTATGTTATCTGCCCCTGCACACCGTTAGAGAAACCTGAAGCATTATGGAGAGCTGGATATCTGAACAAAGAACTGACCTATTATGTTGCTGAATCTTCACAAGAATAAGTTAAAGGAAGCTAAGTTAAAGGAAGGGATGGAAAACTACCCACTTGGCAGTGTGAAAAATGGACTAGATAAAGTTCATAAGCAGATGTCAGGGAGATATTCTGTACCATTAGATTCATGCTGAGGAAGATATAGGACTTTTCTGGCCCACAGTTCTAGTACTTGAGTGCCTAGGAGCCTCTCTTCCTAAAAGGAGCCTGGGAGCCTCTCTTCCTACAGAGAGCCCCAAGAAAGGATCATACAGACAAGCTGGCTTTGACTTCAAATACACTCACTGAAACCCATCACCCCTGTACTATGAATTGTAGGAATATTAAGTACTTTGTATGAAGTCACTTTTTTCTTCACACAGAAAGCAATATGTTCCCTAATATGAAGCTCTGAGGTGAATACATTTCTTTGTTGTTTTAGAAAAATTCCATGACTGATGTGTTTTAAAGAAAATTTAAATCCCAGTTTATCTGTTCAGTTGATTGTCTCAGTAGCATTCTCTAGCATGTCCTGCAATTTAGCCTACAATTTACAGATGCCAGACTTTCTTTGAAATTAAATGTTGCCTAAGCTAATTTGATTAAAAGTTTTACTTCTCCAGACAAAACCTATCATTTATGGCATTTCTTCTCTGGCCCAGTCAAAGCATCACCATGTTACATTTAATTTTCTTTTCTTAAAGCTCAGCCTTTTATTTTAGCATTCCTAACAATCTAGCTATGAAGGGCTGCCCATCCTGAATCATAAGACTTTCACAAGTGTGACATGGTAGCTCATTAAAGATAAAAACACCCGGTTGGTGCTTGTCTTCTGTTATACCTCAGACACCTTGATGACTGCTGCAGGATTTCACAAGTGGAGATGAGAGAAAAACTTGAGTTTTATCTGCTTGCTGAGAATCTGTATTAAGAGATCTATAGAGGAAATTTTCAGAGGAGATAAGAATTGTTTTTAATTTAATTAATATTTAATTTTTAATATAATAAGATCTTTGTGGTGATAATGTATGTATTGTAGAAACAGACTGGCATTTTTGAGGCATAACCATAAACTTGCAGTTATTTGTAGTAACCTAAGGGAGGACAATGAAAGGGGGACTCAGACAAGCAAACACAGGAATTCAAAATATACACTGTGTGAAGTCAGAACAAGAGCAAAGGGAGAATGTTGTTTCTTTAGCACAGAACTTAATCTGCAAGACATGGAATCAGCACATGCATACTTGAGAGGTAATGCAGTGTCAAGACCATACACAAATACAAACAGTATGTATTTCCTGCTTCTCGGTTTTCTGTTTTTTGAGTAGGCTTCCCCACTCTTTTTATTGACTTTCTATTTTTATTCTTGATAGAAAAAATCCAGACTTGTATCCCAGAAGTGTACTAACATGTTTCTGCCTCTGCAATATCTTACCTGCTTTTAAGACTAATGGATTTTTGTGGATGAGCAAAAATAACATCTTCAAAACCAGATCATCACAGCCTGGAATGTTTTCTGGAAAAACAACATATAAATCAGTGAAGCAATAAATATCCTCAAGAAGGCCAAAAGAATCTCGAGAGTCTTGGTCTTTGCATGGCAATTGCTGTAACACGATAAACATTTTGTGCCAGAAGCCAGCAGCTGGCAGGGTTTCAGAGTGCTCCCACAAATCTTTCAAAGCACAGCCCAGCACTGCTGGCATCACTGCTCCTCTCAGCTGATGTACCTGAGCTCTCTTCAACCTCAGATGAAGCAGCATCATCTTGTATCCAAACCTTACCTCTCCCTGTGTTAAGCCCACCCAGATGCCAGGCAGTGCTTCTCCTGTTAATAAGCCCTTCCCTTCCCTATTTAGTCTCCGCAGTGCACTTTTGGCAGTCGGAGGAACAACATAAGTATGCAAGCTGTTTTACAAAGAAAGCCCCTTGAGCCTGCAATAACATTGCAGAGCACGGATTCCGCTGCTATGATGTGTGTGCTAGCCACAGTCACTCACCAGCCACATCTTATAAATTGCCCTGAACTCCAGGATGAGAGAGATGGTGAAGGCAACTGCTGCTTGCAAATATTTTTCATTCGCTGCCTAACCTGCCCAGGGTCCCTTGTTCCAGAGGCAGGAAGCAAAGAGCTGCTGCTTCCACGTTCATCCCCTGCAAAAAAAAAAAAAAAAAAAAAGGCAGCAGCAATTTGTTTTCTTTTACATAGACACAACACTGTCAGGAAATAATCCAGCTCAGGAATCCAGGCTTAGGTACCTTTACGGGAGCACAGCTGGAGTTGTTTTGAGTGTTGGCCTAGAGGAACAAACTTATACTTTAAATATTTTTTATATGTAAGTGCAACCCCTGCAAAAATACTTTCCAAAGTTCAAAGCAGACAAAGCTTTCTCATTGTAAACATCATAGTTGTCAGTGACACTCTAGTAAAAGGCATCTAAAGCAGATGCATATGATTAGGAAGCCTTTAAAAACCAGAGGAAGGATCAAAATATCATATAAAGGGGGTTTTCAATACTTTCTTCTTTAGTCACTTCATTCCCAGTCTGATTGGGAAGCCATAGATCCTAGCTTGCTTCTAGGTTAAAACTTTCTCCTTTATTGCAAATTCTCCTTGTTTCTTGGCTTTCCACTGCTGCATCCATTAGTAACATGGGATGGGAGTAGACGATTCTTGCAGATCAGATTTTCTCATGGCAGAGGCCTTCCTAAATCTTGTAGGAGATGCACTTGTGAAGTAATAGCAACACCAGCCCACTTACAACGCCAAAACTCTTTGAGATCAAGGCAAAATGTTCGCGCTGCAATGTTATTCACAGATCAATATGCTACTAAATTAGTTGGGGTGATGCACAATAAATCTTCACAAATTTGCCATGAAATGCCTACATGACTAAATGAAACAAGCTCTAGATGAAACAGACTACTAGAGGCAAGAAAAAGGAAGAACTTTCTTGACATTTCAGTATTATTCATAGTATGATTTAACCAAATGTACAAGAAATTTTCTGAAAGATGTTTTAACCAAAGTGATCACCATATTCAAGTAAATGTTATTTGCTCGACAAAAGGCAAAAAAGAAAACAGAAAAAAAGTAGGATAAGTAAGATGTGGCTTGGGTCTAGCAGAATAACTGTAAGCAAAGACAGGGAAGACAAAAATAAGGCATCTGGGGAGACTGAAGGGTGCTGGGCTGTTATTTTCACTTGAACTGTTAGTTTTTTCACTTGAACCACAGTGGGAAATCACTGACTTCCAGGGAGCTCTCCTTTTGGGAACTGCTTGCTAGGCCTGTCTCCTCTGGAGCTGCAGCCCCTTGGATTTCCATTCTTACTTGTCTAAACCCTTATCTCTTTCTGAGAAAACCGTGAATGTGTAACAAAACTATAACTGAACTCCTTCATGCTTCCATATGCAGCTGTTACCCTTGTATCCCACATATGCATACTGACTGCCCAATGTCAGGAGCTTCCCATCTCCCACATTCCCTGATCCAGCTGCTCTCTGTGTATCAGTGTGGAAAGGACAACCTGTCTGAGGTGAGAGTCTGTGCCCAAATTTGTCTTTGTTTCCTCTTGGTGTGAATCAGACATATGATATATCAGAGCATCTAAGAGCAGCACTTTGGCAATGCAGAATGCAGCTGCACACGTTTGGTGATGGGTTTTATATTTGCTTTCAGTCCTTCCAACTGTGTCTTTTAGATCGCCACCTTCTCCCAGATTTGTGCTAAGAACTTATGCCAGTAGATTCACATTTGAATTTGGTCTATTCAAATGTAAACCATCAGATGGCACATGTTCAGCTGGCACAACTCATTTTCACTTTTATGAAAGTACCGAAAAAATATACTTTTCAGAGATACAACAATCATCCTGAAACATTATCAGTGCTATGACACTGCACCTCCTCTGATAAGTTAAATTCATCCTCATTGGGAAAATTTTCTCCAACATTTCTTTGTTTGGCTCTGCGACCTGCTCTGCCAGAGTGCAGGATGCACACATAGAATATGAGAAGAGCCGAGTGCAATTTTTTCAAGGACAATATTTTTCAATGCAGACAGGGTTTGGCTTTTAACAACAACATATGTTGCAGCAAATGTTCTCTTCTGTCAATGTAATTCATTATCAGATAAAATTTCCAAACGAAATATTTAAACAATGACAGAAATTCTAAATATTTAATTTAGAAGTCTCACCACTGAAAGTAATTTAAAAGAGTTGTTAAATAAACCTCCATCATTTTTCTCTATGTCATCTGTTTTAAAAGTCCAAACTTTTCTCTCTGCACAATGAGAGAAGTATAATTCAACTGAATTTTATAGGAAAACTCCTATTTTTTTAAAAAAAAATCTATTTTTTAAAAGGAAAGTAATATAAATATATATATTTCTTCATCTTTTTCAGAGGGATACTTATCTTTTGTTTTAAAAAGGTAAGAAATTAGCCACACACAGTGCTTTCCCCACTTCTCACAAATGCAAAACACATGTTTGTTTGTTTTTCTTTAGAAAGGCAAGCTGTAACAGCTGCTATCACTTGGTTATGTCTGCTAAAGGAGAAGAAGAGTAGTAACGCAGTTTTACAGCCATGCCTCTGCCTTGCACGGCAAACCTGACTGAGACAGCAACTGTCTTAGACCTGAAACTATCAACTATTTATCCAATTCTCAATGTCCAGTAGGTATTTGCATCTCCTGGGACATAAGTAGAAGAAAAATTAAAAAGGAACATCAATTTATGACCTGCCTCTAGCACAGGATAGTGGAGAATTTGCAGGCTGAATTTTTCTTGGTTTCATCCAGCTGGAGCCATCTGTAGTCACAAAGTATTTTTTTCTTTGGTATTAAGAAGGTGTAAGAAATCAGTCGAAGAAGGCAGGAGACCATCGTGTCTGAGTCGAGACCAGGTGGTCAAGCTAAAGGGCAAGAAGGAAATGCACAGGCAGTGGGAGCAGGGACAGGTATCCTGGGAACAGTGTAGGGACACTGCCCAGTTGTGTAGAGATTGGGTCAGGAAGACCAAGGTTCAGCTGGAGCTGAACTTAACAAGGGATGCAAAGAATAATAATATGGGCTTCTACAGGTATATTACCCAGAAAAGGAAAGTCAAAGAAACCACCAGTGAATATGACTGACAAGCTGGTAACAGCAGACGAGGAGAAGACTGAGGCATTCAACAGCATTTTGCCTCAGTCCTCACTGACAACCTCTCTTTGCACACCTCTTCAGTGGATAGGCCTGCAAGATGGGAACGAGAGGAGAAAAGTCTCTTCCACTGTAAGAGAAGATGTGGTTCATGAAGGTCATGGTATGGGTTCATACGTCTACACCTCAAGGTGAAGAGAAAAGCCGCCGTGACATAGACATCAGTCTCTGCCACCACATCCCTGATGGAGAGGAGTACTATAGATAGATGTTGGTGATAGCTGGATGCAGACGCAGTTTTGCAGGTGCTTTGGAAGCTATTTCAGCCCCAGAGTGGCAATATTCTGCTGCTCACACCAACACAGAGAGTGAAGGGCTGAATACACCCCTGAACAATATAATTTTGATTGAGTGGACACAACAAATTTGTCAGGAGATGAAGGTGAAGGATTTCTGAATCCATCAGTTGCTGTCCCAGGAGTGTTCTTGCCCTCAGTCTTGCCCGGATTCATCACCTCTCTGCCAGTTAGAGATACAAGGGTGAAGTCTTATATTATCACTCAAGGTCTGGTGTTAGAACATATCTCCATTCTATGCCATACCACAGCACAGAGCCAATGCATCTCCACATTGGACTGAGTGTCCCAGCAGTTCCAAGCGAGCTGGTTCTTGTTGTGACTCTACTCTTTCCTCTGCTGAGCACACAAAATTGTCTCCACACGGCCTGTCAATCTGCAAGCTAAGCACATGCTTCAGGACATTAACACCTCATATCTACCAGTAGAATAGCCCATAGAGGATTGTGGAATTTAATTACCAGGATATTTCTCCTACTCAAATTTTTAAGTCCACCCTTGGAAACACACAGGGCAGGGGTGTTGTGTAAGGCTGCAGTCACTAATAGGTCACCCTTTCTAATCAATACCAAAAGAGAAAAAATACAAATTAGAGGCATAAAATGTCCTATAAATGTGCAGTTCATCAATATTTAAGTGATAGCAGTCAGTCCAGCTGCTTCACACAGTTCTCACCCCAGCGGTATCTGAGCATCTTCCAGTTTATAGCTATAATATTAGGTACTCCTCAATTAAGCATGACAATGGCCAGCACTTGTCGACAGCTCTTGTCAGCTGCTAAGCACATTATAATTATTTATTAGGCTTCATGATACTCATCGGATGTGGTTGCTAAGTACAGTATCATTATCTCTGATCAGTGACAAAATACCACTAATACAGTTACAGCTGTCTAGCCCTTAGAAAAGTATGTATGTCATTCACACCTTGAAATTTCAGTGTTCTGTTATCATTGTGGTTATCATCCTTTTCAATGACTGAAAAGTCTCTTTTCTTCTATGCTTTCCTGAAATACATACCTGCATTGTCAGCATTTCCAGCTCATTTTCCCTTCCCATTAAATCATCAGCAACTTAGAAGCAATCAGGATATAAAAGTTGTTTACTGGCTGCCTGCTCTCTGAACACATTGGTTAAAGAGATTTTCAAGCCTCTACACAAGGGGAAGGAGCAGGGCTGTGCTACTCTTAAACATTTCTGCTAATTCAGTTTGATGTGCTACATGGTGCCTGTAAACCAGAGTTAGTGGCTTTTGAGCTCCCTCTCAAGAGGGACCAGGCATGGGGAGTGCACCTAAAGAACAGGAGTGCACATGCCTGCAGGCAATGGCTAGCATCCCTTATGAAAGCTAATGGGCCAAAAAGTCTGCACACAAGTCAGCACACAAACTTGCAGTGTAATCCAGTGGGATGTGCACTTCAGTAACAGTCAAGTTGGTTTTGAATAAGCCATCCAACAGGGCAAGCCCTGAGTAACCCAAATTATTCAGGGCAAGATCAGAAGCATCAATTGATTCCTGTCTTTCTGCACAAAACACATCAGTGGAATTCGTTATGGGGTTATGGTGGAGTTTTTGTTTCCATTTCTTTGGGTTTTTTTGAGGAAAAACGGCTTAGGAAGTACGTGCTAAAATGTCTCCAGATTTGGAATTCCTCCCCTATTCTGACGGTCGCAATGCATCCAGCAGCTTCAGGACAATGCAAGGCTGTATCTTGGATCATTTAGCGAAGTCAGCTTTGAAAAGAGGTAAGTCTTTACTTTTATCTAAGACAGAATAGCATTCCCTTACAGTCCCAAAGATAGGAAAGTGTGCTGGCAGCAGTGATTTAAGCTAACCTTTTGCCTTCAGTCTGCAAGAGCCTGGAAGGGCTCGCACAGTCACTTACAGCCATTCCTGGCATCCTCCTGCAGCCTGAGCTTCCTGTACCAAGAGAGAAGGGGTGCTCTCTAGCCTGTGAGGACAGAGCTGAGATTCTTCTGTCAAAGAAAGGACAGGGTGAGAAGAAGGACAGAGGCACGAGAAAAGCCCTGGAGACTGAGCACACCTGCTCCTGATGCCTCCAGGCGTGGGCAAGGAGCCCAGCAGCTGCCTCCAGCTCCAGGACCTGGCACTGCTGGAGTCACCACAGAGAATCTGGCCATTCCCACCACCCCTCTGTTGGCCACCACTAGATCTGCCAAAATCTCCTGTCAAAATCTCCAGTGTACTTTCCAGTGCACAGCCAGGCAGCAAAATCAGTGCCAGCAGTCATTCCCCCTGGGCTACCCCATGGATGTCCTTAACCCATGGCCAGGAGCTGCCCCGTGCCAGGACGTGTGGCATGTAGGTGTGCTGGAGGGCAACCAGCTCAGTGCTGCACTAGCTTGGCTCAGCTGACCGGGCCTAAGACCTTCCAGGGGTTCAGGGCCTGATTAAGCAAAATGCTACTGGCTGTGGCAAGGAGCTGCTTTTCCAGCACAAATAATCAACCTGGTAAAAAGAAAAAAAAAATAAAATAACCAAGTCACCAATTCAGACCCTGTCTTTGGGAAAGATTGGCTTAAAACAGCAGCAAATACTTGGAGGATCCCGTCTACACTAATTGAACTACGTTGTGTACTCATGCCTGATTGTTTAAAAAAGAATTTTGCATCATTTTTAAAAAAAATTTTATAATCAATTGAATTTAAAACCTCTAATAACTACACATGGTTGTACTATATATACACAACCATTTAACACAAAATAAATCTCGTATCAGGAGTCTTCCTGGGCTCTTGGAAGATGTTATACTGCAGCTGTAAAAATTACTATTAATTTTTAAGTTCAACCATCAGACTAGTGCCTTAGAAGTAACAATTCCTATGCCTTGAAATATTACACCTCAAATATAACAGTAATTTACCATCAAATAACAATTATAAGATTACTTCTTCAGGCAACACTGACAAACAAATTCCATTTAAATTATCAAAAAAAGGTACTATTCCTACGATCACTTTCCTGAGCAGTTAAAAACAAAAAGGTACCTTTAAACCAAAAACCCTTGGGCAAAATCAATACTCTCAGCTTTTATCCAGAAATTAAAGATGAAATAGGCAATGGCTGAAAAACACGTTAAAAAACTGTCAGTGACACTGACAGCAAATTCTCATCTCTCCTGTTTCTGTATTTCTACAATAAATGTATGAAACGTTGTTAAACCAGAATTTGCCCTGAAAAGAGTGTACAATCATGACTCTTTTCTCATGGGAAAAATGAGCCAGGTCAGAATTTTTTGGAACAGTGCCTTCTGCAGCACTGTCCTTACCGACAGACACTACGTGTAGTTGTAAGGGGATAAACAAATAAATATGGTATATATGGATGAAATGGAATTAGAAACACGGGGAAGAATTCAGTGTGACAAAAATCATGCCTCCTTAACAATTCCTTCCCTTTTTTCCTCTGCAGTGTCCCATATAATCCTTATCTAAATATTTTATTCTGAGACTATGTTGTCTCTTATCTTTCTACAACATGGTTTTGTATTTGATTTTAATCTTCTTCTATTTAGCTTGTACCAGCCTCTGGCCATTTCACATTTACGGATTTTTTTTTCTGCATAAATGTCTTATTAGGAGCAGAGAAAAAAAAAAGAAAGTATTATGTGGGTAAATAAGCACACTAACATTATATGGCAGGGAGAGTAAAGTTATGGACATTTTAGTATGAATTAATTTTCCTAAAAGTTAAAGACAAGTCACATAATCTTTTTCCTATAGAGGTATTTTCCATAAGATGAAGGCATGCTGAAGGCAGTGCAGGGAAATTACACCGATTTACAACATTGCAACGCATCAGATTCCAGCCTGCTGTCCCAGGAGTGTGCCTCCATCTCCCATAAACAGCTCTGGAGTTCTTTGGAGGAAACATTTACTTTATAATTTTGCCACAAACTAGAAAGTCAACATCAGCTATAGTGCTGGTAAATTATTCCCCCTTCACAAAAGCATCTGTGAAAGAACATTATCATTACAAATCTCAAACACCCTTTTTTTTACAAATTCTCATTTAAGATTCTTGCTGAATATTAATTCTCATTGTCTCAAAATACCACAGAACATGCATTCAATAATAAATTCCTCATAAGACAATCAATGCTTCATATATTTTTCATTCTCACTTGAGTTTCTTCTGGTGCACAATAAAGTCCTTTTCAGAGCTGAGTGTGAACACTGGATGTAATGCACCACTGTGCCCTTCAGAGCAGAAGCAGCTTTCTGGTTCTCATGGTGGCCCTTCTCTGACGCAAGGCTATTACCAAGGGAGCTTATCTACCAAACCTGCTTTCCTTTTCCTCACATAGAGCAGGGAGTAAAGAAATGTAAACATAAGAAGCCCCTTTTCTTTAGCAACCATGTATTTACTCCGACCTTATCATGCTATGCAAAAAAAAAGCTGGGCTTGGAGTTTAGCTCCGCTGCCACAAAGCTGCAGTTGTAGAGCATGTGGGGAAAGCCACGCTATGTTCACGCTGGCTGCCACGCGTAACAACAGAAGTGCCAGCACAGGCTTTTGTATGGGACGTGTAGGCTCAGCAGGGACCTCTCATTCAGTTTGGGAGCTCATGCTGAAACCCAAGCAACTAACAGACCATTACTGCCACTACTTTTGCTAGCTAAGAAAAAAAATCAGATTTGTCCTAGTGCTTTAATCACATTCCTATTTGAGTAGAGATGGCAATTATTGCACAGAGTAATCTGCAAAAGCTGTGCAAAATATTTACAGCGAATGATGAGTCCTCGGCCTTATGTTTCTAGGAACTTGGCCTCAAGTTTACTGGCTTCTTAATTACAGCATAGTCCTCCTCCCACTTAGCCACCTTCACACCGACGCTGCCTGAATTTTTCTAGACCCAGATAGCAAATGAACACACCGGGGTCAGGCATAACTGAGAGAGAAGGAAAATCTGCTCTAATGAATTCAGTCTGGATATTTATTAACTTTCCTCTTGTTAAACAACGAAACAAACCCACACAGGATGTTTGCTTCCAACCAATGCAGACTGCGGGGTTTAATTAGCTGAAAGCTCCACAAATTGAGCCCTGCTGACTTTGCAGTGCTGTGGCTATAACCCAAGTTTTAAAGGAGACAGAAGTAGCTGGAGGATACCAAATTATATCCTAGATCAAAGTGAAATGTTGAACACCCAAGTTCAGGTGGTAATATCATGACATTTTTTTTAAGTGCGACGAAAACTGTCTTTTGTTAGGGTCTTTCTGAACTGCTGAAGTGTTGCGCTCCTGGAAGGAAGCACAAACAAGCAGCTAACATGGAAGTAAACACCAAGCACACTCAAGGTGAGATGGTATGTCACATTCTTAAGATTTCTGTGGTTGTTTTAAAAAAAAATACTTATTGTCTTGGAAAATTCAGTTAACAGTTACCTTTGTTTTCATTTTCTGTATGAAAAATTCATATAAAAGTCTCAGAAATAGTGATTTTGCATACATAGTCTGTTTTAATAAGCCAGTCTTCATCATGTCAGAGGTATCTTGTAGGACTTAATGTCTCTTCTTTGGAGTTAACAACATGTTTATTTGTACTGGTCCAGGGCAGGAGTACAACCCTGATTCCCTCATGAATATGTCTTATAGGGAAAAGATAAAATGAGTCAGCCCCAAAGCACTGCTCTTCCAGAAGCCAGCCCTTGCAGGAAAGCCTGCCTCCAGGAATCCTTCTCTTTGCTTGCCGATAGCCTTGCTCTCTTCTACCTGCAAAATGGCCTCATGTTTCCCCATGTTGCTCTCTGCAGTCGGCTCTTTGCTGCACCGTCACTCCCAATGGTGCATTGGGCTAAAGCTGTGAGTGTAAAGGCTGTTGCCTTGGGAAAGCTCTCCAGAAGCCATCCTTTCCTAGAAAAGATTTCCAAAGTCTGTCTCCAAAGACACATGGTAGTTGGTTTATTTGTTTGGGCTTCTCCTGGCTTGACTGCTCTAGGAACAAGCTTATAGGCTCTTAGCTTTTGGAAATCCGCTGTCTCCTGGTGAAAATGCTGACTGTTCAATGCACTGTTCCTCCTGTCTGTGCTGCTTTGGACAGCATCACTCACTCCCTAGCTCATTTTACACAGTTTCAGTACATGGAAAGAGCAATTCCCACCTGGGCCATGAAGGATTTGCACAGGGAACTCTTTCCCCCAATACACACAATGGCACTTCTTATTGCCATTGTCACTCTTTTACTTTGTGTGCTTATTATATATATATGTTATGCTTCGTTTTTCAAATAATCTTGACTTGAGAAAAGATTTTTTTAGCCCAGTCAAAGGCTGGAAAGCATCACTTACAAAGCTGAGGACTGAGGACTCCCTAGATTTCAGCCCTGGGGTATAACCTGACTAAATGATCTTTGTGTGAAAGGTAGCTCAAGAGTTTGAGGCTAATTCTCATCTACATCACAAATTTCAAGGCAAACCCTCACAGAAGATTGATGCATGGCTATGGCACTGCATCATGCCAGCTATTGCTAGATTTGCTTGAGTGAAATCACTGAGTTTTTATTGATGTAGGGTTAGCACAACATGATGGAAAATTAGGTACATGATCGCTGGTGTTCTGATCAGTACTGTGATTTTATTTAATAGAGCCCATTTTGATTAGTTGATGCCAGCAACAAACTATTCATTATTTCAGAATTTGTCTTCCAGTGCTTTGCATTTGGAGCACTCATAGCTATCTGTGCCAACTACATGTCAGCTCTGTCCTGTCGTCATTTCACACTTACTTTGCATGATATTCAGCAGCTAGACAGAGGGACGGCAGGGAAGAACAGCACCTTTGAAAACAGCCTTCCTGCCTGTCCCCCTGACACCACCAGGCTGAAGGTCCTTGGTGACTGAAGATTACACAGGATTGTCCCTTCTCCAGTTTAATCCTTCCTGTACCTGCTGGATCAGCAGCACTAGAGACAGCAGAGGAACTCCCTTCCGCATCTTCCTGGAAAACCTCTCTCCAAAGAGATCTCAGCCAAAGGCATTGAGCTGTGTCCACCCCATGAGCATCCAGCAAAGGTCATAACAGGACAGAGAGAATATCAGCACACCACATGGCAGCAGATTCTGGTTTAGGCTATAAAGGCTGGAGTCATTAGAAGAAAAATGTCTCCCTCAGGAGCAGCACAGGGTGATGCACGGGCCCAGGCTGCGTGGACCATTTTGTGTCAAATGTTGCTTAGAAAAGCTGCCAGGAGAGGCTGTCTCACTTGGAGCAGCTGTGGGGTAGAATAAAGGTGTAACGCTGTGAAATTAAAAACAGCTCCAAGCCTAATCACTGTTTTGGTGCTGACCCGGAGCCCACATGAAAACAGGAAAAGCACGCTGAATGTGCTCTCTGGTTGATTACCACCTATTGTCTAAAATAAAGCAAGTCAAAAAAGATTGTTAAACCCCGCTGCGGTCTCAGGGACCAAATCAACCAAACTAATAATTCCATTGCTTGTTGTTAACACGTCCCAGAAACATGAAACAAAAGGTACAAGCGATATGTTGCTCCCCTCTCTAATTTTAAGCTGATTTTTCTGCAGACAAGATGTTCCTTACCGCAAATACATTACAAAGCAGCAACAATACAGAAACAAAGCGAAATAAAACCTCCATGTCTCCCTGGGGAAGTACAATCCATTTCTAATCCTTTTTTTTTCACTTTTTATGTAGACAACAGGCATCGGAGGGTAGGCAGGTATAACAGAACTATGTGCTATTTCCAAGCTGTGGTTAGAAGAAAAAATGCTGGTGTGAGGTTACACTGTTCTCCAGTTTACTGTGCAAAATAGGAAAAGAATGACAGGAGAGAATTACCATTGCTTTCATAAAAGATGGACAATTGGTTCTCTGAATTATGAAAAGATCCGGCTTAAATATAGAGTAATTAGCACATAATGGAAATGGAATTTTCCTTCATAACAAATAGCAGTTACCAAGAAGGCCTGGCTTTAGAAGCTAATGTGAGTTCGTAATGAATGGGGAACTATGAAGCGGATGTACAGAGATGAATTTAATCAATCCAGGGATATGGGGCCGTGGTTAGCTCCAGTCGGTACAGTGGAATACAAAACACATATACTAAAATATCAACAAAGGAACCAATGAAGCCATTGAAAATACAGACTAAGAGGCACCCAAAATTGCCCATCCCTCCAAGGACACAGTGAGAAGGGGAAGCCATATACAACGCAGATTTTATACCTGCAACAGAAAAGAACAAAAGAAAAGAAAATACCATTTGAGAAAAACTAGTAATGCAGGAATTTCTAAGGTAAATGGAGGAAAAGTGGCAGTGAGGGGAGGTCAGGACTTGGGCAGGAAGGATAGAAAGGGTTAAATCTTCAGGGGAAGAGCAGAATAAGGAAGCAAAAGCCAGAGTACCACAGAGCCAGAGAAGAAAGAGAGTGGCACCATCAAAATGTTTCAAAATCCCAACAATGTGAATTAGTCTTGCCCTGAGGTTTTTGGACTTGGTCCATGTGTCACTTAATACTTATCAGCTATGTATCAGCTTCACCACCTGCAGAAACATTAATCCTAACACCAGTCTTCTCAGGTAGATTTGTAATGTTATTGTCCTCATGTATAAAAAGCGGCCAGAGCGGCTGACTCCTTCGGACTGCGCGGACAGCGGCAGCGGCAGCTGCTGCAGTAAGAGCGGTTTTTTTTCTCCGATTTCTGGGCGGATTGAGGCGAGAGGGGGCTTTGCCGGGGACGGTGAAGCTGAGGAGAGAGAGCGGGACCCGGAACTGAGAGGGAATCTCGCGAGGCGGGAGCGAGTGACGTAGGCGAGGAGGAAGCCGGCAGCGCGCGGAACTCAAAAGCGGCCTCAGCGTCTGACTCTTGAGAGCGGCGCGAGCGTGGGGGAGGGGAGGACCTGCTGGACTCTGGTGATCCGCGGGCACAGCGGGGTGTTACTGGTGGCTCACGGAGGGCGAGGACCGCAGATCCTGGGCATAAGAGGTGAAGGAGTGGTTATTGGTCAATTCTTTTTTTTAATTTTTTTTTTTATTTTTATTTTTATTTTATTTTTTTATTTTTTTATTATTATTGGTTTTTTTTTTTTGATCATTTTTCTTTCCTTTTTTTCTTCTTTCCCATTATGGTTGCCACCAGACAGAAAGCCACCACGAGGAGGAGTGTGGGGACCCAAACAGTGCTCCAGCACAAGGACGCAGCTGTGCAGGCTGCCGGCTGCAGGGAGTGCCTGAGCCTGTGCTTCCCAGAGGCTGCATCTGACAGTGCCTGTGTGAGGTGCGGTCAGTTGGATGATCTCCTCCATCTTGTGGTAGAGCTAAAAGAAGAAGTGGAGAGGCTGAGGAGCATTAGGGAGTGTGAAAGAGAGATAGATTGGTGGAGCCGGTCCCTGATGCACACACAGCACTCTCCACATGCAACAGGGGATCCCCTCCCCTCTGGCCATGAGGTCAAAGGAGGGGATCAAGGTGATGAGGGGGAATGGAAACGAGTCCTGGCTCGGAGAGGAAGGCGGGTCCCTGCCCAGCCTCCCTCACCTGCTCAGTTGCCTCTACAGAACAGGTACAGTGCTCTGGAAGAGGAGAGCCATGGAAAAGAAGAGGTGAATGAATGTGGAGACATAGGGTTGACTTTGCTGAGTAAGTCAGACCCATGCATCAGGACTAGTTCAACTAAAAAGAAAAGGAGGGTAGTTGTCATTGGTGACTCCATCCTGAGGGGAACAGAGGGTCCCATTTGCCGTCCAGACCCAGTCCACAGGGAAGTCTGTTGCCTCCCTGGAGCTCGGATTAGGGACATTACTAAAAAACTTCCCAGGCTGGTGAGTCCCACTGATTATTACCCATTGTTGATTGTCCAGGTTGGGAGTGATGAGATCAATCATAGAAGTACTCAGAGAATTAAAAAGGACTTTAAGTTGTTAGGCCAGGCGATCAAAGGATCGGGGGCACAGGTAGTTTTCTCATCTATCCCTTTAGTAGGTGACAGGAATAGTGAAAGGAAAAGAAAAGTACATGCAGTTAATGCATGGCTCAAAGACTGGTGCCTCCAGCAACGTTTTGGGTATTATGATCACGGGGAAGTTTATGCAGTACTGGGCATGAGAGATATAGATGGTGTAGAGCTGTCTAAGAGAGGGAGGAGAATACTTGCTGGAGAGTTGGCGGGATTAATAGATAGGGCTTTAAACTAAGTTGGAAGGGGGAAGGGGATAAAACCCGAGCCTCTACACATGAACCAAGGGGAAGTATCCCAGGGTTAGGCATAAAATGCACAAGCAACGGTAACAGATGCTCCATTAAATCTCTGAAGTGTCTGTATACCAATGCAAGAAGCATGGGGAATAAGCAGGGAGAATTAGAAGTCTATGTTCGGCTGGAGAACTATGATCTTATTGCAATTACAGAGACGTGGTGGGACAGCTCACATAACTGGAATGTGGGCCTTGATGGTTATGTTCTTTTTAGGAAAGACAGGTTGATGAGGCGAGGTGGGGGAGTTGCTCTGTACGTGAGAGAGCAACTGGAGTGTATTGAGACCCATCCAGGGGCAGATGAGGAGCAAGTAGAGAGTTTATGGGTAAGAATTAAGGGGCAGGCTAGCTTAGGTGATACTGTGGTGGGTGTCTACTATAGACCACCTGATCAGGAGGTGGAAGTTGATGAGGCCTTTTACAGGCAGATGACAGCAGCCTCTCATTCCCAGGCCCTGGTTCTCATGGGGGATTTCAACTACCCAGATGTTTGCTGGAAGTCCCACACAGCCAGCCATCCTCAGTCCAGGAGGTTCCTCCAGTGCATCGATGATAACTTTTTGATGCAAATGGTGGATGAGCCAACCAGGAGAGGAGCGCTGCTGGACCTTGTGTTCACCAACAAGGAAGGTCTGGTTGAAGCAGTGAAGGTTGAGGGCAACCTTGGCTGCAGCGACCATGAGATAGTGGAGTTCAGGATCCTGTGCGGTAAAAACAGAATACCAAGCAGGATCGCAACTCTGGACTTCAGAAGGGCCAACTTTGGCCTCTTCAAGCAATTACTGGGGGATACCCCTTGGGACAGGGAGCTGCAAGGTAAAGGGGCCCAAGAGAGTTGGTTGGCATTCAAAGACCACTTCTTTGAGGCTCAGGATCAGTGCATCCCATCAGGTAGGAAATCAAGAAAGAGATCCGGGAGACCTGCTTGGTTATCCAGGGATCTGCTGGGCAGACTCAGGTGGAAAGGGAGGGTGTTTAAATTGTGGAAGGAAGGGCTGGCCACTTTGGTGGAGTACAGGGCAGCTGTCAGGGAGTGCAGGGAGGCAATCAGAAAAGCTAAGGCCTCCTTGGAGTTAAACTTGCAAGGGAGGTCAAAGACAACAGAAAGGGCTTCTTCAAATACATTGCTGACAAAACTAACACTAGAGGCAATGTAGGCCCTCTGTTGAATGAGGTGGGTGTCCTGGAGACAGAGGACAGAAAGAAGGCAGAGTTGCTGAATGCCTTCTTTGCCTCTGTCTACACTGTTGGAGACCGTCCTCAGGAGCCTCAGTCCCCTGAGGCCCCAGAGGAAGTCATGACAAAGGAGGAGTCTGCCCTGATTGATGAGGAGTGGGTTAAGGATCAGTTTGAACACTTGGACATTCATAAATCCATGGGCCCTGATGGGATGCACCCACGGGTGCTGAGGGAGCTGGCGGGAGTCATTGCTAGGCCACTCTCCATCATCTTTGGTAAGTCATGGGTAACAGGTGAGGTGCCTGAAGACTGGAGGAAAGCGAATGTCACTCCAGTCTATAAGAAGGGCAGGAAGGATGACCCGAGTAACTACAGACCGGACAGCCTCACCTCCATCCCTGGAAAGGTGATGGAACATCTTATCCTTGACGCTGTCTCTAGGCATATCAAGGATAAGAAGGTTATTAGGAGCAGTCAGCATGGCTTTGCCAAGGGGAAGTCATGTTTGACCAACCTGATAGCCTTTTATGAAGACATAACCAGGTGGATGGATGGTGGCCATGCAGTGGACGTGGTCTACCTGGACATCAGCAAGGCCTTTGACACCGTCTCCCACAGCATCCTCATAGGTAAACTGAGGAAGTGTGGTCTGGATGACCAAGTAGTGAGGTGGGTCGAGAACTGGTTGAAGAGAAGAAGCCAGAGGGTTGTGGTCAATGGGGCTGAGTCTGGCTGGTTGCCTGTGTCTAGTGGGGTCCCTCAGGGGTCAGTGCTTGGGCCGGTGCTGTTTAATATATTCATCAATGATCTGGATGAGGGATTAGAGAATGTTGTCAGCAAGTTTGCTGATGATACGAAGTTGGGGGGAGTGGTTGACACACCAGAAGGCTGTGCAGCCATTCAGAGAGACCTGGACAGGCTGGAAGGCTGGGCAGGGAGAAATCTGATTAAATTCAACAAGGGCAAGTGTAGAGTTTTGCACCTGAGAAAGAAAAACCCCATGTGCCAGTATAGGTTGGGGACTGCCCTGCTGGAGAGCAGTGCAGGGGAAAGGGACCTGGGGGTTCTGGTGGACAGCAGGATGACCATGAGCCAGCAATGTGCCCTCGTGGCCAAGAAGGCCAATGGCATCCTGGGGTGTATTAGAAGGGGAGTAGCAAGTAGGTCAAGAGAGGTCCTCCTGCCCCTCTACTCTGCCCTGGTGAGGCCACATCTGGAATATTGTGTCCAGTTCTGGGCCCCTCAGTTCAAGAAGGACAGGGGGCTGCTTGAGAGAGTCCAGCGTAGAGCCACAAAGATGGTGAAGGGAGTGGAACATCTCCCTTATGAGGAAAGGCTGAAGGAGCTGGATCTCTTTAGCTTGGAGAAGAGGAGGCTGAGGGGTGACCTCATCAATGTTTATAAATATGTCAAGGGGGAATGTCAGGAGGACGGAGCCAGGCTCTTTTCAGCGGCGTCCACTGACAGGACAAGGGGCAATGGGTGGAAGCTGGAACACAGGAGGTTCCAGAAAAATATGAGGAAAAACTTTTTTACTGTAAGGGTGACCGAGCACTGGAACAGGCTGCCCAGGGAGGTTGTGGAATCTCCTTCTCTGGAGACATTCAAAACTCGTCTGGGCACGTTCCTGTGTGACCTACTGTAGGTAATCCTGCTCTGGCAGGGGGTTGGACTAGATGATCTTTGAGGTCCCTTCCAACCTCTAACATTCTGTGATTCTGTGATTTTGTAATCGTGATTAATACCGTATGTATGAGATATATTGTTGGGTTGTGAGGTTCACCTATAGGTCAAGTTAGTTCAGGGCCTACGGTTGAGGCCCCAGCACTTCAGGGACAAAGGCGGGGTCTCGTCGCCTAGGTGATGCAGCTCTGGTGGCTGTGACCTCAGGGGTGACACGTCACAATGGGAGCTGTACCCAGGGCTATCACGAGGCAGCCCCACTGCTGTTGGAGTTGGGCGATCGGTGAGTGCAGCACGCACGGCGAAGGCTGGGCTGCGTGGGGGACAGGGCAGAGGCCCCGGGGCTTTAGAACCCAGGGTGAGAGCCGAGCCCCTCAGGGCAGGGCATGGTACAGTCCTTGGGGCTGGAGCAGAGGTGCTGGGGCCTCCCACTGAGAGCAGGTACCCCCAGAGCCTTTGGGGACATGCTGGGTGCTCGTGGCTTCATGGGACACTGCTGTGTAGTGGGGCTGGGGCCACAGGAGACTCCTCTCGGGGGGCCTTGATATCTTGGTGGCACAACCCAGACAGGGGCCGGTCATCAGGGTGGATTGGGCAGGAGGGACCCCGTGCTGTCCCCAGCCAGCGCCTGCGGCCCCTTCAAGCCTGTCAACACCAGTGGCCACAGCTTTTCCGGGCACAGCCTGTGGCTCCCAGCCTTGCACTGGTCACAGACCCTGCTCTTGCTCCCTCCTGCCTCCCTCACCCCCTCTCCTACAGGCCCCCAGCTCCAGCCGGCTCCTGCCCTGCTCCTCCAGAGCCATGCTCCCTCCCACCCAGCCCTGCTGAGCTCCCTCTTCTCTCATTTTCTCCAGGCCATGGCTGCGTTAGTCGCCCTCCTCTTGGCTCTGCTGGCGCTCCAGTACGGGTCGAAGACCGGCGAGCAGACGGATGTGGCTGCGGCTAAGCGGATGCAGCAGCGTCAGGAGTATCTCCATCGGGAGATGACTCGGCTGCTGGAGGAGATTGAGCAGAGGAGGTGCCTGGAGGAATCCACGCTCCTCTCTGTCTTGAATGACTGGCCCTTTTGGCTTGTTGAGGGAGCCGTCCTTGTGGTCTTCACACTGGTCCTGGACAGGTGGCTTCACTCACACGACTGTGCTGAGCAGGAGAGCTCTGACAGGGACGAGGATGAAGAGGGTGAAGAGGATGAAGAGGATGAAGGAGATGAAGACAATGAAGAGGATCAAGTGGATGAAGACGATGAAGAGGACCTCAGTAGCGCACACAGTGGTGTCGTTTCCTTGCCTGCGTCCATCCCATCACCGGTGTCGGGCCTGCCGGACAGGTGCAAGGTGCTGCGGGAGCTGGTGATGGATCTGCTTGGGGTCTGCCAAATGCTTTCCACTATTACTTCCATGCCGCAGATGCACCCAGCTCTTGGTACAGATGGCATCCATGAAGCCTGGAGCATTGACAAGAGCAGCATCATCTATCACCTGCTTGTGTTCCTGCGGCCACCTGCCGGGCACACCTTCAGCCTCGAGCAGGACACCACGGGGCAGCTGCCAGCAAGGCGCTCCAGAATCCGTGTGCTGCTGGAGTGCCTGTGCTCGAGGGAGCAGCTGCTGGGGGAGACCATGTGTGCTCTCCACCATCTCGACGACAAGCTGCTGCGGGACAGGAGCTCCGACCTCTTGTGCACCCTCTGCACGGGTTCCTGCTTAGACGTGTACAAGGTTGCCACCTGGGCCCAGCGCCTCGTCCCAGCAGCCTGGTTGCTTCTACCTGAGTCGCAGCACTGCCAGCTAACCGTGCTGCCCTCCTCCCAGTGCTGCACCTTCCAGCTGACAGGCGCCTTCCAGACCAACATCTGCACGGAGATCAGATTTGCAGTGGAGACAGGCAGCTTCAGGACCCTCCCTGAGCCTCACGGAGGCTGACGACAGCTTTCCCATCAGCACACCATGGCTGCAGAGCTGAGCTGCTGCCGAGATGCCACTTTGCAGGCTCATGGCGAGGCACCCCCAGCCAGCAGGACAACTGCCACCTCGGAGCTCTGTGCCTCTGCGCCCGTAGTCTGGTGACCACAGGCTGAGAAGAACCTCTTTTGACCCCTTCTAATACATCCCAGGATGACATTGGCCTTCTTGGTCATGATGGTACATTGCTGGCTCGTGGTCATGCTGTTTTCCACCAGGACCCCCAGATCCCTTTCCTCTACACTGCTCTCCAGCAGCGGCTGACTCCTTCGGACTGCGCGGACAGCGGCAGCGGCAGCTGCTGCAGTAAGAGCGGTTTTTTTCTCCGATTTCTGGGCGGATTGAGGCGAGAGGGGGCTTTGCCGGGGACGGTGAAGCTGAGGAGAGAGAGCGGGACCCGGAACTGAGAGGGAATCTTGCGAGGCGGGAGCGAGTGACGTAGGCGAGGAGGAAGCCGGCAGCCCGCGAAACTCAAAAGCGGCCTCAGCGTCTGACTCTTGAGAGCGGCGCGAGCGTGGGGGAGGGGAGGACCTGCTGGACTCTGGTGATCCGCGGGCACAGCGGGGTGTTACTGGTGGCTCAGGGAGGGCGAGGACCGCAGATCCTGGGCATAAGAGGTGAAGGAGTGGTTATTGGTCAATTCTTTTTTTTAATTTTTTTTTTATTTTTATTTTTATTTTATTTTTTTATTTTTTTATTATTATTGGTTTTTTTTTTTTGATCATTTTTCTTTCCTTTTTTTCTTCTTTCCCATTATGGTTGCCACCAGACAGAAAGCCACCACGAGGAGGAGTGTGGGGACCCAAACAGTGCTCCAGCACAAGGACGCAGCTGTGCAGGCTGCCGGCTGCAGGGAGTGCCTGAGCCTGTGCTTCCCAGAGGCTGCATCTGACAGTGCCTGTGTGAGGTGCGGTCAGTTGGATGATCTCCTCCATCTTGTGGTAGAGCTAAAAGAAGAAGTGGAGAGGCTGAGGAGCATTAGGGAGTGTGAAAGAGAGATAGATTGGTGGAGCCGGTCCCTGATGCACACACAGCACTCTCCACATGCTACAGGGGATCCCCTCCCCTCTGGCCATGAGGTCAAAGGAGGGGATCAAGGTGATGAGGGGGAATGGAAACGAGTCCTGGCTCGGAGAGGAAGGCGGGTCCCTGCCCAGCCTCCCTCACCTGCTCAGTTGCCTCTACAGAACAGGTACAGTGCTCTGGAAGAGGAGAGCCATGGAAAAGAAGAGGTGAATGAATGTGGAGACATAGGGTTGACTTTGCTGAGTAAGTCAGACCCATGCATCAGGACTAGTTCAACTAAAAAGAAAAGGAGGGTAGTTGTCATTGGTGACTCCATCCTGAGGGGAACAGAGGGTCCCATTTGCCGTCCAGACCCAGTCCACAGGGAAGTCTGTTGCCTCCCTGGAGCTCGGATTAGGGACATTACTAAAAAACTTCCCAGGCTGGTGAGTCCCACTGATTATTACCCATTGTTGATTGTCCAGGTTGGGAGTGATGAGATCAATCATAGAAGTACTCAGAGAATTAAAAAGGACTTTAAGTTGTTAGGCCAGGCGATCAAAGGATCGGGGGCACAGGTAGTTTTCTCATCTATCCCTTTAGTAGGTGACAGGAATAGTGAAAGGAAAAGAAAAGTACATGCAGTTAATGCATGGCTCAAAGACTGGTGCCTCCAGCAACGTTTTGGGTATTATGATCACGGGGAAGTTTATGCAGTACTGGGCATGAGAGATATAGATGGTGTAGAGCTGTCTAAGAGAGGGAGGAGAATACTTGCTGGAGAGTTGGCGGGATTAATAGATAGGGCTTTAAACTAAGTTGGAAGGGGGAAGGGGATAAAACCCGAGCCTCTACACATGAACCAAGGGGAAGTATCCCAGGGTTAGGCATAAAATGCACAAGCAACGGTAACAGATGCTCCATTAAATCTCTGAAGTGTCTGTATACCAATGCAAGAAGCATGGGGAATAAGCAGGGAGAATTAGAAGTCTATGTTCGGCTGGAGAACTATGATCTTATTGCAATTACAGAGACGTGGTGGGACAGCTCACATAACTGGAATGTGGGCCTTGATGGTTATGTTCTTTTTAGGAAAGACAGGTTGATGAGGCGAGGTGGGGGAGTTGCTCTGTACGTGAGAGAGCAACTGGAGTGTATTGAGACCCATCCAGGGGCAGATGAGGAGCAAGTAGAGAGTTTATGGGTAAGAATTAAGGGGCAGGCTAGCTTAGGTGATACTGTGGTGGGTGTCTACTATAGACCACCTGATCAGGAGGTGGAAGTTGATGAGGCCTTTTACAGGCAGATGACAGCAGCCTCTCATTCCCAGGCCCTGGTTCTCCTGGGGGATTTCAACTACCCAGATGTTTGCTGGAAGTCCCACACAGCCAGCCATCCTCAGTCCAGGAGGTTCCTCCAGTGCATCGATGATAACTTTTTGATGCAAATGGTGGATGAGCCAACCAGGAGAGGAGCGCTGCTGGACCTTGTGTTCACCAACAAGGAAGGTCTGGTTGAAGCAGTGAAGGTTGAGGGGAACCTTGGCTGCAGCGACCATGAGATAGTGGAGTTCAGGATCCTGTGCGGTAAAAACAGAATACCAAGCAGGATCGCAACTCTGGACTTCAGAAGGGCCAACTTTGGCCTCTTCAAGCAATTACTGGGGGATACCCCTTGGGACAGGGAGCTGCAAGGTAAAGGGGCCCAAGAGAGTTGGTTGGCATTCAAAGACCACTTCTTTGAGGCTCAGGATCAGTGCATCCCATCAGGTAGGAAATCAAGAAAGAGATCCGGGAGACCTGCTTGGTTATCCAGGGATCTGCTGGGCAGACTCAGGTGGAAAGGGAGGGTGTTTAAATTGTGGAAGGAAGGGCTGGCCACTTTGGTGGAGTACAGGGCAGCTGTCAGGGAGTGCAGGGAGGCAATCAGAAAAGCTAAGTCCTCCTTGGAGTTAAAACTTGCAAGGGAGGTCAAAGACAACAGAAAGGGCTTCTTCAAATACATTGCTGACAAAACTAACACTAGAGGCAATGTAGGCCCTCTGTTGAATGAGGTGGGTGTCCTGGAGACAGAGGACAGAAAGAAGGCAGAGTTGCTGAATGCCTTCTTTGCCTCTGTCTACACTGTTGGAGACCGTCCTCAGGAGCCTCAGTCCCCTGAGGCCCCAGAGGAAGTCATGACAAAGGAGGAGTCTGCCCTGATTGATGAGGAGTGGGTTAAGGATCAGTTTGAACACTTGGACATTCATAAATCCATGGGCCCTGATGGGATGCACCCACGGGTGCTGAGGGAGCTGGCGGGAGTCATTGCTAGGCCACTCTCCATCATCTTTGGTAAGTCATGGGTAACAGGTGAGGTGCCTGAAGACTGGAGGAAAGCGAATGTCACTCCAGTCTATAAGAAGGGCAGGAAGGATGACCCGAGTAACTACAGACCGGACAGCCTCACCTCCATCCCTGGAAAGGTGATGGAACATCTTATCCTTGACGCTGTCTCTAGGCATATCAAGGATAAGAAGGTTATTAGGAGCAGTCAGCATGGCTTTGCCAAGGGGAAGTCATGTTTGACCAACCTGATAGCCTTTTACGAAGACATAACCAGGTGGATGGATGGTGGCCATGCAGTGGACGTGGTCTACCTGGACATCAGCAAGGCCTTTGACACCGTCTCCCACAGCATCCTCATAGGTAAACTGAGGAAGTGTGGTCTGGATGACCAAGTAGTGAGGTGGGTCGAGAACTGGTTGAAGAGAAGAAGCCAGAGGGTTGTGGTCAATGGGGCTGAGTCTGGCTGGTTGCCTGTGTCTAGTGGGGTCCCTCAGGGGTCAGTGCTTGGGCCGGTGCTGTTTAATATATTCATCAATGATCTGGATGAGGGATTAGAGAATGTTGTCAGCAAGTTTGCTGATGATACGAAGTTGGGGGGAGTGGTTGACACACCAGAAGGCTGTGCAGCCATTCAGAGAGACCTGGACAGGCTGGAAGGCTGGGCAGGGAGAAATCTGATTAAATTCAACAAGGGCAAGTGTAGAGTTTTGCACCTGAGAAAGAAAAACCCCATGTGCCAGTATAGGTTGGGGACTGCCCTGCTGGAGAGCAGTGCAGGGGAAAGGGACCTGGGGGTTCTGGTGGACAGCAGGATGACCATGAGCCAGCAATGTGCCCTCGTGGCCAAGAAGGCCAATGGCATCCTGGGGTGTATTAGAAGGGGAGTAGCAAGTAGGTCAAGAGAGGTCCTCCTGCCCCTCTACTCTGCCCTGGTGAGGCCACATCTGGAATATTGTGTCCAGTTCTGGGCCCCTCAGTTCAAGAAGGACAGGGGGCTGCTTGAGAGAGTCCAGCGTAGAGCCACAAAGATGGTGAAGGGAGTGGAACATCTCCCTTATGAGGAAAGGCTGAAGGAGCTGGATCTCTTCAGCTTGGAGAAGAGGAGGCTGAGGGGTGACCTCATCAATGTTTATAAATATGTCAAGGGGGAATGTCAGGAGGATGGAGCCAGGCTCTTTTCAGCGGAGTCCACTGACAGGACAAGGGGCAATGGGTGGAAGCTGGAACACAGGAGGTTCCAGAAAAATATGAGGAAAAACTTTTTTACTGTAAGGGTGACCGAGCACTGGCACAGGCTGCCCAGGGAGGTTGTGGAATCTCCTTCTCTTGAGACATTCAAAACCCGCCTGGACGCGTTCCTGTGCGCTCTAGTGTAGGTGGTCCTGCTCTGGCAGGGGGGTTGGACTAGATGATCTTTAAGGTCCCTTCCAACCTCTAACATTCTCTGTGATTCTCTCTGTGATAAGTAGGACAACAGAAAGTTGAGAAATGAGACCAGGCAGAAGGTCTTAAACTATTGTCTAACAAGGTGCCAAGTGATTTTTTAATTCCTGTTAGGCAATGCCAGGGGAGTTCTGCACCTTTTCTCCCAATACGAACAAGTACAGACAAGCTGCATGTTCTCCTCTGTCTGCCCAACATAAATTGATGTATAGAGCGAAATTGCAATTAACAGCTGAGGAGGAGGTATCAGCCTTCATAACATAAAGGTAAAGAGAGAACTCGGTGAAGGACCACCAGTCTGGCTGAGGGCAAGCACCACAGAGGAAAGGGGCATGTCACTGCAGTGCCAGGGGTGTGTGACAGGGGGTTACTGCAGGCTGGATCATATGCGAGGAAAGGGGGAATTAGGAGCTGTCCCTCAGTTGCAGAGGAACAGCTTCATGATTTGAGGCCCACTGCAATATCGTTTGTGCAGGAGCTGCTGATGAGGAAGACTGACTTCCCCACTTGCAAGCTGAGACGTGGGCAGCAGCGGAACTCACACTTTCATCCAAATATTTCAGTGAATTTCCCCCATGTGCTTTTAATATCTCATCACTTTCATTGTGAGTTGATTTCTTTTAGTGCCACCAGCTGCTCCACACACACAAAAACAGTTGGCTGTGAACTTTAAAGTTTAACACTGATTTTCACTGCAGCTTCATGCCAGGGTTGCTACAGGAGAAGACGGAGAAAAGAAAGTAGTTTGTTAAGGACACATTTCTCATCCATCTGTCCTGGCAAGGTTCTCTTCAGATATAACATGTTCTTCTGCATACATAACTACAGGCATAATCCATCAGACCACAGGTCCACGTAGCCAACTGCCTTGTTCCCAAAGCAGCTGAGTGATGTACTTCTGTAACAGCATCCTTCCCCAGAATATTCCCAGAAGTCCCCCTTGTACAATTTTCAGCTTAGAGCCTTTTCAGCATTTTTGTACTGAATAGCCCCCAATGGCTTTTTCTCCCAATCATTTGTCCAACAACATTTTGAGCCAATGCAACCAGCTATAAAGCTGTACAGCTCACAGTCCCACATCAGAAGGGCACACTTTGGGAAGGGTTGTCTACTTCTTCAGCAAGCTCCAGTCATGGCTGTCTCATCTGACTTCTCTTAGCTCTTTCATTAGAAGAGTTTGTAACCTAAGAGCTGATGCTTTTTAGGGAGCAATCACCTTAGAGGCCATTATTTTATGTATGAAAACAGAACTATTTTTCCCAGGTATACCAGTTCATGTTTCCCCAGAATGACTCTCATTGACCACTTCATCATCCCATCATTCACTCTTATAACGTCCTTCCGCAGCAGGCACAATCAGCCTTACATTCACTGTTCTAAATAGCTTAGTAAGATCTGTAAATATTGTCACCTCATTTTTTTCCATTTTTGAATCATTTAGGAACACACTGATCAGCATGAGCTCCCCACAACAATCCCCATCAGACTTCACTCATGACCTTCTTTCACAATGAAAGCTGGCCATTAATTTTTACTTTATGTTTCCTTTTAAATACCCATGTATAGATCTTCCTTCTTATCCATGGATGTTCAGTAATTAACAGCTGATGGTGAGGGACCTTGTAAAAACAATCTTAGAAAGTTATCAATTAAATAAATCACTCTTAGCTACATGCTTGTAAATAAAAGTGTGTAAGTAAATGTGGGTTTTCAGTCTTCTTAGATGTGAAGCCACATCCCAAGGCAGTGAAATTTCTAGCAGTGATGCACCAAATGCCAGCAGTGGAGTTTTCCCTGTCCTCACGTACGCAGCTTCATAGCTGAGTAATTCTGTAATTGCTGAATTAATCCCTAATCTTCAGCGCAGTTTACATTGGTCTGAGTGCTTCCAAAGAGCTGCTTTTGTAAGAAACACAAGGAAAAACTGTGAAATAACTGGGAACAGGTGTTGTAACCTACAAATAAAACAAAATTGTATGCCGAAGTTGGTATTGAGTATTTCAGTTTGGCATTCTCATTCGGCAAAATATTCTATCTTTGCAGTAACTTAGACATCACAGCCTTCCTTCTGCACTGGCAGTGGTTCATTCATTTTTAGTTAACCGATTGTTTCTATTAGTTCAATAAAACTTTTCTAAAGTCTGCACTTTAATCAACTACTTCTATTTATCAAACTTTGGACCAATGACAAGTAAGAATAATACATCAGTTCTCTAAAGCACATAAGGAGAGCATCTGAACTGGTGATTGTGGTCTCAGCACTTTGAAGATTTTTAAGCCAGTAACTGCAAACCCCAGAGCCCAGCTTCTACCAATTACTTTGAGTGGAAAACAAGCTTTTATGCTTCTTCCAGTACCAACTGGCTGTCACACTGCTGGTGAACCCGGCATTGACCTGATCTAGCTGAATAAACAAAAATGAAAAAATAATCCCTCTGTTGTCAGAAAATACTAGTCTTGTCAGTATTTATCTGGGACCTCAGAGAGTCAGTAGCCATCCACCAGCTCAGCAGTCTGCCTTTTGTTTGAAACACTGGAAACAAAATGGTGCTACTTTATATTATCGCCTTATAATCTAGCCTGACATTGTGAAATATTTTTTTTAATATTCCTTAAACTTTACCTTATCATTGATTTAGAAATTTTGTCTCAAAGAAAGAAACAGTTAAATTTAAGGAATCAATTTCTGAGTAGACATCAAATTATATCTACTGTGAAATGTCTATTATCACACACTGAGTAGATAAACGTCACAATTGTGTTGGGAACATCTCAGGTGTATGAAAACTTTGCAGAGCAAGAGAAGACCAAGGAGCTCAAAAAGCTTTTTTAATTCATCCATCAAAACCCAGACACCTCTGATGCTGTCATAGCTCTGAGTCCCCAAGACTGCCATCCCAGACTGTACAGGAAGATGTTTCTGCAGGGTTGGAAATATCACGAAGAATATGATTTGATTGAACAGAGCATCTCTTCCCCTTCAAGCAAAGGGCTGGGCAGCAAGTCCAACCCCACGGTGACCGGTACAGTACATATGGCTGGAGAAGACGGCTGCACTACAACAAGACCCGTCAGACTCAACTAGGGTGGGCTCACATGTGTCAAAAGGGCTTTTGCCCCCCCCACTTCTCCTGTTAAGCCTTTATTATGTCCTGTGAAACCAGGATAAAACTGTTGCAGTACGTAGTAGCACACAAGTGTATAAACTTGACAGAAAACAGACAATTGTTTTTCACTGCTCATTTCTGGCCAGAAAACACTTAAAAAATATTTTTGCTTTAAATGAGTGCTGGGCAAGACCAGGAGAGGTGACGACTGGACACAGACTGCTCTCAGGTAAGTTTAACAACATGCTATCCCTTACAGTCCTCCACCACAATATTTTATCTCTTTCCTGCACTCAGGATTATGTATTAGGAAAAGGAAGGAAGGATCTGGAAGATTGTTTTCCTGTGCTCTTGTTAAGCTTCTCTCTCTCAAGCCTGATGCCCATATGGCCTGTTAATAATGCAGCATATAATTGAACAGAGTTTGCCTTCAAATAAATCCCAAAGTAAACACGGTCCGGGATAATGCTCACTTAATATGAAGTGCATGTCCCAAAGGGAACCGACAAGCAAACTGAACTATAAATGTAAAGAATGGAGGGAAAAATACGAGCCATCCCAAGTACTTCAGAAGTTTGTAGTAGTATTATTATGTTGACGTTTCATCCTATCAGCTCAAATGAAAAAGGATTAGATCTTAATATTCTTCTACAGTTCTAGTGACTCCCAGTAAGGTGAAAAGTTTTAATTAGAATGATAAAGAGGTTGGTTTAGAAAAAGCTAGCAATTTTATTCTAACACAATCAGGGAAGGATGCTTCAAGACAACTGGTGAAACATACAGCGATTTTTTAGCATTTTGAAAAAAAAAATGTGTGCAAGAGAGAGAAAAAGAGATAAGGGAGGAAGGAAAGAGGGAACTGGACCAGAAGTTTAGCTTTATGTTAGTAAGCCAGGAGTGAACTTAGAAGATTTCATATCAGCAAGTGTCACTGTGATTTAACTGCAGGATTTTGCAGGTTTCAGGCCGGGTGCTGGGGACAAGTACTATCCCTTGGCTGATGTGGGACCCACCCAGCCCTGCGAGGGCTGCTCTTTGAGTGACACAGATGGGAGGAACAAGGAGCACTTTGGGCAATGCTTATGTGAAAACCATAACCCTGGACACTGTCACATCCTTACCATACCTTGGGGCTTTGAGACGCAGCCACTATTTTTACTTCTGAAAACATAAAGATGAGGAGCCAAAGAGTAAATGACCCATTTCACAGAATCACAGGAGGTTAGGGGGTTGGAAGGGACCTCAAAAGATCATCTAGTCCAACCCCACTGCCAGAGCAGGATCACCTAGATTCGAGAAAAGCGGTGTCATCTCCACTGTTTCATGGCTGTGATTAAGACATGCCTTTTCATTAGTAACTGCGGCACTTACCCATGCAGGCCCTGTTTAGAGAGAACAAATAGAAAGCAAAGAATAGGTGAGCACATTGTTTGGCCAGTAAATTTAATTTTACTGCACATCTGTAAACTACGTCCTGCAAGGTCAGAAGAGAGGTCTGGGCCAGCAGCTCGTAGAAATCTATTAATATAAAAGGAAGAATTTGTAATGTTCATATGGTTATTTTCACTGCCAAGTGCTGCCCTGACCCGGACTGACTGGCAGGAGAAGCTGTTGTGCAAGGGCATGTTTCCTCCAGCTGCCTCATGTCACCTGTGCTGCCTGCTCTCACTGCTGGGCACAGGTACCCTCAGGACACAGAACTAGCTCCATTCCACAAGGTTTAGTACACCGGGGCTCTCATTTTTTTAAAGGAGAAAGCAAAAAGTTTTACTGAGAAATTCAATTCATTTAATGTGATTCCAGTGATTATTCACCAACGGTACCACTTTTTATTTGATTTCTATCCACAGCACCCCAGCTAACATAATGCTTAAGTATCCAGAGGAGACAAAAATGATTATGCAACTTTGTGATATCTAAGCAATAATAATGAAAAAGCTCAATTTCTATTACAGTTATAGAAAAACAAGACCTATTATTCACATAGCATTGAACTCGCTTTCAATAGAGCAACACAGTTATTCGTCTCAAGACATTAATAAAACGTAACTGCACTGCACATGCTATTGAGAAAGTAGATTTCCATATTTACTCAAATATTTGAAACCTTCTGTTTTAGCATGAACAGGTAACTGAACTATCATTGCAACAGTGAAGTTAATGGCTTTCTAAAATCTCTTCCCAAAGTACACATGGCCTGGAAAATAGACAAATAAATATGAGATTGAGAAATACAGAATCAATTTCAGGTCCTGTTCTAGAGAAATAAGCCAGAGATGTGTTTCCCCCTCAAACTGCAAACGTAAGGAAATTTGACAGATTTTTTTCCCCCATCTAATTGTTCTCTTTATAAAGGAAGTTAGAAAATCATTGAACTGAAATAAAGCACATTCCTTCATATGCACTCTCAGGATATGTCAAGTCAAAATGGTCAGAGTGCCTGAACCCCAATAGCGTTGATATGTGCATTAATTGGAAAGGAGAGCTGAAATGTCCAGTGAAAAATGGGGAGTGGCTGCCGGAAGAGTCCATACCTCTGGGAACTGAGCTCCAGGAGTGCCATAGAAGAGATGGGGAGAGCACAGGGGCATTCCTTGTGGCCTATGGGCCATTCCATTTGGCCTACAGGTCTTCATGAAGAAACAGTAAAGAAACAAACTTTTGGAAAAAAATTATATACATATACACACACACATAAATATACCACATGTCTGTTTTCTAAGAATGTAACTGAAAAGACAAAGGCAGTACTATATAGACAAAATGTGGTGTCTCATGAATCCCACAGAACAGCTTATATCCTAATAAAACAGTCCAGCACAACAGTTAAGTGCAGATTTCTTGATGGACCGTTTACTGTATTGATTACATGACAAGCTACATAAACTTTACATTAGCTATCCACAGAAAAGCTTAGATTTTGGCTAAGGATTAATTTAAGAGTTTTTAGGTGATGCAGGCAAATCTACTTTAGCTTTGCAAGACCATAACATTCCCAGGTTTGAGAGAATTTACTGTACGAAAATCCGCTTTTCCCTATACTTAAAGTGTGTGCAAGGATATTATAAAGCATAATTCTTCATGATCTACTCAATGCTATCATGCCCTAGTTATACCAGCTTTTGTAGATTTTAACTGCATAGTACTATCGTTGCCAATGGATATATTTATTTCTGTTTCAAAGTTACCTAAAAATTATTCTCTATTTTTTTTTTATCTTTCGAAGTTTCTTCTAAAAGAAGTGATAGGAACACAGCATCTAGACAGACAACCAGAGAAGAAAGTTGCCTATGAACTCGTACAAAGGATTTGGACCCTTAGCATTTTCATGACTGCTGACATTTTAAATCTTACTTTGTGACTTTCACAGTTTAGATTTTAACTCACTGAACTGGAAGGACTTTGGGACATGATGGTTTGATACAGACACTGAACCTTTTTTGCTGAGCACTATCTGCAGAGAAGAACAAAGAGATATATTAAAAGTACCTACAAATCCTTATGCAGTTTTTGAATGGGACTGTGTATCACAAGGATTTCCTGCACTGCATCTACACTGGAAAGCAGTTAAATCAAGTTTAGATATACACTGGGATACACTTTTGAAGTGCAAAATATATTTCACACAAGGCAACTACCAGACATATATTTCTGTTAACTGCATATCTACCTAGTAATAGCTCATCGTTTGAAATATTTGGGGTTTTGCATTAACATCTGATGGCTGTAAACAGAAGAAGTCACACCCCAGCTGGAATAAACACTTTTCCTGGAGTACACCTACATTTATTCTGAGAAGTTCAGCAGCCCCCTTACCTACACGAGCACTCTGGGAGCCCAACTCCCTCACTCTGCGGTTGGGCTACAACTGCACAGGCAGCTCTCCATCCCTCCAGCATCAGGTTGACTGCATCCCTTGCCCACTTCTCCTCCCTCTGCTTTCCCCAAAGGCAATAAACATGCTCTCTGTGCAGTCAGCCCATAGCTTGATGCAGAGCCTTTAATACCTGGTTAGGGCTAGGATGTGTATGTAAGCTGCTCTCACCTGTTTCTCTAGTGCTAGGAGTCCAGGGGAAAGCAAGAAGATCATCCTGCTTATGGTAATGACTTTTACGTTTCTTGTTTGCATCTTATTTGTGAAATTTCTACCAGCATCACCACAGCATTTGAGTGGCTGCCATTTCAGGAAGTCTGTATGAAAAGAGTTTTGTCAGTTAACTTTAATTTTCTAAGCCAGATCCCAAAAACTGTTGTTGATGAGCCTCCTTTCAAATCGTGGGTATCCTCATGTGCAAAACCCGGACTTCACTCAGGAAAGCAATGGGAGAGATGCTAGATTCTTTTCAATGCATATTATTTCAATTTGTAGCAGAGCAGGTTAAATCCTAACACAAGTCCAGAAAATGGATCTCATTTCTTGCTATCCTTTTATCTACAGCAAGCCATCAATTTGTGTGGGAATTACGGGTGGGGTTTGGTTGCCTCCTGTGCGTACAGTGTTCTCCTCAAAACATATGTTTTTGCTAGATCTTATGGAGGCTTTGCTAGTGGGTATAAAAATGCTTGTATTGCACAGTTTAAAGTGTGTAGGTGTTACACGGGTAATGCACCAGTTCACAGAATCACAGTTCATTTATGTTTACAGTACGTTTATTTTATGCCTCTAGTGTAGAATTTCTGAAGCACCCTGCTCTTTTCATTGGGTGCATTCAAAACAGTGCATTGTTATTTGCGAGTTTTCTGAAGACCTGTTACATTAATTGTTACATATTCATAATAAATAGACAAATAGCACCGTATTTTAGTTGGATTGGAGGAGGGTTGTGGGGTTTTTCCGCTTGTCAGGAAGCAAATTTAATATAGACGTTCATTAAAGGCACGAAGCCAGAGCCTGCTGAGGATGGTGCCAACTGCTTGTTGCAGGTTAAATTGAGGCAAAGGGCATGGCAAAAATCCAAAAGATTGCCTCATATATGTATATCTGTGAAGAATGGCTGCTTCTCTCAAACACTGACTGGCACACAGTATTGGTATGCTGGACCCAGAAATTTTGCCACTCTTCACAATACCAGCCTAAAATTTTCTATTGTTCAGGGCATGCCTCAGTTGCATTCACTTATGGTTTTTAACCAGCTAAGAAAAAAATATGGTTATGGGTTTTCAAAGCTGCTTTCTCCATGAGACGCTAATGATGTGTTATTTGCTCTGCCCTTCTATTTTATTGAGGAGTGCATATGGATTCTCATGCACTTTCTTTCTTCACGCTGCACAGCTCTACAAAAATATAAAATCCTAACTCAAAGATGATTAAACTAGATTTGGGAGATGAAAACTCCCAGAAAAGAAAAGAAAACAAAAACCCTAATCAGCGTATTGTGATCATGAAAGGGAGCCTAAAGAAATTTAATGCCATGCAATACATACTTAAAAGGTGTCTTTTTTTAGCCATATATTTTTTCCTGTTTGCTTATGCATGGTAACAACTAGCACTGAGACACAAAATGCATTAGAAGCCACTACATAGCTCAGCTGCCTGTGGAAATGGCTGGTGAATTTAGCAGCAGGTTCCTGTGGTTTTAGACAGCAACGTAAATGTCAGATTCTAGTAGTCACCAGACTGATGCAGCTGGTTGTCCTATGTCCTTTCTCTTAGGCTATTGAGAAACCACCCTTGCAGCTGCTCTGCTTAGCTGTGGCTCTGCTACATTACTTACTCATCTGCACTTTTCTTTGTTTATGCTGAGAAAATAATTGCGGTTATAGGATCTGACATCTGCGACAAGCCAACTATTGGGATGTAAATGTAGTTTCTTCCATGATTCAGGGAACTCTTTCAGTTCCTGGTTGTTAAGAGAGGACTGACCAAGGGCTAGCTTGGCCAAAGGACGTTGGCAGAACAATTCCGCGGTGGCTGATCCAGTCTCACAGGTGCCTGCCTCAGCCAATGAACTCACCACCTGTGGTGAGTCACACAAGCGCCCTACTCAGCCTCAGGGAAAGGAGAACATGTATTGCACTTGGATCTGTGGACATGATTCTGAACAAAGGTCAGACTAATCACAATGCTGCACTCCAGGATTGCACCTTGGCCACTAACGGTATTCAGTTTGGGGGAACAGGCTCACATTAATTTGACGCGGCCCTTCCAAAAGACACATAGTGTGGATATCAAATCCCCGCCACCAAGTGTTTTCAACTGCACATCTGTTCCTACTGGACCACAGTACTAGTTGATGTAGACAAGAGCATCAGCATGATAATCCAAGCTGCTCAGCCACATTATCCTCCTTCTGAGATTCAGAAACTTTGAGCTTCTTCCTACAAGGTTGGTTTCACTCATGAATCACTGGCACACAGAGAAATGTGAAACAACCATAGATCTTATGCCTTTTTTCTCCTCAACACCCCAATGACCACTGGGAAAGCATAGGTATATAGAAACTTGAGATCACCCCCCAAAAGGTGAGCAAAGGCTTTAACGATTAATTTTTATCAGTTTGTGGACCCATTTCTAACACAGCAGTCTCCCCTCTCAAAACTGAGCCCTTCTGTTGCTTAATACCACTGGTATGCGTTAAGTTCTGAGAGATGTTATCCTCTCTCCAAAAGACAAGAACATTCTGCTCACAGTAAACAGTATTTCCAAAGGAAATTCAAGCTGTTTCCAAAACCGAGATTGAACAGGGTTGAAGTTCATGCAGTGAGCTGTATTGTGCTCTGCCTATGCAGACTTTTGCCTCTAAGTGGGTAAAAGATCACGCTAGAAATTCATTTCAGTCCATACACTCACTGTTAGTGAGAGTCATAAAAATTATGCTTTCAAAATTTTGAAATTTCCATCAAATCACTTACTACTGCCAAATGCATAGAACTACTTAATTACAGTTAAAAAAAATCATGATAGGTGGTCAGGATATTATTATCACAAGAAAAATACTCCAACAAAATTGTTACTGAAGATAGACTGAAAAATACGTTAATGAGTCACCTCTTGACAAGAATAAACGTTACCTCAATTTCAAGAATTCTGAAAGCTTTTTAAAAAATATTTTAGTTTAAAAGAATTTAAGACTTAGCCATGTTATACATACCAGCTTTTTTAAGCAACAGAGTGGAACTGAATGATTAGGTTAGTGGCAATTGAAGTTCTGCAGTACCTATTCAAGTTCATTTCAAGGAGCCTTGACTTTTTGTTATAATTAAGTTGCAGCCAGAATAGACCATTAGGAAAACGTTTGCACCCTAAAAATGTAAAGGGACAATACCACAAAGGATGCATGATCAGTTATTAAATCAAATCTCATCATGCAAATTTTAGCTTTGGCTCTTGAAACCTTCACTTAAGAACCCCTCAATAGATGTGTTGATGTAAGAGCATAGAAAGCATAAATTTTATTAGCAGTTAGGATCTGAGATAAATCTTTATATTTATCCTTGACTAAAGCAAGAACTGCTTCAGTATGTGTCAGTTATGTCTCTTGCCCTGCTCTGTAACTCTGTGTCGCAAGAGAGAAATGATGCGTTGAGCTGAGCTACTAACAGCGCTCTTGTTTCGCGTTTGAACTCCAATTTTCCTTTCCATAGGGACTGGGGATGCAGACAGTAGTAAGGAAAAACAGTGATTCCTGATGAATACTCACACTTCAGCTCACACCAGATACCATTTTCTGGAGAAGCATGTCGGTAGGGGTTTACTGGCTCAAGAACCTGGGAACCCCCTGGCCTTGGATGCAGATGATGCAGTGATGCAGACTGTGATACCACCCTCAGAGCCTCAGCCTAAAACAGTAATTCATGATTTCTGGAGAGCAGGTCTATATGAGAAAACCCCTAATCAGCACTGGGTGTTGTCTGAGAAGATAGGGAGAACATACAGACTCCCACCATTGTGGGATTTTCCCTTTTTACTGAACTTTGTTGCATAATTTGCTGTGTGAAAAGCCATTTCTCACCATTATCCTTTAAAGATATGTCAAAAAGCAGAAACCTTTTACTTTTCTGCCTTTTGCAATTAATAAGTTTTCCTGGATAAAAAGCAATGGAAATCTTGATAAAACACAATCAGAGATGACAGCTGTCTTCCTCTAGAAAAAAAAAGAGTTGAAGAGGTAACTGAGGCTTCTGAATGTTCCAGCATAGTGACAACTCTCTTTCTTTCTGATGATCCAGACATAATTAGCCAAAGGAGGCTGGCTGTTTAAATTTCATCTTTCACAAGGTCACTACTCCAAAATCTGATGAGATTTTGGAGTTGTTCCTTTTGGCTCAATTGGTGTTTTCAAGAACTGTCTTTCTCTAGTTATACTTTGAGATTTGAAAGTGGCATTGTGTTGACTCTCCAAAGTTTATAGAAAATAGTGGAAACTCTGAGTGATCCTTGGTGACTTTCCTCAGTGCAGAGTTTCAGAAAAATATTTTGGGAAAATATTCAAAACCAGTATCATTTGTAATTTTTTTCCAGTTCACCTCACTGCTATATATAGCTGAGGAATCAAGGAGGTTTATTAGATTGGAAAATCTAGGTTGGGCTCTTCCCGCACTCAGCATCCTCAGCAAGGTTAATCAGTTCTTTGGGATATGATTGAGAGCAGAGTTATAGGATACTCAAGGCAGAACTTAACACTCTGCTATGTCATCAGTGTTACAGCTTTCTTATATTCACTCACAGTGTCACAGTATCACAGTATGCTAGGGATTGGAAGGGACCTCAAAAGATCATCTAGTCCAATCCTCCTGCCAGAGCAGGAACACCTAGATGATGTTACACAGGAACGTGTCCAGGTAGGTCTTGAATGTCTCCAGAGAAGGAGACTCCACAACCTCCCTGGGCAGCCTGTGCCAATGTTTTGTCACCCTCACTGAAAAGAAGTTTCTTCTCAAATTTAAGTGGAATCTCTTGTGTTACAGCTTGATTCCATTACCCCTTGTCCTATTATTGTTTGCCACCGAGAAGAGCCTGGCTCCATCCTCGTGACACTCGCCCTTTATATATTTATAAACACTAATAAGGTCACCCCTTAGACTCCTGAGTAAAGAACTTACTGTGACAAATCATAGTCCTCTTAATTCATTTCCTGAGCATTAGTTCTACAACATTCTTGCTCCTTGTTTACAGAAAAGAGTTGAAGGATTCCACCATGTGCGTATAAAAATGTCATCTCAGATGGCTTATTATTTTACAGCATCCTATTTCCCAACCACAATACGAATTCTTACTTGCACACTACCCAAATATTGGCAACAACTACTCAATATTTACATCTGTCCATTATTGCTGATCTCTTTTCCCTAAGGAAATGAGGTTATGCAGTTGTGCTGTCTATCCATCCATCTGCCTGTCTGACAGTTCCCCCAGCCCCTCCTAAACAAGTACTTTTTCTTGGCCAGTTGCAGTGACATTTGACAATAACATTTAAAACCAAAAATTAACAGACTTCATGGAAATGAAAGCCAGACAAAGGAGACTGACCCAAATTACTGCCACCACTGTGGGAAAGGCAGGTGGAGGTGAGTTGTCCTCCACCTGGTAGCAGCTATATGACCAATGAGCCAACATGTCCTCACTTGCGCATTGACACAAAGAGGTCCCTGCCAAACCTCTGCCCTCACTGTTCCTTGTTTTTGCAGTAGCATAACTTTTCAGAAGCAATAAGCAAGGAAGGAGAGGTGGCGGGGTAGCCCTGTATGTTAGGGAGTGTTTTCATTGTCTAGAGCTTAATGACAGTGACAATAGGGTTGAGTGTTTACAGGTAAGAATCAGAGGTAAGGCCAACAAGGCAGATATGGTGGTGGGAGTCTGTTATAGACCACCCAATCAAGATGAAGAGGCAGATGAAACATTCTATAAGCAGCTGGGAGAAGTCTCACAATTGCCAGGACTTGTTCTCATGGAGGACTTCAACTTTCTGGATGTCTGCTGGAAATACAACACAGCAGAGAGGAAGCAGTCCAGGAAGTTCTTGAAGTGTGTGGAAGAAAACTTTCTGGCACAGCTGGTGAGGGAGCTAACCAGGGAAGGCACCCTCTGAAATTGCTCTTTGTGAAAAGAGAAGGAATTCTAGGTGATGTAATGGTTGGAGACTGGTTTGGGGCATAATGGTCACAAAATGATGGAGTTTTCAATTCTCAGAGAAGTAAGGAGAGGGTTCAGCAGAACTGCTACTTCAGACTTTCAGAGGGCAGACTGTTTAGGAGACTGGTTAACAGAGTCCCTTGGGAGGTAGTTCTGAAGGGTGAAGGAGTCCAGGAAGGCTGGACATTTTTCAAAAAGGAAATCTTAAAGATGCAGAAGCAAGCTGTTCCCATGTGCCAGAAAATGAGCTGTTGGGGAAGAAGACCAGTCTGTCTGAACAGAGACATTTGGCTTGAACTTGGGAAAAAACAAAGAGTTTATTACATTTGGAAGAAGGGCCAGGCAACTCAGGAGGCCTACAATGATGTTATGCAGGGAGAAGATTAGAAGTCCCAAAACCCAAATAGAACTTAATCTGACTACTGCCAGAAAAGACACTAGCAGCTAAAGGAGGGCTAGTGTAAATGTCCATCCTTCACTGGATGCAGGAGGAAACATAGTGACAAAGGATGAGGAAAACGCTGAGGTACTCGATGACTTCTTTAGTCTTTAATAGGAAAACCAGTTGTTCTCTGGGTACCCAACCCCCTGAGCACAGGGATAGGGAACAGGATGAAATCCCTATAATCCAAGGGGAAACAGTTAACGACCTGCTGCTCCACTCAGACACACACAAATCTATGGGGCCAGATGGGATCCACGTAGGAGTATTGAGGATGCTGGTGGAAATGCTCACCAAAACACTCTCCATCATTTAGCAGCAGTCCTGGCTAACTAGGGACATCCCAGTGGACTGGAGGTTAGCAAATGTGACACGCATCTACAAGAAAGGTTGGAAGAACTACAGGACTGTCAGTCTGATCTCAGTGTCAGGAAAGGTTGTGGAGGAGATTGTCTTGACTGCCATCACACAGCATGTGCAGCACAACCAGGTTATTAGGCCCAGTCAGCATGGGTTTATGAAAGGCAGACTAACCTCATGTCCTACGGCAAGGTGACCTGCTTGGTGGATGAGGGAGAGGCTGTGGATTTACTTTAGTAAATCCTTTGACACTATTTCCCACAGCATTCTCCTGAAGAAGCTGGCTGCTCATGGCTTGGATGGCTATATCTTTGCTGGATAAAAAACTGGCTGGATGGCCAAGCCTAAATAGTGGTGGAGAATGGAGTTAAATCCAGTTCGTGACCAGTCACAAGGGGTGTTCTCCAGGGCTCAGTATTGGGGTCAGTCTTGTTTAATACCATTATCAGTTATTTGGATGAGGGGATCAAGTGCACCCTCAGTAAGTTTGCAAATGACACCAAGTTGGGTGGGAGTGTTGATCTGCTGGAGGGCAGGAAGGTTCTGCCCAGTACCTGGACAGGATGGATCCGTGGGCTGTATGAGGTCCAGCAAGGTCAAGTGCCGGGTCCTGCCCTTGGGTCACAACAATCCCCGGCAGTGTTACAGGCTTGGGAAGGAGTGGCTGGAGAGCTGCTCAGTAGAAATGGATCTGGGGGGCTTGCTGGACAGCCAGATAAACACGAGCCAGTAGTGTGCCCAGGTGGCCAAGAAGGCCAATGGCATCCTGGCCTGGATCATAAACAGTGTGGCCAGCAGGAGAAGGGAAGTGATCGTGCCCCTGTACTCAGCACTCGTGAGGCTGTAGCTCAAATCCTGTGTTAAGTTTTGGGCCCCTCACTACAAGAAAGACATTGAGGTTCTGGAGCATGTCCAGAGAAGGTGCTTAGGGACATGGTCTAATGGTGGACCTGGCTTTGCTATGTTAATGGCTGGACTTGATGATCTCTTAAAGGTGTTTTCCAACCTAAACCATTCTATGATTCTATAAAAGGATATGCAGGCAAGAGAGGTTATTATCATAAGGAAAAGGGCTTAAGGGCACAAACCTACAAGAAACTTGGGTATTAGACCTAGCGGTTACATTAGTTCTGCAGCTCATGGGACAACATCTCTCATTTATGTGGTGGCTGTGCCTAAAAGCTGCTTTTCATACCATACCCGAATTCTCTTAGCACTGTACGAACACTGAATACAAAGATAGTCTCTCCTTCTTCCTGTGAAAACTTTAGTCATCCTTATGGCAGTTTCTTTCTCCTGATTGGGTGTCAGAAAAAAACAATAAATACAATAAAACATGGAATAAAGACAATATAGAGTGATGGGGAAAATGCATATAAAAAAAAGTAACAAAGCCAAACTGTTGCTAGTGTAAAGTCTCAAGTACAATTAGTAATTATGTCACTACATTTATTTTGTTGCTGGATATGTCACTGACAATACCTTCAGAGGGTCTGACTTCTCAGGCGTTAGCTGCTCAGTTCTGTGAAATAAAGTGAAAACCGTGTATGGGGTTCACGCAGCTGCTGATCCAATGTGAATGGCTGAAATTATTGCTCCATCAGCCAGAAGTTCCCTCCCTGTAGACGCAATGAGAGGAATGAACTGACCATATGCATGCTCCAAATCTGTTATAATGTGAAATAGAATAGGTAGCTTTTATCACACTTGATCTATTTCTGGCTCCAGTAAATGAAAATAAATCTGTCCTGTCACCCTAGCAGGCATGATTTTCTCTCTTTCTCATGGACACTAAGAGCTTTTTACAAGGAAAGTACTTTTTATTTGAGAAAAAGGGGAGGAAGCAAAAATAAACATAATGCAATATCTCAAAAATTCAGTCAACCACACAATTATAAATTAACCGGGGAGGAACAAAGTCCTTCACCTCTGGCCAATGCAAAATCTTCCTCAGGCTCCTGTGGACACAGGAGAACCAGAAAGGAGCCCACGCCATGAATTAAACCCCATTCTGGTTCCATCAGCCCAGCTGGCTCATCCAGGCTCATATATAATGTTAATTTTTCACCTCCCTAAATCTAACCACATTTCCCCTCAAAGTCAGCCTGATACCTTTTCTGACTCTGGCCCTGCTGGCCTGTCCCAGTGCCAGAAAACATCCCTTGCTAGGCCATGCTGGGAAGGTTTCCCTCACCAAAGCACCCTGCAAGCTCAGCGTGAGGCAGGTCCCCTCTTGTGTCACTTCTGTGCAACTGGAACCACATGAAATAGGAGGTCAAATAAGCATTAAAAGCCACACAGGCTCTGGGGAAAGTGGAAACCATGGAAACCATGTTTAAAGGACTACAACACCTCACTGGTAACCCACAGCACCTCACTGGTAACTACTGGATCACGTCAGCTGTTTATCACAACAAATGAACCAATTCCAAAGCCCCCCAAAAAAAAAAAAAAAAAAAAAGAAAACCAAAACAGGCGTCAGGTAAAGGAAGCTATGTTTTATATAAATAAAATAAATGAAAATCATGACAGTTGCCCCCCCACACACTTGTTTTTCCATATAAAAGCATAGAAAATTGTCTCCAAGTCCAATGGTTACAGGGTTTTCAATTACACAGACTAATCTTATCTCAGTTAAAAGGATAAAATACCTCCCAAAATTGTTTTGTCATATTTTGTTTTAATTTTACACATCCCTTTTCTGTTTCCTGGGCAGTTCAAGAAATCACACGGAGTGCTGAAGAAAGAGTTTCAATGCCCCATGCAACTCTCTGTTAGCATAAATTTCAGAGAAAAAACATGCAGGAACAAAAAACTATTTTTAAACCTGATGAAGGGTTAAGCCCCTTTTTTCCTACTCACAAATCACAAAAAATGGGAATGACTTTGAATTATCTTTACCCTAATCCTCTCGGCTGAGGAAGAGCATTATCTACATCAAGTCACAATATGTTCTTACACCAAAGGACTCTCTTTTTAAGGAAAAAGAAAATTTCATATTCCTGTTTCTATTCAGTTTCTGCCAAAACTATTTGCAGGCTGTCTTCATGGGTGAAGATGAAGAGCTCTTTCATCTATATGTGGTTACTTTGACTTAATTTCCTTCACTTTATTCTATCAGCTGCTGCAATTATTTCTCTTCACAGAAACCCTTTGCCATCAATTATCAAATTCCCAGCAACTACGTGGCCAAGTACCCACAGCAATACTTAGCACTGGTGTCAGTGCTGGAGCCGAGCGTGTCTTCTTCTGCAGGACAGATTAGTAAATGGGTTCTATTTATTTCTGACACTTTCCTTCCCCAGGGCGATAGTGCAAGCAAGTCCAACTGGAAAAGAAAGAAAACGCCATTCATGCCTGTATGGTTAATTTTGAAAGAATTTTTCCGGGAAAAAAAAGACAGCCAGTACAGAGAGAAATAAACAGAAGTTCCTGCTGCTTGCTTTTGGCTGCAAAATGTGATGCACCGTTGCAATTAATCAATGTGCCATTCTGTGGTATATCTTCAAATTAGAAAGACAATTTGTTGTGGCAACATAAATTGAGCAGCAAAGATAAAGTCTACCCAGCAAATATTTAGGTGATGCAGGCAGTCTGTAGTCATCTTTAGCTGTGTATCTGGCAGCTGTTGCCGTAGTTAGAAACAGAAACCCTATTCTTCTCCAGAAAGAAAAATTTCTCCATTTCACATAATTTCTGGAGCTCCCATCTTTCCATGCATCCAAACGTATGTGCTCCTTTTGGCCAGTGTTATTTCCCTCTCACCCATCAACACAGGCCTTTTCTTCTCTAGCTCCTTCACACCTTCGCTACAAATCCTAAATTCTTTACATGCTGCTTACCTCTTTTGGGCAGCCAGTGACCTCATTTCTGGTTTGAATATGTCGCTTCTGAGACAACACATCCACTGAGCAGGGTTTGCTTACTTTGATGCGACACCCTCTCCAGCAGTGATACTGTTCCTCAAAGCCTGGTCTGCACTAGCTCAGGAGTTGCCAGCAGGAGGTCAGAGGACCTTGCACACATGTCCTCAGCTGCACCTACCAATTTTGTACATACATGTGAAGCTTGGGGGCTGTGGAAAAACTATTTTGCACTACTTAGTCTCCCTCAAAGGAAGATGAGCTTTAACAGGGTTTAAGTATATAATAGGAAACTCGATTTCTTAACATTTCAAAGACATTAAGTTAGATTTGGACAAAGAAATCAGACAATGGCTTTCTGCTTTCTTATCTTTTCATCTTTTTCCTTCATCTTTTTTTTTTCTCTCATCTTCACCTCTCTCAATTTCTCTAATCTTTTTCTCTTCTCTGTGTTCTCCCATTGTCTTTGTCTTCCTTGGTGCTGCACATCACCAACACCTGGTTCCACTCAGAGCCCAGGGCTGACAGAGGCCCAGAACTGCGGCAGAAGAGTTCGGTGCAGGGCAGCATCGGTGTGGACAGGCTGTGCCCTACATTGCCTAGCACAGAATCATAGAATCATAGAATGTTTGGGGTTGGAAGGGACCTCGAAAGATCATCTAGTGCAACCTCCCTGCCAGAGCAGGATCCCCTAGGGCAGCCACACAGGAACGCGTCCAGGCGGGTTTTGAAAGTCTCCAGAGAAGGAGACTCCACAACCTCTCTGGGCAGCCTGTGCCAGTGCTCTGTCTCCCTCACAGTGAAGAAATTTTTCCTCATGTTGAGGTGGAACTTCGTACGTTCTAACTTGAACCCATTATTCCTTGTTCTAGTTCTGGGCACCACTGAGAAGAGATTGTCTCCTTCCCCTTGATATTTGTATACGCCACCTTCTTTTCTATCTTCAGATATTTGTATTTGTCTTCTTGGAAACAAGTACAAAAGTCTGACGGTTCTTCTTAAATGTAAAACTCCCAGTCCAGTTTGGGGAGTGCTGTCAGCCTGTCAGGCTTTTGTATAAGCAAGTTTTGTGCCCTGACTCTGTAGAAATCCTCTGCACTGCAAACACTGTGCTTCTCAGCTGTGTTTTGTGGGCTACTCATCATCACCAAAGTCCACTGCCCTCTGCTCCAGCTCCTTGCTTTGCTCCCAGAGCTGTGCGGAAAAGTGGCCCACAACTGCGGTGACTGAGCAGGGCTGGCGCTGGCCCTGGCTGAGTGCTTCCTCTGCTCACAAATCCTTAGTGTAGGCAGGTCCGACAGGATTCTGGGAAGAGGGCTTTCACCTCTGCAAGCAGGGGCCAGTGGGAGCACACAGTCTGTATCAGTAGCCCCTTGCTCATCACAGATGATCCCGGGAACTGTAAAACTTCGTGTATTCTTTGTGTACTCCTCATGAGCACTAATGCCTCTGGACTATTGACTCTTTGATTTCCTGGATGCCCTCTTTTACACTAGTGGCATTTTATCAGGTTGATAATTCAGGTATATAAGAATCCCCTGATATGAGCATTAGTTTTGTCAAATGCCTTATCCATGGTCTGAAAGCAAACAGGCATTTTGTTGAAACAATAAACCCATTATGTCAACACAATTAATTCTGTTCACTGACTAAAACACTCTGTCGGGGAAAAAAAGACATTAACCTAATATCTTCATCTAGTTGACAAAAAACAAATTAGCTCAGAGTCTTTGATGTCATTGTGGCTCACTAAAAAGGAAAATCATTCTAGTCGACATATCATTTTATCATCATTTTGTGGGGAGTCAGGACACATGGGCTTTACCAAAGCTCTGGCAAGTGTCACAAGGAAAGTTATTGCAGCTGCTTATGCCTGTATTTCACTCCCTCTGTCCAGACCAATGTTTCTGCAGAAAACCATTTCCAATTATCTGTTTGTACTGTCATGGTCTGTTTCCCGGGTCAGGGACCGTAATTTCTCTGTGTGTTTCTTTTTATAACACAAAAGGACAGGAATGGGTTCCCTCTCTGCTCTTGCAGCACCAATAATAAGCTCTTGATTTCTCTTGGCACTTCTTAATGCTATTATAGACCAAATCACTTTCAAAGTCACTAGTGAACACAAGGGGTTTCGAGGCTTCGAGTTTCTAAATGAGATCAGCTATCCATGCATGTCTCCATATGCCTTAAGGAAAATCCTCACATCCATGGGTTTGGTTTTTTTTCCTACAGTCATTGAAAATTAGAGGTTCAAATTTCATGTTATTTCTTCAAAGAGACTTCAGGTTCCACTGACATCCTTAACAGTGGGCTGCATATGGACAGAGAAAGGAGGCTTTACACTGTGGTAATGTTCCTTTTTTATCCCTTTCCCCTCAGAAGATGTGAATTATGAGTTTTAAATCAGTAAAGTAGCCCGTCCTGCCTCTCTGGAGGCTAAGGTGAAGCAGTGGTTTCCGTCCACTTCTCCTGGCCCTTGGATGGGTTCTCTGTAATAGATCTGGGACTGCGAAGTCTGAGAGTAGATGATACAGAGAAGCCCAGCCTGTTGCAGAGGATGGCCTCTCCGACCCTGGATGGGGCTGGGATGCAGATGCAGGGCAGGACCTCCATTAATACCACTGCACCTTGCCACCCATGGATATGTGTATCAGGACAACAGCCCTTTTGGCCATGGAAGAAATGCACATGCAGAAACTCAAATTTGTCTTCCCACAGTTATGGGATTAGTGAAGCATCTCCAGCATCCCATTTGGCCATGCTGCACAAAGTCAAAGGCTCCTGTGTTCCATCCTCTGAAGGAAGTCCTCCTTTAAAGGTCCCCATTTTCCCTAACAGAACTATATACAGGCAGGCAGATCTGCATTGTCTTTTTGCTGAATAGAAAGGCTGTTATGGACAGGATTCTTGCTGAGATTTATCAAATCTGAGGTTTATCAAATCAAAGCAAAATCTCTGACCTGCCAGAGAAAACCTGTGTGTCCCCCAGGTTTCCTTTTCTTTAGTGTCCATCTGGAAAAGACCACCAGCAGCACTTCTTTTCCTCGCAGAGAGAATAAAGATAGCACTTGAGGGTGACCGAGCACTGGAACAGGCTGCCCAGGGAGGTTGTGGAATCTCCTTCTCTTGAGACATTCAAAACCCGTCTCAACGCGTTCCTGTGTGCTCTACTGTAGGTGATCCTGCTCTGGCAGGGAGGTTGGACTAGATGATCTTTAAGGTCCCTTCCAACCTCTAACATTCTGTGATTCTGTGATTCTGTGAAGAGTGTTGTGAAGTGCTACTGTACGGAGTAATCTGACTTAGAATTGAGCACAAATACAGCTTTAGAAGACGGATAGATTTCACAGTCGTTGCTTGGCAGCCCACTTCACCTTCCTTACCTGTCCTGAAAGTAGCAGGAACATATGAGGAAAAACTTTTTTACTGTGAGGGTGACCAAGCACTGGAACAGGCTGCCCAGGGAGGTTGTGGAATCCTCTTGTTTGGAGACATTCAAAACCCGCCTGGATGCGTTCCTGTGCGCTCTACTGTAGGTGATCCTGCTCCGGCAGGGGGGTTGGACTAGATGATCTTTAAGGTCCCTTCCAACCTCTAACATTCTGTGATTCTGTGATTCTGTGAAGTGCTGTAGGTCCCACGCACAAGACTCCAAACAGAGGTTGGGGCACAGGGCTGTGTATTCATCCTACTTACTTGCTTAGTAGGACTTACACTTGCCTTAGCTATGGGACTGATATTTGGCAGCAAATTTAAGGGGTTTATTGTAAAAGAAAAAATAGAAAGAGTTAAAAAGGAGCTTACAATAAACATTCAAGGAAAATCCTAAAATAATATTTATTATATCTAAACCTCTTTCAGATTACTCACATACATTTCTTTTTCAAACTCCCAGTAGCTAGGTTTTCCTCCTTATACTTTCTAAAGGGCAACAGTGTAGCTCTGTGAAATCCAGATATAATGACTGTGAATTGTGTGGTTATCAATGGATTCTTGATTAGCAATTTTTTCTTCCATTTATGCCTGAAGTCATTAAGAAATATCCTACTCCTCCTTTCATTTTTAAGGAAACTTTTTTTTTTTTTTTTTCTGTTCTGCTGGAAAACAATCTGATTCAGTTGATCTGTGATTTGGCCCTCTGCTCTGGTCATGCATTGTTTTATAATAGCTCATGAATCACAGCTGTGAGCTGAATTTCTAATGTACTTATGCATATACTTACCTTTAAGCTGTCAAGTGATCCCTGTAAGATCAATAACGTTGTGTTTAAGTGCGTGCTTAGGGGCTTTGCTGGACTGAGATTGAAATGTTCAGAATCTACAGTGCTGAATTCCTGGTGGATAAGTGCTGTAATGTTTAGATTCATTATAGTTTTAATTTAAAAACCAAGGCTTTCTCATTCATTGGGTAACTGCTAAACATATTTTCTGTGACATTTTTTTTAGTGATCGTCTCAACATTCCCACAGATCTCACCCATTGTATCAGCTAAGGTAGTCCACTCTCTGAACTTGAGAGGTAGTACAGAGGTTATCAGCAGGATCAAGCTATGTGATAGCTATTCTGCTAATTAAGTTAATGGGATGCTTTTCCAGTGTAAGACAGATGTTGCTTATACACATAGGCACAGAGAGAAACCTAGATCTCTGGAAATAGAATTAGTGCCTTCAGGAAATGTTCAGCTCAACTTACTTGCAAATGCTCTCAGAAGCATCCTGTTTTACCTAGCTGAACTGAGATAATTGGCTAGGGATTTTCTAGCTCTAGTTTTAAACTTTTCTGGTATTATCTGGGATGCTTCGATACATGGTCACTGAAGTTTTGCTGTGTTTCCTGAGCTACGCTCACTGAAATCAGATACAAAATCATATTAAAACCTTGCTTGAAATTATTGCATGGTCAAATCCCATCTGTTTAATGTACTGTCGTAATATTTTAGATAGCATCTGTACAGAGGCCCTTAAAAAGAAATAGTCTTAATTGTGTCTTGTTCCTCTGTTATGCTTTTCCACTTACTTGCCCAGTGTATTAAATCTCCTGTACACTAATAATTCGTTCAACCTAAACAGAAGAATTAAGTTAAACTTTCAACACAAAACATTTCCCTTGCAGGCACATAAACCCCTCTTCCTTTGCAGGAAATAAAGTGTTAGAACATAATACAAAAGTGTGCAAATATTTATGGTCTGACAGGACAGAACCAAAATGGGGTTGGAGCACCACATGTAGCTGCTATTAATGTGCGGTACTGGGAGAAGTAATACAGACTCATTAAATCACAGCAGCAATCTTGAGGTTGGAAGGGGCCTCTGGAGACTGCCTAGTCCACGACCCTGCTCAGAGTAGAGTCACACACAACAGGTTGTCCAGGGCTGCCTCCGGCTGGGTTTTGAATATCTCCAAGGATGGAGACAATACAACCTCTCCAGACAACTAGTTCCAGCATCAATCAACCTTAAAGTGAAAAAGGATTTTTCCTATTTTCTACGTATAATACTGTACATCGGAAAAACAACCGGCTGCAGTCTTTCACAGAGGGCATTAGAATGGCCCTCACATAACCATCGAGTTGGTAAAAGGGTGGCAGTCCCAACTACAGTGTCACAAAAGGGTATTGGGGTGAGAGGCATCTGAAATTGTAATGAATTAAGACGGTGTCGACGGTCTCTTTGACAAAGATAAGCACAATCACAGAAACAAGCTGTTGCCATCATGTTAGTACATGGCCCTGCCTCAGGTTCCCCCAGGCTTTGGCAGACCAGTTCTGGCAAATCTCCTGTCAGTACCTCAAGGTGCTCCCACATCAGCCATCCCCAGCTGTGGGATGCTAACCCCAGAGCAGAGGGCCATGTGGGCTGTCCCATCACCACACACTAGGACAGGCTCAGGAAACCCGCTTGCTTCTGTAGGTTACACTAGAACAGATGGAGAAAGGGGTTGTGGACAAATACTTCCCTGCTGCTGACTCTGTGGTGGCGATGCGACTGCTCACAGGCAGAGACACCAAAGGGGTGACAGCCGGTTCTATTTTAAAGCCATTTAGCAAATATGACCAGGACTTGCCTGTCAATTCCCATATTTAAAATGGCATCACAGATGAAAGGTTACGTGGTGCAGTGTCTGTAGGCAACATGTAAGACAAGAAAGGGCAGAGCACTTGCAGAAGAACACAAGTTTAGGGTTGACAAGAGGTGCTCTGTTGCTCAGTATAAATGCACGATGTCAGGGTGAAGGGAAAGGGAAATTGCTGACTGATGAGTGATGCCTGAGAGACGAGTCCCTGAACCCCCTTGCAACTTCAGGTTTGGTTATCATCCCCCTGCATGTCTCTTTGGGGTACACGGCAGGCTTAGTCACATGGCTGGGGCAGACACATGAGGACAGCCCATGATATAGCACATCACTGGCCTTCATGGATGTTTGGATGGCTGAGAAGGAAGGTAGAGCAATGACTTTTTCTGGGTCCCTGCACTGCCCTTGCACATTTGATCACACTGTCTTCTGGACAAGCATGTTTCCTTTGCTTGCATGTCCCCAGGCCCTCTCTACCCCCTCCCAGACATCATGGTGTGCCCATGAGCATCGTCACCTCACAGACCTCAGAGGCCTAGGGGAGGGTGGCTGGGTGGGGAAAAACAGATCACAAGTGGCTGCACGTGATGGCAGGAATAAGGTTTGGGGTGTTGCTTTCTCCCAATTTCCCAGGGTGAAGGTGGAGCATTTGAGGGCTGTGGGAAGGCAATATGAATGAGTACCTCAGGTGGGGTGAGAGAGACACAGCTACAGGGAAGAAGACATGTTCAAACCATGACAAAACCATAAACCCCAGGAAGGTAAATGTGGCTCCTAAACACTAAGGAGATGGATAGGGCTGGTGGGCCTGCCCAAGACCTTTTTGGGGCAGGGCAGGACTGATCGAGAACACAGGCATGGAGGGGAGAGAGCAAACCATGACAACAGCCCAGCATCACACTGTGGATCAGCATATCCCAGCAGGGACTTGCAACAGCAAACCCTGGCCACATCACCTAACTGAAGCAGCAGGCATAGGGCCCCATTGTCAAAAAGAGGCTCCAGTCATTCAGAGAATCACGGAATCGTCAGAGTTGGAAGGGACCTCTAGAGATCATGTAGTCCAAACCCCCTGCCAGAGCAGGATCACCTGCACAGGATTTGCCTGTGAGGAGAGCCTGGAGGTAATGTGAGCATCTAGGATCAGTCACTGAGGCCTAGGGATGCAATAAAGTCAAGAGAAGGCATGGTCTGGCCTCAGGGACAGGGCACCCTTCACATTCCTTTCTCCTTCGTAATGCAGGAAGCTTACAGAAAACCTGAAGATCTAATTGGCCTCTCTAATGCCTGAGAAGCACTTCACAGTACTGAATTACTTCTTGGTGTTTCTCAAGCCTCTGTCAGTGCGTGCATCCACAGCAAGTCCCAGGGGTCTCAACAACTGTGTGGTTAAGTCATCAGTTTGGACTCTCGTGTCCCGATTCGAGGCCAGAGTGCATGAGGTGTGCTCCTGGACCAGATCCTCCAGTTTCACCTAATCCAAAAAGGTGCCAGGTCACTGGCATCAGAATCTTCTGAGATGTGAACTGGGACATTGTCATTATAGGTGATTGGGACGTTGGATTGGAAAGCACGCCCCAGAGCCAGCTAAAGCGCTAATGCAAACGTGCACTGAGGGCTCTGCTCTGCCTCTGTTCCTGACTGACCTAGTATATCAACTTCTAAGTGAAATAGGTTTTTCATACTGTCGAAAAGCACTGATTAACCAGTCCTCAGAAGAGACTCTGTTGTGAAGTCCATTAGGGTGGTGTAAGGTCTTCTCTTAACTCATTTTGAAACTCAGAAATCAATCAAAGTTCAGAGGAAAAATACAAAAGGAAAGAAATAAAAGGACTTTTTTACAACTTGTTCATGTTTATCATTTGAAGGCAAGCTTTTCAGAGATGAACACCTGACATTTGACTATGAAATCTATTGTCACACACTTGCAGCCAGCAATCACCAATCACTCTCTTGAAATTTTCATAAATGAAAACTGCAAGACTTGTCATCCTAACTTAATACTCAGTGCAATGCCACAGCACAGTGAAAACAGCCAGATGAAAATGCTGAAACCTACTAATGTAACACGACGAACCACATGGAAGTGTGGTGTGATGTGTTGTAAGCTTCAGGGCTTTGTGCTCAGCATTCAAAAGCTCATACACTGACACCATTGTGATAAAAAGAATTTTTCTCCTTTGTTCCTCTTGCATTAACAACCCACAGAGCCGTGGTGCCACCAGGAGAACTGATGTGGAACCGCCTCTGTTAGTAGAAGACAGAGATATTATCATAGAATCATAGAGCAGTTCAGGTTGGAAAAGACCCTTGGGATCATCAAGTCCAACCATTAACCCTACACTACAACCATTAACCCTATACTACAAGTTCACTCCTAAACCATATCACCCAACACCAAACACATCCAGGGACGGCGACTCCACCACCTCTCTAGGCAGTCTGTTCCCGTGTCTGACCACTCTTTCTGTGAAGAATTTCTTCCTAATGTCCAGTCTAAACTTGCCCTGTTGCAACTTGAAACCATTCCCCCTGGTTCTGTCCCTAATGACCTGTGAGAAGAGACCAGCACCAACCTCTCTACAACTTCCTTTCAAGTAATTGTAGAGCATGATGAGCTTGCTGTCAAGTAGTTACATCTATGCCTCTTTAATAAGCAATTATAGGAAACAAATGCAACTCAGATCCCATTTTATCTGAAGGCACAACAAGGTTTCATCAGAACTTCTGAGTGTATCATGTCACCGTGGACTAAGCCGCATTGATTGAGTAATGCAACTGAGCTGTAGCTACTTGGACATTCATAAATCCATGGGCCCTGATGGGATGCACCCACGGGTGCTGAGGGAGCTGGCGGGAGTCATTGCTAGGCCACTCTCCATCATCTTTGGTAAGTCGTGGGTAACAGGTGAGGTGCCTGAAGACTGGAGGAAAGCGAATGTCACTCCAGTCTATAAGAAGGGCAGGAAGGATGACCCGAGTAACTACAGACCGGTCAGCCTCACCTCCATCCCTGGAAAGGTGATGGAACATCTTATCCTTGACACTGTCTCTAGGCATATCAAGGATAAGAAGGTTATTAGGGGCAGTCAGCATGGCTTTGCCAAGGGGAAGTCATGTTTGACCAACCTGATAGCCTTTTACGAAGACATAACCAGGTGGATGGATGGTGGCCATGCAGTGGACGTGGTCTACCTGGACATCAGCAAGGCCTTTGACACCGTCTCCCACAGCATCCTCATAGGTAAACTGAGGAAGTGTGGTCTGGATGACCAAGTAGTGAGGTGGGTCGAGAACTGGTTGAAGGGAAGAAGCCAGAGGGTTGTGGTCAATGGGGCCGAGTCTGGCTGGATGCCTGTGTCTAGTGGGGTCCCTCAGGGGTCAGTGCTTGGGCCGGTGCTGTTTAATATATTCATCAATGATCTGGATGAGGGATTAGAGAATGTTGTCAGCAAGTTTGCTGATGATACGAAGTTGGGGGGAGTGGTTGACACACCAGAAGGCTGTGCGGCCATTCAGAGAGGCCTGGACAGGCTGGAGGGCTGGGCGGGGAGAAATCTGATGAAGTTTAATAAGGGCAAGTGTAGAGTTTTGCACTTGGGAAAAAATAACCCCATGTGCCAATATAGGTTGGGGACTGCCCTGCTGGAGAGCAGTGCAGGGGAAAGGGACCTGGGGGTTCTAGTGGACAGCAGGATGACCATGAGCCAACAGTGTGCCCTCGTGGCCAAGAAGGCCAATGGCATCCTGGGGTGTATTAGAAGGGGAGTAGCAAGTAGGTCAAGAGAGGTCCTCCTGCCCCTCTACTCTGCCCTGGTGAGGCCGCATCTGGAATATTGTGTCCAGTTCTGGGCCCCTCAGTTCAAGAAGGACAGGGAGCTGCTTGAGAGAGTCCAGCGTAGAGCCACAAAGATGGTGAAGGGAGTGGAGCATCTCCCTTATGAGGAAAGGCTGAAGGAGCTGGATCTCTTTAGCTTGGAGAAGAGGAGGCTGAGGGGTGACCTCATCAATGTTTATAAATATGTCAAGGGGGAATGTCAGGAGGATGGAGCCAGGCTCTTTTCAGCGGCGTCCACTGACAGGACAAGGGGCAATGGGTGGAAGCTGGAACACAGGAGGTTCCAGAAAAATATGAGGAAAAACTTTTTCACTGTGAGGGTGACTGAGCACTGGAACAGGCTGCCTAGGGAGGTTGTGGAATCTCCATCTCTTGAGACATTCAAAACCCGCCTGGACGCGTTCCTGTGCGCTCTAGTGTAGGTGATCCTGCTCTGGCAGGGGGGGTTGGACTAGATGATCTTTGAGGTCCCTTCCAACCTTTAACATTCTGTGATTCTGTGATTCTGTGATTCCTATGTGTCCACTCATGTTTCTCGATAAGAAGGGAAATTTAAACCTAGTGTCAGGAGAGACAAAACTGTATTAAGAGAAATCAGTAATTTTAACAAATACCAAACCAAACAAGAGACTGGAATCCCCTATCACACCAAAGAAAAGATGGAGTTGTTGGAAATACAGTCACACGGAAGCGCATCTCTTTCTGTGTTATGTCTTTAAAGGAGAAAAGTAAGCTTGTTTTCTCTCTGCATTGCAGAGACTTGCTCATACCAGCCTCCAAAACAGCCCCATGCAGATGAACACCTTCTCGCTTGAACAGGATGGATTTATTTATGCTCTCTGTGAAGATGTTGCAGTGGGAAGAACTTTTCCTGGTCACAAGTGGGCCTGAGCAGATTGAGCTACCAGGTGTCATTTGATTTTGATTTACCCCTTCTGAAATTGAGACTGTCAGATACTGAGACTGCTGACTTTTGTTGGTGTTTTCCAGCTTCTGCCATGATGGTGTGACAGCAGTTTTCACAGTGTACTAGGCTAGAGCATCCCCACTGAGGGCATCACTGTCACAGAACATGGGAACAGCAGAAAACAAGAGAGCATGAGGCTGCCTGGGAGAGAAGCCTGAACTTAGCTTTGGGAGCCCCAGCTGAAACTAACTAATGCAAAATGTCTTCATTGCCTTAAACCCCGCCACTGATGCTGGAGGGGTTCTTCTGCTGTCAACAAAATAACAGAGAGCCACCAATGGAAATGGTTGTAATGGGATTTTATAATTCAATGCCAGAACACGAGAGGTGTGTGCTGTGTTAACAGTCCTTTAGGCTCAGGTTCAGTTGAATTCAATTGTATCAGCAAAGCAACATGTTCCATTCAAATGACTAACAGTAGTTTTCAGAAACATGTACCACATAGAATGTCTCAAGGGTGTTCAATTAATAGCCTGCAAGTGAGGCTGGCTCTAGTTACTAGGACAGTGATGGAGAAGCTGTAGGAAGAAAATACCCCGTCAAAACCAGACACCACGGGTGAACTGATATGGCCCTCAAGTTTGTGAAACTGTTGTTGTTATCTCCAAACAACTCTGGTTCTTTATGAAACTGGAGAGAAGCCCTTTCCCAGCTGTAAAAGTAACATTTATAATTACATTTTGGAATGATCCTTCCTCATTTCTTCCTGATTTCATTGCTTTCAGGACCAGAGAACAAGACTCCAAGACAAAGCTTAATCAAAACACTATGCTTCCTACAAATGAATCTGTTTTGCCAGTCCAGGCGTAACTTTAGTTAATGATAACAGGGCAAATGTTTGGCAGGTGGTAGGAGCAGCCGGAGACCAACATTGCACACTGATGCTGCAGTTTTTTTGCACACACCTGTGGGCACAACTTGTCTGTGTTGTGATACTCCCCTAAACTTTTGCATGTTCGGGATCAAAGTTTTATAATCCTCCACGTTTTTTCTTCATTCTCCAGTACCAGTCACTCCAGGGATGGGACATCTTTGTGGACTGATGAAGTAGTTGGGAAAATACTTTGCCAAGAGATAAGTCCTTTGCTGCATGCTAAGTACACCCTTCACCTATTTACAGGGCCATAATGCAGCATTTTAAAGTGTGCAGTTTTACAAAGCTCAAATAAGAGTAGAGGAAGGGAGCTGTTATGCAGGTGGTACCACAATATGCTGTTTATAGTCCAGTCATAAAACGAGCCAGGTGAAAGCAGCAGTGCTCCTGCAGATTTTCAACACAAGAACAAGCACTGATCTCACTCTGTGCTGCAGACCTCAGCCTAACACAGAATTAAAACATGTGACTGTGAGAACCTGGTAGAGCAACAGAAAAATGGAAAGTCCCTCTGGAGCAGGTGAGCCCCCTTGCCAGCACAGACCAGCTCTATGTGGAGGGGGGTGTCCCACTGTGGATGAGGGCAGCACTCTACAGGTGGAAATTATTCAGCCCAAACACCCTAAATAAAAAAAAAAAGTCCTCCTCTTTAGTCACTATCCCACAGCCCAATAAGGTTGCCCTACATTGTTTCTTTCTTTTTTCCCTGAAATTTTCTCTTCAGTTCTCTCTTCAATTCTCAACAGCTTTGCCTCACTGTGCCTCTCTCCATCTTAATTCTCCACACTGACATTTATGACCTTCTAGTCCCACACTCTTGCCCCAACAAACTGAAACATCTCCTTGGGCCATCTGCAAAAATAATGCCAATCACAGCACATTGCTAGGGTACGGTCCCTGCATCTCCTTGAAATCAGCCCTTCCAGCTCCCTGGGGAAACACACAGCTCCAACTTGCCTGCACCATGCTGGAGTAAATCTTCTCAGACCCAGCCACTATTTTTGAAGTGCATTTGCTGTACAAATGTGCAGTTTTTTATCCCATCACTCTCAGGTGTTTTTTTTTTTCACTTTTAATAACAGCTCTTTCTTCACTTTTTAAAGGGAAGGCAGAGGAAAAAGTGTGATTTAAAAAATCATTTCATTACCAACTGCTCATATTCTTGTGCTTCATGAGGTTTTGAGGGGGCAGAGGATTGGATTTTCTTATCTTTTTAAGTTACTTTTTTTTTGTATCTTTATCTCCTTTTCCTGGAGTATTCCAGTGCATAATTCAACTAATAGCCTGTTATTGCAGTGACCTAGAAGAAAGCTGATACTCTTCCTCTAGCTGAGTCTTTTAGTTTCTTAGTGGAGATCTAAAAGGCTTTATTTAGTGCAGTATTAGGAACTTGCGGGAGAGGATGGAGTAACTTCTTCTGAACTGCATTTCTACCACATCCCTCTGCCTTCTCCAACAGTAGCGTTGTTCCCAAAACTCTCCAGTATCATGGAGAGCTCTTGAACGATCTTCACTTGCCATTTGTTCTTATGAACAAATTTGTTCTTAAGAACTTGCCAGTGTTCTTAAGAACAGTGCTGCAGCTGTAAAAGCAAACTTCAGCGGTGCTAGACTCTTTTCTTGACCTACTCAGCCAGGGCATGCCAGGAAGATTCTCTGTGCAAATCTGTGAATTATTTTGACAAATGGCTGCTGGGTCGTGTACTCTGCCTCACAGGTCCTGCAAAAGCAACAGGGGCAGTGGCACATATACACCACTTTCAGGATCTGAGGTACAAAATCTGTTTCTACCTTATGCGATATTTGCCAGTCATCTAAAGCACCGACACAGGCCTCACGATGGTGCTGAGCAGCTGGCCATCTTCCACACTTTTGCCTGTTAGGGGGTGTTATCCCCATCCTGTCTTTCCTTCCTAAATTCCAGATGGGATGTTTCAGTCCCTTCAGAGAATAAGTACAGAATACTAGACAAGACCCAGGGCAAATCTTCCTTCCTTCATCAGGGAGGATACCCACTGATCAGGAGCATCAGTCTCAGTGCCATTAGTGCCTGAACAACTACAAAGATACTAAACACTCTAATACCCATTGAGTAGTTAATTAAAGCGGTTTAATTTCCGCTGAGAAACAGGGAATCTGAATCTAACCCTGGAAATTACTTTCTCTCACGGAACGACGTAAAGACCAGCTAGCACCCTGCGCCAGGTCGATGGCCACCCTGCAACTGTGGCGGGATGCCTCGTGTAACGCGAGCAGAGAGGATGGCGCTTTGCCTCCAGAGCACTCCTGCCTTTCACTTAGTTTCTCTTTGTTTGTTTCATCAAAGCAGAAATCCCGCGGGTTTCAAAGGAGCCGAGCAGCTAGGACGGCTGAGAAGCGAGAAGCTGCAGCATTTGCAGGGGAAGAGTGACCCCCGCTGGCCACCGCCTGGAAAGGAGCCCCCCGAAACGAGCTCTGCTCTTCGCCCTAGGGCATGAGGAGCCAGCCTAGCAGCTCCCTGGCAGTGATGCCGGGCTGCCCGGGGACAGAGGTAAGGAAGTCAGCTCTGGCTCCACGCTGAAAGCTGATGTTGGAACTGGCTGCCTCCCAGAGAGCAAGGGACAGGGCCTACGCTGTGGTCACCAGGACCAAACTGCGTGAGTCACTCCCTGGAGCTGGCCATGGGCTCCTCCTGCACAGTCACCAGCTGTGACTTCACCAAAAGCGTTGTCAAGCACCGGAACAGGCTGCTCAGAAAAGTAGTCGAGTCTGGAGGTATTTAAAAGAGAGTGGTGGTGTTTAGTGACATGATTTAGTAGTGGACCTGGCAGTGCTAGGTTAACAGTTGGACTCAATGATCTTGAAGGTCTTTTCCAATTGAAACAATTCTATGATTCTACGACTGTTGGCTCAGCTTCTCTTGAGCTCTCCATCAGCTTGGAGCAGGTTAGGCCTGCAGAGATACCTGAACTGAAATACCACCCTGGAGGATCAGGCCGGTGTGCTGTACTGTGTGTTGCCTTGGCTGAGCAGGGCAAAGCCTTCAGCACGCCCGGGGAAACCATGCAGGGCTGGGCCCCAGCAGTGGAAGGGAAACCTCAAGGCTCACGGAGCTGCCAGGGAGGAAACCTGAGGAGCAATGGCTTGCACTGGATCCAGCAACTGTACAAAGCCACAGGCGTTTTCTCTAGGAACTGAAAGGAAAGCTGCTGAAGCTGTGGCTTCGTGGTGAGTTTTAAATTGTGGCACCAGAAACTACCCTCTCGTACTGGTAATAGCTGATTCAGAAGAGCCTGTGTCTGTGCCATGGAGCTCCCTCAGCCTCCCCAACACTGCTACCACAGGGAAAATGTTCCTGTGGGCATATGCCACCTCTGAATTAAGATGGTGAGCCTAGGGTGCCTGAGAAGCAGGAGAACATGTGGTCAAAGATGGTACCTAGAGCAATTGTTGCAGGTATAACGAGTGCAAATGTTTGTTCAATGCTTTTTTTTTTAAAAAAAAACCCAAACGAAACAGGGAGCTGTGTGTTGGCCCTTAGGCATGTAGGAGCACTTGGCTTTTTCCTTGCCACACACCAAGCACCCCAGGTGTTGACTCAGAGTCTGGTCTCTGTTTGTAGATAGTGTAACTCTGGCAGGGGGGTTGGACTAGATGATCTTTCGAGGTCCCTTCCAACCCCTAACATTCTGTGATTCCATGATATACTTAATATTCTATTCATGCCTCTCTGCGGCTTTATGAATCTCGGTTTCTGGCTTTGATCCGGTTCCTGCAATATTAATTAATTTCAGTCCTTCTCTCTCTTTTTTTCGACATGCTATTTCTAATTATTTCTTATTTCCTCGGGTTACGTACTTCATTTCAAACAATTTTTTCCCCAAAAGCAGACTACTTGGCTGTTGTAACAACTTGCGATTGTCTATGGGTCACCTGCTAATTGCATAGATGTGACACCAGGGATCCAGCACACCTCTCCAGCAGAGTCTACTGGAGTCTGTCCTAGCACTCAAAAATGGCATCAGTATTTGCCTCTCTGAACTGTGCATGGAATTGCAAGAGGAACTGCAGGAGGAAGTTTCCCTCTGTCTTCCTTCGTTTGACACAGAGGTGGTTGGCTCATGCTAGCACAGTTTTCAAGCCAAAGCAGTGGGAAGGATTTCAGATCTGGTGCGGTGAAGTGCACAGCGAGCTGGCATACGTGAGCCGCTTGTCACCACTTATCACTGCTTGTCACCACTTATGCATGTCCTCTTCTGGTTGTATGCTTCTTTCTGCTTGATGCCCTGACTCTCTTTCTTCATGTCACTCCTTCACTGACTTCCTGAAGGTTTTGGATTAGCCTGGTAGTATTCCAAGTTGAAAATGATCCTACTTTAAGTAGCAAACATTAACTTGCTGCAAGAGATGCCACTGCTGTAGGAACTGCTGCAAATAAAATCGTAAGACTTAACATGATGTGTTGGGTTGGAAGGGACCTTTAAAGGGCATGTAGTCCAACCCCCCTGCAGTGAGCAGGGACATCTTTAACTAAATCGGGCTACACCCCATTTTCATTCAATTTCATTTCTATTCCTTTTGTTGGCCATCTCCTAGAGAGACACAGAGCTCTGCAAAATTTAACCACTCTAGAAATCCCTGTCATTGATGGCAATGCATTCAAGATGTTTAATTTCTACTGTTGTATGTTCATACTTCTTATTATCTTCTGGGGGTGTAAAAAAATCCTGTGGCATCAATGAGCCAGATTAATGGCTCTCTGAGTATCTGAAAGGGCTCAATCTGGCAATGAAGAATATGACAGAGGTTTCTAAAATTATGGATGATGTGGAGAAAGTAAGCAGAGATTGACATTTCACAGTTTCCTCCAACGTGAAAAGTCAGCAAGTGCCAAGTTAAACTAGTGGGATCAAAACTCAGAATGAACAAAAGAAAGTGGCACATCCCTATCTAGGTATCAGATGTCCAAGATGTCTAGATGCAAAAAGCTTACCTGGACTCAAAGACATGTTGGGCTCCTGGAGTGAAAGTCATCAGGGAGCTACAAAACCCACAGTGTGGCATTCAGTTGCTTTTAATGCCACCCGAGCTGCCCCGGGATTACCCACCGTACTCCAGCTGCTCCTCCACAACAGCAAAGCTCACCTGAGGCACCCGTGTCCTCCTGCACGCCCATATAGACAGAGGTCTTGGACCTCTTAGATGTCTGAAGGAAGTGTTACTGCTGACTATGTGTAGGCAGCTGAATTGACCTTGGGACCTTCCGAAGTTTTGGATAAAACTCCAGTGATATTTTTGTGACAAGGACCCAAAGATTAGTGGCAAACAGGCACTTCTGCCATTTACTTTCTTTGGTAAACCTGGGGCGTTCCAGGAAATATATCTACATCTGCACCAAATGCTTCTCACTGCAGGTGAGAGGATCAGGAGAAGGTGACTTACGGCCTCTTCAGTTGTTCCAGCCCCACAGCAAATCTGGGCTCCTGCCATTCCCTACAGAAGATTGGCACCAAGATATATTTCCTGGAAGTTTGTCTACTCGGTTTCATTGCAATATTTTCACCTTTTGATATAAAGTTCAAGATACATTTTGCAGTTTGTTCCTGACCAGAAAAAAAAGTAACTAAAAGAAAACCCAACAAACAAGCTAAAAATTATCCTGTGTGACCTGGTGTGGAGCAGTATGGAGGAGGAATACAGCATGGTTTTATTGTGAAGGTCACATGGAAAATATTTCATTGGTTACAATTATTGCCTGATTCATCATCACCTTTTCCCCTCTAATTGAACTGATTGAAAACATAGAACTGAAAGGAGAAAGCAAACTTGATACCATGTCTGTACATAATGGACAAACCAACTCCTGCTGCCCAGGCAGCCCGTGTGACTTTTCTGATCACTTTATTACTCTGCCACAAGAAAAGATTCCTTACCACAGCTAATTACTTCTCTGCATTAATGAAAAGGAAACCTCATCCAGACTAATGGCTAAATAGCATTCTGTAAGCCTCTCACCGGTACCACAGGCTTGCTGCATGACCTTGTGTGTATGCTTCCAGCTGCCTTCATTTGTCAAGCTTAAAATGAGAAACAATTTACCCAGGCCCTAAGGCTGCTATAAGATGTCATTATTGCAAAATCCTACTCAATCTCATGCCCACATACAACACAGAGGTACTATGTATTATTAACAGGATGTGGCTGAAGAGAAACAGAGGAAGCAATTTTTCAGAGGCTTTCCTTCCCCTCATTTCCCCACAGAATAAAGAAGAGCCGCAGCAGGCTTCCAAAATTCTGGACTGGATTCATTCAGTAATACTGACATGCATGACAGGTCTCGTAATTGAAAGGATTAATAAAGAAAAGTCTAGTGTTCAGCAGAAGTACCTCAGCAACTGTCGAGAAGAAAATTAAAAGGAAAGCAAACTGCCACAGACACCAGGAGTGGGAACATAATGCTGTGGGAAGCACTGTTTGCTGTCTCCACGATTATCTGGCTACATTTAAAATAGCCACATATGGGGAGCAGAGGGTCACATTCTTGACATGTTATTTTCAGAGACAATAGCCTCAGAAACAAAGTATTTCCTGTGTTGTCCTGAAGCCGGTGCAAGCAAAGCAGGTCTGTTAAAGAACAAAACAAAAACCAACTGTCTGGTATAACTAGTTAAGGAAAACACTTCCCAAACCTCGACGCTACCAGGTGTCTGGGCTTTCCCCAACAGAAGATCACTGCTGTTCTACTGTAGGCAACACCAAGGGGCTCTTGGCACTAACATAGCTCACCGCTCTGGCAGTAACACCTTGTTTCCTAACAGACTGTTTCTTTAACGTCCACCAGCCCCCCTTTTAGGGACAATCTGCCAGAATCCACATATATACCCCAACTGCCTGTACATCCCTAGTCCCAGTTCCCCTATAGAAAAGTGGTGGGAGTCAGGGTCTCACCCACAGGCCAGGGAAGCTCCTGTACAGGCTGCAAAAAAACCACCAACCCACAGTGCACTCCTTACATCGGGACTAAAATACAGCACCCCAAAGCAAGAGGGTTTGGCCAAACAACTGGCCACGGTGAGAGGAGATCTCTTCTAATGTAAGTGGAATTCTTCCAGAATTTGCGACTTTTCTCCTTTCTACTAAAATATGCACTTAAGCTTCCTTGTGACAAGTACAGAAAAAGAAACAGGCATGACTAGTTAAGGACATAATACAGAAAATGGCAACTCTCACTTCTGCAAAATATGAGCTGAGCCTTTCCTGAGGGCTCTTTCCTAAGCTACAGTGACTGGTGGGCAAGAATACCAGAACCACTCCACAACATTTTACTTTCCACCTATCACACTTTCTGTGTAAGTCTTGATATGAGATAAATGAGCTATACAATAATATAATATAATATATATATAATATATAACAATGCAAGGCATGGTGTTACTGCAGTAGGACAAGCTCTTTTAAGCAGTTTCTTACACAACCAAAAAGCTGGTCATTTCCTGGAAACAGTGCAGTAGCTGGTAAAAATTGTGCAGATGAACACGTGAACCTATCCAAAGAAAGGTCGTGGCATTTAAAACAGAAGTTCATACTTGTTCACATTTGTTCTCTGCTAAGCTCTCCTATGAAGACACAGGCTGAGAGAATTGGGGTGGTTCAGCCTGGAGAATAGAAGGCTCCAGGGAGACGTTATAGTGGCCTTCCAGTACCTGAAGGAGGCCTGCAGGAAAGGAGGGACTGTTCACGAGGGCATACAGTGACAGGACAAGGGGCAATGGTTTTAAACTAGAGCAGGGTAGATTTATATTAGACATTAGGAGGAAGCTCTTAACTAAGAGGGTGGTGACACACTGGAACATGTTGCCCAGGGAGGCGGTGGAGGCTCCATCCCTGGAGACATTCAAGGTCAGACTTGATGGAGCTCTAAGCAACCTGATCTAGTTAAAGCTGTCCCTGCTCACTGCAGGGGGCTTGGACTAAATGACCTCCAAAGGTCCCTTCCAACCCAACACATTCTATGATTTTATTCCAAGCACACAGGCAAGCACTAGCACGCTTTAGACTTGGGTTTCAACAGTGGTTGATGCAGTTTCATGGAGTGCTGCTAGATACAGACATGAAAATTTTAAAGTTAGTGGTCCCATAAAAGCGAGCTTTATTTTGTGCCAAGGTGCATGTCAGACAGGCATACTGTGAGCAAATGCCTGCATCCAGCATTTGAACACCTGCCTAATTTTCCATCGCCTAACCAGCAAGATTAAATAAATAAATAAAAACGGGGTTTCAGTAGGAAAGAAGGGAGGCCAACAAGCTTGCCCCAGCCTTTCACATGGGACATGCTGGAAGCTCAGCACATGCTGGCCAAAGGAGCCGTTGTGTACTGCAGAGCTGAGATCCCACCAAAAAGGAGAGCCATGGTAGGCTGAACCTGTTCTAAGAGAATATCCAAACACAATACAGGGCACACACTGCTAAGGGTAGAAATGTTACTACTAAGGAGACTCCCCACAGGTTACTGAAGCCAGGAGAGTGATCCCAACGGCATCACCTACTGTAGGACTTGCTTCCTTGCTTCCCTCCACCAAGCGAAGCGCCCGTCCTGGAGCACACACGTACACATACCACTCTCTTGTATTTTTTTCCAGTATTTTTATTTCTGACAGGCATTTACAACGTTCCATTCATAGAACTAAAAACATAAAAATAGACCTTCTTTCAGCTTATAAAAGAAATATATAAGAACCTTTGACATAGACATGTCGTGACGTTATGTACAAGAACAACGGTACCTTCCCAGTACCAGCCTTCCAGTATTTCAGCGCTGACTGCATTCCGCTGGGTACAGCATAGGACAGCTAAAACCTCCGCTTCTCTAACACGCTGGGACACAACTGACAGGTAGATGGTATAAAACAATGGTGTGATAATACAAAGGGTATAGAAACCTTTCTAAAGCTTTTACGAAAAAGAAATCGGAAGATAGCAAAAAGTTAATAGAGAAAGCTTTCGTAAGATCAAGTATAGTGCACCAGAAACCAGAAAGGGGGGCAGAGGCAGGGGGAGAATGCTAGCTGGGACACGAAGACAATGATGGATGTTTTTGGGGGGGATAATTTTTGTTATGTTTTAAAATATAGTTAGAGTGGATTTTATAAAATATAATCCTAAAGCTATTATAAAATTTCAGGTTTTCAAAGTACCTACTAATGTGTCAAACATCAATAGATACCAACAAAAAAAAAAGAAAATGTCATATAATCTTCCTTTTTTTCCTATAGGTGAAACTGAAATGGGAAAAGCTATATAAATCTTAAAAAAAAGTGCTATTTTGTGTTTCGTATTTGGAAGTCTACTTAAAAACCACAAGATTTTAGTCACATTTTACCCTGTTTTAGGTGTCTAAATAAAAGATTTATAATGTTAAAGAGGTTTGCTTGTGTAGAACTTGTTCATACTCTATTGCAGTGGAAAAGCTTTTATAAAGGAATTAAAATACACTAGTTTCACCCACAGTAGGAGCGTGGATGAGGTCAGTTTTTTTGGCCATGAATTCCCTGTCCCCTAAGCCCAAACTCTGCCAGAGAGTGTGGACCAAATGGATCTGCGATGGTGCCACGCTGGCTCCAGTGAGGTTACACCATGGATCAGTTTGGTCCACTACAGTTCAGTCATGTCATTTTATTTTATTCTTTTTATTATCTAACTAAACTCCAGTCTCAAACATATACAATAATCCTCTTCCTGAAGAAAGTTATACCTAAATAAGAGTTTCCAGTTCATATTTGAATATAAAACCACCATTCCTAACCCTCTGCAAAAAGCTAGCCTCCTATCCTAGACGTGGAGCTATGCTAATGCTGTAAAACTCTTATCCCTTTGTGCCCCTGCATCTCAGGTAAAATACAAAAAAATATTTCTTCAAGTGTTAAATTTGGATCTCTTTTAAGAGAGTTTGGCATCTTTATAATATTATGTAAAACTAGAGCTTCCAACATTGACATTAAATTAGACCAGCCACAGACCAAGAGGACTTAACACAACATAAATCCCAAACCTTTCCTCACACATTCCTAAAATACATGTATATTCTCTTACATTTAAAGAGGGAAAAGTAATAAGAATACTGCAACTGTACACATTAAAAAAGGCAGTTTCCTCATTAAGGAGAAGAACCCACGACTGACTTTTTGCGGCTATAAACCCTTCTGTTTGTTGTGCTATTGTTTAAGCTAGTTCACTGCACGTAGGTTGAGATATCCAGAGTAATTTGTTTTCCGGTGATGATATTCTCCCCATACTTAAATTTCAGCCCCTGATTATTTTAGAATAAATAAAATAGTGTGAAAGCCCTTGGTAACATAAGACAGGACTTTAAGCTTATTCCGTTCCAGGTTTTGAGCGTTTTACAGTTGCCTAAAGTGTGGCCACATGGCTTTGGACCAATTCAGCTGCCGAAATGGTGTGTGCAAGTGTGCAATCTATTGGGACCAGCTCTCTGCGGTGTGTGGGGGCGGGAGGGAGGGAGGGAGAGGGGGACCTACACATCCAGGCGGGGAAAGGGATCGATTTAGAGCTCCGTGTTCAGTTTCCTGCCGGGGACAAAGTCTTCACGCCTAACCCAGATGACCTCCTCGCCGTGGCCCTCCACGTCGCCATTGATGCCGGAAGAGAAGGCCGCCTGCTTCTTCAGCTGGGTCATCCTGGAGGCGTGCGTGTCCATGGGTGGGCGCGGGCGGTCTCCCCGGCATGGCTGGCTGCTCGTGATGGAGGCCGCCTGCAGCCGCTCGCGAAGGTCTCGGTCGGCCACGGCACCTCTCATGGCCTCGCAGTACTCATCGTCATCGCTGAGGATGTCCGTTTCCTTGATGTCCTCCTGCTCCTCATACTGAGCAAGGTCAAATTGTTCCTCTACCCAGCGGTCAGTGTCCCCACCGTGCGTGGGCTGCTGGGGCTCTTTTTCAGGGCTGCTCGTGTAGACGGCATCTGAATCAATGGTAAACCTGTTTCGGGCCAGCCGCCGCCTCCTCCTCCCAAGAGACTTGCTTGGGGCTGACACTGCGCACACACAAAGATAAAACCCCACAGGCTTTTTACACACGGTACAACTCTCTTTGAAAAGTTAGTCTTCCAGGGGCCCTTTATTTTAGCACCGCTAGGCACAAAGCAGGCAGACTCCCACGAATGACCTAGTCATTCAGCATCCTCCCTGCGGGCAAGTCACACTTCACTCAGCTCCTCAGCACAGGTCTCTCTCCAGCTGAAAAAGGAGTTTCTGCTACTCAGATCCACAGTTGGGATAATGGCCCACAATTACTGTTCCTCCTAAGCGGTAGGCAGCCAGCCAGCCAGCAAAAAGTGCATCTGTTCAGCTCAGCTTCTCACACGCAGTGCCCTGCTGTCGGTACACCGCTAAAACCAACTAGCCTTACGCCTCGGTACGGGAAACCACTTTGTCTTGGGGAAGAGCAATGCTACAGGTTTCAAAGTAGCCGCCTCAGTGCTGAAGATGCTGCAATTCTTGCGTTATTTACGGGGAAGTGAGTTCCCTGTCCAGGCTCTGCTACTCCCTTCCCCACTCCCTCCCTACTGAGTGAGAGGAGAAAAGAAAACCCCCGAACCAGGAAAACTTTCAGAAGTTCCTTACCCAGCATCAGCTGGTCTACTAGCTTTTGCAACTGGCCCAATTAGCAAATTCACATCTTCTCTGTTGCAACATCTTCATAAGAGGCTTGTGAGGCAAAGCAGGGGACGGATCCTGCAGCTGAAGGACCTGCAGGCTTTCCAGCGCTTTACGTGCCCGCACACGTAGCTCTATGGCAAACAGGTGAACTCCGAGGTGAGTTTGTCCCCCTCCACTAAACAGCACCTTGGCACTTTCAGTACGTATTTATTAAACTCTATCTTGGGGGCGGGGTTATATTTTTATATCCCTGAGCCTCAAAGCATGCATTAAGTACAACAGCTCAGCAGTTGCAAATTTTGTCTGCAGTGAGGTCTGGACTCTAAGAGATTTTCAGCTCTGCAGAATTCATCATGCAAATACACCAACAAGCCAAACTGAAAGGTTTGGCACCTACAGCAGGTTAGCTCCAGAGGCTGACTGAAGGAGCGTTGCAGTAAAACAGCTGCATTTTGGCCCTCCTTTGACTCCTCTTCCTTACAATTTTAAATGTCTCTGAGGCAGATGGCTGGCAACACCCCGAGTGAGAAGCCATGCTGCGAATGTTATTGGTCTGGCCTGCCCATTACAGAAGAGGAACAGAAAGCCTGGGTGTCTACATTGCTGGATCTAATGAGCAGAAAAAAAATTAAACGACAGACCAGAACAAAACACGCAGCGGTGCCGTGTACTTTGCAGTTGGAAGCAAATGTTTCTTCCCTCCATCATCTAGTGTTCTGAAAATGAAAACCTGCTTTTCCCTGGGATTTTCTCATTGCTTTTGCCTGATGTCAACTGAAAAGGAAAATCCATGGTTTAGGACAGGCCATTACAAAAGTAATAGTATCAAGTGCATGCCTCTCAAAATGTGAGAAGAAGAAGCACGTGCCCTTTAGCAATAGAGCTGAAAAGGCTAAAATGGAGGATGAGCTATCTCTTCAAACCAAGCCACTCACTCAGGGGAGCTGATTTTTCTTGTGCATTTTAGCTTAAAAGTGCTAGGGTTAGCTCAAAATTCCGGACATGCTTTTAAGAAATATGCAGCGGGCTTCTGCTTTGTTCAGCTGAAACCCATTTCCAGATTAAAGTGCAGAGCCAATAGGTATTGACAGGAATCCCATTGCTTCCTTCCATGCTAGAAGGATTGCTCTGAAGCCGAGCCTTGAGTGCAAAGCAAGGTAAATAGAGGCAATTTAAGGCTCTCAAGGAGGTGAAGCATGGAAAACCAGCAGTTTTTACATACACAGGAGAGAATGCTAATTCTAATATACAAGTAACAGACACCACCACATGTCCTACAATGGTGCTGGGGTTACTGGGATCTTGAAAGTCTGTAGCCCTACAGTACCTGCCCTGTTCATGGCTGGCCTTGCACCTTTTAGAGCACACAATCTTTTTCCACCAAAAGGAACATATTGCTGGGATGAGGGCAAACTTTCGGTTTTAAGAAGCTGCCTTCTGTGTTTATCCCGCAGAATCGAGTGCACTGCCTTCAGAAAGTCCTTCCTGTGTTCTGGCGAACTGAAAAACAAGCAAGAATACAAAAGGCAGTGTTATCTCTCGGGAACTGCTAAAGGCTCGCTGTAAATGAGATAAATAATGGCCAATTCTGTAATTTAAGACAGTGCAAACTGACCGGTATGCACTTCCCCCCAGAGAAGACTCAATTTAATACGGTATTTTCAAAGCACAGCTGAATCCACAGTCATTGCAACGGACATCCAAGGAAACAAATACACTTTTCATTAACAAAGCATTTAATCATTCACCCCCCTTGAGGCTTCCTCTTCCTCCAGTACTAACCACATGCTTCGCTTTGTCCGATACACATCAAGCTGACCTACGGTGGTTCATTAAATCTCAGTTTGTCTCCCGTAAACACACACCAACCTGAAGTCCCGCAACTCTCTTACTACCTAGTAGCAGGAATAGGCTTGGTATCAGCTCTGTTAGGCCCTGGTGAACTTATGGAACCAAGTTCTTATCTAAGCTTTAAAACACGTCAGGACAACCACCACAATGAAGATGGATGAGATTAACTTAAGGAAAGGGCAGTGCCCTAAGAGCAGTGGTTGGAACTTGGTGGCATGAAAGGCAGCAGCTGAACACGACACATTAGGAGCTACCTGGCAGAAAGATCCAATGCTCTCCTTTAACTGGATGTAAAATGGTGAAAGGAATATTGGAATAGGGATATTCCCATAGAGGTGCAAGACTGATCAAATATATACCTTTATTCTAACACATTTTACAAAATCCTGCCTGCCACAAGTAAGGCTTTAACACCCACTCCCCACGTCCCCTAGTAGCTGTTCCCAGATTGACTTAAAGGAAAGGTGTAGGCAAGCTGGGATCCAGAAATGCATTTGCCACTGTAAATACAGAAATGCACTTACCTACAGCAAAGGTGAAACGTTCTTTCTGGCCTGCCTTCAGACTCAGATTTAACATGGACAATCTCACATACAGAATTAGTCTCTGCATCTAAAGTGAAAAGCAAGCAGAATTTCATATAAGAGCTTCTCATATTTAACCTCCATTAGAGTATTTATTCCATAATCCTGAAGAAACGGTTTAAGGAAAACAGATAATACACTGCAAATAATTCTAACTCATGGCTGAACGGCAGCCGTAGGCAAGTAACTAATTAAGCAACAGACTCTTAAACTTGTCAAAATCTAGTAGTATTGAATATGCACCCCCTCAGTCCCATAAAAATATGGGGAAAAAAACCAATCCCGACAAACATAAGAGGTTCCGCTTAAACTCGAGAAGAAACTTCTTCTCAGTGAGGGTGACGGAACGTTGGAACGGGCTGTCCAGAGAGGTTGTGGAGTCTCCTTCTCTGGAGACATTCAAGACCTGCCTGGACACGTTCCTGTGTAGCATAATCTAGGCGTTCCTGCTCTGGCAGGGGGATTGGACTTGATGATCTTTCGAGGTCCCTTCCAATCCCTAACATTCTGTGATTCTGTGATTCTATGAAACAAACAAAAAAACAACCCAGCTTTCCAGGTATTCCACAGAGGATTGTCACATTTTATATCTACCTCCTATGTTCTTTCCACTTATGCATTAGAAAGTGAGAAAATAATTTTAAATTTTGAATTTTTTTTAACACTACAAGCTTCGCATGAAGCCATCAAGCACAAAACCAAAAATTCACTAGCTCTACCACCTCACAGCTGCAAGATTGTCTTCTAATCTTCAAAAAAGAAACAGAGTGAATCAGAGTCAGCAACTACTTTGTTGTGTTATTCCAGAACCCTGCTTGGCTTCAGAGAAGTATCAGCAACCTGGGATACAGAACTCGAGTTTCTGCACCTTCTTTTCTCTCAAGGGCTATCATGGATGTTGAGGTCGTGGGTTCCTTTTTCAGGCCCCAGAAACTGCTTACACACATACTAAGGACAAACATCGGACAGTGAATGACTCCAGACCAAACATGAAGGACCCTGCCACACTCACGAAGTGGGAATATTACCTGCACTTGCCAATGCTCGAACCTGCAGTGCCTCTAAAGGTATCATGTGGCGAAAGCGGAATGGATCCCAGTCTTCATAAATTGAAGCTCTATGTGATCCTCCCTGGAAGAATTTCAAAATACCGTTAGGAAAGGAAACACCTTGGGATAGCCAGGCGCAAGCCTCCTGTGCTTTGCACTGTGAAGGTCTAGCTAGACACTTGTTGCAATTTTTATTTTCTTACGACAACATCGTAGTCACCAGCATCACTGAAGTGCCTATCCATGAAGCTCTTGCTAAAGTCTAGACAAAAGTAACCATTAGGCCAATCAACTCTTATCAATGACTTCAAAAATCATTCAAAAGTCATTTGAGATGAATGCTGCGTTCTCTCCTCCAAGTGCACATATGCTCATGCACACGCATTAGTTTTGCCTTCGTCTCTCCAAAGTTATCTTGTGGCCCATTGACTTTAAGCACATAAGCATTTCAAATGACACTTCAGTTTTCACTGTGTATGGGAAACAAAGAGTTTTCCGTAACGCTATAAACTGCATTCCCTGTCGCGCTAAGGCATGTGTTTATTGTCAAGCTTAGCTTTAACTTTTAATCTCAAAGTCTAGCAGGATCCCCTGATACAAACTATAGGCACATTTAATTTAGCTAAGAACAGCTGGCACTTGCTCAGTGGCATGCAGCAGCCAGAACTGAAACGAGGGCATTGTGTTTCACTCTAATTTGGCAGACATCAGCTCTCATATTTGATGCACACACACTGACTGAAGAGTCAAACACGAGAGACAGTCAAGGTGGTGTCTTGTTTCGTGCAAGTCCACCTCACACCATGGAATGGATGTGTCAGGAAACATGAATGACTAGTCCAGCAGAGAGCAAAGGATAAACTAAATGAATGCTTGCAGACTGCTGCACCCAGGCCGAACAGCAGGACCCTGGGCATTAACCCAACCCTCAGTTGTTTGGCAGAGAACAAGGATCACACACGCGAAGGCACACGATAGCACCACATAATAAATTATGCTTTAAATAAAGCAAATCTTGGTTGTAGCACCAGCAATGCATAGAGCATCACCAACAGAGTCCATGCAACTTACAAGTTTCTTCTTCTGTTTGGAACCATCTTTGTAGACAAGGACCACAGCAGTTTTGAACACTGGAGGAGAAAGTTAGAAACAGAAGCCATGTCGTCAGTAAGGTTGGGAACAGGTCTCTTCTATGCTCAAGCACACGCACCTTTCAACTCCTCAGACAGCCCTCACCTGAGTCAGGGAGGGAAGGGTGGAGTAAATCTACCAACCCTCCTGCATATTCTTCCCCAAACCCTCAAACTCTGTCACTTCTAGTACACAAAACCAGGCTGCTTCAAAGTCACTTGAAACTTGACAGCCTAAGTTACCAGTCATTGGAACAACTCAACTATTCAAGCAGCAACAGTACCATATAAAAAAATTTAGAAAACTTTAATCCCCCTGGCTAAGTTCACCTCAGGCAAATGAGCAGCAACCAGCTACATGCGAGGCAGTCAAGCAGATGGGGCTACACTCGGACACAGTTTGAACCCCTCCCAAGTGGGACAGTGGTTTATACTGAATTAGAAGTGTGCAGGGAGAGGTGCAATCCAATTCCTCTTTTGCTCTATAACGTGGAGTTGGAATTCATCTCTCAAGAATCCAGTTTTCCTCATGTTCACTTTCTTCAGGCCTCAAATGCACCCATTATTTTAGGATTTAATTGGCTGCACACTTAATTTCAGACATTTTATGAAATAAATGTAAAGCTTTTTGGGGTAATTAACAGTTGCTGGACATTCCTAGCAGCTTTCATGAGGCACCTCAGCTTCAAGAGTATAACCAGCTGCTTTCCCAACTTACAGGGAAGCAGTTAATTTTATAAGCTTCTCCAGAGCAAAGCTGAAAGAGTCTTTGTTTATTATCTGTTTGGTATAAAGAAAAAAAAAAAAAAAAGAAAGTAAAAATCATTGGCTTCATAACCAGCATGGTTAGGAAACAACATGCAAAAATCCTGTTCCGTGTAAAGAGATTTAAGAACAAATAACAAAAACTCAGCATACTCTGCATTAATTGATACAAATCTGAAAGTGAGATGTGATTTAGCCAATATAAGTGATGATGTACCCTTCCAAGGGACCATACACCTCAACACAGTGGAAAAGACCTTGAGATCTATGCCAACAGCAGCTTCAATTTGTAGTTTGGCCACTCAAGACAGACTGCTCAGAGGGAGACAGATCACTCCAAAGCAACTCACTGGGAGTCTTGGCTTAGCTTTTGGGCACTTTTTAAAGTTTAGAAATACAAGGTTCTTCCTAGCAAAAGACAGGGAGAAAAAAGGCAAACCTTCTGCAAACCGCTAAATCAATTCTGCAGGATGTGAAGTAGTTACTTGGCACCAATCAGACTACTTAACTATATCTTTTCAGAGACATATACCTTGCTATATAGCTCACAATTCATAGCCTTGGATATGGGTTTCAGAAACTCTTGCACTTTTACAGGAGTCACCTCCAAATCCTTCAACAATTTTAGATCAACCCAGAAGAGAACTTGCAGCAAAGACACAAATATGATTTTAAATTCCAGTCAGCCTCTCAGAAGGCAATACTCAACTACCTTCAACTAATATCTGCTAAGGCACAGTTGACAGTCTTTTAGGCATCCAAAATAAAATTATTAGGATACGAACCAAATGCTGCCAGTTCGGGTTCCTTCTTCCATTTTCCCAGTGAAGCAGGAGGATTCAGCCATATCACTGTATTATGCAAGAGCAAGTCCCCCATGGAAAGGTCTGCAACCTGCCAACGCAAACACGTGCACAAAGACACAATGGTTCAAGAGAGCTTACTACCATTTTCAGTTCAAGAAAACTTGTTGAAGTTGAAACAAAAAAATACCCCACAAGCAAGCTTTTGGAATATTTCATCAGATGACTGCATGCGTGTGCAAACAGACTGTGACAGTGATAGACGCCTTAACTGCCAAGCATAAATTAGGAGAAGTCAAACTCAGTCCAGCTCTCATCATTTCGTGGGAAGTCAGAGCAAAATCCAGATGTTTTCATTGCATTTTTTTTCTCCTTTGTCCATCTTTCTCTCTACCAGTTTTTCTATTTTGTCTCAACATTTAAGCATAGCCCCCATCACACACACACAGGTTGGGGTGAAATTTAGAGAACACATCATGTGAAGCAGTCAAAGCACTTCCTCCTCACAGTTCTGTGGCTCTTGATTTCACCCACAGAAACCACATTGCTGGAAACGGACTAATAAAGGAGTTCATAACAACTATTGGGAGATGCTTGCTAATATTGCAGCAACGTTATCTTTCACTTTGTCTTACAATCCCCCAGAGCAACAAATCGAGGGCTATTCCCAGTCTAGGGGCCACGTTATCCCATTCCTCTGCCCTTCTCTCTGTGAAGTCTGACTTTTGCCAGAGGACATCATGGTTACTGTCAGCATGACAACCTAAGGTCTCCCTGATAACAAAAGCAACACTGAAAGATGTGTTTACTCTCTCCTCTCCCAGATTAACACTCCACAGATGTCCCGATGCTCTCTCCACCACTGCTTGCCAGCATCAACCTTAGGCACTGCCCTCTACCCACCACCTGATCCTCCCTCTTCACTGCTGTTATCCAGCTCTCACACCCAAAGCTTCTTCAATACTAATCAATCCCAGACCTCTTTTGCCTCCTAGGCCAGTGCCTCTTATGTTTGCTCTTCAAAACACTACTGCCATTACTTCATACAGCCATGTCTCTGTCCAGCCTTCACCCATATCACTGCTCCCATCAGCCCTCTAGTATGTCTCTATCTCTTCCTTGAGTCCCCCTCAACTGCACTCCATTACCCCTTACTGCTCCACTCTCTCCTTCCCTGGGCTGTAAGTCACTGCAGAACTCTGTTTTATCACTAAATGGAGAGCCCAGGTCTCAGGCTGAAACTTCAAGACACCTTCCACAGGTTTCTGAGATGGTCAGCCAGGACTGAGCCACACTGGATCTTCACATGTTTGTGTATGCACCGTATGAGACATCCAGACCAAAGCCCAAGGCTCTCCCACATATCAAGCTCACTAACACACTTTCTAGAAGAGAAATAGCAGTTTCTCACACACCTCCTCTCATACTTTGATCTCTTTAAAGTGATTAAAGAGCTAAGTTACAGACTTGCCTCAGCATGCCAGACTGGTGGCACTTGATGGGGAATGAGGAGAGCAAAGACAAGGTCATCAAAATAGTGAACTACAAGATGGCATGAAATTTAGACCCAAGCACAGCACTGAAGGTGAATTACTACTACTTTACATTGGTCCCTCTCAACTGAACCACACATGGAAAAGCAGATTTAAATTGGGTTGGTATTTATCTGTTTGCATCACGATCCACTTAAATGACACAGCACCGAAGGTAAATATTTGATACAACTTAACATTCGCGCTCCAGCCACCAAAATAACAGTCTTTTTTCTCTTAAATTTGATCATCTGTTACCTCTTTTTTCTCCCCTGTTTGTTCTGCTATGAGCTGGTCAAACACCGCCCCATATTCTTCGTGGATCTTCTGCATTTCATTAATGTGGCTGGCAACCTTGTTCATTGTTTTTATGGCCACTAGAAGACAGACAGAGAGACAGGGGAAGAGACGAAAGCTATTTTTAAGCCTTGGGAGGAAGGTGGAGGAGGAGGGTTCCAGATCAGAGGTTAAACTGGGAAAAGCAATGTAAGTTAGCTCCTTACCATCAAGGTGATAATGTTCTTCACTGTCTACGTCAGTCAGAGCAAAGAGCTCCTTCAGAAGGAGAGGGTATTTCAGTATCCGCTGGATGGGTTTGATGAGGTAAGACTCCAGTGTGGAGGAGTGCTGCCGCCGGGGATTCTGAGCATCCAAAAATGCCTTGAAAGCGGTGTCTGTCTTGGCTGGAAGATTAAAATGAAGCAATTGGATATATCAAAAATCGTAACAGCTGCCCTGATACAGTGTCTTTTCCAGCTTTAAATTCATTTATCCACAAGCATTTTGCAAGGAAGTGCAGATTTATCAGGTCCACAGTATTCAATTTATGCACTTCAGTCTTTGAGTTACTGACAGTTTGCCACAGATATGCTATTTATGATTTAACAGCAGGCATCCACCTACTGTACCAATACATGCAGTTTTTAATTTCACTATCCACAGTATCTCTGGCCTTGCAACTATTTTAGAGCAGCATAAATCGTTTTAATAATCTGTTTCCTTTAAGAAAAGGCTCAGATTGGATATTTGAAAGAAATCACTACTCATAAGTCTAGCCTGACAGGTGGACCTATAACACCGGGGAGCCTAGCTATTGTTACCTCATTAAACTTTAAAATGCAGTACTAAACAACAGCAACAAAAATCAAGAGCTAGTAAGGAGGTGGGAAGCAGTAAACTTATGATAGCACACCATATTTTGGGAGCACAGGCAGACTGGACAGCTGATTGCTATCATCTTTTCTACCTGACTGCTACTGAATTTACAAGAACGTGATTTTCTCTGTTGCTCCCTCTACTAGACCATACATTTATACTGGAATTATGGAGGAGGTGGCATTTTTTGACAGACAAGTTATTCAGTGCAGGAACAATTCCAATTGCTTTCATTAGAGCCATGTCCCCTGCCGAGGTTGGGTGGTTTTTTTGCAGACAGTCTCCGGATTTCAATAAAGCAATTTCAGGTTCAAATCTAAAAGCCACTTGCACCTCAGCTGTATTTTACACTTGAAATACACTCACGGGCTTTTTAAAAGATTTATCACTGGAATAAAATTTTAAGTTCTGTTCATGCCTTAATTTAAGCACAACCATTTTTCATTTATAAATACAGCCAGCAATGAAAAAGCAAAAGAAACCAACCAGATCTACCTAGCCTATGGCCTTAACATTGAGGTCTAACAGAACGATACTGAAAGAAAGCATGGATGTGACTAGCAGCAAATCATTTATTCATGGATTCCACCGAGCAGTGAACTACACTTTGCAGCACGATAAATAATAATCTACAAGTAAAAATCAAAACAATGTGCACAGCACACACAAAAACCCCCAAATCAACCAAGAAACAAAAAATGCCCAAACTTTTGATTGCCAGGCATCCAGACATTCTTTGAAAAAATAAGAGCTCCTCCCTTAATGGCACTGCTCCTATAACTGGAACCAATTGTTTATTTAATGTCTGAGCCAAAAAAAAAAAGGAACTGCATGAAGCACTGCTAACTCTTAAGAGATTAGCACTTCCACAGGAGAAAAAAACATCACTCCAAGGCAAGGAAGCCCGTGAGCATTTACAGGCCAGACCACAGTTCATTTATCTCCATCTCAGCCAGTCTAGCTCTAGTAGGAATTCACACATGGAAACTTCTCAGGCAAATTGGAATGAAGGTGAGAGGAATAAGAGAGGGGAGAGAGAGCACGGTGAAGTTAAAATATTTAGACAGCTTCCGTAAAACATTCTCCCAGGCTGATCCTTTCCTAGTGGCTGGCAGCGTTCAGCCACACTGGCCAGAGCTTCAGTGGAATTGCCGCCAGCCAGGATTCACGGCACAAACTCTGGGAGGATCCAGAGGTCATTACAAGAGTCACCACTACTATTCCAAAGCACACAGAGATCCATTAGCACACACCACATCACCCATTTATGAAATCGTTCCACTCCCCACATCACTGAAAAGAAACTGAACATGTCAGGGAAGAATAAATTAAGTGTGGGAGGAAAAACTACATGCAAGGCTAACGATCTCTTGTAATGAACTACTCGGGTATCATTACTTCGATGGTGGTCCAAGAACACCCACAGCACACCCACAACACCCACACACTCACAATGCCCTGTGAGCCTCTCAGGCCAGATGAACTTATTTCCCTACTGTGAAGGCTCCTGGAGAGCAACCAGGACCACGAGTGCCCCTATTCCTCTGCCACAACTTGCCCTGCATAGTTTGGGGTACAGTGGTCACCTCTCGCCATCCACAAAGGATAACCTGTGCTGGTCAAGACCAACACATGCTGTTACTTCTCTTTCTCTCTCCATGCCCATCTTTGTTTGTCCAGCACGTAGCTCTCACCTTTCACCAGGACTTTGGGGACTTTTGTGTGGCTGGCACAGAAGGCACTGTACAGCTTGAACCGGTCGGCGTAGTAAAGAAAGGATCCACCCAAGGAAAAGAGCACTTTCTGAATTTAAAAAAAAAAAAAAAGAGAAAGAAAAAAGAAAAAAGGCATTTAGTTATTTTTCCTTCTGCCAGGTCACCTGAAGTTTCCACTTAGCTTTTGGATGACGGGACACTGCATTTTTTGAATGTTTTCACACCCTCTAACAAGAAACAAGCCCAGCCTTCATGCCTGGATTCAGGCTGTGTGATTATCATTAGCCAAATTCTAGTTGGGAAAATATGGAGACACCACTGACCACAGAGGGAACTAGGTTCACAGCTCCACAACTATATTTAAATGCCTGAGCTTATTGATCCAAGTAATGACCAGAGGCCACAGAAAGGACTGGATCTGACTTTGTAATGGATGAAGACACTAAGGAGCTGCAAGCAGGACTATTACCCCTCTGCACAAACACACAAAGGTCTTGACTCTCTCGAAAACCAGCTTGTGTTGAGGGTCAAACACAACCTTTCCCTAAGACATCTGTGCCACGGTCAAGTGTTTTGCTCCACTGCTCATTTTGGAACAGGACACCACAGGGTGAGGGAGTGAGACAACACACAGGCAGCGTGCCTGCAGTCAGCAGAGGGAAGCAAATGGCAGAACTGAAACCATGAAGCCCTGAAGTCCCATTTTGCAAATTGCTTTCTGACTATGCCCATAGGACAGAACCGAAAGTCAAGCTGATGCACTTTTTATGGAAAGAGGTGGAAGCAGCTCAGAAGACAGATTTGTCTCCATAAGAAGGGTTCTTCTGCACTCCTCTCTCAAAGCTCAGAGCACACAGTGGTCACAGAGGCTTCCTCCACTAAAAAACAGAAAGCGTCTCTCTGCTCTCCATTAAGGGCACATTTCCTACAAAACGAAAGCTGTGTTCCAGTTACACGAGGGCAGCGTTCATGATTGATGCTTATTTTAAATAAGCACCTGATGGCAAAGTCACACATGCACAAAAAGACAAATTCTTTCAGCAGTTCTTCCAGGCTGTATGTTATCTGAGAGTAATCCCAGCGGAATTATTATTATTCACGAAGACATCCTGTCCTCTACCAAGGTGAGTCCTCAAAGCAAGAGTAAAATTCCCAAAAGTCAAAACACTGTATTAGCTACTTGACATATATCCAGTACATGACTGCATTAAAAATAAAATTTCTGTTTCCACAGTTTTTGTGTGTTTTTTTTTTTTAAAATGAAGTTCATATATCTTTACATTTCTACTTTTGATGCACATCTGCTGATAGTTGGAAGCATTTGCCATACAGTTCTGCTATTCATTAAAAGCCCAAATACAGAATTCAATTTACAGTTCTGATCTGTAGCCCTAGCAGGATCCTGAACTACTACTTTAGACTTGCCAGAACAGGGATTTTATGTAACTTTCCATTTCTAGCTTTTCCTGACAGCCTGTGACAAGAAATGTGGCAGAAAGGCAAGAATAGCAACTAAAAGCACATGGTGTTACAGATTTCTAGTGCTCTATATGGCTAAATGTAGCATAAACTACAACTGTAGCAAGATGTTTTTCAAACAGCTCCAGTATTAGCTAAAAATTAATCTCGAGTGTAACCAGATGTAAATTTTTACAGCAACAGCGACAGTAGTCGGACAAATACGATGAAGAGTGCTAAAGGACTTGAAATGTAAACAAAGACATTACCTTAAATTGCTCAACTTTTTCAAGCTTTTCCAGGTCTGGAACCAGCCTTACTCCATCTTCAAGAGTTTTCAAGAACTCTACCTGAAACGCTACCATTTCAGTCAGATTTCCAAAGAGAACATCCAGCTAACAAAAAAAAAAAAAAAAAAAGACATTGAAAATATTTTGCATTTAAATCATGTTTTCTCATACTTTAATAATTCTCTGTTCAGTTGTATAATTAATGTGATGTAAAGAAAATCTATAGACTATACATCATTGAGCAGTACCTGTATAATCTACTCTGATCCATTACTTTAAAAGACACTTTAAAAGAAATGGGATTCAAAATTTCTCCATAGCCTGCGCTCAGTCAAGTAAGTCAAGCTGGGGGGTGGGCGGAGTGGAGGGGTATGTGTAAAATATCTAGCCAAAAGGTAAGCAACAGTTAACATACCTCGTCTGGTGTGAGGAATGTTTCTTTCTGTAGAGGCTTCAGGTATCTCTCCATTAGACAATTTAAGTCCTAAAAATTCAGAAAAAGATTCCCATGTTGGTTCTTCAAACTGTCTCTGAATATTTATTGAAGTGGCAAGAGAAAAAGCCTACAAATTTTTCCCTTTCAGGCATAAGACAAAACAGTTGGATTTCACAGAGTTTAAGATAGTAAAAGGAAACATTTACACAGTTTTATGTAGACAATCAATACTGGATTTCACTGAGCAGTGTGCTCTGCACACCAGCTAGGTAATTTCAAAATGACAGCATAAGAATTTGGAAAGTCTACATATTTCAGAGGTTTAATTTACTACCCTAGGGATAGTCTGAGACTATAAAATTGTATGTACTTTAACTAAGAGACACAGGCATGAAACATAATTTGAAGTATCAAAGAAGAAGCTAACAAAATTTTCCAGAAAGAGGAGAAATATTAGTCAACTGAAACAACGCATCGAGACCCCTTACTTTGACATAGGTGCGCTCTGTCTCGAGAAGTTCGCAGATAACCTTTCGCAGTTTATCTGCATCTGTGAGTTGTCGCATGGTGGCCAGCTGAGGTCCTGTAAATTCCTGAGGATGAGCACTTGAATCAGAAGGGTTCATTTCATGCAGACTGCGACAGAAAGCAGCGACCTGCTCTGTACTCTTTAAAAAGAAGAAAGAGAAAAGACCAGCGGTAATATTTTAAGTAAGAGCTGCAGGAACAATGGAGCTGAGAAGCCTTTGCAGTTAAGCAGTTGCAGCTTGGGGGGTTTTTAAGAGACACCAAAGTCCAGAATTCATATATCCACATTTCATATATCTGTCTATTCTATCTCTCAGTAACTGGGAATAAGGGGGGGAAATAAACAAAAAAACCCAACCAAGAATAATGAGTTGCATGATTCAAATTATTTGAAGTGCAGTTCAGTAATGTTCCTGGTTTCACATAAGCATGAACTTTAATTAAAATAAGCTCATCCAGCACTTAAGATTGAAAAACAAAAAAAAAGGTGCAAGAATCGGGAATCGAAATCAACTGCGCAAACAAGACATGCACCCCAGCGCTCCGCCAGTTCCCTAATCTAGTTTTCAACAGTCCTGTGAGTAGCTCTGTCAACACAGCCAAAGAGACAATGCACAGACAGAAACCATTTAAGCCGGTTTTCAGGGAAACAGAGCCAGCTGGAAAACCAAAGCCTCTCAAGGCTTCCAATGTAAGCTCCTTGGGAAAGTAACGGTGTATCTGCTCTGTGTCTGGAAACACACCTTGCAGGGTGAATTTCTTCCCAGTAAGTCAGGTTTTTCACGGCTGCTACATCCAGCTGGTTTCTTTAATATTTAATCAGCTGTCTTTATATAAAGACAGTTATCCTCTCTTCACCTCCTCATGCTAGATCATCTTCTCACATCTTTTGTTACACTGAAAAGTTTGGAGCAGGGATAGTCTCTGGTGTCAGTGACGCCAGCTCCAGGCTTCTAGGGTTGCCGAAGCAGCGGCGTGCCCTGTCTCCATCCCTCCCAGAGACCTGGAGGGGGCACAGGAGGGAAAAGAGCTGCTGCACTTGATCACACCTCTCTAACCTTCTGCATCTGATTCTGCCATGGGATCTTAACCCAGATTTAGCGACTTTCCAACACTGCCTCTAGATAGCTCCAATGTTCACACCAAAACAGCTGACCCCAAATTAGCCTGTTCAAACAGAGAATATGCAAAGCTAGGAGCACAGGAGCGGGGAGGGAAGAAAAAAAGTAAAATAACCCCAAACATATCACCACCTTGCAGTTTGGAGGCAATGCCCTGCTCCCTAGGAGATCACTTCTCTCTCACCAGCTGGTAGCAACAACCTCACCCAGAGCCTGCACTACCCCACACCTTCCTGATGACCCAGTGCTGAAAAACGTCTGCATTTGTTAAGCTGCACAGTCTGCTCACACACAGACATTTTCCCCTCTCAGTGCACCTACAATGCTACAAAGCCCAAAAGGAACACTAACCATGCTAGTGACAAGTAAGGAATTTCCTACCTTAATACAGTTGCTCTCCTTAAAGGTATCTTACGGTTGTGAATGCTCACTTGAGTGTACGGCCCCAAGGCATATTAATAAACATGCTTATTATGCAAGGGATAATTTTCTTCAGGACATAAGTGTAAGCAATGAACTAATTGTAACTGACTGGTTACACAAAAATGCCTCTTGGACACAGTTTATTAAAGGGAAAATATTTATCTTCAGTATTCACGATTTAACTCGGATGAGGGAGAAAGGAAAAAAATGTTGAAAGTTGAGGGCAGGAGGAAGCAGTGAGTCGAACCAGTTCATTTCCAACTAACTCAGCTTCTGGTAATGGCAAGTGTCACAGAGTAATGATTTATTAGTCAAAGTAATTCTTTTTATTTCTTGTCAGTGTTCCACCTATGCTTGTTGTACTCTTAAGTATAAAGCATAACAAAACTTTTAGGTTATATTTGCATTAGAATTCAACAGGTACAATCTTGACCTCAACAGCCCCGAATTCACGAAGTGCAGTAGGTGAAAGTGCAGGCAAAACCCACTGCCCGAGTTATGTGCTCTGATGGAAATGGATGAAGAATTGAGAATTAATACATGTTAATCTGAGCCTGCAAAAACACAAGACATGCAGGGTTTTGCTCAGAAATGTTTAGCTTTGTTAAGACTATTTTGTAAAAGAATATTACATGAAGACATACCCAGTGGCATTTTGGTTTTAGGAGCTGAATGCACTAATAAAAACAGTTACGATGTATAAAACATAGCAGAGAATCTAACTCCAAAAATAAACCACTTGTTTTAAGCAGTTCATGACACCCAGCACACAGCTCACCATCCTGTGCATGCACTTGAACTAAGTTTGTAGGGAAAGATGGGTCACTGAGAAAGAGAGTGTGAAAATCCACTTGCACCGTGAAACACCAGCTAAACACGAACAAGCAGTTGAAAATTGGATAACTGTCATACAGTCTGCCCCAGAAGGAATAGTTACATCCATATTCCAAAAAAAACCCAAGTGTAGAAGACTTAAAAGCCTTATCTCCACTTGTGCACTCTTAATAAACCGCTTGTTGACCTCAGCCATGCCCCAGCTCCAGCCTGCAGCAGCTGAGCTCTACCTTGCCACTGCCCTGCCTCACATCTTTTTTATGCATTTCCTAAGCATCACTCACTTGATACTCTTTGGACAGACAAAAAGCCTCAAGCACAGTAGCGTTCGCAGACCTGTTCTCTTGCTTGCTCATTGAACAATTCATTCCTGAATGTAATCCTGTCTTCCTTACATTTACTTCAAAAAAAAAAAAAAAAAAAAAAAAAGAATTTCTAGACAGAAAGCAGGTGCATATTGCACCCAAGGAGGTTCAGAGCACAGCTATTTTGCTGACAGTTCCCAACAGTATTAACAAAAGCCTCTCTGTCATCATTTTCCTTTAGAAAGTGGATAGAGTAAGGAAGGTCTGGTACAGAAACAGATCCTTTTATCTCCCAGTACCAGCCCTGTTTGCCAGCTGCGACAATGATAGCGCTAAACAAGGATTTCTCTAGGAGAATTACGCCATTACACTTCAAGCCCAATTCTAAGAGCAATCCCACCTTGCAACCTTAAAAATGAGACGAAGAACTGGCACAACTGGGTTGTAAAGCGAAGTTTACTTAGCAGGTACATTAACCCTTCCTCTGCAGGGGGCTCAGCAGAGGAGCTAAGCTCACATCCTTCCCATGCAGGTGGATGCAAGTCCTTAAACTCATCAAGCAAGCTGACGCTGCCCACAGTGAGGAGTTTCGGCTGCCTGCCCTGCAGTTTTCAAACCAGAGCATCTTTCCCTCTTGCCCTGATTGTATAAAGGCACACGGGTGCCTGGGCATCAGGCAGATTGCCCCCCCCAAACAGCATGCAGCACCTCTGTTCTGCTACTGATGGCAAACTTGAAGCAGTATTGATCTCCCAAACAACACTCAGGCAAATTGCACCCTTTCATGCATTGCCAGGACTGCTAACAACATCACACAGGAACAAAAAGCCTCTACAGGGTACATACGTTACAGCTCAGCCTCGGATTTATAACCTGAAAATTAGAACAGCATGAAAATTCGTTTAAGTGCTAATTACTTAGACTAGTCGCGTTGCACAGTAGATCTGCTCACCAAATACAGCATGCGGTACAGAGGGTCGCCGGCTCTCCCAGTGCTTTCATTCTTGAGTTTACGGTTAACTCTCCAAAGAGCCGACATCGCTAGAAAGGCAGTAATGCCAGAGTTGTCACTCATCTAGGTGAAAAATCCCAGTTCTCCACATATTCAGCTGATCCAAAAGGCTTTCCCACTCCAGTCAGATACTCTGTGCTGCTTACTTGGCACACGACACAGAAGACGGCTGCATTTTTAATAAGGAAGGGCAGCGACCATATTTCTCTAAGCAAAGCCCTTCCATATGTGTCATTTGCCACCAGGCTCGTTAGCTCACCACATCAGCTGGAATTAAAAGCTGGCTACCAGTTGAAGCTGCAAATTCAACATTGCTTTTCATAGACTCGTTAAGAGGAAAACTTCAGCAGAGAGGCTGAAATGCAGCAAAGCGAAGACGAAGGCAGCCCAGGAATATAAATGTCTGTTGCCTGTGGCTGAGCACAAGCCGATTGGCTATGAACGGCACTGCTGAAGAATATTAAACATCTGAAGGGACAGAGGCACAGAATTAAAAGAACTTAAAAAAGCCAGTTACGCTACTGGAAAACCTACCCCTCAAATCCCTGTTTTAATCCTTTCACATCTATTGCAAGACGTTAAAGGTTTTGAGACTTAATTCTGGTCTTGAATAATGCTGCAGAGAGAAGACGACCTATTTTCTCTGACAAAAATTCCTCTAAATGGTGTAAGCATGCACACACACAGCCCATTACAGCACGCTTCCCCAAGCACAAGTGTTGCAAGGTAATGAGCTTTCGAGAGGCAGATGTCTTTAATTAGAAACAGAGAGAAATGGGTGTCCTGCAGTATTTTAACTGATGACAGTTTTAAAAACACATCCCCAGTTAAGTTCAAAGGACTGTTAATGGGAAAAAATATGCATGAAGACTGATCTTGAGATGCAACACAACACCTATCTTAGCCTTTGATAACCTGAAACACTATGAACTCACACATATCCTCAGTTTTCAAGGCAGCTCCTTTGAACCTCAATCTATTCTACAATATTTAAAAGGCCAAAACAGTCAGGGCACCACAGAGGCAAGTAACCATTTAAGAAATTACTCTGGTTTGAAATGTTCCTGATATTCTTTTGAACTGGAGACTGACAGAGAGGCATAACCTAGATTTCATAAACAGCCTGAAACTTCATTTCACACGCTAGATGGAATCAGGCCTGAAGAGGTGGCAGAGAGCAGGCTTTTCTTTTTCACGCTCTTCTCCCTTCCAGCTCTCCTCTCCTCTTGGCACCCAGGCAAAATGGGTAAAGGAAAGTCAAGAGCCCAGCGCAAAACAGAAGCAACTGGGAGCACAGCTCAGGCCATGGTCAGCTGCACGGCTTAAAGGAAAAAGAGTTGCACCCAGAAAGTGCAGCTGCTTGCTACTGTTTGCATAGATTAAAACCCAAGAGATGCTGTAGCTAAGAGGGCTGATTGACACAGGGAAGGCATAATGAAATTAGATAGGGTGTGAGTCCAGAGAACAACAGCTACCCCACACCACTGCACTGCTGACGCCTCAACCCACCTTGAAAACGCGTTTCTAGTATTTTATCAGAATAGTTCTCCAAATATCTCATTTTTGTTTATTATTATAACGATTCCTTTGATGATAGTGATGGAGAAGTAAACTCTACATTATAAGGTCTTTAGGATATGCAGAAGATAAGATTTTCAGAAAAGAGAGGGATCCTCAGAGCTACTGGTGTAGCCTCCAAATCCTTCACCACCATCAACAGCTTGGAGGCTTTTGCAGATTAAGAAACAAAGGCACCACTACCAAGGAAACACACACCCACATGCACACATGCTGGGCTGGGGGAAGGGAGAAAGACAGCTGGGAGGGAGGAGGAGGAGAAGGGAAGACACACTCAAGTACCTCTTGTGCTATACATCCACCAGTCACCTACAAGAGAAAGTTACAGGTAAGTCAGAAGGGACCCAAGCCCAGCTTTTGGTAGGATTTCACACAGCTTACCTTCATAAAAATCCCACCCGGCCTGTGCTACGAGAGTTGATGAAGGAGAGCTGCGGCGCTGCCTTCCTCTCCTTTTCCCATGAATTATTAACTTCCCCCTAGGATTGTCTTTCTGGCTGGAGAGCCGGGAAGTATCCTCAGCGAAGCTCAGAGCTCTCCTCCTCCGCAGCGCTCCGTGGGCATCAGCAGACCGCCAGCACCACGGCGCGGAGTGGTGGTGCTAGCAGGATTAAGCTCTGCCTCAGGATCATGCTATCGCAAGGCAAAAGACAACCCAAACGCTATTTTCAGATCTTCAGCTGCTAATGCTGCATCTGCGCTGAAAGAAGGGGAACTCTGCATTTAGCTGGGAGGCTCCAGTGTAGCTAAAATGGATTTCCTCTGCTGCCCAGCGGTGAACGGATAAGAGCGCTCCTGCTCTGCTTTCGTCAAGAAGGGCAGAAAATAAGGAAAGTCTCCCCTGAACTCCACCACCGAGGGACGCGGGAAGCTGTGGCAGTAATGGCGATACAGGGGAACATGCTCCTCCTGGTGTTAGGAAGGCAGAGCAATTCACTTCCCACGTACAAAAATAACCTGTGTAAAACAGCGCTGAGGACATCAGCTTAATCTTCTGCGCCATAATCCTAGGAGCAGGGAAAGGTGCGGCAGTGCATGGACAGGAAAACACCTTTGCTTTTTTCGCCCTCACTGTAGCAGCTGGGTGGTGACTTCCCATGGAAAAACCCGTGTTGCAGACTCCTCACTCCCCATGCAGGTCTGCTTTCCCAAGCACGCAGAAAAGCAAAGGGATTAAGAAAACCCTTCTGTTGACCAAGAGTTATTTCCTCTCCTCTACCATATAATGGAATTCTCTTCCAGGCAATGCAGAATAATATGGGGGTTTCTGTAGCTTTTGTTAGAAAGGAGCCACAGTTAGTACAGAGCTCTTCTATGTGAATATGGACAGAGGCATTCATGAGTTTGCCAGACCAAGCACACTGTAAATATACTATGTGTTCACATGTCCTTTTTTTATAGGAAACCATTTCAAGCAGTTTGTCTCAGAACAAACAGAATGCAAAGTAAAATGCCTCACTCCCCCCTGTATTACACCAACAAAACCATACCTACTTCTGAATTTTAAAAGAAAACATCTACTGATGTCAACATTTCATTCACAGAAAGACAGATGCTCCTCCTGCTGGAAACCAAGGCTTGTTAAGAGTTAAAAGCTACTCTTCCAATATACAAATATTAAGCATTAGAGCTGCTAATGCACATTTCTCAGTTTAACTAAATCTGCTGAGCCACAGGGCTAATCATGTAATCCTTACGCCTTGCTTCAGGCAGCTCTGAAGATCCAGGAGGCAAGATGCAAAATGGAACCCCACAGCCTGTCACACAGTTCAGAAATAGAAAGCTACAGAAAACACAGTGAGAACACTTATTCCCCAAGCAGGTACGTGTTATGCTCGGTGCTATTCCACAGCTTCAGTGTTTAACTGAAGAGACTCTTTTTAGAGTATATCAAAACCCCACATATTTACAGTTAAAAACTCAAAGTATTAACAACCATTTCTACTTACTGAAGACGGAGTTCTTTGTACTTATAAGAAAAACTTTGCAAAAAAATCTGGAAGTAAATTGTACGAGTAATCACCTTCCCTGCACGTAAGCTCTGCACACGTTTCATGCATAGGAATGTTTTCTCTTATCTGACTTCCACTGTCTGGCTATCAAAGACAAAACTACAGGCTAGCATGACATAAGAGATCAGGAAACAAGAGGCCAAGGTCTTTTCCTTCCTTTCACGACAATGACAAATAGAATAGCATAGGGACCAGCTCAGAGCTCACTACAACACATTTTAGTTAAAACAAGAGCTGAGAAAAAACACGCCTAAGTAAGCACAAACTGAGAACTGATTATCATTAGATCATTAATTCCATAGAAAAATAGCTGTAAGCTCTCACTACCACCTAGTAGTACAAACACCTAGAAGTGTCTTTAAAATCATCTCACCTGATTTTGCCTCAAAAGTCGCTAATCATCATACCGAATGTTGTGTAAAGCTCCGCAGCACCAAAGCAAGTACAAACTACCAGCCACTGTGAAACTCATGCCTTAACAGACAGCAATTAGCAATCCATTTGCACAACCTCTTAGCTATAATTGGAGAATTTTGCTTCAATTTAAGGCGGATTGGCTATAATTAGGTTGCATTTAAAAGCTAGCATGTGTGCTATGCTACTGATCTAAGGAAATTCTGTTTAACCTGCATTCCTCCTATACCTGGATATCAAGAAAGAATAAGAAAACATAATAATCCACCTAATCTTTTGGTTTAGCTGACCTGCTCTGTGGAAGGAGGTGATAAACCAGCCCATTTATAAACAATGTGGGAATATTATCATAAGATACTGAAGATGTGAACCAACGCTGGGAAAACGGCACAAGTCTTGCTTAAGAGGTAGTGGTGTGTCATAATCAAAGCTGTAATTTGTTACATTCAATATCATCTGTAAACACCTTAGAAGTGAGATTAACATTGTCCCGGGAAAGAGGCTCAAAGAGGCTCTAATCGTGTGTAGCTGTGAAGCCAGCACATCAGCTGTGACTGTACCGCACTTTTGCTCCTTGTCATGTGAAAATGAAATTTCTCACCTTGCTCATCTTATCGGCCTCATCAGACGACTCCAAGTCTTGCACTTCTGCCTCTTCTGGACCTGTCTCAACGGAGCTGTCCGGGTCGCCACAAAGTGAATGCCCTGTCAAAATTGAGAGGTGTGTGAAAACCCAACTGTCATTTCCAAAAGATTCAAAAAGCTGGGAGCAACAGACATGGAGTTCCCCTGGAGGTCCGGGCCCCATTCTGCACACAAGTCCATGTCAACACAAGGCTGTGCCAGAGGCGCTCAGTGACCTCAAGGGGCTACCTTGGCTTGCAGCAGGGGTCAGGTTTAACTACAGGTGTAAGAATAAACAGGCTATGGTCAGACACACTATTTAGTTGGAAACTATAAAAGACAGTTCAGAGATAAGGCTAAAACGCCACGCTGAAATTTTTATGTTTAGTATTATTTCCTTGGCTGGCAAGCAATTTGCCTGCCTTTATACTTCAGTGGTTTCAAATGGAAACTGCAGCATGTGAACAGGCAGGCTGTGCCAAAAAGCAAGTTTTGGTCAATCTTTTCTCCAAGTTAAGCTGGACATGGTGATTTTACACTGCTCACCGTTTTGGTCTAACACACCCACTACTGAGTTTCTGTGTTGATTTTTAGGAAAATAAACCCTGAATTTTGTTTCCATCAGTAAGTGGCAACAACTAAGCACCTCTACAACTGAGCACTCATGTTGTTGATACAGCTAACAAACCCTTTGCGACTTCTGGTAAGTAAGTAATGAATTACCTGCATGTGACAAACAAAAGAAGAGAACTAATTCCAGCCTGAAAGCTCTGTGGATGAAAAACTTTCCCAGGGACCTCATTCTCTGACTCAAATAGCTGTAAGAAGTAGTAATACTGCACCTTAGCCACTCTTCACAGGGAAACATATTTCATATGCATTCAGCTTCTAGCTATGGCAAATTATAATGACCAGCGATGGACTGAACCCTACCAGGAATCTCTTGAATGCCTCAGTTGACCTTCCAACCAGCACAGAGATACTTTACAGCAGCTGAGTCCAGACACTAATTCCTTTTACCTTTCCCCTCTCCTCCTCTCAACCCTGTAAGGAAGAGTTTTTTCTGCAGTGCCACTTCTGGGGTGGGTGGGTAAGGGTGGTTTCTGAGTATGCCTCCCTGCCTGCGTCCCACCACATGAGTAGGACAGTGGATGTCCCACCAGGGATTATACCTCTCATTCCATTACCTTTATTCTTCAGGTAACACAGGAAAGACTAATCAAAGTTCACTGAATGCAGCAACGCAGAAAATCCCCACGTTTTAAAACGCAACTCAACAGATAATATTAAAATAATTTTTGGTCGCATTGTTAGCACTAGCATTTAAACATTTTGGTCGAAAGCTCGACACTTTTCTGCAGCAGAACATATGGGGTTTATTTTGTCTTTGCTAGCCCTAAGAACAGAAGCAGCCCAACAGCACACTATCACGTTGTCAGCACCCAGTGGTCCATCAGCCACCCCCTCCTAGTTCAACCTATACTAGGTTGAAACACGGACATTTTTCAAAGATTAAGAGTAATTTAGCACAGCAGATGCAGCACCATTTCTATGTTAGTCCCATGCTGACTTTCACGTTACTCGCTATTTTTCAATTAGACATTTCAATTTAGGTAAGTCATGTATGTTTGTCTATAAGGAGCATTTGGCTAGATAGCAGTGCTGTGAGTAAAAAGGCCACAGTGCTGATAACACTTATCCGTTATATTGACATATTTCAGCTAAACACTGGGTGGTTTGGCCAAAAAGGCTACAATAGCATGGATGGTCTTCTTAACTCAGATAAAACAGCAAGCTGTTCTAAAATGTAAGACTTTGAGAAATTAAACCCTGATTACACACAGAGTGCATTTGTTTATACTTGAATGAAATCTATTTCATTATATACAAATGACAGTGTCTAAGAAATATGTTTTCTAAGTAAATAAGAAAAGTACTGCTGCCCCTTCTCTGTAATCAAAAAGCCACTTCTCCTCTTTCAAGGAGTTTTAGGTTAGCGCGCAGTGTTGGTTTGCAAACACATCCTAGGTAAGGTTTTCTTCATATCAAGACTGAGGGGAGAGATTCAGGTCTGGATTCCTTAGTACCCAACTTTCAGCTGCTGTTCACACAGATTCACAGAATGTTCGGGGCTGGAAGGGACCGTAAAAGATCATCCAGTCCAACCCCCCTGCCAGAGCAGGACCACCTACAGTAGGTCACACAGGAACGCGTTCAAGCGGGTTTTGAATGTCTCCAGAGAAGGAGACTCCACAACCTCCCTGGGCAGCCTGTGCCAGTGCTCCATCACCCTCACAGTGAAAAAGTTTTTTCTAATATTTTTGTGGAACCTCCTATGCTCCAGCTTGCACCTGTTGCCCCTTGTCCTATCAGTACCAAAACCAATTTGCACAATTTTACAAGATTTCCACTTTGCTGAGTTCAGAAATCATTTGAACAAAAAGGAATTCAGAAATCCAGAAATAAATTCAGAACACATTCTGCATACTGGGATGGAGTTAAATTGGACATGAATGTAAATGAAATTAAAAGAACATGAAAGGTGGTTCACAGCTGAGCTTCTGAAAAGATAGGTTTACCTTTTAAAAAGATGTGCCTGTTTTGGCAGCACAAAATCTATTTGAAGAAGTGTTTTTTCTGTAATAAATTAGGTTTTCTGAGCCTTGCCCAGATTTCATCAACTTGGACTATGAGCCTTCCGGTCGTTCTATTAATGTGTGAAAAAAATCATAAACCCCTTAATCTATGCATTAAAACATAAGAGAAGAAAGATGTGCTACGTGTCATAATTTGTTTGGGGCAGTCTGTGTTTTTTCATTCCAATTAATTTCCCACTAGAAGGTGTGTGAAATACATCTTACAGCTGTTTCTCACCCCAAGCCAAGGCAAATAATGTTTGTTTGGGGGTTTTGGTTTTTGCTTTCAAGCTACCACTTCTTCTTTTCCTGTATATTAAAACACCACTTAATCTGTTTCCTGCAGTATAAACACTTTCGCCCAGTAGACAGCAATCTTTCACTTACACCGTGATGAGCAGTCAAATAGTACATGTGCTCCGGGTATTTCTAACGTCTTAAGCTGCCAAAGCCAACGTCAACTTTAGCAGGTTTATCTGCTGGTTGTTAAACGCAGGCAATCAGTTTGGTAACGCCACACGTTACTGCCTTTTAGTACCACTCAGTTATTGTTCCATTTCTGTCAGGTTCATTGCATCGTTTTATTTTTGCCCTGTAAATCTTTATTTAGCTCTGCAAGATGCTCTGAGGACAATGTGCTCGTTTCCTTTTGCAGCACCTGAATGCTGCCCAACCACTACCATTTGCTAAGGCTGACAATGCATGGATTTGACATTAAAGAATTAGAAAGGAAAATAAAAAAAAAACACCAGCAGGAAAAGGGGGTCAAATCCATGTGACCACCAGCACAGATGGAGGTCACACAAGCTCCCGAACTGTCTCAGCAGTGTAACATCCATGACAGCATGATTAACGCCCATTAAATAACTCCTACTTATGGTTAGAATTAACAAAATAAAAGGAAGTCTTATATCACTGGAGCAAAGGTGCTGGAGCTTAAAGGCCAGGCAATCACACAAAGCTTAAGCACTATGCCAACGCTTGGCTAAAATTTTCCACGGCTGCTGCTTCCAGTTTGCAGCACTGCTGTTGCTGAAGATTTTAATGAGTCTTCCACAATATCTGGTACTGCTCTTGAAGTCCACTTCTTGGTGCCAGATTTTATTTTTTCTTTTAATGCAGTGGGAATAAATATTCCTAGCCAAGCTCTGTCAGCTGTGGTGCAAAGCTCAGAAGCGCACATCCTACTAACACCAAAAAAAAGCACACAAATCAGAAAACCCTGCATCTCGATGCCTTAGTCCTGAGTACATGGACTGGGTAATACTGAATTTAGTCCTCTCAGTGGCAGCAAAGAGAAGTGCTGGCAAGGGCAGCCATCTGCCAGCATGTTAACACGCTGTGGGCTGGAAGCAACAACAGGCTCGGATGGTTGAAAGCTTTAGCTTGTAACCTGAAGGTGCCTCAGCAGGTTGTTTTACATGTCTCAAGGCCCCACACAACACCTTGTTGTGCGACTGAGCACCGGCAGTGCCGCAGCCAGACAGGGTCAGGGACCGAGGAGCTCATCCCGGTGCCTTCCCTGCCCGCCTGCCACCACCGGCTCCCTGCAAAAGGTGCATCATACTCCTCTGTACTTCTTTCATCGATGAAACTCAGCGATACTGGAAGTCAAATATAGCAACTGCTTGATCACTTCCAGCAGGAAATAAGGATAGATCCCCATCGGAGCTGAAACCGCAGAAGAAACATGGACCAGGCAGAAAGTGACTCCCCCAGCTGAATCCCAGCCAAGACACTCCTGCGAGGAGTGCTGTGAAGGTTCCAGTGGCCAAGTGCTTCCAGTGGCTCATGTTTGACTTAAAAAAAAGCCTTAAAAGAATATAATGAGCTTGGGCAGTTCAACAGCGACTTCCTTAAACAGAGTTATTTCTAAACGCTGCTGGGGAATGGCCCCATTATTACAAGAGAGTACCTTTCAAAAGATAATCTGTCATAAATGGAACAATTATAATATAAATTGTTAGGGAACTGCCTCTCAGATTAAAGTTCTATATGGGACAAAATTTCACTTAGCAATCTAAAATAAAAAAGATAGGCATGTATTTTTTATTATTGTTTTTTTTAGAAGAATTCTGGTTAGCTTTGAAACACTGAAATATAAAAGAAGATAACATAATTTTTACACCGGGATATTCTACCCCACTGGGAAGAGCTACAGAGTTCACAACATCTCCAGAGACATCAACTGAGAGACCAAAGAACAGGATAGGGGAATTCTGGATTTTCTGGAGAGCTACAGAACAAACCCCACAATTCTCTTTCCCTTTTGATAGAACTCTATTGCTTCCCTTTTCATTTCAATAAATCGTGCAAATAAAGAAAAATCTATGCTGAATGTCATCCGATTAATGCACTTTTCTTGGCAAGAATGCAGATTGAATGAAACCTTCCCTGTACCAACTGTACCATGGTCACTCTTCATCCTCCCCAGGTCAAGAGCCTAGTGCAAACACTTGTAATACGCTTGAGTAGCCCCTTTGGAATAAACGAGGGGTTTCATACATGTAAAAATGAAGCATGTACTCAGAGACTTTGGAAACCAGGGGAGCTGAGATTGGAGATCACTGCCAAGCAGGGAGCTGCAGCCTTGGGCTGGCCAGGGCCGCCAGGGGGAGCGGCAGCACAACAAGAAAACGAAGATGAGGAATTGGGGAGCAAGGCAGCGGGTTTGCGTACTGCAGCTCAAATGGGAAAGGGGGCAGAAGCCCAAAGCTGCAGCACAAGGAACTGACGTGCTAAGAGCCAGGCTGCTTACTTCCACAGCAGCTCAGGTAGACTTCAGAAAAGGCAGGAATGAGACCTCCAAAAGCAATTCTGACTGAGGCAACATCCTTGAGGCTCCGGCTTTTTTAAGCTTTTAGAAAAGGCATCTTTGCAAACAACGGTTCTGCATGTCTCTAATGACGTGCAAAACCCTCAGACTGCCGTTGCAGTAAATGCCCCTTAAATTGTTAAATCAAGCACTGAATGATAACAATAATTTTTAACGTGCCGCAGAAGATACAAAATTTGTTGCCTGCCTCAGGAAAATAACCCTGAAGAAATTAAGGTCACTGTTAAGTCTCAGCTTGTTCTGAAATCCAAATTACTTAGCCTAAGGGGACTTGTTATCCCTGTAGAGTTATTCCTCATGTTAGAGGTCTCCAAAACAAAGGAGCATGCAAACCCCAAACCTCAGAAACTCTACTCCAGAGTAAAAAAACGTAGTGGATTGTGGGGAAACCACACCAAACATGGATACTACTCCCATTCCCAAAGCCCCTTCTAATCATAAAGTATCTAAGATTTTGTGGAGGTGCAATGCTGTGTTTCCAGCTTTCAGCCTCTGGTTCCCTAGATGGAGTGGGGCAGAATGGGGAGACAAAACAATCATCATGGGAAAGGGAGACGGCTTTCACTGATCCGTTTAGGCAACAAGGAAAGCACACTGCCAGGCTCCAGACAGAATGAGAGTCCTCCTCAACCAGATCTATGCAGACTGCATTAGCAAGAGAGAAGGCTGAAAGCCAGGGAAAAAGGTAATAGATGAAAGGAACAAAACGTGCACCTCTGCAAGCCTGATGCCACATAAATTCCTAGGGGAAAGTACGTAATGCACCCAGGATGATATTTTTCACATCAATTATAGACATAAAATACAAGGTCATTTCCAGAACAACCTGTTAAGTAAACAGAATTTAGTGACCATTGCCACAGAGCTAATTTGCGTCTCTAGCCCCAATGTCAGTATATACAAGGTAGCTCAAGATAATGAAACAGCTCTAAGAGACATCATATTTAACAGGAGCACCTGCATTCACTTCAGGGAGATCGACCCCCAGAAACACAGACCTGCTTTGCTCCTGGAAGGCATATTAAGTCAGCTTAGGAAATTAGAAAAGCTTCCTTAAAAAAAACCAAATAAACATAGCATCTTTTTGTTAAAAACCCACAATATGATTTGCCTTACACAAAAAATCCACCCTTTGCCATCTTTAGAGCTGATGAAGAATCGCTATTGAACAAGATAATGATAGCACATCAGTGTGATCGGTCAACCAGATCCTGAATTTCTGAAGAATGGATGTGCTGACAGGTGATTTATATCTGCTGGCATTCTGGCCCAGCCATGTTCCACCCTTCTGCTGAAAGGGCAGCTATGCTACTTCATGACCAAAGAAAAAAAATCTGCATCCTATAAATAAAGCATATAACAGAAATCACTGAGCTGATTTGCCTAGCCAGCCAAACTGCCAATAATCAGCAAGGACACAAATAAATAGGTCAGTGGGTATTTCATACTTGACTGCTCCCTACAAGAAACTGTGGAATCAAGACCAAAAATCTAAGATACAGCTACAGTCTCCCAAATAAAAGCATGTAGTTCTTTTTAAAATATTATGTGGATCCACTTTAGGTAATGAATGCATGAAAAAGCACAGGGACAGAAGAAAAAAGCCTTCAGTAAAACACTGTGTTCTGCAAACACCTAAACAGAGAGAAATTGATGGGGAAGATAAAACACCTGCCTCCCAGTCACATACTTGGGTGCAGATCCTTGATTTCACTCCCATCTCAGGCTAAGTCATCCCAAATGAGAGTATCAGCATCGTTCAGCTTTAAAGCCTCTCTTAACTTCATTCTTCAGAAGCACATTTCATATGGCAACTGCAGGCACTTTCAGAAACTGTTCAGAGACACCTGCACATCTGCCAATGAACTACGGTGCTGTTTCTGTTGGTTAGAGAAGTATTCCTCCCACTCTGAGGAGGAATAAAGACAACTCCCACCTCACCATTTGCTGTGTTTTGAAGGAAAGCAAATGTCAAGGCAGATCTAGCTTCTGTGCCCCCAAAAGAGAGAGCAAAGGAGATGACTACAGCACGCCAGAAGTGAAGGGCAGCTGTAGCCAGAGAAATCTGAAGGGAAAAGGAAGCCCCGACCCTTAGCCCCGGTCTTGGCGAGCTATTTAAGAAGGAGGTACTTTGGCCCATCAGACTGTTCACATGCTCACCACAGGACATGGGAAAACAAGCAGCCATTCCACACCACTGTGATAAACTGCAAAAATCCAGCTTAGAAGAAGCACACAAAGGAGGACAGACACGACTCAAGTTGGGAGCAGCATGAAGGAAGCCATGTCTACAAAGCAGCAGAGCAGGCCACGTCCTGTGTCTTCATTTCATGTGGGGCACAGAGGGTGCTTGAGAGAGTCCAGCACAGAGCCACAAAGATGGTGAAGGGAGTGGAACATCTCCCTTATGAGGAAAGGCTGAAGGAGCTGGGTCTCTTCAGCTTGGAGAAGAGGAGGCTGAGGGGTGACCTCATTAATGTTTATAAATATGTCAAGGGGGAATGTCAGGAGGATGGAGTCAGGCTCTCTTCAGCGGCGTCCACTGACAGGACAAGGGGCAATGGGTGGAAGCTGGAACATAGGAGGTTCCATGAAAATAACAGAAAAAACTTTTTCACTGTGAGGGTGACCGAGCACTGGCACAGGCTGCCCAGGGAGGTTGTGGAATCTCCTTCTTTGGAGACATTCAAAACCCGCCTGGACGCGTTCCTGTGCGCTCTGCTGTAGGTGGTCCTGCTCTGGCAGGAGAGTTGGACTAGATGATCTTTGAGGTCCCTTCCAACCTCTAACACTCTGTGATTCTGTGGTTGTTACTGGACAATGTTAAAAGGCAAATGTCTTCAGACACTTTTGGCAAACTGGGCACTATCTCACCCTCAGCAAGAAAAAGCACGCCTCGAAGACTCTTTAAATAACGATGCAGAGAACTGGCAGTGGTAGGGAAACTTCTTGTTGAGACCCTGCATTACAAAGTGTGACTGCTCTGCCTTAGAAACACTACGCTGCATAAATACAAATGTCCCAGCTGCCCATTCTTTGCCTTGGGGACAGACACTCACTGCAGTGAAAAGTCGGGGTTTCAGTGAAAAAGCACAGGCAAGGACAAAAGGATGAGTGCCTGGGAAGAGCTGGTGTTAAGTAGGAAATGAGGACATCTTGTGGCCAGCTATAAAAATGTACAAGATAAGCTTGATTTTCAGCACGAAAGCCTAACTGGGAAAATATTCAATGAAAATTGGAAGGGGGAAACGGCCTTCTGAAAATGTTTGATTATAACTGCCTTTGGGGGTTTATCCCACATCTTACATGAGGTTGTTCTAAAGAGTCCCCTCAGAGGTACTTGCAATAAGCTGTTTCAAAGCTTTTTTGTCGACACTATTCCACTTGCTAGGAACACCACACTCCCAAAAGCCAGAGACTACGGGTCCAGCTTTCCTTTTCTCATCACCTGAACAATGGTGTTTTCGACAGATCACTTTCAGCCAATATTTTAAGCAAAATCAGAGCAGCTCCCAGAAATGCTGAAAGGCAAGCTGTACCTCCCCGACCCTTTGCAGGCAGACATGAGTCAGCTTGGTCCTGAGCCCAAGCAAACTGTCTTTCACCGTGGCTCATTTGCTCCAGCTCAGCATCATGCTAATGCACTCGCACTGCTCCCGGGTTAGCTCCAGTTTGCACCCACACTCATCCCAGAAGACCCTACACTGAGAGACCGCAGCAATTAGACAGACGTGTCTCAGGAGAAGGCCGACTGGAACACCAGTGAAACGCATTAACAGCCCTGCTCCTACTCCCGCTTCTTACTCCAAATGCCCAAACCAAAACCGTTCATAGCTGTCAAAACAATTATTCTGACATTTCTGAAACCTTTACTTTGGGGAGAAAGCAAAGTGTTTTGACATATTCAGACCCCATTTACTTTTGACTGAAAGCCAAAATTTACCTCAGCTCAGAATAGCTTTGAATATATTGAAAGTACTTCTTTTTAGCCATTCCATTAATTCTTCCTGTATTTTAAATTATCCCAAAAAACTACAGCAATCAGATCTAGTACCCTCTTCTGTTTTTTGAGTACAAAGAGACATTTAGAAGCCAATAAAATTTGACTAAGCAGGCAATTAAGAGGAGGCATGGTGCAGGAGCACCAGGAGCACTGCTATCCCAGTGCAATTCCCAACAATGTTATCTTACAGAGTTATACCTAGAAACGGCCGAGGAGATGGTCCTGCTCTTCCAAACCCATTTCTCTTATCCTAGCTTGGGTGCTTTTCCTCAGCTGGTTTAGGAAGATAAACAATTCACATTTTCTAGGGATATTGTCCCAGGTCAGTTCTCTGAAGAGGGCAGTGTGGTGGGCAGGAATGTCCCTTCCCATCGCAGTGTGCTGTGGGACCAATTAGACATGTTTGGCTGTACCTTCAATATCTACCTTTGGGTGTTTTGAATCGTTCTTTTACGTTATTTATGTGTCTCATCAAACGCGCAAGGCTCCTGTGCTCCTGGTTAATCCCAGAGAGGGTGAATGGTTATCCTCTCTTCCTTCCCTTCCACACATATACCCTGTGGGCAAATCCAGAAGTAAAGGCACCTCCTTGGCATCCCAGAAGTGAGCAATTAGTTTTGTGCCTCATCGTAGGCACAGCTAGATGATTTTTAGGCTACATTTCACAGCCTAACCACGTACACAAATCATCTTCCATTGCTACTGCAGATTATACCTCACAGCTTCCAGAGCTCTCATGTGTTACTTCCTCTCACTTCCACCATGGAATTTACATGTGGGGATCAATGGCATTACACCAGCACGCTGTAAGTGTGAATTCTCCTCCTGGTAATTTCTACACTGAACCAAATACCTTGGCTGCTCCCAGCAAATGCCAGTATGCTGTCACTCAGGTCAGATGGGTTTTCCAAGCGACGTGGTGGTGGTTGCGTTAGTTTCTGTCCTTCCTCTATCCCAGGATAGGTGCGCACAGTAAGACACAGTGAAGGCTGAACAAGGGCATCTTTCAGCAAAGCCGAGTCCAAATCCTCAGCAGCTTTCTTGTTAATCTCCACAATTTCATCACCAGCTTTCAGGCCTGCAACACAGAAAGGAACAGGTAAGACTTGCACAGTAATGCTTCTGTTAACCACAGACATCAAGGAGCTGAGTCCAGTTTTTATGAAGTGCCAGACAATGTTGTGTCTAGACATAAAGTAAACATTCATGACCACACACAATACTGAAATTTGATGAACTTTTGTGAGATGTGTTGTCAGGCTGGCACTCCAATATCATCTCTAAGAGCGCAGTGCCCAGAAGTCCCTCACGATGTACCAGCAACAAGATATCCCCATTTTCTTCATGTCACTGCAAGGGAACAGCTGCTGTACAGGAAGCCACCCTACACAACATATTGCTGGTAAATAAATGTATACTGAAGGACAGAGTCAAATTTCCGAGGCGCTGCACACAGGAGAGAGGAAGAATAAGAGTAGCTGGGCTGGCTTGATTCTTACTTCTGCACAAGTGAAGGCTTTTATTCAGAGTGGTCACCGACCCATACATCTAGCAGAAGAGAAAACAAACGTTTCCCACTCCACTCAGTCAGGGTGTATAGTGTAGGACTTCAGATAGCCTGCTCTCTGGCCTTTTCTAAATCACATCCTAGCACATGGATCTTCAAAAGGCAAATTTTAGCGCTTGGTAAGTTAGTCATGGTGGGTTTTTTTTTCCAATCTGATTTCAGGAGCTATTTATAGCATCAGCGCCCAAGGGAAAAGGGGATCTGCAGAGGAAACAGCTGACTCCCGCTCGCTTCCAGGGTGACACAGAGATGCTGACAGGCAATGCGCAGCCCTCCGAGGTGCCGCAGGAAACCTGACCTTCCCCTCAGCCTGCTGGGCCTGCCCTCCCACTAACCACAGAGTGCTGGACCGGGATTTAATCCCAAATAACCTTTTGGGTCAGGCAGGCAGCAGCATGCCAAGGCAAGCCAGTGCTGCTCCAGTCGCTGCAGGTTTTGTCTTCTCTTCAGGGTGACGGTGGCAGACCCCCTCGGGCATTCCCCAGGGGCCAGCCTGCTGGGCACAGCTGGTGGGAACATGTGCACTGCAATGGCCACCAAGCCACCAACAGGACAACCAGGACCACTGCCGTGGCAACCCAGTCACTGTCCTGGAATTTACAAGGTTAAAAGAGCTGTTCTGTGGGGATGACCTGCCCTCATGCCATGCAGTCCTCTGGCTGGGCAATCATGCAAAGGACGAGTCTTGTCACCCTTAAAGCCCGGATGAAAGGTCTGATTTGAAGAGCTGTGAGTAGAGCTCAAGTGCATCCTCCAAGAAACAGATTACCTACCCTCATGCAGCAAAGAAACGTGGAAGGGAGGAGGCTAAAGAGCCTCAGTTTTCTTCGGGAAAATTGAGATCTTTCTAAATGCATGTAATTGTGCCCAGAAACTGTAGCATGCATGCAGTTTTGGAGAGAATAAAATGAACTAGATGAAATAGCTATAAAGTAAATGGACTGTAAAATCATATTTGAAATGAGGACAAAACAAGGCAAGTCAAGCATTTCTCATTATTTCATTTATTGTACTTAGTGAAGCCGTGTCATAATAGTAGCACATTAATATGCCTGCAACAATAAACATCATATCTAGGGCTTCATTTACGCTTTGTAATGCTTGTTTTGAATCATCTGGGATAAAGCATCATGTCTATCTCAGTGCAAGCAAGCATCTCAAAATCCAACAAGGTTCTAGTTAAAGCAGACCAAGAAAAAAACCAAAAAGATAAAACCCATAAAATTATTAGGAGAAAATAAAATTTCAGTTTTCTAACTAGAGAAAAGATTGAAAATTAAATTCTGTATCTCAGCTGGTTAGACTTACTATAGGAAGTGCAGTCAAATACAAACATGCATGTAAATAATGGGAGGAAGAGAGAGTTTTTCCTCCCTGTTTTCTGCTAAGTAGGTATCCTGTCATAATATCCTGCTTAGCACTGTTCATACAGAAATGGCTTTTTGTATCAATTATGAAGAGCAACATATCACTGAAAGCATGTTTTAGCATTTCAGCCCCACAGGAGGCAGCCTGTGTTCATGCATTCATTTAAACTGTTGATCAAACCTTAACTAAAAGCAAAATAAGGAAGCCCTGCTAACCATCCCCCACCCCCATCATCATATTCTCTTTGCTGCCCACAGGAAACCCACAGGGTTTTATTTCCCTGTGGCAGGCTAGCAGAGAGACACTCCCCAAGCTCCTATTCAGGGCTTTTAGCAGGATACTCATCCTGTCAGCCAGGGAATTCTATAGGGCTGAGGTGGGGTGAGGAGGGGCTGGAAAGAGAAGGATGAGCTTTTCAAGCTTAATAGGCACATGCAGCAGCCTCCAGAACCACCTGTGTGGTTTTCTTAAGTTAGGGTTAGAGGCTACAGCTGAGTGAAACTCCAGGCTCCCTACAGCCAGAGCTGTTCCTCCTTCCCCACCCCCTGCTTCTTTCTTCCCAGTTTCTGTCTGCACAGTCCCGTTCCCTCACTGTGTCACTTCTGGCACCCGCTTCTCTGCAACACAAGCCAACCCCATTTGCTAGCAGGCCAGAAAACCAGCCACGCGTTATCTGCCACGGCAGTTTTCTGTCGAGATGGTGAGCTGAATCGGCTCAGCAGAGTGCCAGAGTCAGCACAAGGCAAAGAGCTGGAGCAGTTTGGGGGAGACCAGCCCCCACTGCTTTCGGCAACAGCTAGCTGCTGAATCAGCTGTGCAAGACCATATAGCCACTCTCTGAGAAATCTCTGAAGGTGTTTTTGAGGACTCTGCGTATGCTGCTGGGTTATGGAGAGATGAGCGTCTTCTCACCTTTCATGCTCCCCATGTTATACTTTAAAACCTGTTTAGGTTTCAGCTGCCCAGCTCCTCGGCCAGCCCATCCCATGACTGCAGGAGGGCAATGAATGGGACAGTAAAGGTACAGCAGTGTGAGAGCTGACCTTGGCTTGGGTAAGCTGCAGTTAAACCATATCCTCCTCTGCCCTGGGATGAGCCTGGCAGCCTAGTTATCTCTGCTGGTTTCTGGTCCAAGTGCCGTCATTCTTCCTGCAAAAGCTGGAAGCAAAACTAGAGGCAGTAATACCAGCCACAGAAAGCATTATGATGACTTCTACTGTACCCATTCATCTTGCATTGACTGACTTGAGAGGGGCCCTGCTCCTGTTTCCAGCTGCAAGGGTCATACTGATCCTGCTCCATCTATAAAAACTCAAAATTAAAAGATGTCGACTATATAACAAAGCTGATTACAAGAGCAAAACAGCCATGTATTCAGTACCCCAGGCTCTTCCAGAAAAATCGTGATCTCTTCTGGACTGGGACACTGGTTTGGTGTGTTTGTAAATCTTCCATCCCAACAAGCTCATGGTCTATATCAGGACTAAACAAACAATAAAACAAGCACTTTAAAAAGTCTTTTACCTTTCTTGAAAGCTAGGCCTGTCTCTTTGACGCCATTCACATACAGCCGACGAATTCCTTCTTCTTCCACAGAGGACAGAGAGAAACCTAGGGAGATAGTCAGTGAGATGGTTAGAAAAAGCCAACCACTTCCAGCACGTCCTAACAACTACACACGCTGGAGGTAAGGCTGTGCTGTCCCTGCAGTAAGCTGTCAGGAACTCCTCCCTTCTCCTTTCCCATAAACCTTTACAAACATGAAGGGAAACAAAAAATGAAAGTGGCTTTAACAAAAACCTGAACTGAATTTCTGAGTTTATATATATAAATCATCTTACAGCTTTATTTGAGGATACCACAGCTGCAAAACGTTGGAACAGACTTCCAATTCTCTTGGCACAAAAGGTCACTTCAAGAAGTTTTGCAGTTTGCAGACAAAAGCTGCACAGAGATGTGGTTTTGTGACCCAAACTGACAAAAGCCAGGAAATGGAGAGCTATGGCTGACATGACATCCTGAACTCAGACAGTGCCTGCTAAAGCAGAATGCCAGCTTTTTATTTTTTTTTAAATCCCTGGACTGGGTAAGTTTGTAAAAATGCCTCTTCCCCTTCTCCCCCTCTCTATTCTCAGCTGCTCCTAGCACAATCTGTTATTTGCTAAGTCTTAGTTCAGTGCACATTTTATAGCTACGTTAGAGACCCATAGACCAGCCTTATAATGGAAGTACTGACACAGCCTTAATTTAAACAGTGCAAATGGTACTGTTACATTTGGTTTTGGTTGATTTGCCTGCCATTTGTGCTTGACACTGTGTAAGATAACAATGTGTAAAGGAAATACAGTGCGGTTAGTTAAATAGGGTTTATTTATTTACTGTTGAGAGTTATCTAAAGCAGAACATTTGCCTTTCTGAAACTTCATTACTCCCTAAATGGGTGTAGGCAACCATTTGCTCTCTTTTTCTGACTAGAAAAACATTTACAAACCTCTGGGGGGAGACGCCTGTTTGACATGGAATCAGCCACCAGCCAAGAGGAAGCAGATGTGCTGGGAGCCTATTCCAACTTTAGGACTCCCTTCAAGTTGGTGCTTATGGATGAGAAGTTATTTTTTCACCAACCATGTAAAAACATGAAAGGAGGGGGAAGAATGTGGCAGCCTAGAAGCGAGGAGCATATGGCCCTTCGTGACTTACTGAGCTACTTGGAATCTGTATGTGAGCTCCTCAGTATGAATAAAATGAAACTTGTGAAGCTCACTCAACACATCAACTTTGGCAGAGAAAAAAACTCTTGAACAAACAAAAGAGCAGCTGTAGAAAAATAGTAGCTATTGGCTGTCATCACTGCAAAGCCTACCTGGAAAACCCTTAACAAGAAGCACAGTGGAGCATGTCCAAGATTGCAGCCTGAGTTAGCACAACTTATCAGTTTGCAACTGAAATGCTGTTTTGCAGCCAGCTACCATACAGTTAAAGCAAGGCTGAGTTGCATCTCAAGTTCTTGCTGTGGCTACCTGTGAAGAGATTAGCACATCCAAGCAGTCCCCAGCTCCCATTCTCCTCCACAAGAAGACCTCTGCCTCCTCCAATCTGTCAGAGCTAAAGGCAGGTGTAATTGCTTTTTAACTCGGCTTTCATTTAAAAAAAAAATCCAGAGAGGAATGAGTGTAAGGAGTTACATGTGTTGTCCTCACCTTTATGAGATGAGAGGATGGGCAACAGGCAACAGCCTTGAAATTGGCATCTGAGATATACACTTAACCCCTCCGCAGACAGGGTATTTGATCATACCCCAAGTATGGATAATCTGTTTTATTTCCACAGTTGTGATGAGGCTGGATCCAGTAAACAATTCGAAGTAGCATTCTGGTCCCCCTGCAGTGCTGGTGCCAGTGCTTTCACTGCCATCCAGTAAAGAAGAGCAAGGAACTCATCCAGATTGGAAACACCTCAGTCAAGTGTGTGTGTACAGATATATGTATACACATGTATGTATACATTTGTATATATTCATATACGCATAAACATGTATGTGCAGTTTGCATATGCACTTGTGTAGTATGAACGTACAGTTTCCATCTGGCTGAATTCTGCAGGTGCTCCGCACAGACACGTGTACCAGCATTGCATGAGAGGAAGGGCAGAAGTGGGTGGAAGTGACAGCGATTGCATAAGCTGGCATCACTGCCAAAAGGATTATTATCAAACTGTGCCTGGACTCTGAAACACAGGTGTGAAGAGATGGGTGGTGACCCAGACAGAGCCTTTTCTTCACTGCAAAGTTCTGATGACAGGAGAACAAAAGTCTGCATCTATGAGTGCATATGGCCTCACTGAACCTGCACAATACTTGAAAAAATCCGCCTCCAGAAAATTACCTCGGCCCCCTGAGATAGACAGTTGCTAACAGAAATGCCGGTACGTTCCCGGCACATACAGGAGCTGGAAGCAATAGGTTCTTACTGCTGATGTGCCCTGATTCCTGCCCACACAATCTATTCAAAGAGTCTGGTATCAGTGAAAGAGTCAAGAAGGTATGTGCCCGGGAATATGCAACAGCATCACATTGACACATCTAACGCTGGCAAGGTCCAACATGCTGACCAGACACCCCAGGAGTGCCTCTTACTGTGGGCACACTGGTGGGAGCAGAAACACTATGAAATATTCCCAGCTGAGCTTTCCCTGAAATGCTCTGCTCCATTCCCTCTACAGGACTTGAACTCATGGTGTGCTCAGACACGATGGCAAAGATGCTCCAAAGGCCTGCTCCTGCATGAAGGGGCAGCTCTGTCCCCTCCCCAGGATCTCCTAGCTTGCCCAAAACAGCTTGCAAAGCCAGCAGACAGCTCTTCACTTCTATTGTCTTTCTGCCAGTCTGGTGAGCTGAACTGGCCTGCCTTAATTGCACTGTTAGTAAAAGCATTTCACCTCCCTATCTTTGATACAATGTCTGTTAAATGAAGATAGCACTAAGTCTACATCGTCAGGATTAATGAATAGCTGCTTGGGATGTATCTTCAAAATTCAAGGTGATTTACAAGTATTATTATTGCTACAGCTGAAATGCTAGCAACAGCAACAGGTAATGTCACTCCTGATTTTCATAATCTCATCCTTGTTCAAAATGAAGACTTTACTAGTTCTTCTGGAGGAATCAAAGCACGGGAAATTTTGATGTAGATTTTTAAAAAGGGGAAAAAGTACGAGAAGGTTTGGACAAAGCTACACAGAAAAACCAAATAATCATCAGAATGAAAAGTCCCTTAGCACCCTAGCCATTCAGTTTTGGTCCTGTCTCCCAGCCCTGTCCCCAGAGCACTTGTCAAAGTGCCTGTGAGGGGCTGAGCCTTCAGCACTGCCCAGTTGACTAAGAACCAGTCTCAAAGTCAGCCCTGCTCACACACAGACTTATGCAGGTGCTTAGATGCTTGGAGCCTATGCGGTCACATCATTGATTCAGGCTCCTTTCAAAACAAAAGCAGCAGCAAGAACCTTTAAGCAACCCTGTTAAAAAGAATCTATGCCAAAACTTTAAAGCTCTGATCTTCACATTGCCATAGCTTGTGAACGTGCTGTGGCTTTCTCTAGATTGTAAAAATATATACTGGCAACACTAATTCTGTAAAGACACTAAAAGAACTAAAAGTACCTAGTGTACAGGATGGGAAAGCATCCCCCAGCACCAAGATAGGACCAGCCTTTCACCTCTGGTCCCCCTGCACACACGTATTTCAGCTCACACCTGTCACTGGATGAACACAGTACTGTTTCTGTGAGACATATACAGACTGCAGAAATTCTGCTGCCATTTAGAGTCAAAGTAAGTTTTGCCATTTTCGTTCAATGAGAGCAACGTCAGGGTTTTTTGGGGGGTGCATTGATCACTCCCTGCAGGGTCGGAGCCACTGAACAGATACATCCCATGTCTTACACACCTGATCTCATTTCACGGGACATGACAGTGCATTTCACAGCCTTTCCCATCTATCACTTAAACAAAGAGAAGAAACAGGAAATGCCATGATACCCCTCACTCTCGCAGTGCTCTCAGGCACAGCATAATTATCAAACCTAGGGCCATCGCTGTGCTGGTTAATATTTCTTTTTCAGGCCTTCAATATTCAAACTACAGTCAGTACCACCTCTTTGTAGCAGAACTCAATATTCAGATGGCCTGCAGCTGTATAATGAGCAGTTTGGGGATTCAGAATTATTCTAGACATTAAAACAGAATATTTAGATAAACAGTAAAAAGATGCAGATTGGCTTCCCGCAGGGTAGGTTGCACAAATAACCTTAAAATACACCACAGAACTGTAATTGCCAGACCAAAAGGCAACCTCGCCAAGCTGGAGGTCTGTAACTTGAAATACTTGAAAGGTAAGAAATTTGACCACCCCCACACAAAGATTAGGGATTTTGCTGAAATTACATGAGGAGGACTTCTCTTGCTTTATGTTTTATGCACAGTTCTGTACAGAGTGTCAGATTCTGGCTCCAGGAGTCCATGGAGAATCCTCGAGGACTGGGCGTGCACCAGGGCCAGGTTCCCCCAGCCCCAGGAATGTCTCGGGGAGACAAGGACCCAGCTCGCGTGCCCCCGGCAGGTGGGGACAGGAGCCAAGCAGCCTCTCCTGGGACAGCTACCTCCGGATGCTTCCCACCCACTGCAATGCTCCCCGTTGCATCCCTGCCATCATGTCTGGTGGAAGGCATGAGGAGGGGGAAAGCCTCCTGTCCTGCTAGCAGCAGCAAGCCACCATGGCAGCCCCCTCACAAGCCCCACTGCAGTGTCCCCATAAACCCCAGGCATTCATGTAAGATGTGACAACTGGCAAAAGACGATGTTTTCCGCCCACACTCAGTCGCACAACCTCTGTAGGTGGTGTTTTGAGAAACTACATGAACAAGAAAATCTTTGTCCTTTCTGCCACTGCCGCTCTCATCCAAGAGCTGCACATCCTACAGCTCAAGCACCAGGAAAAACAGCGTTCAGTGCACTGCAGATAAAACTGTCTTGCTTCAGGGCAGGGGAGTGAGCTTACTGTGGATGGCACAGGAATTAGATGTGCTTTCCTCATTGTGCTCAACAGGCATTTCAGGTCTATCAATGAATAGCAAGCAAGAACTTGCTCGCTAGAATTGACTTGATAGAAAAATAAAAAAAAAAATCAAGGAGAAACTCACCATAAATGTCAGAGGATGCATCAGACTTCTCTATTTGAATGTGCTGTGTAACTTTCTGACAGATTTCTATTTCTTTGTACAGCTGAATAGAAAAAAAAAATCACAGAAATATGTTACCATGGGAGGACATATCAGTTGGAATAACTGCGACCAGATTTATTGTTTTTAATTAGAGGCAGAAGAAATGGACTGTGGTCTTTATGTATCAGTTTTTCACCACACATGCGAGATGTATTAGTAGTGTCACTAAACATTACTATTAGAACACAGTAAAAGAGGAGAAAGCAGTATTTTACTATCACCATCATAAAAGGAAGGATACATCTACTTCACTAGATCAATACTACTTTAAGTGTACAAGAAACAGAGCTTCTATTCCCCTTTCCATATTTTATGAGTAGCCATCAATTAACATTTCTATACTATTTTGATTAAGATGTTACAAGAATTACATTATTTGATAGTATTATGATCACAAGGAGGGATTTTGTTTCTCAAAAAAATTTCCTAATTGTTAGAAGATTTGATACGCAGATCCTTCTTAGCATGAAATTTCACCTTCAGCTTGTTTATGTTTATTTGCACCAAGAAAAGCCCCCAAGTCTTTGAAATAGTCATTATCATTCTTCCTGGGAGACCAGCACAAATTCACACCTAGGTAATAAGCCAGAACCCTACGCATGCAGGAGGCAAGTGACGCCTCAGCAGGGCTACCCTCCCTCCGCCACAGCTCAGATATTTCATGCTTTTAAATCACTTATGTTCTCCCGTCTTCTGTGGCTCGCTACTTCACCTGGGTCTTGCCCCGAGCTCTGAACAAAAGAGCCTGTATTGGGGCCTGTCATCCCACCTGAGGCCAGGAAATCCCACTTTTTCAGACAAGTCAGATATTTAGAGGATCTGAGCTGACATCTTTGGAAGACAGCCCCGAGTCACTCCTTGTAAGACAGCCTTGACACACTGGAAGCCTCTGGCTCAGCACAGGTTTGAAGCTTTCCCTCTGAACACCGGCTGGCACTTGAGTAACAAAGCAACCTTTTGTCTTTGGGAAAAGTCATACCCACAGGTGACTGAGAGCCCACAAGTAAATAGTAATTTCTCTTATATGCTGGTATGAGTGTGTAAAAAAGCAATTCACAGTAATTAACATTTTGGAACTAAGTGACATCAGTGTTTGGACTGTAGTATTTGAATCACTTCGTTAAAAAAGAAAGAGTAAATCATTAGTAAAGCGATTCCTTAATAAAAATATTATTTTATCTCCCACTTCTACCAGCACCTACACACCTGTTTAACTGCAAATATTAAGTGTTACAGAACTGTTATATACCCATTTATATGGTTGTATATAGTAAAATAGAATGTAAAATGAAATGAGGATGCCATGCTAGCAATATTTTTTTCATGCAGTTTTCAAATATAGAAACGTATTGCTCAGAATCTGAAAAAGAGTCAAATGACATTTACAAAAAGCTAGATTTCAGCAATGGTTTTAAAAAGAGGAGAAAGAACAAAAAGGAGTGAAAATAGCAGCATTTTCGGAACAAAACTCGTGTCTGATCCCTGCAGTCATGTAACCTGAGCAGCAGCCGAACCCAGAAGGACGGCCGACAACCTCTCGCAGGGATACGGGAGCCACTCGCCCGCACCCCAAAGTGCTGTTTTCAAGCAAGAACGTCTGTTCAACAGGTGGCAAATAACTGGGATGCTCAGACTGCAGTTGAGCTGCCCAAACCAAAGAGTCAAACTGAGAGCAGCCCCGAGGTGCTGCCCACATTTGTGTGCCCCACCATCCCGACACCGAGGCCAGGCAGCACATTTGGGCTCCAGGAAGCTGCCAGCCCCACGGGCAACAGGGGCTTGTGGGGGAAAGCCCCTCCAGACCTGGCGTAGGGTCCAGGGCTCTGCACGGCAAGGTTTAATAGTGATACTGGGAGCATCCTGGGGGGGTTGTCAGGCACTGGGAGTGCTCGGGGACAGGATTTCTTCCTGACAGCAGGAACATTGCCCCTTTGAGCCACTCCAGTCCCTCATGGTGTTTCTCACAGCAGCTTTGTGATATGATGGTCATTATTTTGTTATTGGGGGGTTTGGCCGTTTTGTGGGGTTTTTTTCTCAAGGTTTTCTCTTCCTTGCCCTTTTTACCTCTACCACTTCTAGTCTCGTCCCAGCACCCTTTCCCAGGGTTGCCTTTTCCAACAGCCTCAATGCCTTCACCCCAGCCTCACCCTACCCGCAAGATTTTGGGAAGGCTCTCACAGAATCACAGAATTGTTGAGGCTGGAAAAGACCTCTGAGATCATCAAGTCCAGCCTATGACTCAACACCATCACACTGGCTAGACCATGGCACTACGTGCCACATCCAGCCTCTCCTTAAACACCTCCAGGGACGGTGACTCCACCACTTCCCTGGGCAGTGCATCCCAATGCCTGAGCACCCTCTCCATGAGGAAGGGCTTCCTGAGATCCAACCTAAACCTCGTCTGATGCAGCTTCAGGCCCTGCCCTCTCGTCCTGTCACTGGTTGCCCGGGAGTAGAGCCCGACCCCCACCTGACTGCATCCTCCCTTCAGGTCGTTGTAGAGGGTGATAAGGTTTCCCCTGGGTCTCCTCTTCTCCAGGCTAAACAACCTCAGCTCCTTCAGCCTCTCCTCAGTCTCTCTGGTCTCCTGCTTCCATATAAAAGTGTCATCCTACCCAAAGTAAAAGGTCTGGCATTTCAAGCTTCGGCCAAAACAGTCCAACACTTAGTTTATAAGAAAAGGTACTTCAAGTATAACAGCCTGGTACAGCACTTAGCATTAAAATACTATTCCCCGTGCCTTAATAATGCTTTAAACACATAATAAACAGAGCTCGTGAATTTTTGAAAGACTGTGTCAGTACACAAAATGTCATCATTAATATTTTGGAGAGGAACAGAATATGGATATTTAATTTCCATTTCTTATTTAAATATATCTGATATATTCTGCAAGAAAAATTAGTATTATCCCAAGAAATTACTTTTCTGCAGTAATGTATGTCTGTAAAAGCAGTTTAGTAGATGGAAGATAGCGCTAGCAAGGTGACATCAACATTAGATAATATTATAAATGGCTACTCAGGAGACTACAAAAATAGAGGCATTAATCATATTGCACGGAAATAATTTAATTAAATATTTAAATAAAGTAACTCAAATTTTCTCATGAAAGAAGCACAGGTATACAAGCAAACACACAGATGTGTGTTGTTTTCATGTTACTACATTAGACATAACCCTGCAGCACCTATCTATATTATAATATTTCAACATCTGTATAGTCCCACTGACTGCAGAGTTTTAGTTTCATTTCGTTTTTCAGGATAAACAATAGCTGAAGCCTATGTCAATCCTCCATCCTGTCAACATAAGACAAGTCACCAAAGTCCTTCCAGGCAATGAAAGCTAAAATCTGTCTCCTCTGTGTTTTAATTTTCCCCAACTATATTTCACCTCCCAGTCTTTGGACTCCATTAGCACTTTCTCACTCTTTTTTTTTGTTGACAGTGTTAATGGCAAATCCCAGAATTTCTTTATTAAATGAACAAAAGCATCCACAACTGGCAAAGTTTTACTTTTTATAAATAGAACAGCCACCAGTGAAAAGGACTTTAAAAAGCTTTATGGCGTGCATGTGTAAAATCATAGTTAAAGCATGACACTGATTCTGTTTGGTCTTTTTTTTTTAATCTCTCATTTCAAGATTCCTTTGAAGTCTGCTTTTGAGATGAATGATATGAAAACATTGAGCTGAAGCAATTAGGAAAGTACATTCTCACACATAACGCCAGACCTTTTTAACCTCAACATTTACTTTGTGATTTAGGGGGAAAAAAACTCCAACAACCAATAAACAAACGACAAACCAAAGAAGACAACTACTCGTGCTTTTCCTCCTCTTTAAAAACAGGCAAAGATCCCAGCAAGAAATAACCAGGCCTCAATACTGTCTTTAAAACCACCAAGGGCAGTATGAACAACAGGAAAAGACAACCTTGAGAGACATTAAGCTTAAACATATGTTACAGTGACTTTCACACATTACCTGTGGCTGTTCCTCCTCTTTCTCTTCCACACAGACACATGCGTGCACAATCATAAGCCTAACACCAACTCTCTCCTCCAGACCAAGTGTTTGGAGAGATTACTTTACTGTAGGCCAATTTGCTATGGTTTACAAAGTGCCATAATTGCAAGTTAAAAAGCATAACTCTGCATATTACAAACGTCAGATAAACACTAATTAATAGTGTCCTACCAAGTGTCATTTAATTTTGCTCAGTAGGTAGCATTACCAGTTCATAGATATCCTCTTCAGGCTTTGGTACATAAAATTGGATCTGGTTTTCTATCAGGAATTTAAGACGCAGGTAGTGAGCAGCGTGATCCAGCTGGTGTGTCTGCAAGAAATGGAGAAGAGGCTTTAGAAGACAAAAGCAATGGCTCTATCATCTACACCTAGAGAATGGCCTGACACTCATAGGAAGAAAAATGCCCCAGGACCGTCTTTCACAGGAGGCCTATGATGTCCTAAGCTGAACAAGAACCTGAAACTCCTCCTCTTCCCTAGGAATAAGCATTCGTTTAACCACTGATCAGCATGTCCAGGGCAGTGCTAGCACTTTAAGCAGCCTCTTTGGTTCTGCTTATCCGACACTTCTGCTCCCCCCACCAAGCCATTGCAGAAATACGCAAACGCTGTTACAGCAGAAGACTCAGCGTACCTTTGTACACAAAGGGCATTTCAAACCGCAAAGAGGAAAATAAATGTTCTGCTAACAGAGAAAAATGTAACAGGATTTTTTTTTTCTGTTCATCTTGGGTTTTTTAACATCTTCATAATTTAGTGAGTAAGTATGATGTGGTAAATTTCAAGTAAGGTTAATATAAAAGAAATCTCTATGTCCTCTAAATTCAAAATAGGTCAGGATACACTGGCTTTATAAGGCTAAAAGAAGCCAAGAGTTGCATACTGGATTACATCCCAGTGGAAACAGGTCACATCATTTTAATGAATTAGTTATAATTAGCTAAGGATACGGCATTTGGTCTGGGAGATGTTAACGACCTTTTCTCAGCATGATTAATAAGCTTGATTTAAGCAGAGGTTAATGCAGTGTGTAATCAAAACACATTAGAATTATGATAAACACAAAGGATGTCATTCAGAAGTTACTTTCAAAGTTCATAAACTGTTGACTAAACCTACTTAAAAAGCCCAAAGTGATTCACAAATACGAAAGGTAAATTCTCCTCACTGTCACTTTTGAAACCCCATCATTACATGCTTTTATACACTGTTTTTTTCATTTTACATGAGCAAACTTCCCAAGTTTGCTAGGCTGTACTAAAAACAATGGCTCATCCGAAAATTCATGCAAAAACATCATTATTGCCTATTTATTATGTTTTTCGAGGCCTCGCTTATCCTGTTCAAGCCAAGACGATGATACACTGGGACTCAGCTGACTGATCACACAGCACTGACGATGAGTAATGTACACCGAGCGACCTGTGGAAAAGATCACACACTGACCTAGCAAACCCTTCAGCAGCTACTCAGAGAACAGTGAATGCTTTTGAAAGTCTCGATTAGCCCATGAATAAAAAAGAGCTACCAGTAAGAAAAAAACTCAACAGATCTACTGCTGCACTCTACATAGCGCTGTGTTCAAATGTGTCCACTTCAAAGACCAAATGATCCTTACATGAAATGGAGTATCTGAAACAGAATAACCTCCGTAATCCGGACAAATACCTAGTTAATTAAATAAAGAACTTGAAATCTATCAACGAACAAAAAGAGCTGAATGTAGGAGATCCTTGTCCTCTCCTTTTTTTCTTTTTTTTTAATATGCTTTTTTTTCTTTTTTTTGCATTCTTTGCTCATTGTTTACTGACCATTTTCATTAGTTGTCTCTCTTACGCACACATACAAACACCCCAGAAATTAAAGGGAAGGAAAACTGGCTTTAATGGTTTAGAAAAGATACAGAGGAGTCCTAGATTAGTTTCTGGTCAGATTAGTTTACTATCCCAACACACAAACTGAAGAGTGCCTTGCATAGCAATTAAACAAAAAAATAAAGAGCAGATAGAAACCCACAGACTGCACACCCCACATCTGGAGGGAGAAATCTGTGATAATTCTCTCTGAAAGCCCATGAATCACTTGAGCCATTTGCAGAAAAGCCAGCGGGGGAAAAAATTCAACATGTAAAAACCATGCGAGCAGAAAAAGGAGCCAAGGCAACCTGGCAGCCTCCTCCTGCCACCACAGTGTATCTTCCCATGGTCTCCTGTGCCGAAGCTCTCGTACAACGTGCTGCGTGTCACGCAGCATCATGCCACGCCGGCCAGCCGGACCTATGCAGACAAGACAAACATCCTCCACTAAAGTCCAGGGTTGGGAAGGAGCCCTTGTCCACAGCTGCGTATTTGTGTTGCTTCCACCTCTGAACATCCTCCCCCTGCAGAGAAGACCCAGAGGGATGCTTTCCAGCCCACCTCAGGTTGTAGAGGGACATGAATTTATCCAGTCTGGAGCCTCCAGACGCTGGGCACAGGCCAGGAGGTGCCTTAGCTGCACTGGTGGGGCAGCGAGCCCATGTTCAGCCACTCCAGGCTCCCCGCAGGGCCAGGGGCACCCCAACACCACCAGCTGCGAGCCACCGTCGGCCCCTGGGGCAGGGGTTGGGTGCACTCACGCCTGCCTGCAACCTGCTCTGCAGCCTGCACTCCGATAGCATCTTAAAAGAGCAAATTTCCCTGCAGGCAGCAGCTTGATCTGCTGTCTATGGTCAATGACAGGGCTTCTGCCTGCTTTGATATGGGAGCCGCATCAGGCATGGAGGTGACTGCCAACGTTTCCATTTTCACACCTCTCTTTGCAGGGAGATTTGCCTACCAGAAAATCCTGTGTGCTGGCCGGCTGAGAGAGCGGAAGGGAGCCAAACTTGAGGTGACCAATGCTGCACTGGAGCCCTGAACTATGCCAGAGCACAGCATCATCTAAAGAGGTTGCTGGATAAAATTCACATACACTTCTAGCTACTCATTTCTTCCAATAAACACCCGTCAGCCCAGGTGGATGCCATTCATCAGCTACATACTACAATCCCATCCACGTCAGGCAATGAAAGTCATCACCATTAAAGCTGTGATGGTGCATCACACCATTTAATTAACATTTGTATAGCTGCAGCAAGGCTCTGTCTACCTCGAAATTTTACATTAGTTTAACTGTTTCAAACAGGGGCATGATTTTCTACTGAAGTGAAAGGAAAAGGTTCTCTTAAAGTGGACATAGCCAGCCTGCCCTAAAAGCTATTAACCCACGTTTTTTGTTGCTGGGCTAGATGCATCCATATGTGGGAAGGTGGGAGCAGAAACAGGGCAGATTTAATGATATTCATATCCTTACAAGACCACCCAAAATACCTTTCAGCAGCCCACATAAGCTTCTTGGTTTATTTATTTCTCTCCTAATAACTCTGGCTATGTCTGGACTAAATTAAGCAACTAACCCAGTTTAAAGCACAACCCGACAGCTTAACCGAGGTGCTCTTGAAGAAGAATTTACAGCCTGGGGTGAGATCCGATTCAACAGGCTCCACATGGTGCAGTGGGTGGGCACAAAACCCGAACTATTCATCCATTTCGGCCCCTTTCTAGTTAAAGTGAGGCACAGGCATGTTCTTTCAGCCTGGTGGGGGAGACCTTTGTTAGCACTGAAATGACAGTGTCAGGAAAACACGCCAGCCATCCCACTGTATTACTCCGGCTTCGCTCTTGTGTGGCCCAAGCTTTGTCAGTAGGAAAACACCAGCTCAAAATCAAAGCAAGCCCGCAGAACATCAGGCTTAAGTAAATTCTCAGAGCCTTTGAGCACAGACTCAGAGACCTAAGGGGAATCTGTTTCTTGACTCTCACGCAAGTCTGTTTGAAAAATGCAAATCATGAGAAAACAGAACTTTTTTCACTTCTCGCTTTTTATCCAGAAACGTCACACGGCTACATACCAGGTAGTCTTCTATGCTTGATTTTTAGTGTTATTCCCTCCACACTGGCTCTGCCTAAAACCCTATACAGTGTGTGTTTCTACCCAATTTTAAGACATACCATTATGCAAATATTAGTAATACGTATACACACGTTTACACGGATCAGTATTATCCATAGGAAACAATTTAATGCATTTACACTGACTTTTCCTTCCTTCAAAGCGATGTTATTAGCTAAATCTTCGTAGAAGTCTTCAAGAAACCACTTTAAAACATGCTTTAAATTCTCCTCCCACCAATTTTGAATCATAAAAGTGTCACAAAGCAGCCTCCAAAACCTAACTCGTTATATAATAACAAGCAGCAATGTTAGTATAAGAACACATTTTCTACAATGACTTGAGTGCACTTAATGTTCTCCAACAGAATAATCAAGCCCAGTTTAATAGCATAGATAGATTTAACCACATCTACAAACATGAAGAGGTTTATATGAAATGTAGATCTCGAAATGTTTACTATACCAGAACTTGACTGGCTCTCAGATGGCAGATGGCAAACTGATGTGAAATGATGTGGATCAGATATTAAAGGGGAAAAAATGAGCTGAATGCAAGAGACAGAAGAAAGAGATTGATTATTAAATGCTACAGAAATGCAAGCATCCACCAGTGTTCTCCAGACTGAAAACTCTTACAGAAAGGAAAGAAACAGATAACAGCTCTTCAAAAAAGCAAACACTCACCCACCTCCCCTTCTTACACACCACCACCCACAACAATCAAACACACAGTGAGAGCCCAGATCCTCAGCAGACACCTGCTGACCCCGGTGGAGCTACCCCAATTTACTCTAGCTAAGAATTTGGCCCAATGAGTTAATCACCCTTACTCAAAGGAAAACATAAATCCTAAAAATAAATCATTACTGATAATGTGTCATCCAGCTTCCCTATTATGTCTCTCTCCAAAAATGTCATCTTTTCCTGAATACAATGAAGAGCTTTCACAAGCTGCAGCACTCTTTAATCGTGCACCTGGCAGTGAGACGAGCACGCTGTATAATTATTGCAAACAAATGCCTTTCTCTCACCTTCCCTCTCTTTGGAATCACATGCAACATGTTCTAAAAGTCCCTAAAGTTAAGCTCTTGGTAATAATAAATGTTTTCTTTTCTTCTGCTGTTGTTGTTGTACAAAAGAGGACTCACTTTTCCTAACAGCACGTGATACGAGTTGGGTCTAGTTTGCAGTCAGCCAGTTAGCAGAAAACATACATTATGTAGCTGCCAGAACTGAAAGCTTGTGTTTAATTTGTCAAAGCTTTCAACTTCTCTGCTGAGATGTGACTCTTTCGTACGGCCAAATGTCTCTAATACCTCATCTTGAAAAGAAATCCAGGTGGTTTTTCTCCCACTCCCCTCAAAATGCACATAAAAGCTTTCCTCTCTCTTCCCTCCTGCCACCTACACGAGGCCAGTCTGACTCCACAGTGTCGACAGCAAACACAGGCACCTTCTCCTACTTCTGGTCCTGCTGTTTCCCCTGTGCCTTCCTCCCCCACGCCAGCCAGAGAGGGAAGGAAGCATCAGGGGGAAGGAAGGAGGAATGGCACCTGGAAACAGGACAACCTGGCACCTGGGAAAGGGTGAGATCACCTCACTTGCCCGGGGGGAGGAGGGAGCGAGCCATGGAGGGCTTGGCAGAGGTGGGGGAACCAGGCTGGTCGAGGGAGAATGAGGCAACTGCTTTACATTGGGATGGGGTGTCCAGTGAAAGGAAGAGAGCTGGGGGCCAGGTTGTTTGGGGAGAATGGGGAGATGGGGAGAAGGGTCCTGCACGCAGCTTGGTCTCCAGTGGAGGAGTGGGTGGGTGGGCACATGAGAGGTGGCAGCAGAGGCAGAGTCAGGGTATGAAGGCATTTCAGAGGCTCATGTGCAGTGGCCAGCGTGGAAAAGGCAAAAACTAGTCTGTCTGCTTACTCCTACACCTACGCCAAGTTTAGCTCCAGCTGCAGGGATTTTTCTTGTGTGATGCTAGCATGAAAGTTTCAGTACAATTTATGTTCTTCATCTACCATACGACTGATCTCCCACCACAGTGTGGCCTGAGCACTGACCAGCATATGAGAAAAGTCACTGCAAGATTCAACTGAAAGGGCTCAGGGTTGTAGCACTTCACCTCACCCCAGGGCTTGCTCGCAGCCTTTACCTTGCAAATCATTTCCAGTACATCTCGGGTGGTGTCCCCAGGACGGATGACTGTCAGAGCAGGTTGGTTGTTCGGCAGGCAGAACCAAGACGGTGTGAAATACTCGTGAACCCAGATATCACAGTCGGGATTGTGCTGATGGACACTGCTCAGTGCCACTTCTTTTTCCCTCTAAATAAGACAAAATCCATTATGAATCTACCATCCAAATACGATCTCCCTCTTCATTAATAACAAGTGTAAGGAACACTATACGCTGTATCAAAAAGCTCTCTTACAGTGAAGACATTTTATTCATAAGTCTCAACTGAAGGCTTGTCTGGACTGGAAACTTTGCAGTTTTACCTGAGCAGTGCAAACTGTGCCTTCCTGTGCCACCCACACAGCTACACTGGTGCAATGTGTTTTTCCTGGGATTTCACCCTATGGCTATTGGGAATGCTAGGAATGCAACAAAAAGTAACAGTGATAAGAAAAGATTTAAGATTAAAACTTAAATGCACTGTGTTTCTGGATAAACCAATTTGAGGCAAACAAAACCATTGCAGATGCTATAGTTCCTGTACCTAGAAACGTCAAAATAGCAAATCTTAGCACTCCAAGCTATAAATCCCCAGGAACTGGTAGAGCTGCAGAATCCCTCCCTATTTGCTGCATGTGGGCTCACGCAGCTAAACCCATATTCACTACATGAAGAAAGTGTCTCCTCGTACCATCTTAATGCTGTTTTATAGTTGACTTTCTCTGGGGAAAGAGGAAGCAGTTGTAATTGTGGCTGCAAACGCAGAAGCACATGAGAACAAACCAGAGAAAGCCCTGAGCTTCAGTCATGCCAACTTTACGTTATGAAAACCCCACACGGCTGCCACAAGGAGCCATTTTCCAGAACCAAGAGGCTCCAGGTCCTTCTGTGAAGAGGCATTCCCTGGTGTGCAGTGCTAACATCCCCTGGGGTCTGGAACCTCCAGCTGCGGTTCGGATGCCACAGGTAGCGAGCCCTTTGGGCCGTGGGCAGCCAGCTCAAACCCTCCTAGAGCAGCTACAAGCCCTACAGCTCACGGAGAGTCCTCTCCCAGGGAGCTCTGTATCCCCTCTTGCATCCCGGAGTCAACGCTGCATTTAGGCTGGTTGATGGAAGCAACTGGAGAGTTGGTGCTTTACCTTGCCATCCGGGACCGTATCATCAAAGATTCCTTCCAGAGATTTCTTTACGGAATCAACTCCTTCACCAAACACCTGAGGAACAACAGAGTGACTCTGCTTTAAAACATGAACGTGCCGCTGCATCGCCTGCGGCACAAGCTAAGGGGAGAACAATGTATCTGACATCTAGCGTGGAAATCGAACTGAACAATAAAAACATTCATATCAAAAGACAGAAAAACACCAGCTTGTTAAAAGGGAAGTGAGGGTGAAGAACAAGATGTTGGTGGGGCACCGTCCTGAAAGATTAGAGGCCAGCTCTGCTTAGTAGTTTGTCACTGACTTAATGGTGGAGCTGGACAAGTGTTATTTCCTTCTGTGCTCAGTTTCTCCAACTATAAAGTGAGGGAAACAGACGTTTCTCCAGCTCTGCTAAGGTTAAGGAATCAGAAGAAGGGCTCTCCTTCTGGTCAGCTTTGTAATAAACCAGATTTGAAAAAGTATTTACAAAACATGCAAGAACTACAAGTCAGTGTAACCCTTTTCTAAATGAAATAAAGGAACCCAGCATGAGACAGAGAGCCAAAATCAACAGAACTCCATGCAGGAGGAACAACAGAATGGGAATATTTAGAGAATCCACACCAAATCAACACAGGACTATATTAGATGGGTAAACAGGGTTGTTACTGCAGCAGAAGCTTATAATTAAAACCGAAAAGTTCGGTTTTATAGCTCCACATCAGCACAGCTTTATGATCAAGTTGCTGGGTTTGGCCGTTAACTATTTTGTACCAAAAATGAAGCAGGGACCATGCAGGACAGGAGAAGGTCACTGCCTGTCAGGGATTTACATCTCAGGGCTTCAACTTGGCAATACTTTGCGTGCTACTACACATGAGCAGGGGAAATATGTTGAGGCACTACATTTAGATATTCTGCTATTTTCTCAAAACTTTACTTTTTCTTTGACTCCCTCCAGCATGAATTTTCTTTAACCTGGAATAAAACCCCTTTTCATGACTCTGCCTACTGAGGAGTTGGGGTGGAGGAGGCAGGGGGAGTGGGAGGAAACATGAAGAATGCATTTATCTCCACTGAAAGAAAAGAAAAAAAGGTGAGTCGAGGGAAAAAAACAACAGGTCTGAAGACACAGCACAAGCAGGATCTTAACTTGAGTCAAGGGATTGAATTTAAATTTGAGAAAATAAGTACAGAACAAGGATGCAGCAGTCCCAGTGCAAAGAATTGGGAATGAGCTCACAGAAGCATCTGCTCCTTCCTAGAGAAACCCCAAGCTTTAGCTCAGCCACTAAATATTATGTGAACTTCTAATGTCTCACTAAAAACAAGCTAAATAGTTTTGCAGCATTCATCCTCTGCTAAACAAAACAAACACCCACTGCTGCTTTAATGGAAGGAAAAAGAAATCACAGGGCACAGAACACATGTCCCAAACCTTTTTACCCTCAAAAAGTGAAAGAAGAGAAAGAAAAGCAAAGCCCACGTTTTCTGCAATTAGATGAGGTATGGCTCTCAAAAATTGAAAGCTGTAATTAGGGATGTTTGGAAAGAATAACAGGGAAGCACCTTCCTACCACAATGAAACATCTTTTCTAGAGAAAGATCTGGGCAGTGACTGGGTGGAAACATTTCAGCTTCTGCTTTTTTTTTAAAATCTGAAGCAAAACAGGAACTGTCCCTACTAAATGCAAAGCTTTTTGTTACTTTAGGAAGTTTGCCCCAAACTCAGCTACATTTAAAGTATTCTACAAACTCATAATTTTAATTTAAAGAAACAAGTAAGTCTGCACTTCTTCTTCCTTCCAAAACTGTATCTGTTTTACAACGCTGCTTTGCTGTTACTCCCGAGTTTAGGCAAAGTACCTCCAGCAAAAGCAGAAGCAGCACACAACAGCAGTAGGAATACAACCAGTTTAGCTAAAGAAGGTGTGAACTGCAAATCTTTTTTGATGGGACCTGCTATATGCTTATCTCTAATTACAGCCACTGATTTTTGAAGAGGATGTGGAAGGAGATGACTACACACCCTGAAACATTAAAGAGGCAAGGTTAAAGTTGGGTGTGTTTGTTGTGCTTGATGCAAGTGACCCTTTGCATGTGCTGCATTCTGCATGCTAACAAGTAAGCCTTGAAAATAACAATATCACAAATGTCCACACACTTACCTGATTAATGCTTGGCCTCCCTTGCTTTTTCTTCGAGGTAGTATCCAGCCCCCAAAGAGAAGAAAACCTGCTTCTCCGTTTACTGGCAGATCTGGACATGGCCTGTGTCCTTCTCCTCACTCCGGACTCTCCTGTGCGAGCCGCCACCTGTCAATGCCACGGAGTTTTAAAATCAAAGGTCGCAGCATCCCACTGCACCATGCCTTACATAATCTAACAAACAGTGGAATCTGGTTTGGCAAAAAAAAGGCAAATACTATGGCAACAACGGGTAATCACAACGGGGACAATGGTGATGCTGCCAGGCTACTTCCTTCTCACTGCATTTTAACTCATTTCTTTCAACATCAAACATCAAACCCGAAAATGAACAGTACCACTCCCCCATTTTTTGGCATTTAATCTGTAGTATTTTGAAGCAGCCTAATCGTCACAGAGTAAAGCCTCAGCACCAGTGAAGGGTTTGGTTTTTTTTTCCTTTTTTTTTTTTTTTTTTAATCAAGATTTCAAAGCTGGACACAAAACCTGAGAATTCCAAACTTATTTGTTGCTTCCAAAAAGCTTGGGTTTTCCCTTTGCTTTTTCCGGTGGAAGCACTCTGGGCATCCTGGAGCTGACTCATGACTGCTACAAGGGCAGATAAAGGCTTCCAAATAGGTCAAGGTATTTAAAACGTGCACTTCCTTAAAGATAGCAACGTTTGAACAAGTGAGCAAAACCCAGGAAGAAAAAATGAGCTGAAATGACCCTTTTGATTAGACCAGTGTGAACTGCTTGTGTACTTCAAAAAATGGCCTGTGGCAACCCCTCTGGAGTGAAAAGGTATTTGCCTTTACTGAGACCAAATATTTGGGGAGCGTTTCTCAAATGAGGAAGCTCTGGTTGAAATTAGTTCGACATTAGTCAGAGGTAAAGTGTTTAGGCCAAAGTTTAAGCAGATTTCCCACGTGGAGGTGGCCTCAGGAGAGAGAGCTCCTCTCCTGCGAGAAAGGGAGTGGCAGGAGATGGCAGGTACGAACGGGAGCGCAAGGCGAAGCTAGACAGACAGACAGACAGACAGACAGACCCGCCCTGCCGACTTGGCCGTACGCTTCCCGGAACACCTTTGTACTGGATTCCCACAGCCGAAACTAGCAAAATGTGACTGTCGTTTGGCAACCCCAGTGGGAACACCCGCATCTCTGAGTGATGCCCCAAGCTACAGAGCTGAGAAACTGGTTGTCTGGGTACAGCAGATTCAAAAAAAAAAATAAAAAAAACCACGCATAAAGACGAGATGAACAGAAGACTGGCTTGTGTACCCACAGAACCGTCGCTGCGTGAGTAATGGTGATTCTCTTCGGGAAATGTGGAGACGTCAAGGAAAAGGCGAACTTAAATCACTACTGCAATTATCTCCATCTCCAAAGTCTGGACTTGTAAGACATTTCTTAGGTGTACCTGGGACGTTTGTGCAGGGGCACCTGGGAGACAGCACATCCTGACTAATGTACTGAGGAACCCCTTCGGGAGAGCTAGGGATGCTGTGCCATCACCATGCAGCACCCAGCTCGAGTCTGAGACTCGCTACCCTACCTCCACGCTACTGGGGGCAAAGGAGGACACGAGAGTTTGCTTAAAGGAGAAGAACGCACGTGTCTTTTCCAACACAACATATTCAAAACATTTTTTTTTTTTCACTTGGCACTCAAAAGACATCAGCATGAAGAGGCAGACTGTTTTTCAGGCTCACGCTCAGTGCTTTGCTAGATGCAAAAAAAAATAAGCATAAATGTAAATTACATCCCGCCACTTAAAAAAAAAAACAAACCACCAGCAATTATCAGGATGATGACGCTAATCTTTTCATATATAAACGAATAAAAACGCCCCTGACTGAATTACAGCTCTGGATTCAATTGAAGGGTACAGCTGATATCTACAAGACAACAGTGGAGTTCAGCTATTTCTGTGAAGCTCCAGGAGCCCAAGGTTAACCTATAGGAACTTGATTTAAATTCATTAAAAAAACACCACTTTGCAACACATTTCCCTGTATTTTTTAAGAGTCAAGTTGTTGCATTATTTAAATTTAAACAACCATTTTAAACATTATTTGCCACACCATATGCAGCAGAGAAGAACATTTCCCCTCCTTTGTGGAGCATCAGGATCTCCAGGATTACTGGAGGAGACCGGACATCAGACAAATTGGTCAGTGGTTTCATCCACATGGTAGAAAGCAAGTCATGCTTGAGGAGGTCTAAGCCCACACATGCCGAGGGCCTCAGGAAGACTCCCATTGACTTCACAGGACTTTTGGATCAAGCCCACATACATCAGAGATGAGCTTGCTCTTGTAAAAGCAAGATCTGTTTATAGAAAGCGTGTTTATAGTACAGATCTGGAAATTCAAAATCACATGTTGAGGAGAAATACAGTTCTTCCATAAAGCTATGGCTTGCAAGCATCTGCTTTTTAATTTATACCCAGGACACACACCCCTCTCAGGGAGCTGAACATTCTGCACACTAAGGTAAGGGCTCAGACCCCCAGTGCCGGCTGCTGTTTGTCGACATGATCGCTGCTGGACACGTGAAGCAATTTGAAGGTTGGCAAAGATGACCTCTGGCCTCTATTCAAACTTACCAGTGCATGAAACGAGGAGACTGAAAAGATTCCAAGACGGCCCATCGCAACTTTCGTTGGACGGCTGGCAAAAGCAAGCAGTCTTTTAGGGTTTGGGAGTTCCCCTCCTTGAAGACTAGCCAAGTAACAGCGGTACCGAAATAAGTCCATCTGAAACTGTTCGAGATTTTGTTCCCAGACGAAGATCTGTGTATAGTGAAGATTAAGGAGCAAGATGCAGGAGAAGACAAGGGGAGAGAAGGAAGAACAGGGTGGTAAACACCTTGAAAAAATTCTACTGTTCCCAAGTAACACACCTTTCACAGCAATGCAGATCTCACTGAAAAAGCCTTGATCCCCCTTCTTTCCCACTCTCCCTTACCCTCCCAACCCCCAAAACTATACAAATAATGAAAAAGTTTTCATTAGATGGAAAGCAACTTTTTCTTTCACATTCACAGCAGAAGTCTTCTCCTGGGACAACTGCTCCTTTGATACAATGCTAATTAATAGCATTAAAATTTCATTTTTAATTTACTTTGTATTCCAAGATGCTCTTCTGAGTAGTCCCTTAAGAGGCTTCTTTCATGCATCAAGGGCATCTGAGATACAAGAAGACCAAACCCCATCAAATTCCACATACTCGGAATCAGCAGCCACAGCAGCAGCGTTGCTGCAAGCATCATCAGAGCTCGCCATACTTGAAAAAGTGTAGTACACTGGGGATAATTAAACTTATCAGCGGAAGAGTGCTATAATCAGACTATGTAAGGACTTATTTAAATAATTCAAATTGCTGATAGGAAATAGTTTCAAAGCATTTAGAAAAACTCAGTTACATAAAGAGAGAGACTGCTCTGCCCTCTCACTGTGACTGACAGCCTTCGAGCGAATCCCTTTCAACAGAGGCAAATATCTCCCCGCCGGCTCTCCCTCCCTTCTCACAGGCTTCCATGGGGTACAAAATCTCTTTAGCTTAGCGCATTAGGGGCCCGGCCACTCCCTATGGTTTGCATTATAGGCGGTTTGGCAGCTGTGGTAAAAGAGCTACAAACTAATGAAGCAGGAGCCATATGTTAGTTTCCTAAAATAAGGTGCCGCCGTGGCAGCAGGAGAGACATCTGTTCTAGGCTCTCTGCTTCTGAAACACAACCGCGTTGTCCATTTAAAGCCAGAAGGAGCGGTCCCGAGGGGCAAGCAAGGCTGCAGCCACGAGGTCAAGGCAGGCCCTTGTAACAAGCAGAAACCAGGGATGGCTTCTGCATCCCACCTGCCGGCAGAAAAAGCAGCCTCTTCCACACTTCGGATAAAAGCAGCATTCGTTGGTCTATGACTAGCTCTTCCCTAAGGCATCCTGCTGCTGTGGCCTGGTAGCTTCTTCACTCCCCTGAAGCCCTCACTGAACTTCTGAGCAGCTAGCCAAATATCCCTCGTGTGGAGGCCAGGAGAAAAAAGCCCATGCTGCACCTTAGTGCATGTTGTTTGAAGAAACCCTGCCACTAGTGCAGCCAGCACAGCTCTCCTGCCAGCACACCTCTTGCTTGCTTTGGGGAGCTCTGCCAGCCCACATGCACGACACAGTGGGAGCTGACAGAGGTACCACTAATCTGAAGAAGGCCTTAAATATTTGCTAGGGGCTTATTTCACATAAGCAAGTGAGATTACTTGATCCAGTATGGTCTTCTTCTTCTTGGAGTCCGTTACTGAGGACAGCTGCATTTCACCCATTTTCTTCATCTTCTCATCCATATCAATCTTCTGCTCCAGCTTTTTTATCTCTGTTTTCAGGAGTTTGACAGTGTCCTCTTTGTGATGCTGCCTTGCCACGGCGGTTGCACAAGCTGAATGGATTGCTGTGATCCAGTTCTCCAGCTCGGTCTGGCTAGAGGTCTGAAGAGAGGGAAAGAGAGGGAAAAGAAGTAAGGATCCTCTTTAAAATTGATTGGAGATTAACAAATGCAATTCCAAGGAGTTTCCCTTCCCTTTGATCTTAAGATTCAAAGCTTTAAATCCACTTATGAGACAAGTAATAAAAACCCCATCACTTTTAAGCAGGGCATTTTTAACTCAGCATTCAGCACTCAGAATTACACCTATATCTGTGCTTCGCAGCTGTACAATGTTTCCCAGCAAGGTCTCAGCAATTACCTTCCTTGTTCAATGCAATGCTGCCATAATTTGTAGATCAAGATTTAATGGCATTTTCTAAACTCCCAGTTCTTTAAGCCCAGGAATGTACAAGGCTCTTTGCTCTTCACAGTATGGACAGCTGTTTTGGCATGCAACAGTTAGTAATAAATCAATGGCATAAAATCTGACCATGCTATCTACGAGTAGCTGTATTACGATGCACAGACAAAGCAGCTTTCCCATTCTGAAGACTCCAAAGCACTCTGAAGACAACCCTGTTACAATTAAAGGCAGGCTCATTGTAGTTTTTACAGCTCTGGTACTGTCCCTCCCCCAGCATGTGTGTGACAGTTTGGGAAATGGGAATACTTCCCCTCCCTGGAAGTGTCCAAGGCCAGGCTGGATGAGGCTTTGAGTGACCTGATCTAGTGGAAGGTGTCCCTGCCCATGGCAGTGGGGTTGGAACTAGGTGATCTTTAAAGGTTGCTCCCAAACCAAACCATTCTATGACTCCAGATACTATGGAACATAGTAGATGCATGGGACACCAATACATGTTTCTGGAAGACCGCTATTCTGATTAGAGGGTTTTGACACAGAAAGAAGAATATTTCAAAGTGTTCCTTTTCCAGATTTTCAAAAAAAAATGTAAATCTTCTTAGCCTTCTTATTAAGCTTCATTCATTTTTGCAGTAGGTTATAAAACAAAATTTACAGCCAACTCAGGGGTTGCAGCTGACTTTCTCCGAGTGTCAGCCTTTAGCAGTAATCACACTGGTATTTGGCTCGTGGCTGAAAAAGTAGCAAGGTGCCAAACCACCTTGTTCTAATTAAATTTTCTGATCATACCTGATCTATTATTAGACAGCTCAGTATGACTACTCCAGTTGCCAGCACAGATGAAGAAGGTCATCCTCCCTGCTCTCCTGGCGGTCACAGTTAACAGCCAAGGACTTTTGGCTTACTAAAGCCAAGAAGAGATCCTCACAGAAGCGTAACGCTGGAAAACATGTGCACACAGGCTGGACTTCAGGCTGATGCTCCCAAAATCGCTGTGGTATTGAACCAGGTGAAACACACATGTCCCAGATGACACTGCTTTCCATGGCTCAAGTTACAAGTCCTAGACAGACGACAGGATCTGGACTGGAAAGGCCTATCTCTTACTCCCAATTTTTTTGCCTTCAGTTGACACTGTGCAAAGTATATTGCTCCTGCCTGGTAATATTATTAACAAGCTCTCATTTATAGACAGGGGCTCACAATGTCTTACTGCCACTGCTGAAGACATCTTGAGCCCACATTGCTAAGGAAGTTCTGCTGAAAACAGAGGAATTTCTTGCAGAATGGGAGACACTTTGCCTACAGACAGGTGGTGAGACCTAGCGTCCAGTAGAGAAGAGAGCAGCACTGGACTTAAAATGAAATGGCATGTTTTGCTAACTTCTAACAAAACGTAACAGCAAGAGGTCATATTTTACCTTAATCAATTTTAAAATACTACCCGTATATCATTAGATTCGGTTTTCTCTTTCCTGAGGAGAGGGAGGGAAATAAATAATCTGGAATGGATTCTAGAAGCTGAAGACTCTTCTGGTAGATGAGTAGGCAAGGGGAAATCGCTCCGCTTCTCAACGGAAAGGACCACATAAACAAGCTGCAAACATCTGATACATAAATATGTGGTGTCACAAGAGCTCCTGGAAAATGCATGTGACATCTCCAAGTAATGGATTTGTGTAGGCACAATAAGAACTGACTGAGCAAGGAATCGTCACGTAGGAGGTATGTGATGTCTCTAGGTGCAATGCAGTGGGAAGGCTTTTCACAAGATGTCCAATATCAGTCCACATTACAAAGCAACCCTATTTTTCTCCCTAAGTACACAGTCTCCATAGGACAGAAATAGTCTTCCGCAGGTCTGTGATTTCCTCTCATCAAAAACGCTACTACAGCACTGTGCTATGTGTGGACGGATGCGTATGACACGAGCAGTTAGGTAACACTGCTGAACAGCCGTACACGTGCGTCGCATCAAGCCCTACAGCTCAGTTACTCGCACACTACTTCCACTGCTGCAGCTGGTCTCCTTCCCTTCTCCCCAAAGCCATCTCCTCTTTCTCTTCTGCTTTGCTAGTGATGCCTGGGTTCTATGGCAGAAGAGACACATCAAAGAAAAAATTCTGCAAGGCAATATAAATGATTGTTTTTCATTTGAAAAGGCTCATTTTTGCTTTTCCCCACAAAGTTACATGAAAATCTACCTATGGCATAATGACACAGGGCTTCTAATGAACAAGCCCCCGTTTTGCCACAAAAGAAATGTACTGAATGTGACCTTTTCAGTATTTAGCATCCATTGGCATTAATTTTATGAGAATGAAGGTTTTTCCTTAGAAAACCGCATGGAAAAGATTTTACAGCTCATATCCGCAGATCAAGAGGAGGTGGAGCTCCACAACCTTTCAAGTACATGCAGAGACCATAAGCACCACACTTAACCTCCTGGATGAAGCTCACCAGGTGGCAAAATACATGTGCCCTGCCCAGGAAAGGCATGAAGTAGAAAAGGGCAGTGCAGTATTATGCTACAAGATGAGGAAAACTCAGACTGAGGTGGCAGAGAAGCCAGCCCCCACAAAAAAAAGGTATTTTTTCTCAGTATGAAATCAGAAACTTAGTCTCTTCAAGTTGTAAGCCAGCATCACTTCCTCTGAGTCAGTAAGGCTTTTTTATTTTGCACTAGTTTGAGAATCTAGCCTCTTGTTTATGACAGCTGCAAGGACCTATGAGACAGTCTAATTTTAAAGATCTGCTTTTTCACTGGAAAGGGAAACAAATAAGGGATTCCTCCAGTGAAAGAAAATGAATCAAAAGAGGAGGAAATGGCACCACCTCAGCACAGTCTGGCAATTACAAATAAAAGTGTTACACCCTGATTAGTGACAACTTGCAATAAGAAAGTGGAACGCCAACCTAAAAATCACCCAGGAAAACTTTTTCAGGGAAACACATCAACTACTATATAGACTTTGATATAAGTACTTAATTTTTTTAAGCATACCCTGTGAAATTCGGACATTTCTGTTTTCTGATTAAAAAACCTAAACATGCATGTTCAGTCTTCTCTCAGGCAACAGCAAGATGTTGACTAAGGTCCGTATTAACAAGGGGCAACTGGATTCTGTAGCACCTTTAGGAGAGCACCTGGAGGTTCAAGTATTCCCTTGCACTTTAAACCTCTCTTGGTCTTGCACACTCATTTAGCCTGTCTGCAAGATTCTAACTTTGATTCATGTCTCTTGTGCGACACCGCTACAGCCCACTTAACGCACCACTGTATGTCCTATACGGTAACTGGCCTGGTCTGTGTGTTATGAACATGCTGTCAAAGCATGCAGAATTCCCAACTTTTACAGCAATCTAAGAATAGTTCTTAATTCTTTGTTTCAACCACCTGCAGAAAGAGGGTCTGGTCAGTCAATAAAAACAGCAGTTCTGACAGTGATTCACATGTGGTGGTGGGTCTCTTGAGTAGCATTTACCAAACATGTTGTATCCTTCCTCTTGCACTGCCAAAGGAAAATTCCAAACCTACTGGAGTCAGCAGGATTTTTCCATTGATTTTGAACCAGAGCTAAGATCTCCTCCTTGGCCGGTGGGATGAAGGAGAGAGAGAAAAAGAAGACAACTTTGTAAAACCCTCAAACCGGACCAACCTGAAAGAGGAAAGCATCCCCAAGGGAGTTGCTGAGACAGAAGACAAAGTCCTTCTTGGGGTGTTCAGGCACCGCTTGCACTATGCTGTTCTCCACCCAGACAGCATGCTTTGGGATGCTGTTGTGGTCAATGCCAGATCTGCCATCGGTCTCATAAAAAAACAACGTGCATCCTAAAAGAGACAATTGCACATTAGCAAGCAATACATTTAAACGCAACAGCCAACTTGCACTTATTCAGCTATAAATCATCTGTAAAACTGTCACAGGGATGAGGAAGGATTTGCCAGGGTCTGTTCGGGTTTTCAGCCCCGTGGCGGAGAGCACCAGCAGCAGCCCAGTTGGCCTGACAAGACAGTCATCTCCATGCCACAAGGCCCTGCCACAAGCCGTACTGTGGCACCAAGCTGTGCATTAGCAGGGCCATTTTCTTCACCCTACAACTGCTAAAACAAAGCTGCAGACAAGAGCCAAGAAGGTGGCAGAATAACAACCCCAGACAAGAAACAAAATGCATTTTGGCTGGGGACAGCAAACAACCTGGTTGTTTTCCCGAAATAATCTTTACAGTTCTCTGGGGGAAGGTATAGCAAGCCTGCAATCCGGGAGATCCCCAAAAAAGTCCTTTTCTCCCTCCCACCTTCCACTGTCATCTACAGCTGTTTTAAACTGGAACTAGCACATTGTTTCTCTGCCACTGGAAACAGCTCTCTCAGTGCAGAGGGATGCTCTGTTACCCAGCCTCTCAGAAAACTATTTGCAGCCAAACAATAGCAGCTGTTAACTTCAAAGCCTCGTTTAAACACTAACATTATTAAGGCACTGCAATCCGCGGAGCAAACACTCCACTTGAGTCAAAGCACTTTAAAATAACATCGCCTCTGCGCTCATCCTTCTCCTTTTTCCTCCCAGATGGCCCTTTGTTTGCCTACTCCTCACAGCAAGACCTTCCTGCCACAAGGCCCCCCTCCCAGGAGATTAGGGCTCCCCCCGCAGCCCTGAGCCCTCCCTCTCTCTTTCATTTCCCCCATCTCTGTAACCACCCCAAGGAAGGGCTGGCACCTAACTTTGCTGGTGGTTTTAAAACAGTGCTGCAAATTTCTTTTAAAAAATAAACAAATAGTGCTCTAAAAAAAGTGCTCTGCGGGCAAAATGGGACTTTTACTGAGCTTTTAGGTAACCCCACCTTACAGCGGGAGACGTGGCTCTGCCACCCTGGGCTCACAGACAGGATGGTCACAGCAGAGAGCGAGGCCAGTCCCAAAACCCTGCCAGCCTTGCTCCTTGTTTCGCTGCTGATGCAACCCCACGAAGACTAATTAAAGGTTGCTTTAGAAAGCCAGCTTCTGAGTTTCACTGCTCTGTTAACATTTATGTGCATTTATAAGCACTCAGATCCCAAACAGGGCTGGAGCATACTCCTAGCAGGAACTGCAAAAATTGAGAGAGAAAAGGGTCTGCAGCATGGGCAGCCAAGGAGGTCGACAGGGTGCCCAGGGCTGCCCCACCACGAGATGGGTGACACAGCCAGAGCCAACACCTCCCAAGTCACAAGCCAGCCTCGATGACCAAAGCAGGGCTTCCTGTCAACACCATGACCGTGTTGTAACTCACTGGGTGTTTCTACTCATGAAGCACATCTTGGAGAAGGAGAGGCCAACAGTGCTAAGCATGGAAAGAAAGAGGCCCTGCTTGAATGCACGGCAGCAGCTGGCATCAGCTCTAGCAAACTCCCACCCTCACGTGCCTGTGGCTGCACACAGGTATTTAGTTTGTCAGCAAGCCACAGACACGCTTCCTAAAGGAAACACCCAGTGCTCAGAGAAGCTACCCTAGGTGGTGCCAGCAGGACTCGAAGCACAGCATGAACCCCACTTCAGCGTTGCACAGTCACGTGTCTTGGATTACACGCATGCCATAACGAGAGCGCATCAACAACCATCAAACAAACCCCCTGCCCCCTCTGAAAAACATCAGGACCACTTCCTCGTACTCGATGCTAATGATACTGAAGTTCACAGCAGCTTTTGTAACGAGTCTAGGCCATTCATTTTCTCCTCTGCAGGAATACACAACCCACAGGACACCTCTGGACGCCCACTGGGATAAACCCTTGCTCTGTACCTTTCAGGGAAACCCAGTAGTGCTTCCATTTCCTGCGTGTGGCCGACTCCACTTTCTTGTTCTTTTTGTGCACCAGGAAGTTTTTCACTGCCAGAGCGCCCGCTTTCCGTACCGTGCCTTGGGCGGCTGTCAGGAGGATGTCGGACTGACCCGGAGAGCTGAGGGTGCCACTGCTCTGCTCGTCGCTGAGGGCAGAGCCAGCCTCCTCCAGGTTCTCGCTGTTGGTGGTGCTCATCTCCAGCTCCCGGCGGAAGTTCTCGTACACCCCTTGGCGAAGCCCATCACCTGTCGAGCTGCTTCCGCTGTCGCTGCCGATGAAAGCCCGACTGGCTGTCGGAGAGTAACTCGAGTTGGTGGCATTGGAGCGTCTAGAAAGGAGGTCAGTGTCGGTGGCTGCTCCTTCGATGCCGCTGTCGGTGAACTCACTCCCCTCGCCTGCATTGACGTCCTAGTTGTGAGAGAGACACACAGTGAGATGAAGAGCCTGGTCAAGCCTGGCCTTTGGAGACACCAACAGAACCCAAACACCCCAGGTGGCACCACATTTTTTCACATCCCTGCTTCGTCTGCCACTGGAAATCCCTCCTCTCCTTTTCTTCTGAAGATAAACAACTGGAAGAAAAGGTAGGCTAGGTAGAACCTCTAGCACAGTTTAGGAAAGACCAGTCGCACATGCATGATTTCGGGTGATGCCTTTACAGCCTTAACATTTTTGAAATATAAGATGCAGCATCATCTGTTTACATTAAGCTACGTTAACAGTGCTAAAGGTTTTGCAAAAGGAGAACATATGGTAGCAAAAACTGGCAGTGTCAAGAAAACCAGCAATCAACCTACGCATTTCGAAAAGAAAACATTGATATTGTACATTCACACCTACAGTTGAAGATATATTTTAGACATCCCAAGACTGCCATTTGAAAATTATATAACTAAAAAGGTACTTTTTTTTTTTCTCCTAAGAAGTTAACGTATTCGAGATTACTTCTGTTTTGTGTCATTTCTACATCACAAATCCCACGGTGATAGACCCTGTTAAAATACCACAAGAGAAGACCTTTCCTGGTCCCCAAAAACTTGCAGTTGAAGGATCAGAAGAGCAAGATAGGCTTGAGCAAGACAGGAAACAACATGACCGAATTCAGCTTTCAAAGACTTAGTGGCTCAGCCTTGCCCCCTGCAACAAGGTTATTGCCCAAAGGGGGTAACCACTACCATTTCAGCACTCAAAGGCATCTGCAGTACTTTTTGAAGGAGGACAAATAAAGGCCAAGCCCTGTAAGTGGAGACCAGTATCTTGCATTAGATAGTCAGGCGAATAGAGAGCCAGGGAAGATGAGAGAAATATGGCCAAAAAACCAAGAATTTCAGTCTCTACCTCTCCTGCAAGAGCAGCTGGTGTGCGATTTACAAGTTTTTTAAAAAATGAGGAGTTTCTGAGAAGAGGTGGCAGAATGCAGTGTTTATTTTGAGAGAAAACAAGCTTCTAGGTGTTGGTTCAAGCATCAGTTTTCTATGCATCCAAGAGCAGCTCTGTGGAAACTGAGAAACCCTCCTCCTGTGAAGCAAGAGCTGGATGAGGAAACCTTAGGGGGAGGAGGGGTGTTGCTGAATTTGAGTAACTTTTAAGGTATTCATTTGTAACGGATGGGCTCGTTCTTTATAAACGCTACCTCTCAGGGGAGACTTGGAGTCCAGCTGGAAGAATAAGTGCTTCCTTCCCCGTTCAATGAGCACAGTTATCCTAGTCAGTCTGGTTATTTAACCCAACACATAGTGATAGGCAAGCCATTCTGGACAGGCCAATATTCTCCTACCCCCACCACACATGAATGAGCTGAGCAGAGCTTCCTGTAAGTACACTCACCTACCCATCCAGAGCCGTTTGCACAACCACACATTTTTTTCCTTCTGTTCCAACACACTTGCATTTTAGAAGCCGATTATCTTCCCATTTCTTGCAGCACCACAAAGGAAGGATATCTGGAGAGGGGAACCGGTGCTGCTCAGAAACCGGTGTTTACAAAACACTGCCGCAAGCGCATTTTTGCACTCCGTCACGAAGAGCTGGATGGTGCAACTTCTGATGACAGCGCTCCATCTGAGACCCCGTGCGTCAGGGAGCCGGGACTGGCACAGCCGCTCGACACTCACATGCCCCAGGCGCTGCCTCTCTGCCAACACAGCAACGTCGGCGTAAAACTGGAGCAACAAAGAACTGAACCAGATCCCCCGTGTTCAGTGGGATAGCTATTCCCATAGAATGACTGTGGTTTGCATTTGTGTTCTGGGGCCTTCTTCCTCCATAATGTTTTTCAAGGGAAAATGTGTGCCACTCATACAGCATAACAAGTCTGCATTCCGCAGTGAACACTGCATAACAGTGCCAACAGAAAATATTGGGGGTTTTGAGATTTTTATTTTAGATTAATGATTTAATAAATAGACAGTCTGTCTCTTAATTGTTTTACCCACGCAATACAAAAAGTATAGAGTCAATTCCAAAATTTTAGCTGATGTAACTTTTAGGAAGTGTATCTCATGTTTAACTAGAAGGAGTCGGTTTAAAAAAATAAAGACCTTCTAAAACAGACCACCAACTTGAGGGAGATAGCATTTGTAATTTTTGTAATGTGTATACACGGAATTTTCTTGGTGCTTTTTAGCAGATGGAATATTTTTTCAAAAACAGAAGCGCACCCAGAGACATTCAAGCACAGCACTGCAATGCAGGCTCTCAAGGTCCCTCATGCCAAGTGTGACACAGTTGCCTTCTTGTGCAACCCAGATGAGACACAGCATTAATCGCCTCAGTTTCCCCATCCATAAATGGGGATTATACTCCATAACTGATATATGGTCATAACAGCTTAGTATTTTTTTAAAAAATATGGCAGGATGGAAAAATCAGAGTGAATGTTATACATGCTCCCAAACTTAAATTGTAGCCCATTTTGCAAACATCTTTATAGTCTTTACCACAACGCAAATGCTAGGCAGGGTGGGTCAAAGGACCTTTTCAAGCATAATGCAGCACTCCGGCCCCTAATCTCCCTCTGCTCTCTGCACTCCCTTTTCCTCTCTTAAATATCCCATATTAAAGACTTCTTGCCAAGCCATGCAAGCCCTTTGGTAGGAGGAGGGTCTGAGCATACAAAGGTCAGAACATTTCGGAACCTACAGCCTGCTAATATTGTTCACACTCATGAATTATGAAAGGTAGCATTGAGTGAGCTTAGCGCTTTCGGAAGGCTGCTGTATGAGAAGATCAGTCTCGGGGTTAGTAGGGTTAAGAGCATTCTTTGCGCAGGTCTCCGACTTCTGAGTTCCTGCTGCAATGTCATCTCGTTCTCATCAGAGGGTATGAAAAGCTCTCAAGAAGCAGCCAGCATCTGCTCTGGCCGTCTCACAGTGCTATAATCCACACACTGAAGGGCATTCAACTGAAGTTCAGCAGAAAGTACAGAGGTTTAGTATTGTGCTTCTGTAGAAATGTGTCGAGGCCAAGGGGATAACACTCCCAAGCTCAGGAATAAACCACAGAAAGGTCTGACGAGCACATCACTGGGGGCACAGAAATACTCCTGCAGATTTTCAAATCAGGATGCTGAAAATTAAGCATCCCAACTCACACCGTGAGCAGCATGACTCTCCTCTGATGAGATAGACGTGGGATACACAGGCCCCTAGCTTTGGTGTCCAGCTTCAAAGTACCTACTGACATGGTCACCACGGGCAATAGCCCAGAAAAAAAGCAAACATTGCGTAACCTTGATGAGAGCTATTTAAAAATTACTCACGTTCCCTGCTCAGGTTCTCAAAGAGCAGGTGACAAGTGGCAGTAATGTCTTTCTTCCAAGGAAGACTTATTACTCAATCACATCTGCGACAGGATGCGTCACAGAGGCTTGCTAAGAAAATGGGCATTTTGCTCCTTTGCAGAAGGAGTTACCAGGCAAAGACTCTTGAGGTCAGGAGTAAACTACAGACATGGCTCAGTCTTCACCGCTCTGATTCCTGCCCAGCATCCCTGAGGCTTTCCACGAGGATGCTGATGATGGCAGGCACGTCGCAGGAGCTGGGAAGCAGCTGAAGACTGTGAAATGCATGTTCCTGAAGCCCGCAGTTTTTGGACATTATACACACACTATAACAAATCACCAGCACATTACTCTAGACTTGTAATTGCTATCATCAGGGGGCTCCATTTTATTTCACTCGTTAAACCCCCCCAAAAGTTTCATTCAGTTCTGTGTAAGATTCAGGGCATGACAACTTGATATTTTGCACCTCGTGAGAGATCTTGTGTTTCGTATTTTCAGGCTGACAGACAGCTGTCTTCCACACAGAGGAATATTTTTGCACGGAGACACCATCCCAAGAACAAAATGCAAGACTAGAACTAAAATCTGTGCTTCCCCACTTAGCCTTCCCACTGGTGTTTACCTAGTTCTGGGCCTGGGAGGACAAGAGGGCAAAACAAGAGGGAGGTGGAAATAATTAAATTGGTCACACCAAGCAGAAGGCATGTAGCAAAGAAGAAAAAAGCGTATTTCCTCCAAGACAAAGAGATGGGGGAAGCCATGGGAATCTCAGTTCTTGGCATTTTACAAACACAACAGGTCTTAGTCCATAGAGGCAACAAAATGAATAAACAAGGGGCTTTGTCCTCCTTTCAATTTCAGATTGCTCTGTGGAAAGCAGGGAGAAAGTCACAGAAAGACCACTGGCCGAAGAAGGGAACCAAACAGGCTCTAGTGACCGTGTTGCACCATATGTTTTGACAAGGAGGTGGTAAAGGAGTAGCCCAGCTTCCACCAGGCAGTGGAATCCCTGCTGCTGCTGAAGATGACAGAGAAGTGTCACCATTCCTTACACTTGCAGTGTTACCATATCAGTTGTAAATGTCCAGAGTTTACAAAAACGAGGTTCAGCAGACAGTAATGGAGGGAACGAGGAGGGAAAGGTGGAACGCCTGATGCCAGAGAGATACACCACAGAATGAGAAACCAGAGACCGACTGAATGGTGCCATTGTTACTAACAAGAACGCAGCGAGGCCAGCAAGCGGGCCACGTGCCAGGACAGCTACAACAAGCCCTAATATCATTCAAGTGTAATGAAGTGGAATTATCACAGCCCCATTGAATGCAGAGAACAATTTAACTGATGAAGCAATAGGGTAAAATATTAGTGAAAGCATTAGCAACCCACTTAAAAGTATTTTTTTTTTCCTCACATGAACACCGGGTTTTCTGCAAAGCAAGCCAGTGGGGAATAAAACTGTAATGCAAGCTACATCAAGCTAATGTACTTGATGCTGTAGTTTTTGCATACTTGGATGATACCCATAGCACTATATGCCTGCTACAGCCACGTTTATTAAAAAATTCTTGCTAGAATTGGAGGATCTACAGAAAAAAATCCTTTTGCTTTAGAGAAAAAGGTCTACCTTCAGCTAGCAAATTCAAGCAAAAAGTTTTAAGGCAGGTTCCAAGTGTCTTTACCTCCTTGTTGAAAATACTTGGTACTGCCCTCTGCTAGGAAGAGACCACTTGCCCAACTCTCCAGTTCATGACTGGACACATTCAGAGCGCTTGCAAGAACGACGCACTTACTAAACTTTACACCAACAGCCCTGTTACAGACACTATTAAAATGGCCTGGTGAATCACTTTCTCCAGCTTGACTGACAGCAGTGATTCATGGGCACTTTAAGCACATTGGACTGATTTATTAGGAAAAGTCTTACTTCCCTAACAGAAACAGTTCCTTATGTAGTTAATACTCCTTTCTAAATTAACCATCAGATTGAAAGTATTCATTAGCACAACATGACTCAGTGGGTTTTTCTTGGAAGGGGCTCCCTCCAAGAGAACACAAATCCTCTGTTCCCCATTCTGTTTAGCAACAGAGCAGTAAGGTGCTCACATTCAGCAACATCCTGAAATTACACACAACCTGTCTGGTTGCTGGTTAGGCAAGCACTGCAGAATACATTTAAAATAGATGGGTAGGCAGCCTGATGGTTTGCATGCTTTTATGTGCCTGATGTCCCTTTAAAGCGCCTATGCAGAAAAAGATTGGCCCGATAAGTGTTTTGTCTTTCTTTTCAGTATGGACTCTATCAGTGTTTGATGGTCAAGGTGGTCTGTTAAGGTACAACTTGCTCCAAATCAAAATGAAATCCTTTCTCCAGAGTTACTTGAACATCTGGTAATGAATGCATTAGAAGATTTTTCTGTCTTGAAAAAGAGCCGAATCATTTAAAACAGCAAAGATAAATCTGCAACTGAAATCTAAGTGGGAGAAATGGTTTTAAAGCTGCAATGGAGACACACAAAAACTCCATAGCTCATTCTGCCTGGGAAGAATACAGTTTTGAAGACTGCTACAAACATACTGAATCGTATCCACATAACTCACTGTAAAGACGGGGATTATGACAATGACATGAAGGAGATCTGTCACCCCAGCAATCAACGAAGCTCCTCAAGGAGATTCTGGAAGCTGATACTAAAGAAAGTTCTGAAGATATCTACAGCAGGCCTGCATACAACAGGACAGCACTACCTGAGAACTAGTCAGGATGCACCAGATGCACAGCAGCCTTTGAAGAACTCAACTGACAAGCACAAACCAACATCAGCCAACTGCAGTTTTCCATTGGATTGCTTGGGTCTTGCTTACACCTCCTAGGAGGGCTCCCAAGTCCAATGAGCTACAGTTATAAGCCAATTGCAAATCATATGCAGACACTAGACTGAGATGCTGGGTTTGCTACCTTTAGGAATTCAGAGAGGTCAGATACTGATGGACAAACAGTTCTGATTCCTGTTCCTGTGCACTCACCATTTACCGGTACAACATTTCTTCGTATGTCTGAAAGAATCAAAATTTAAAAAAAACCCAACAAAACAACAAATTCTTATATGTGTTATTAAAGCTGCCTGGAGTAATTTAATAAGCAAGCAGGTTTTGGCCATGGTTCTCTGAAACCAAATTTACTCCTAACGAAAAAGGTACTAGCCAAGATCTCTAGATATGTCTTCTCCTAGGAGTAAGCTTCACTCCTGTTATGAAAGGATGAATCACAGTCACAAGTTTCTGGGCACTAATCCCTGGGAAAGTCTTAAGGCATGGATTTCAATGGATTTTGGTTCCAAGATTCCTTTGTAAACTTGTCTGGGTGAACGTTGTACAGTGTAATTTGGCACTTTGGAAAGACAGACAAGGTACTAAGTGCCAAGCACCCAGAAGATACTCAAATACGAGAAGGAGAAGTGCATCCACTTTGCTCCTGCAGGACAAGCAGGTAGCAAACACCAATGCACCGAGCATTCATCAACTCCGTTTCCTTTGCAGGCAACTCCAATATATACAGCTGTTACCTCATTTTGCTCCTTTGCTCAATGTTAAGCTATCACGTTAGCTTGGTGCCTCTAACACAGGGGTTGGGAACTTTTTTGGTTCACTGACTCTCCTGCTAGTATGTGGGCCCTTCCAGAAAGATCATCTCTGTAGACCACCATACTTCCCCAAAGAGTCTTGTTTTCTTAGCTGACTTAGATACCTCAGAGGCAAATTATAGACCCACAGAGACTCCGGAAGCAGTCAGGAAAGTAGAAGCCTGGAGGACTTGCTAGCTGTGAGACAGAAAATGTTGAAAATGAAACTGTCCCCCATAAAGCTGCAGGGAAATACATGGGGCAGCTCTACCCGTCTCTTCAAAGTACTGTGCTGAGGTCTTCACTGACTCTGGACAGTTGTGGTATCAGTTTGTAATCTGTTCATGTTCAGAAAGTTAGTTCCGCAAACCTAAGAACTAAAGTATTGAGTAAAGGGAAGGAAGAGGATGTTTCAGTTTTGTTTTTTAATAACATGAGAGAAATCCAAGCCTGTGAGAGAATACACAAAGGACAACAGGGCCCTTAGCAGGAAACAGCACAAAGCAGTACCATGGGACATGAGCCCATTGGCTCTTCCCTGGCTTTAGCAGTTACTTTTAAGGAGTGTTAAAGTATACGATGTCATGAATGAGAATCAACCCATAATCTGGTAAAGTCTCTTGCAGTGTGGTCCCTGCACACCGCTTCCCACATCTGATCTGGGGTGGACACCTATTTTCCATCCCCAGCAGCAGAAGGAAGTCTTATTTCTTGAGCACAAGTGTTTAATCCCTCTGTTCACAAGTGATATGCTGAGGACCCCCCAAAACTACCTCGCTTTCATCCCAATGGACCACCCAGCCAAAGAAAGTTCCTAGAGTGATTGAGCTAACCATAAACTAACACAAGCAGCCTAACTGTGCTCGAGTTAAACAAATGGCAATATGCCTAACCAAAATCCTCGAAGTAAAATAGAGAGTTAGGTTACTTTTTGTTTGCTTGGTGCCAAGAACAGGCAATTCCTCCCGAGAAATGTAACAGAGGGGGTAGAAGTGGGGAAGGGGGGAAGCTGCTAGAACAGCTGCTTGAAATGAAAACACATGATCTGGGAGATGCTCACCTGAACGATCACCTAACTTAAGGAAGCAAGGAAATATCTGCCTCTGGGATGACGGCTAGTCACAGGATCATATGCTGAAACTCCCTGAAAAGAAATATTTCAATGGAGCACTTCACTGGAAATGATCACTACTGTAAATTGCATCCATCTAAATAAACACAGCCCAGCAAATAATCAGCTGTGGCAACCTGTCTGTGATTTTTAAGTGGAAAGTACTTGAAACTAAAACATGCAGTGCATATAGCTTGACAGAGACTACCATTATTGCCAATGGTACAAGCACTTCAGACATATAAATGACAAAGTCCTACTGCTTAAAAGAAAACACGTCTGAATGGAGCTAGATCAGATATCAGCACTGCTGATTTGCTTTCCATTGGCTTCAAAGAGTGAAGGAGGAAAAATAAATTAAGATCTTTGAAAAAGTATCAAAATACTTGCCAGCAAAGACCAAAAGAATTCATTTTCACATACTCCTTTCCCTGACAATATCGGGGCAGAGTTGTGTGCGCTGAAGGGAGTGACAGCTATTTGCTTTAAAATATCCTGAAGAGGCAATACCTGATCTGATCTCATCCATCTGGGAAGGGCAGCCTGGTGACTGAGCAGGGATGAGCACTGAGTTTGGGTCTGCAGACTTCTAGTCAACTGCTCCTCCAGGCTCATGTCGAATCCAATTCCAGTCAGCCAGATCAAGAGAGGTGACTCTGCCCCTCTGCTCTGGTGAGACCTCACCTGGAACACTGTGTTCAGCTTGTGGAGCCCTCCACACAAGAAGGCCGTAGACTTGTTGCAGCAGGTTCAGAGAAGGGCCTCAAAAATGATCAAAGGGCTGGAGCACCTCCCTTATGAAGACAGGCTGAGAGAGTTGGGGTTGTTCAGCCTGGAGAAGGCTCCAGAGAGACCTTCTAGTGGCCTTCCAGTACCTGAAGGGGCCCTACAGGAAAGCTGAGGAGGGACTGTTTGCAAGGATGTGTAATAATAGGACAGGAGATGACTGGTTTTAAACTAGAGCAGGGTAGATTTAGATTAGACATTAGAAAGACTTTCTTTACTATGAAGGTGGTGAAACGCTGGAACAGGTTGCCCCAGAGAGGTGGTGAGGGCCCCGTATCTGGAGACATTGAAGGTCAGGTTGGATGGGGCTCTGAGCAACCAGATCTAGTTAAAGATGTCGTTGCTCACTTCACAGGGGTTGGACTAGATGATCTTTAAAGGTCCCTTCCAGCCCAGCACGTTCTACGATTCTATTCTACAATTCAGTAAAGTGACTCGCTGACCAGCGGTCTCCAGTGGGATTCAGCTCCTTGAGTCACCCAAGCTGAACCATCCGACTTGAGGATTTCCAGCTTTTGGAGATTCAGAGTGCAGCTCAGGCTATATCCAAGACCTTTCAGCCTCCGTCTGAAAGGCAATACAGCACTGCGTGAACAGGAGTTTGATTCAGTGAGATGTACACTGCAGCTGAAAACCAGTAACATCTTACTCCTAGGCATTTACTAAGCTATGTGTCATTAATTATAATCTAATGACACGTGACTTTGCCTTTATTTGTTTCCTTGATTCCATCTGGAGTCAAACAACTAAAATTAAATGTCTGGGTCAATCTAGTTAAGACTCATACTTAGGCTGAAAATAGCTGTTTTCCGAAATATGGACTGAAATGTACAGAATTACTTTAATAGGAGCAGAGCTTCAGCTGCCGAAGATACTCTGCCTGGAAAAGCAATGAGAGAGAACGGCTATAAGAGGAGGCTCTAAGGTCACAAGTGTTATGCAGAGAGTGAACAGGATGCAGTGGAAGCCAGAAGCAGAAAATGATTTCAGAAAAAAGAATTCAGGAGGGACAGGTCAACCCCGCAGTCTTGGATGCCTTTCTTGCTCAGGAAGACTCAAATCACTAATCTTCTGGCATGAGGAAGAAAGTCCTACAGGAAACTTTACTCTGTACTCTCCCAGTTTCTTTCTTTTCCTGAGCGCTTGGTATTTGGGAAACAAGGTACTGGGATGGATGGTGTTTTCACGTGACTGACCCAGAGTTGTCGTTCTACATTTTGATGTTATATCCTCTATGCCACAAAACCATTTGTGAAAAAGTTTTGCATGACTTAAAAACAAGTATTAGATCCCTGGAGTTTAGTCATCCTACAGAACATAATGAAACACTATAACCTGTTATAAAATTCCCTGAGATAGTAAAAAAAAAATACTGACTGGAAAGATATTCTAATTTTAGACTAGTTTCTCTGTACATCCGGATCTAATTCCCATAAAATGCCTGGTTTCATCTCCTGCATATTCTGCAATATTTTTTTTTATATAGGATTTTTTTTTTAAGGCTTGAGATCCCAAATTCCATCAAGCTACCTACAGAGGCCTAAAAATAGTAATAAACTTGCAAATTGGACAAAAGGGGATTTAACGCGCCAAGGACATGGTCTGGAACTGGCGCTGAAGGAGGTGCAGTTTCCAAGTCAGTCGGGCAGGAAGTTTGTTCGCTCTCCCCCTGCTCAGCTTCACAACAAACACTGGATTGAACTCTGCACTGCAGAGTTGAGGGACATCTTCTTGCTGCTCCTTCTCCAAAGTTACGTAAAAAAAACCTGGACTACACCACTGTAGCACTAACATTGGAACTGAGCTATCCAGAGGAAATCACAAACTGGGCTATAAAGCTCAGAGAGGAACGAGTCACTCTTCTCATATATGGGTTGTTGATCATGCCAAAATGCTCTAGCCACCGTGTCTCCTTGGATTTTAATGCAGAGGAGTCACACCATGCTCTAAATACTGCTTGTAAAACACCATTACTCCCCTAAAAAAGACAGTCCATCTGTAGCTTCACACCTACCAGGAATTACTCCTAATGTCTTCCTCCACAAAGCAAATATCAGCCCTGCAAGCCCATGGAGGTCTCTGATGGCCACTGCCATCACCACCTCGGCCATCATGAAAAGTAGAGGGAAACGAGCAGGACCTGCAGGGTTGGAGCCAAACATGAGGTAGGACTGACTTATGCCAATTCACAGCAGACACCCATGCACAGACACAATGACAGCACGATGGTCTGGCAAGCAGATTTTGCTGTGTGACCAGAATATCTTCGGCACATGCAGAACGTCTTCTCCCAACTGCCCTTGCAGCGGAGTTCAAAATACCAAAAGAGTTTCACGCCCTACGCGAGGCTGTATCCTCCCACATTTGATGGTCTGAAGAAAAAAGCTATCAGAAATTATCCACAGCAGGGGAACACAGAATAAGGAGGTGGCAAGATGGGCTTGGAAGTGGCAGAAATACATACCCCAAAGTTTCCATTCCCTCACTCCCCTCCTGAAACTTCAATTAGGGCTCACAACAGCAGGGGAGCGTATGGTTACGTTTCTCTCTGAACATCTATCACCAGCAAGAGGAGGGGATGGGAGTCTCCCGCAGGCAGATGTTTAGCTGCAAGCAGGACACAATAGGGCGACTTCACAAAATCTGGATCCCAACAAGCAGGTTTAGGGATCCTGGGGATCTCACAACCCACAGTCAGAACAAGCTGTATCCAACCAGAGCTTGCCTCTCTTCAAGCAAAAATGGGTGAAAATGTCAGCCAATTAAGCTTTTTCCACCTACATCACGTCAGCTCCGAAAACCAAACAGGATCCCAGCAGAGCTCTCCGGGAAGTCTAGTTTCAGCAGATCTGAACCCTTAATGTTAAAATGTCACAGAAAAACAGAACTGCTGCGTGGGTGCCAAAGCCACCCTGTGAATATTAATTGCTTATGCATATTGAATATAATTGTCTCTCCAGTATTAAAAATCTCTCTCCTTTACTGGAAAGTGACTCCCACAGTTCAATTTAAGGTTTAAATTTGGAAGGGAGTGATTTTCTTTTCTTTCTCTTTTTTTTTTTCTTTCTTTAATGTAAGGAACACATACTTGTAAAGCACCCATGGATAAGACATTATAACAAAATACGTACAGCTGTGATTCCAGCACCTCCTTTCTCTAATATATTCACAGATGCATTTTTCCAGTAGCAGTGGCGAGGTGAGCATATCACAAAATTCACAGCTACTGACAATCTCTAATAAATTCAGCCCATTTAGACGATAGGATGATGTACATGCATGTAGTTGAACACACATGTAACGGTGGCTGGATTCAGGTATTCAAAACAAGGGCACAAGCTCCTTGCTGTGGTCTCAGATTCATCCTCTACTTGGTGTCTTCTGCCTTCAGTGACCTCCTTAGAAACTAGACTAGTCAAAAGATATATACAAGTGACCATCAGACCCTTGCAGGACTTCTAGCACCAGCTCAGATGAAATTAAAAAAAAACCATGCAAATATCCCAGGTATGACTTTCCAAAAACTGAAAAAAACCCCACTGGCAAATACAAGCCCAAATTCTTGTGAGGATGGTCAACAGTGATCTGGGCAGAAATGTCACTCCTGGCTACGAGGCCCAATTAGGTGACTGAACAAGGGTGCTACCTCTGCACTGTTAAATAACACAGGGACAGTGACAACTCACTGGCCTGGAGGTCAAGAGGGAGAACTGTGTTCAACACCATATTATACTTGGCCCTGGGTCACTTTTGTGCAGTGCCCCTGTGGCCCTAAGTCGTAACTATTTATTTTGTGGGATCAGGATGGGGGGAGGCCGTTCAAAAAGCTGGAAAAGCTGGTTTTGCCTCAGTCTACTAAACTGTTTTTATAGTATGAAATCTTTTACAGCACAAGGACACATATGGCAGGCTCTGGGGCAATGTTCAAGGTGGTCGTCAAGAGTGTGAAGCCTGCTGAGAAAGTGTTGAAAGACTGGGAAGGGCAGAGGGAAACAAAATTTCCCAAACTGTGCCCATGCACCAGCTGGCATAGACCAACAGAGTGTCAAGAAGCACATTAACAGCAAAGCAGTAAGGCCATCAGCTCTACATCTCAGCATCTCTACTTCACACCAGGGGTGTCAAGTAAAGACGAGTAAAGTGCTGAGACACTGTTGGACTGGGGACCTGGTATGGAGACAGGTTGGTAGCTTCCCTCTTCTCACCCCATCCAAAGCCACCTAATCAGGTTCACCAAGGAACTAATCCTTTTACCTTGTGTGCAAATCTGCGCTTCCTTTTCACTCTATCTATCAAACACATGACAGGCATTTCCCTAAGCTTGCTAAAGGTAGGCTTGGGCTAACACGACTTCATTGCTGACAAGTATCTTATGTTTACTGTACACTACTAGGATTAAAGACTTGGAAGGAATTTTGACCTTTCCAAAGCTTTAATTTTGTTGAGCTTATATGTGGCAATAATCACCGCTGAGACTCCTTATACACAGGGACCATCTCCAAGCTGAGCACATACATTTAGTGAAACCAGCCCCACATAGTGATTGCCCTGAGTATGGCTGAGGCCTCACAAAATGCTACGCAAATTCGTGACTTTCACTAAGTGCCTCAGAGGAATCTTCTTAGCGCCAAGGTAGGCACCAAGAAGAAAAACAAATGTTTCACTGTTCACCAGTGACACTAGTCTCCTTTCCTTAAATACACATAAAAGAGGGCCAGAGGCAGCAGTTGCACCTAACAATCTTCATGAAAGCTGTTACGTTCAAGGCTGCCAAATGATATCTTTTTTTTTTTTTTGCTTGTTGTTGTTGTTCTCTTGCGTTTTATCCTGCACTGCCTTGATGGAGCACCAAAGGGCTTTTGCGCCCACACCACGAAAATACCTCCAAAAATAAAGAGCTGATTTTGAAGTACAAAGCTGCTGCTGTGGGACGCTGCAGCATCTGTTTTAGCATGTCATTTTTATATTTAGAAGCAGCGTATCTCCACAGATCAAGCGCAGCCGGTAAGTCACTCGGCAATCCCTTCCCATTAGCTCTCACAAGTCAGTGCCAGCTGATGGAGGTGGGGAGGGACACACACACGCTCTTCTCTCCCTCCAACAGCCCTCCGCACCTCTGCAGCCCCGCACCTCCGCTGCGGCACGCTGCGTCCTGCCTGACTCACGCCGCCCAGCCTCGTATCTCCAGCGCTGGTGTCCTGCCAGCAGCTCAGCCCGGCAGCAGGATGCAAGACCGCCAGCCTCCGACCTTGATGGAACGTGCTGCTTTTTTCCTTTTTCTGGGTCACGCAGTGTGGTGTGTGTGTGTATGCTGCGTGGCATATGTAGGAGAAACCATGCAACAAAATCAGGGGAGCTGCTGAAGCATGCGATCTGGTGCGCAGCTCTGACCTGCGCCATCAGACTGCTCTGTAGGTCCCCCGGCCACATTTCCGAGACGGTGCCTGCAGCTAGAAAATAGTGCACATAAAAAACACCACAGCCAGCATCTTCCATTAGGCAGCCAGACCACTGCTTTGAGAAGGTCCAGCAAACCAGAAGAATGAACCTAAAATGAGCGCAATATGCCTGCGACGTATAAGCTGCACACGGCTTGTACAGATGATCAGGATTTGCAGCTCCTTTTTCCCCTTAAGAGCAGTCTGCCACTTAACTGTAAGCAGAATTGCTGCTTGAAGCGCAATGCAGTGCTGTGTAACTCGATCAGGCAGAACACGGCCAAGAAAAGCAGGGCAAAACATAATAAAGACCCGACAGCAATCATCACAGCAAAGGTCACAGGACCTGTGTTTGGAGCACAGGAGGGGCACCAGATAGAAAAGCTTGTCTTGGCTCTGTGCGGTCTCTTAAAGGGATGAAGGATGAAGGGTATGACATCCTCTTTGGCTAAGAGAAGCTACATCTTCTCCATACATCTAGCTCCCCCATATTTTTTCAGTTTACAGTAAGTGAGCACCGCAGCTTGCAGGAATGGCAGTGTCCTTGCAAGGGGATAGCATTGTTTCTGGCCAATATTTTGCACAGATGTGAATGCTGGCTAATTAGAAGACTGAAATTTCAGCCCAGTGAGTGTTTACCATGGAGAGGAGGGAAAACACTTGCAGGTTTCTCTCTTGCTTCCAGCCACAAGAGCTGAAGAGGGCTTGCACGTGTGCAAGCCAGGGAGGGCGACGGGGCAGGGAGGACACAGAGGGGAGATGCAACCAACACGCACAAGCTCCCCGAGTGGAGTAATTTGTTTTGGCAGCTACCCTGGAAAAAGAGGCACTGTCAGCACTGCAAAACACGCAGGAAAACCTTTAGCTGCCAAACGTAGATTTTTCTTTTCCAGAGGCAGCAAAGAGTGGAAAAGGCCCAAAGTCGCAGATAAGGAAGGGAGCAGTGATGGGATCAAGCCAGCTCCGGAGACCGATTAGTTCAGCTCTCTCCTGGATACAGCCCCCTCTTTGGAAAGGGGTTGTTGAAGGAAAACAGAGCCTGTAAGAAACTGGAATATCTTTATCTACACACACAGCTTAGCAAATGCCACACGCTACCGTTTTACATAGGAGAAAACCACCTTACCTGAGTAGTTTTCGCCCTTCTGCCTTGCATGCTGTTACTATGGCTGATTTGTGGGTTGGTGGCCCCTTCGGAAAGGCAGTGGGATTTCCTGCAGGGCAGCGTATTGTAATTGCTGTAGGAAGGCGCATCTTCAGCGGTGACTGATGTCATCTTATGGCTTCCGATATCCGGGATGTCGGATACCAAATTCCGGCAGTACCCTCCAAAGGCGTTTCGTGGGCCTCCGTTGACGGCAGCACTCGGGGTTTTGGGGGAATACAAGTCGCTCATAGAGTTGGCGCGCTGGCAGGTGACCAGCGGCTGGGGGCTGCCGCTGGTCTCTGTCCCCCGCGTGGCCTCAGCATCCTTCTCCTCAGCCAAGCCCAGGATTTCCTCATTGCTCGTTAAATGCTCCTGGCTGAGGTCGGAAAGTGAAAACTCCAAGCTGTCCTCACGCCAGATGTCGGCCGATTTGGAGCGCTTCTTCTTGAAGCTGGCCGTCTCCATGAAGTTTGTCCCGTTGGCCGCGTACCGATGAGACCTCCCGTCGCCCTCCGCCAGGAAGGGCGGCTCGTCCCCGTAGAGCCTGCTCTCCTCCGAGTCAGGCATGCTCTGGACGGAGGCGGCAGTAAGGACGGTGCTGCTGTCCACGCTGGGGGTGACGGAGGAATCGGTGTGGTAGGAAACAGGCCGCAGGCCCATGTCCACCCGATCCACCCAGATGGGGCTTCCAAAGTCCTCTAGGTTGGCCTCCTGGGCGAAAGGCTCCAGGCCATTCTCCGCCAGGGACTGGGGGATGCTGGGGGTGCTGCTGGAGCGGGTGCTCACCTCTGAGTTACGGTGGATGATTTTTCCGGAAGAAGCGTGCCGCGTCCGGCGAGAGGCTTTGTTGGAGAGGCGCAGCGAGCGAGAAGTGTGCTTGCGGCCCAGGCTGGTGTGCTTGTCCCCATAGAAGGCGTGCTCCACGCTCTGGCTCTCCGCGTTTCCCATGGCGTCACAGTCTGCAAGGGGAGACAGCAGGGACCATGTTAGAGGTGGCAACCAAACACCCAGGCAAGAACACGCACAGATGTCCCAGTACACCCAAAAGAGCTTTTTTTTTTTTTTTTTAACTTAATGAACCTGTCCCAAAACCTATGCCACAGCTTCCATTGAGTCTCGCAGGACATGCTTTAACAGCAGCGACTAATCCCACAGAATTAATTAAGGGAGCCAGTGACCATACTAGCAAACTTACAAATAACAACTCGGTACATAGGAAGAAGCTAGACAATAACTACACTGATGTAAACGAAGAGTGTAGAAGAGGGATGGATTGAACCTTGAAGCTTGGTGTGAACTGGAGTGAGTTTAACACCAAAGCGCACTGGCAATCTCAGCTCTGCACACATACACTTGACTCGTAGCATTAGCTTCGCAATCCCAGCCAACACTACAAACTCAAAAAATCAACAGCCATTGTTTATTTGCATGTAAGAAGATGCCAAAAGTAGATGGATATATGCCTTTATCTGAGATTTCACTTTTTTTTTTTTTTTTTTTTGCAAGGAACTGTGAATTGAAGCACCAAATAGTGATGTACAAATTCAACTGTTGAGCAGCAAGCTAATGATGGGTTTGATTTCTGGAAGAAAAAAACAGTGCAGCATGAAGCAGGTACAGAGAGCCCCACACAAGAAAGCCATATTATGAAAAATAAATTAGCATGAGTGACTCAGACTATACAAAAATAACTTTACCTTCCTACTCACTCTGAAGCAGATAGCTAGATCTAAGCGCTTTGATCTAGCAAAGGGAAAACTGAGCTGGAGCACAGGGACTGGGGTTCTGTCCCTATCTCTGTACCTAACCTCCGGCATTACTCAGTTGTGCACATCTCGCCATGAAACAGGTTTCCCATCCAGAAGATGGGAGTGATGATCTGGTCTCAGCCTTGGAAAACATTTTGGGGTCTGAGATCTCATTCAAAAAATGTCAGAAATATTTTATCAGTAGTATTAGCTTCTTCTGGCCAGCAAGCAAGAAGAACAAGAAAAGTAAATGTTAAAGTACAAGCCCATTCAAAATTAAATAGGAGATCCTGAATTACACAGAAGACAATTAAATAGTCGGTAAATCTTGAACAGAAATTCCAAAACAAAACTTTCTCATTTTGAAAAGTGTTTCTATTTGGTTGAAAAAGACAGTAAAATAATCCAGAGTTTTTAATTTCTTGGGGTAATTTCCTCTCCTTTAAGAGGATGCACTGATGGATATTGAGCCAGATGCTGGCAGAATGAATGTGATCATGTATTTTCCCTTGCTATCTAAATATACACTGTCACTGCTGCACAGAATGAATCATTCCCGTGAAAATTACATAGAAATAAATGAACTTACTGTGCTAAACACAGGTACAGCACTTCTGCTGTAGACTGCCCTGGGCATATATGGTAGAACTGAACTTCTGCAGTGATACTTCTGACCACAGTCAGAGGACTTCACTTCCCTACTTTTCTATCCAGCTAAGCAGGTCATGTCTGAGGCTAAAGATCTGTTCAGTGCTGGAGCAACAGGCACCTCCATAAACATCTGGACATTTCTGTAACTAAAATAAATATAATTGCATGTGAAATAAACTATGCCAGGAAATACCCTCCATTTATTGAAATTAATGGCTGAACTCCCAATGACTGTCATGAGACTTGGTTATCATGCATCGTTTAGAAAAATAAATGCTCTGAAGAAAGGGCAGTTTTTAATCTAAGAAGAACGACAGCATTATAAATCCCTAGGCAGGGTTATAATTCCTTAAAAGCCACAGCCCTTTGATACGGATCGGACTGAAAAACAATTGTCAGCTACCTTTTGCTTCTAAAACATCTTAATGCACAAAAACTGCATTTTGTATTCCACACTGATGTCTAAAACCAGACCCCAACACTCCCCATATCTTGCAAAAGAAACCCTCTCAGGGTAACGCTTTTAGCTGCTTTGATTCTGAGATTCTTGCTAACCACATTTTCATTCAACAGGATTTCCACCAGCTGCAAAACCCATCAGAGCGCGCAGCCGTTTATCCCCAGTCACTGGCCATGCAGCCAAAACTTTGGTAGCTATCTAAGGAGAGAGAGCAGTCTTAAAAGTCCTCTTGAAACCCAGAGTGAACTGAAGCCACTCAAAGAGTGGGCTCTTTACCTTCAGAAACAGGGTTGCCAAAGGGCAGGAGCGTCCCCCGCATGCCGCACTTGCTGATGAAAAGGCCGGGCAGGGCAGCTATGGAAAGCAGCCCCGTGCCACCATCTCCATGCCACCACCTCCACGTAGTCTCCACGCACGCCAGGCAAAATCTCACCCAGTGAAAAAGTAACAGAACCACAAGCGACTTGGCGAGGAAAAGAGCAGCAGCTCGGGCTGCATCCCGTGAGGAAGTAACACCACTAGAAACACCCTCATGGAAGGAGGAAAGTCTTTTCTCCACAGACGGGGAAGGAATGTTTACTGAGTGATTTTCACACAATGAGAAGTATCTGCTAGATACCGGCAAGAAGTGTCAGACTTCAAAGTTAAGATCTGTGCCTTTTTAGTTCTGTGGATTGGCGGCTTTAGGTGAGGAATTTGCAAATCTCCCAGACGGCTATCTATCCTGTCATTAGCCCATACCTCACTCCTGGATCCAGGAAGAGACCTTGCCCTAATCCCACTGATTTCCCCGGCATCACTTTGGAGATTCTCATGAACGCTGGGCACTGGGTGCAGGAGGGCTGTGGGCAGATGTGGTGCAGCTGATCCAGCTGTAGAAGATGCAAGGCAGTGCCATCCCCGCAGCTTGTCACCGTCCCCCGACGGAGGCCATCTCGCCTGGGAGATGCAGGATGAAACACACTGAGCTCACCTTAGGTGAGGACAGTCAACCCCACCAGGTCAAGCTGAGCGTGACCCCTTTGTGGGGTGCTTGAGACCAGTGGTTGCCCCTGGAAGGAACCCCCACCCCACCTTCTGACCCTCATTTCTGCCTCCCCTCTGCATTCCCGGGTGAGCATTTCCACACGGTAACCTGAACTAATTCAGGTGCTGATATAGCCAAGTCCAGTAAACCAGCAGAAAATAAACACAGAAAAAAAAAGAAAACTTTCCTAGTTTATGTTTGCTGAGCTAGTGAGTTCAACTGGCACGTGCCAGAGGCAATGGTGTCCGCCTGGGGACACATGGGGCAAGGACATGGCAACACAGCTGGAGGGCAACGAGGGAGCCAGGGGAGAGGGGACAGTGAGCAACACCTCCCCCGTCTTTTGGCAGCTGTGAGCTGTTAGGCCAGCTCCAGCAGATGTGGAAAGGCAGCCCTGAAACATGTGAATTCACACTGAAGCAGATGCTGATGTCCTCAGCTAGCAGGAGCTAGCGCGAGCAGGAGAGGGGACCCCCAACCTCCCCCTCCCAAGGGCAGCAGCAGACACCCTGGGGCAGAAATGTCTTAAACTGCTCCAGCTACGACTGCCAGATGCTGCCTGTCTAGGGCTTAACTGAATTTAGCACACTCAATGAAAAAAATCTGTATCAAATTAAGAAAGTGAGTAATGTTAATGGGAGTTGCACGCAAATGCTGGTAGGACAAAGGTTCCCCTTGTTAGCTCACCCGACGAATCCAAAGGCGACCGTTAAAGACCTATCAAGGTACCACCAGGATACAACACAAATCAAGTGTGACACATCTTGATGCTTTAAACAGGTCCGTCGCACTCCACCAAGGGTTGCGACGTGTCAAAAATGTGTTCTGAATTATTCTCCAAAGCTAGCAGAGATTAGCACACACAGACCGTGCACTGCAAGCAAAAGTAGCTGGAAATTTTTCAGCAGAAAATGTTGATTCATCAAAACCCAAACTTTTCGTGTGAATAGACTGCTTCTGATGAAAGACTCATCCGCTTCAAGCATGAGAGATTTGAAAACTGAAGCAGAGAAACAGGCACATCTCCTGGAACAGGCACGAGCTCAGTGACTCAGTTGCTTGCTGAAGACGCAGAAGATCGAGATACCTATCTGCAGCCCAATTTGGGCAAACAAGGGGTGGCAACTTGTTCCTCCACATCCTCAAGAGGTGGCCTGATCACAGGAGCTATCGGCTGCTCTGGGAAAGGGTTCTTGCTCCCAGAAGATCTGCTCCTTCCTGGTTCAGAGCAGGGGAAATGTCAAAATTGCAGAAGTCTTAAAGCAGCCAGGAAAGTCAGCTTTTAGCCACCTAGCATATCTAGAGAAAGTACAAGGGGTTGAGTAGTGTGGGGGTTTTTTAAACCAAAACTTAAGATTGATATCAACATTAGGGTATCGGCAAGGAAGAACAAAAATTCTCCTGGAAAGTTTTGGAAGAAAGCATTCCCTACATCAGCCACCCTTAGACAAGCAGACTGACCTCTAGCTGAACCACTGAGTTTTTGCTGGATGAGTCTCACATGAAATGGTTACACGTACAAGCAGTCACATTCTAGATGACCCCTGATGACAGCTCCCTCAAAGAATTTTCTTTGAAAATAGTAATTTTCCCTTCTCTTCCTTTACCCCAATAATCAGTATTTCTTAAAAAAATTACAAACCCAAAATATGCTTTTTAATTAAACCTAAGTTACTAACTCTCACACTTGCAAGAAGTTGGCCCATTAGATTCCAGAAGAAAATCTGAAACACATTCACTTTCCAACCAAATTTGAAGCACCTCGCAAGACAACAGATTGCAAATTTAAAATTAGATTCTAGTGGGAGGCCCTGGTGACAAATCTGTATTTTTCTCCTGGAGCAAAGCTTGAAGGCTGTGAGAACCAGAACAATGATTAAATCCACAGTGAGCAATGAGACTACAGAAATAAACTTTTCCTAAAATCTGCCAGCCAACAACAAAGATTTTTACTGAACTCACAAGAACCACATAGAAAAATGTACAACACTAATAACCAAGTGTGAACATACACATTTTATTGTAATTAAAATGTGTTTTTTCAAAAAGGCAAGAGAAAGGCTGAAATTCCACAGTAAACCTTTGAGTTTCTCAGAAACTCCAGCAGCATATTCAATTGTTTTCAAATCAGAACCTTTTAACCAGCCATTTCTTTTTTCTAAGCAGCTCCCGCATATGTTAAAGCACGGGATGGACTCCAAAAAGGCCCTTCAGGCAATTCAAATAAGAGAAGAGAGAAAGAGAGAGAGAGGAAGGGATGTCATCAGTCGCTGCTTGAAAGCCATTCAGATGCCTTTGTATTGCTAAACGGGTGTAACCAAAAACCACATGCAGCTTATCCATATTTTTCCCTCCCCTGAACCATTATACATCACAGCAAAGTCCTAAAGAAAAATATACGGGGACACATGTACCTTCCGAGGCAGTACTGGTATCCAGCGCAACCTTCCCCAAGAGGGCTGTGGCATTTAGAAGTATAGAATTGCAAATGATACCAAAATGAACAGTTACTGGGACTGCAGAGGCTGTCAGCACCTGCCACTCAGCGACTCCATTACTCTCGCGTCAGAGTCTATGACTATATGCCAAAAACCTGGGGAGAAAGAGGGGAGAAAAAAAAAAAAAAATCAGACAAAGGGTTAGCAGGAACAGCTATACAGAAGGCCATCTTCTGCCAGGTCCTGTTATCATCACTTACCTAAGAAAACCTGTGCAATACAGCATGCAAATGCTGTCCTTAAATTTGAATGATGAAATCTGATGATGGCAGAATCAATGAAAAACCCAGTCAACCGCTGTCGGCCCAAGCTACAGAACACACAGAGTTTCTCTTCACAACACTTTCTACAATAAAAATCCCCACAGACATTAACAAGCTTCCTGATGAGGACAGTCTGTCTCAGGCAGGGCTAGAAAACCTCAGGTGCTAGAAAACCTCAGGTCCAAAAACACGCTGGCATCTGAAAGCAACCACCAGCAAAGGCACCTTTCAATCAACCAGGGTCTAACCTCTGCCAGCAAGGGGGGACCCAAGTGCCCAGAGAACATGTCTGAAACTGGAAGACCCCAGCAATTTCTCTGTGCAGACTGTCTAATTTACAAAAAGGGTGGTTATCTAAGCAAGGATTTCATTACCATTTCTCAAGGGCGAATCAGACATGTAGGGCAGAGCATTTACATGCATTTTTGTGCGTGGTGAAAGGATCGTTGAGTTAATTGCACTCAGTGAGGCGCAGATACGAGAGACCAGTCTGTGCTTATTTAGACCTAAGACAAGCCATTAAAATAGCCCTCAAGTTACACAGATGCACTTGTGTGGCTACCAAATTCCTGTTCTTTTTTAGCCTGGTATCACTGGCAAGCTCCCTTGCAAGTACACCAGCTCAAAGTCCAGTCCTGTGAGACAGCAACAACTACAAATTCACCATAGGGATGGGCATGCTGCTCAAGGCAGCTCTCAAGTCACCCAACTCCCCCTTCTCCCCGCCAAACACCAGCAGTAAAATACCAACTCAGCACTGCATACAAGAGTTTTGAGAGTTATAAACTTTTCCAAAAGTCTCAAGGAACAAAAGCCTTGCAAGAGATTACTGATGCCCTTCACGTTATTAGAGCTGCTTGGTGAGGAAATTGTGATCCTCAATCTCGGATGGATACTCAAAAGAGATGAGAGCCACTGGCTCCTTTCTAAATTAAAAACATTCTCATTTTCTTTCTCCTCCTTCATGTTCCCCTCTCTGCTCCCCACCTCCCCCTCTTCCCCCAAGCTGTTGGTTGAGATCTGAAAAGCAGTTCATGAATTGCTCAGGAGCTGGCAAAAATTAATAAAATGAAGCTCATTTATATTGAAATGGACTCATTACCATGCCAGCTGCCAATAATTTGCAAGACGGGAATCTTGCTGACAAACAAGGTCCTACAAGCAAGAGGGTTCCCACCTGCATCCACCGCACGACGAGTAACCCTGCAGTGTGCATTCCTCACCTCCAAAGAAAAAGAAATTGCAACCACTTTATTTCAGATCCACTTGCTGCTTCCCCAAAAAGCTTGTCCAAAAGAAGAAAAAAAACAGACATGGTTGAGCACTTTATCAAATTTTCCATCCTGAAGCAGCTTTTGAGGAGCCTGTAACCCAGAAAAATCTGTTCCAGGCTCAAGCGAACTCTGGTCACTTATGTGAGAAACCAAGTAAAACATCATCCACTCCCTACGCCACCTGTGCTGCTCTGACAAAAATCCTTCTTCTTGTACTCATTTGTTAAGAAGGTGGAAAGACCAAATGTTTACAACTAGATCCTGGATTATCCAAATCTTCACTAAACTCCGGTACATCAGAGGGGCTGGCAATACCCTTTGCCACGGACGGATGAGCACGGTGCACGTTCTGGCTCCTCCAGAAGACAAAGATTTATCACTGCTCACAGATTCTTTCCTGAAAAAGTTCATTCTTGTTAACTTTTATAACTTGGGGATCATTTCCTAAATAAGACCAAGCTATGCTTTTCAAGAAGAACTTCAATTTTTCATAATTCTCTGCCATCAACATGCACTGGAACAATCCTTACCCCCGTGCTTCCCGGTTCACCCTGACAGCCCATGCTCTGTCGCAGCAGAAATTCTGGGGGTCTGCAGTGCTGAAGTAGCCTCAGACAAGGACTTCCCTCCAACGAGATCCCCAAGAGGGGATGCCCGTGCTCTGACCACCTGCTCAGACCACCAGTAACTCACCAGTAAGTGTTCTCAGAGTAGACGGGCAGTTGTAAGCATTGGTACGTGGAACAGTTCAGCTCATTAAAAAAGAAATCTCAGATAAAGGTTTGCAAACTTCTGTGTTCAAGACAAAATATTCACTCTTAGAGCTGACTCTTGCAAACACACATACACGCACACATATATATGTGCCTATGATGCACGTATGCACGCATGTACGCCGATGTCTACATACGCCAATACACCTCCTCTTGTTCTTTGAAGGTTTGGAAGTAGCACAGCTGTATTTATTTCATAGCCACAAAGCAGTGCCTTGAAAAATCAGGCCAACGAGATCCCACAGGGCTCATCACACATCAACTTAAGTCAATCCAAACCGAGGAAGCTCGCAGCAAACCACCATGAATGGATTAAATGAATGCATAGTAGGGAAGCAGAATATATTAAAGGAGCACCTTGTTATTCATCACATCTGCTACCTGTGATTCCAGGTACAGCAAAGAGTGGTTTCACTTTCTCATGCTGGGAGCAGTTTGCAATGCCAAGAGATTAGGGAAAAAAAACAGCACACCTGTTTTATTTTTGCTTGCGGACACTTGACATTAACATTAATGCATGAAAAATATAGAAGATGTAGTTCTCTAAAAGCCTCCTTTTCAAAGCAGAACCCTTCCTTTCCAGCAAGGAAAAATAAGTATGTAAGTATATCCCTTTGACCAGTGAGCACGAAAAGTTGGCTAGGAGGATGACAGCTCTCTTTCAATTCTATTTTTATTTTTTGATTTTATGATGCATCGTTTTTCTCAGATTCCAAATGCAGCTGCAGATGTGATATGAGTTGGTCATTACGCAAATCTTCACCTGGCTTTGAGAAGCCCTCGGTAAGTCTACATAAGCCATCAGGATGTATATACACGGACAGAAAGCAGCAGTCATTTCATATAGAAACTATTTAATATTAATGGGTGGCTCTGGGCTGTATTCCCCACCCATGATCCCAGTTCCACATCGTTGTAACTCCAGTGTTCGATCTTGTCTCCTGAAATGGAGAATCAGGTCCTTTATTTGTAACTGGAGGCCACATTTTGTCAGCCTTTATTACCTCTAGCTAATATGAACTGCTGCCAAAATCAATCTATCAAAACACTTACTCTGAGAAGGTAAATGCTCTAGTATGCTCCAGGGTCCTGGTGCCCTGACAACTCTGGCTCTCACCATCCCACATCCCTGGGCTCCCCTCTACAAGATGAAATACTGCAACCCACAGGAGATGGATGGATGGATGGATGGATGGATGGATGGATGGATGGATGGATGGATGGATGGATGGACGGACGGACAGAGGGATGGAGAGAAGCTGCTCTGTGTCTGAGGGGGCTTTCTGTGACAGGGCTTGGTGCATGCATGGGTTCAGGAATGTAATTCAGAGATGCTCTAAGCTTCCGCATTCTCAATGGAGTCACCGACACTATGCACAACTGAGCTCTGACACCAACTCTAGTGGACTTCAGAAGCTGGTTGACTTTTAAACCAGTGAAAATAAATGACAAATATGCTCGTTTTTGTGGTTTCTTTCTATGACACATAAAATGTCATGACATTCGGTGACATATAAAATGTCATAGAAAACTTCCATTTGTGAATAAAAAAAAATATTTTAAAGTAACCAGGGCTTATACTACCTGTCAAGGAGAATGGCTGCTCCTGAAACTGGAATCTGACAACGATAACCACCCAGACAAGGTTGGAGGGACATCTGCACGTCCTCAAGAATTGGGCGGCAGAGCTGGAATTGCAAAACCTCTTTGGAACTGCCTCACTAACATGCAACTTTTGTGTCTATCATGGTTAGGAGAACAATGCCGGGTGATCGCTTCAGATGAAGAGGAGGAGAAAAAAAAATAAACCCACGTTCTCTTTGTGGAGAACTCATAAAGGAAAGACGTAGGAAGCCTTGTTCCTCCAGCTGTAGCCCCACACCTATGAGAATTTCTAAGAAAGGGAAGAAAAAGCAAAAAGAGAGGATGGGAAGAAGGTCTGTCAGGAGACTTAAAACCTCTATACAGCTGACAGTCAGCCATCCCCATATCTCAGCTAAGGAAAACAAAATCAGCAGCATGGCACTGACGAAGCACCATGGGGCCTTGGTAATAAATTAGTGGAAGAGAAGAGCAGGTAGCCCAAGGGGAAGCCCCCTCTTCAGGGTTTCTATATTTATACGAGGGGATGTGAATAATTGACACGGTTGCAGGTTTGTTTGTTTTCCAATCATTTTTACAATGATCTGAATGTGTTTTAAGTCTTTCTCCTTCTCTTCCCTTTCATATTTAATAGTGGGAAAATCCCCCTTTCTTCCCTAAGGGAAATCTGCAAGGTTTTACACGTTTACAGGAAAGGGCAAAGCAGGGAAAGGATTCTAATTTCAGATCATCAGACATAAGCAAATCTATGGGAAGCCACGAGGGCAACTCCCTGGAGCCTGTGGGGCAGACGAACAGCAGCTTGTGCGCTGCATCCTGGGAAGCTCAGGGGTTTTACATCCCGTGCCAGGGAGCTGCAGCCAGCGTTAAGCCACGAGGGAGCTGCAGGGAAGAAGGAGCCCACTTGGCCTCCACGGAGAACAAGAATGAGAAAGGTAGCTACAAGGACTGTGTGTGCATTTACGTGTTACTTAAAAAAATAAAAAAGAATGCCCAAAATGCAGCTGAAAGAAAAATGAGGTGTGGTTTGTTTATTTACCTTTAGGTTATACATTACTGTTATTACACTTTGCTTGAAAAAGACTTTCTGCTTGTGCCAAACGAGTAGAGAACTGCTGATACACAATGAGGACGGGATGTGCCAACCGCCTTAAAAAAAGCACTTTTTTTAGAAGTAACAAGAAAATGTTCAGACGAGGAGACAGAGCCATCAGAACACTCACTGCACGGCCAAGGATGGGCAGCTGGAGTAGGGAGGAGGGAGAAGCAGAGCAGGACCTGGTGGACTGCGCACGCATAGAATAACCACAGCGCACCACGGTTTCCAGCAATAAAAATTTAAGCCCTTGGCTTGAGTGACCAGGGAGCCACTGAGGCAGGATGTGAAGGATTAAAATGTTGTGGAAAGAAGTTAAGGCAAATAATTGGGGGAGGGGGAATGGGAGAGGAAGCATTTAGTGTATATCCTCATTTCAGCAGAGAGGTAAGTAATCTGATTTTCAGGCAATGCCAAAGACCTCACACAGTTCATTAAGATGGTGCCTGAGATATGAAGACAAGTATCTAATTTTAGATACCCCAACTTAAGTACTGGGAAGGGATTCCAGAGGTCTATGGAAAACCAGGAGGCAATTTCAACTCAGGCGAATGCACAATCAGAATGCACAATTCCACATTTTGGCTGCACTCTCTCTGACAGAGAATGAGGTACCTCACTGAGGCAGAAAAGCATGGTAAGATACACCATACAATTAGTAGAAAGGACGCAAAAGTAAAAACAACTTCCGCAATGAGGCCACAAGGGAAGCATAATAAGGAAAACTACTGAAGCAGAGGATGTCCTTCTAAGTTTATAGCATGCCTTGCAGATGTTTTGGTACCAGTATCTCTCTCAGTGAGCTCCTACTTTTAAATCAGGGCCTCACAAGATTCAGCCTGCATTGAAATTGTTGGCTAGGGTCTGTGTGCTGGGCTAGGACAGAGCAGGGCTCGATTCCTGCCTGGCAACCTGCCTCCTGCGCACTCTGGGCAAGCCAGGGAGACTCCCCAGAGCTCCTTTCCTCTCTGCAAAGCATCGATACAGCGCTCTCGTCAAATGCAGAAAGACCCAGGATAGCTATATCCCCAATTTAAAAGGGCACTGGGTGACTCCAGGGAGGAAAGTCGTCTTTAACTAGCAGAACACACACGTTAAACATCTCGCGCTTTCTCAAGGTAAGAAAGTTTATGTTGCCTGATGGGTCAGGGATGCCACGGCCAGGTTGCTCTGGAGGGACAGGGCCAGGTGGAGATGTCTGAGCCAGCATTCACCCAGGCCAAAAAGCAAGACTACCAAGAGGACTACCAGCCTCAGCCTGCACTGGGCGCTCCCGCCGGGGCTGCTGGACAGGAGGAACAAAAAGGTCAAGAGGCCACCCCACTTCACAAAACCCAACACTGGGAATTACAACTACTGTTTATTCAGAAGCAGGGAGTAGAGCATATGACCAAATGGCTGCCGTTTTCACCTAGTGTGATGATACCAACCACAACAGAGCAGGTTTCTCAGCCTGGCATTACCATAGTATAAGCCCTTCTCCAGCACACAGAAAGAAAGAAAACATTCATGCAAAACTTAGCTGGTCTGTACCAGCTTGGCACTGTCATAGTTAAATTAAGCATTCAGATTTTATCTTGCACGTCCTGACAGAACCTGATCACTCAAACGCAGTCGCAGAGATGTATCCACACCGCAGTTAGTTTATCTGGGTTTACCGGTTTTAGTCACAAATCATACATCACATCTCCTGACACAGCTCCTGCTGATAGCTCTTCCCCGCGGGAGGAACACACAACACTAAAGGCGACACGTTGGGTGTTTCTTCCTTCATTAAGAGGGGTAAAACCCATGAGGGACAGTAATCCTGCGGGAAGACACCCTCAGGGCTCAGGGGTTGAGCCCCCACCCTAGGAAGTGGCAGGCAGGGAGTCAGAGCCCTGCCATGGAGTGGGAAAAGGACAGATTAGCAGGTATTTTTGAGAGGAAAAGCTAAAACTACCCAAAGTCAGGCTAAGGAAGCTTTGTGACAGAAAGCTGAAACCTGTCAGCTCTGAGTATGACCTCAAAATAATATGAATGCTTTGCCTTCATTTTCAGTAAGGGTATGGGGGAGCAAGGCAGGTAAATCACCACATCTGAGGTATCTGAGGAGCAAAATTCAGAGTTTAAAATGTGCCAGTCCACAGGAGTTTTGAATCCAGATCCCAAAACTATGAGAGAAGCAGTGCAAGCAAGCACAGAGATATGGACACGAATTTTTATACTAAAGCCTGTGGATCAGGATCCTGCCTGGAACTGGAGAACAAGTGACCCCAGCAACAACACGCTCATCTGTCGGGCCTTGACATCAAGCAAGGCTGGAGAGCACATCTGAGAGATGGAATGGGGAATGACATGGGAAGAAGTGGGAAACTGAATAAAATGCAATATGGATTGTGACGCACTTCAGTGATCATCTTCTCCAACAAGATGCCCCATTTTCCAGGGGAGGAAAGGGCAGAAAATATCTTTTCAGGAAGCTACTAGTTAAGCTGAAGATGACAAAAACTTGCATGGGAATTATGATATGCACAAGAAAATTTGCAAAGAGGTCGTACTGAAAGGAGAATTATGTGGCTCAAGGGACCATGCTTTTTAACGTTTTCAGTGATGACATGCAAAGAAAAAAATGTACCAGTGACTTGTGCTGATGATATAAAGCCAGAAAGAGTTACAAGACAGAAGAGACCTTTAGTCGCTTATTGATACCAGAGGACTATAAGCTCCTGATGAGATAAAAATTACAAAAAAGCAAATGTAATCGAAAGATGCACCACGCAAGACTTGCCCAGCAGAAACAGGAGTGAATGCTGCCACAGAAGACATTGACCTCATCTAGAATAACACGCACAACCCTCCTCATCTGTGGCAAAAGTTAATACAGGCCAGAGTATCTTCAAGAAGAGCACAGCAGACACGATGAAGCACAGAGCTTCACTCTGAGAGGTGAAAACAGGACTGTCTCATGTGGCAAAACAAAAGGCTGCAAAAGGACATGATTTATGTTCACAGGCAGAAAAGGGTAGGTTAAAAAAAATCATACATTCAGATAGTTGCATTCATAGTAGTTTCATCCTGACAAAACAGGCAAGGCAAGGTTTAAATAGACTGTGCCTTCCTCCCTCTTCCCTTTGCAAACGGCCTCAAGGCAAGCAGCGGTCCCTGGTACCCGGGTCAAGCAGAGAGACCTGCTTTAGAGCAACCAGCCCCCAGCACACGCGTGGGATCTCCCAGGACAAGAGAGTTGCACAGCAGGCAGGTCCCTGCCATCCCAGCGTGACTGGTGCTGGCCTCGGGAGCTGCAGGAGCAAGCCAGGGTGATCTCTCTCTCCGATGCGTTTCAATGGACAAGGATTGAAGACCACACAAGTTTTGCACATGGATTTCACTTAGACAGATTAAACTTTGCGTCTAGAATAAAAAAAACTGTAGTAAAACGGGACACAAGCGCGTAACAAAGAGGCAGCTTCATGCACCAAGCATTCCCATTGGATCCGGCTGGCTCGTTCAGGAGATGACCACTGCCCTGGATTTCATGAACTGTACAACCTTGGTGGGATCCACCCATGGACTGAAGCTGCAAGAGAGCTTGTCCTTTGAAAAAATGTGAAACTCAAGCTGTGGCTGAGCAGTATGAAACAAGTAACATATCGATGCTGATGGACTAATCCTTGGCAGATTAACCCCTTGGCAGACAAGGCAGCTGGTTCAAGTTCTCCTCTGGCTTTGCAAACTATGGTCCACAAAGGCAAAATGTCATTGCTGGCACACATAAGCTACGTCTAATCAGTGCAAAGCCAGCACTGCCAGATGACCAGCTGTGGGTCATGTACCTTTGAGCCGCTGACATCCTACAGAGCAGACTGTCAAAAAGAGCTTCAGTTTTCTTCTTCTTTTGAAAATTATTCAAAAAGTATCACCAGAGAAGGAGCAAGGGCAGGTGTTCCAAATCCTAGATGGAAATTTTCCAGCACCAGGTTCTCACTTTCTCTAAGTACATCGATATGTAAATATTGTATTAAAAGTATAAGCAACTTATTACAAGACAAATTGAGGACAACTGTTCTGAGAACATCTGATAACGCAGTAACTCAAGAAAGCCTCCTGCGAAGGTGCCTCCCACAGGAAAGGTGAAAAATGGAGATTTTAGGCTCACCCAACAGAGGACTTTCATCTCGACCTCCCTGGTTTTGTAGGGGTGACATCCTCTTGGGTATAGGATGGAAAGCAGCATGCAGGTGCATGGGCATGTGCAGGCGTAAAGGTGGGGAAGCCACTCTATTTTATTAGTCTCTCTGGAAAATTAAGTTTTCAGTTGAAAATATTGAGTAAGATAAGTCCAAGCTGCGGCTCTAGTGATTGCTCAGAGCCTTGGATCCCCAACAACACGGCATCACTTGACTGTGGCCCCTCCACAGCTTATAACTGGCTCCAGAGTTTCTTAGCTCTTCCAGATTCACAAACCACATTTCAGTGAATAAACCATTCACCAGAAAAGAAAAATTGATTGCCTAGCCTGAAGTGAAACATTACTGGAAAGTCACTCAGCAGACCTATTTATTAGAGAGAGTGGTACAGATGCCGCTCGTCTGAAGCGCAACCAGAGCACTGGTGGAAAACCGCTTACTGTCAGCTCTGGTTCAATGCTTTTTTTATAAAAGAGGGTCACTAATAAAATGTTCTGCCTTAATATTTATAAGAAGAATATTTTTCTTGCCTGTAGCAGTTATTGAACGGTATAGTCACATAAATGAAACATTATATGGTGCTAAGCATTAAGCAGAGGAGTTTTTTTGAATTCTAAAGTATGCATTAGAAATGCAGACTTCTCAGGAATCAGTAGCTGTACCTCTTCAAAAATGCCGGGTTGGTAAAAATATCAGTCAGACCATCAAACGAAGACACAGTAAATCTACACCGCACTTGATATTTTCAGCAGTAGTAAGTATCACTCCATCATTTCAATGCTTCACGTTGGTATGTGGCCCAAAATAGTCCTAAAAGAAAATAACCAGTTTCCTCTTTAAATTTAGAGAGTGGCAGATGATTTTAGTAGCTGAGAAAGCTACTGATATTTTCCATGGCATCATTCCCAGCCCAAGTGAAAATAAAAATTGCAGTAAATGTACACATGCTGTGTTTGCAGACACACTGACCATATTCACCTATACCCACATTACAAGTGAATTATTCAGCCCACTTGAGCTCATAACAGTTCCTGAATTCACATGAATGGCATCTGTCTGACAAACAGAGCGATCTCCAAGCTGCAGGAAAGACCACACTTTCCCAATCATTTCCCAGCACTGTTTTTGTTTGTATGCACACAGCCCCCCACTGTGCTACCAGATAAAAACTTTCACTCAAATGGTTGTTAAGAATAATATAAGGGAGCCTGAATTTCAGTCTTCTTGAAAGCCACATTTCCTCCTTTCTGTGCCAAAACCACCAGAATTGACTCTCCCATGCCTTCCACTCCATCAGCAGCCACCTTATCTCCGTGCTGATCCTACAGACCTGGGGCAGAAGAGTAATTTTTTGTAGCATGTGTAGCAAGCAAAGGCAAAGAAGAGACTACTGCCATCTTGAAGGGGAATTTTAAAGGAAAGCCCTTTAAAGAGGGGCCAAAAGAGAGAAGCAAAGGCCACCTTTACAATCGAAGTAAACAAAGACTCCCTGGTTTTGCAGCGCTACACCAGCCTTTGCACCTCTTCTTGGAAGTCAGTATTATTTGTGCTGGTTCAGAGGTCTTTGCCACTGAAGTTTTCAGATCACTAGTACAGAGTCTGTTCTACAGATGCTCTGGACACTGCCATCAGAGACAGTCTTCCCAACTTAAAAGATCACCTTATCACTCAGTATCGATGGGCTGCACATCCCTTCAAGTCAATCAAAATCTTTCAAATGCAATTCCCTCTTCCACTTGTCTACTTGCTTTTTTTCCCACTACTTTTCAGAATCAACATACCTACATGAAAAGATGAGAAGGGGGGGAAAAACCTCTTATTTACAGTTTTCAAAACATCTCCTACGAGATCATTCTCAAAAAGTTATCCCCTGTAAAGCTCTGTGCAGCACAGGAATCTAAGCACAGTCTCAAAATTGAGGCCAGATCTATGTTACAAATATTTGCCAGCACAGCTATGTCAGTCACAAACCTGATGGACCATAACCTCTGATTATGTGTGCAGCGGCCACTGCAATACAATTATAGGAGCAAAACTGTGATGTGATTTAGAGTAACACCTTTTTTTTTTTTCCCTCCAAAGTAAAACAAGCTTAGAATAAGCTCTTCCAGCAAAAGAGCTGCTTCACTTGCAGAAGCAGCAGCCTCGTGAAGGTTTTGTACCGCTGCAAAGAGGTTGTGCTGGTGTACCACACCAGCGATGTGCTGTTAACATACATCTAGCCTTGCTGCACTCCACTCCTGCACCTGCCCTCTTCATTTCTCCACCAGCCCTACTTGCTTTCAGCTTGCTAGGAGGAGAGTCATTCTCTCCTCCCTTGGTCTCTGTTGTGCAAAATCTGGGCTTCTCCAAGCAGCCTCCTGTCGTTGCAACACACAGGCAACACAAAACGCTCTCCTCCTTGCCATACTGCAGCCAATTGCTTCTCGTCTGCAAGGCTGCCAGCTTCTGGCTGCACCGAGGGTGGGCAGAAACCTCAGATCTGTAAGGGGAAGAAAAAGCTTCTCCTTCCACAGTGCTGACACCGTCCTTTTCTTCAAAAGGAAGCTGTCGAGTTTATGCATATCAGTTGCAGTCAGAACAAGCCGGCACACAAGCGATCCAGCAAGCCTCCCGCCCGCAGAAATACCAGCTCTCTCAAACACCTTGCCTAAAAGCCGTAATGAAATCAGTGGAAAATTCATTCAATGGGTTTTGGATCAGGCCCCTGAAGAAGTCATGAAGTTTGAAGAGTTGCATACAAAACCAACAAGCTTAGCCTGGTTTCCGTCGTTTCTGAACTGCAATGGGAAATTCCTCTTTTCGTCACGCACGTAACTTCCACGTCAAAAAGGAAAAGGCAAAAGGAAGCAAAGAACAGTAGGAAGAGAACCTCAGAGAAATGAGATGCTATTTCTCCAGCTTTTCCTAAACCTATTTCCTCAGCAGTCATTTTTAGCACCTTTTTCTTTGGCACAGCCCCTTCACGAGGTGAGCTTCACCTGAGCCTCTAAAACCGGCTCCTCTTGCCTCTCCCTCTGGGGCTGTCCCACTAGGGTTTGGCTGCAGGGAAGACTCCTTCTACTCCTCCTTCTCCTCCCCTTCTCCCTGCTCTGGCCCAGGAGACCAGACAGCCCCAGTGAAGAGCAGGAGGAAGCAAAGGTAATGGCAGACAGTGCTGAATCTTATATATGGTTTTTTAAAAAACTTGAAATTCCCACAGCAGCTATGTTCTGACAAGGAACCCCAAAGCAACAAAACACTTGTTCCTCTGCTTTAAGCTTTTGAGAGCAAACGAAGACAGCACAGGCTAGAGAAAAGTCATCCCTCCTTTCCATCCATCTTAAAGTCTGTAGCAGCCACTATACCATCCTCCCAGTGACATTTGCAAGGTTGCAATTAGCTACCAGTATTTCTGTAATCTTATAGAGTGTAGCAAACAAGTCCATTATCTGTGACATTTTTGTGGGATTTCTGTTGGTTCGTTTGTTCTGGATGCTTATATTTATAAAAGATACAGAAACCTCGTGGGCTTTCTTTGTTTGCAGTGTTTCAGACAGCTTCGGTAACTTTCAGAGTTCTTTTCAGGTTTGATTATTAAGATCAATAATTATGTACACAGGCAGTAAATCAGTTTTAAACATAATAAAAACATATGAAGAGTAACTAAATGTTAAAAACAAGAGTGACCCCTTCCAAGCATCACCCAGACTCCCCTTGTACCAATTAATATGCAGGATATTGTTCAGCCTGATCACTTACGAGCACAGCAGGTCGCAAGGGAGAAGTGATTTAAACCAGCTGCGCCTGCAACAGTTTTAAAACGAAACAAACTACTACAGTGATGGCTAGAAATGTGGTTTGAAGCCAGTTTCTGTCACCTCCCTTCTCCTTGAGCTCCGCTTTACCCTAAAAAGCCTGAGCGATTTCACTGCATAGAGAAAGAGGGCCAAGAAACTGGTTTTTTTTGGCGCAGGCTTCATTCTCTGGGGTGGGGCGATGGTGCTGGGGAAGGGCCAGGTGCACCACCAGCCTGGCAATTTGGGGGTCAACAGCAAGAATCATGGAGGGGCTCAGACCCCCGAGATGGGGACGAGGACGCGCACCAGCTCTGCTTCTGTGCCACGGGAAGTGGAAAAGAGGCAAACTGCCCCTCGACGACCTTGCCCCTCTCCATCTCACACCAGAGGCCACACAGCAGCCCCCGCAGGAGCAGGCTGTGAACAAAAGGAGCCAGACACGAGGCCTGGCGCGTCTTATCTACGCCCAGCTGTGGGAAAGGAGGGAGGCACTCGATTATCACTTCTCACGCAGGTTTTAACATGCCTGAACGTATTCTCTGCCTCTTCATTATGAAAAAAAAAAAAAAGAAGAAACAAACCATGAAAAGGAATGTATAATCGCTTTCGCAGGGTGACTTTCCGCTCCAGCTTGCAGAGTCTGCCCCACCATGTACTTTTCCCAGCGCAACCCGACTTGCGAAACATTTTACACCTCGAGCTTCTCAAGGGAAGCAATTTCCCCCGATTCCTCCGGTAAAAAGGGTACCAAACACCAGAAAAAAACACCTGGATGGCTCTAACCACTAGGGCACCATAAAGGTGCATAGGCTGGCAGGGGAAAAGCCTTCACAAGAAGATTTTAGCTGTGGGCAGGCAGAAAGCCATGCCAACTCTCTGCCGAGTAATACAAGCACATCTCCCAGAGCCATTCATAAAAGCTGGTGTTTAATTTGAGGCACAAAACATCGAGAAAAACACAAGACCATGAGGCAGCTAACAAGATCTGGAATATCAGAATGGGAGGGGAAAGGAAAGGGATTGGAGCTAATCTTCCTAATGAGCAAAAAGGCTGGGAAAGCTCTAGGAAGGTTTTGTGCGGGGATTTACATGTGCTCACAGGAGCTCAGCAAGGTTAATAACCTGCTCTTCTTACAACGCTGCACGGAAATACGTGATTTTAGGGCACAGGGCCAACTTTGTGAGTTTATGCTCAATCATTCCATGTTGATCTTCCTCCTTAAAGCCTGACTTCCAACCGTATTTTGAAAAGGAAATGAGTCCTATGCTTGTCTTAACAAGTGGGCAACACCTGCTCTGGCATTTTGAGTTTTACTGCATTGTTTGGGGTTTGGGTTTTGATTTTAAAGCCCAACCTAACAGGCTTAAGTTATAAAAAGGCCCATAACCAGTTTCAGGATTAAGAGAGAAAAAGACTTTATTCATTCCCTCCTTTGTTTTCAGGAAATTTATCCTGACATTTCTCTGTCAATAGCTCAAGAAAAAATGCAGAAAATGCAAACACAGGCGGGATGGTGCTTCAAAGGGAAAAGGTACAGCCCTGCTTTGGTTCCCAGTTGACTCTGACCAAGCCTATATTCTAGGATATTTCTGTATCATCAAGAGACCTTATTACTGGAACCTTTAACAAGCGTGGAAAGCATAGCAACATCCTGCTTGCCAAGTGTAATTTGTTTATGCAAGATTTCCAGAATTCATCTTCTCTTCCCCCATAGAAATCTGATGGCCACTCACAAGGAAGGTATTTAAATGCTATAACATGAGACTTTAGCAAAGCTCAGCACTGCTGTAATGGAAGTTGGCTACCACCAGACTCAGGGGATGTTTTTATAAGAATCACGTGACTGAAGTTCAGTATTGTCCCGCCGTGCTACACCACGGTCATTATTTGGGGCACCACCCTGACAAATAACTTTATTGTAAGAAACAAAATTTAAAAAATATGCAGAATTCCAGACAGAATTAGCCCGTCACTCAAGTGACCAGTTTGAAGCACGATCAATGCGAGCAACGATTGCTAGCGTGCCCATCGGCAATGAAGCCATTCCTGGGCCAGCATTTTTTTCAGGAAATTTTGAGATGAAGATTAATGGAGACACAAGGACAGCTCTCAGTTTAACCTGTCAGCTAGTGAATTTGAACTAAATTGAATTATGAATTGTTGATCCCATAAGAACGATACTTAGATGTTTTCTTGCAGTGTATATCACTTAAGGTGCTATCCATCAGAATGAAACAAACAAAAAAATTTTGTCTACTGTGGGTGAACTTTGCCCAATTAATGGAATTTAAGGGAAATATTCGGAAGAATGCCACATGGTGTGAACAGATAAATAAGACGTCCCACTGTACATATTTTCTAGCTTAGCCTGTTATTTAAGGCAAGCATGAAATAGCAAAACTGAACAACAACGAACACAGTTCTCAGTATTAAAACAAAAATTATAAAAAAAAAGTTGTTGATTTTGTTGATACCTTTGCTGTGCCAAGCATAGCAGGTTGATAAATTCCGACAGAAAGGACATAACGCACAAGGACCGTTCTTGCACTAGCTGAAGGTATGCAAGTGACAATTTGAAACACTAAAGCCAGCCTAGCCCATGACACAGGAGTGATACTTCAAGCCCACGTGGTCAAATGCCTCAGCAGCCTGTCTGGTGGGTTGTGAGCTGTGCCGTGGCCCACAGGAATCCAGGGGATGGAAGAGCAGGGCCTCAGCTGCTGCTGCAGCACACACAGGCACAGTGCCCACCGACTTCTTCTAAGGGTTTCACGCCTCTGCTGGAGTGGTTTGGGTGGATGTACTGACCAACACATGCTGAAAGCCACTGCATGGAAGTACAGGCTATGTGCACTGAAATGGGTTTGGACTTGCATATAGAGAAGAACAAATCATGACAAATGACATCCAACATCATGACAGCTAACTGTAAATTTTGTTTTGGCGGACATGATACCAAACATGACATTCTGGACTAGATTGACCATGAAGTTGTGACTGGTATCACACAAACTAACCTGATGCTTCAGCATCAGGCTTGAATTCATTAATACGGTGTTAATTAGACCAGCTTTAAGTAAAACCTCAAAATTCTACCAATATTTTCCAAATCCATTTAGACGAAGAAATACTGATGCAACAGCCATCCGGCTTTTCCATGGAGATTATAGTGCCTTTCATGAAAGAAGCCAGGAAGCAATTCTACAGGCCAAGTCAGTAAACAGAATTAGATTTAGAATTAGAAGAATAAAAATTTCATTTTTAGTCAGGGGAAATGGCAGAAATCATTAAAACCCAATAATCATTATGGTAACCCAGGTGAAACTTTTGATGATTTTAAATTGAAATGGTCTTGCATTGGACTAACAAAGAGTTGTATTTAGAATACTTACAATGCTCTTGTACTAAAAAACCCACTTAAATTTACCGCATTTTTAATTAAAAGAATAACCCAAAGGACTTGGAAGAAAAACCTGGTACAGCTTTACGGGTCACTCTGCTGTAAAGGAAAACACTGTAATGTTAGCCCTGTTAAGAACATTTAAAAGAACTTTATCATATCATTCAAGTGAAGTTCAAAATACTATGAATATAAAATTTTACCATCATAAGATTGAGATCATGCAGTATTTCCTCCTTTCTCCTCACTCTCACATTTTGCGAATCCATTGCACTGTCTTAACCTTTTCACCTATTAGCAAAGGACCATAAATATCAATAGGAGGGATGGTTAGGGTGCGGCAGCTAGAACCATCCCCATGGGTGTACCCAATTGCACCGCTCTGATTTTAACTGGGGTGTACAGGCTGAGCTGTGCGGCTTAATGGCGTATTTCACCATCGCTGCTGCTGCAGGGGTGGTAACTTCTAAGAGAGGACCAGTACGGACGTCTGCAGGCAGTCAGTGACTCAGTGCCCAGTTTAATTTTCTATTACAGAAGACAACACCCTTAGCTACCTTTTCTCCTGTGCTTTCAGGACCAAGCGCTCCACGCAGGGCTTGCTGCCTCAGCTGGACCCTATGTCCCTGTGGCTACTTCAGTGCACACCTCAAACTCTTCTCAGCTAGCGGGAGCTTTAGAGGCATGAAGAAACCTAAATTCTGGTACCCGTACAACCTTTGTGGCAACAAACCAAAAGAAAAAGTCAGTTCTCCTGTGATTTTGTAGAGAGACAGATGTGGTTATATCAATGAACAGGTGGCCTCTGCTGCTGCAGCTGAATCGTCTTTGCACAGAAAAATTAACTCCACTGGTGTTCTTGGTACCACCAAAACCAAGCAGGCTGAAGGAGGCAAGGGAAACCTCCCGTAAGCAGAGAACCTCTCATGTGGGGAGCCTAAGGACCTCCAGGCATTTCCAAAGGGACGCAGCGCTGGCTCAGCCCTCTGAGCCTCCTCACAACTTCAGGAGTTGGCTGCACAACTCCAACGGCTCAGTCCAATGCACATAGGTATCCGTGATGACAACCCAAAGAAAACTGCTCTTTGGACTGGTCTCTGAGAAGCTAGAACCATAAATGGTCATTTAGTCAAAGAAAAACCCCACTCAGCTTCTATATGAAATCCTGATAACCCAGCCCAGGCATGTGATTTGTATGCCTCACGCTCTTAGGGATCAAGCTCTTCACATACATTTATGTTTAATCCTTTGAGCACTATTACAATGCCATAATGAAAATAAAATAACAGCTTTCAAGTGTAGCTATTGAGATAATCACATTCAGCCAGGAACAATCAGAAAACCTGAGTCCTCAAATCCACGATTTAGAGTGAAGCAGCTAATGCTAACAGGTAGCATTTCAGATCACATTCTGTACTGCTGAATAAATTCGATAACATTATACAATGCTGTCCCATCGGGTAGACCTATTTTCTGTTATTAGTCTGATGAAATAACCTGCAGTACTTACATCAGGCATGTTCATGTTCCTGTTGCTTTCTTTACACTTCGTACCATCGCTTATTTTCATGTATTCAACAGGATTTTAGGAGAACAATCAGATCAGCTGCATGGGGGATGTTTTTCAAAGAAAGCCATGTGCCTTTAGAGTTGAGGCCCTATTTCTTCTAATTTTTTTTAATTCTAGAGGATTCTGTTCAACTGCAAACCAAGAACTTTGGTGGGCAGCACCCAGGCTTTGTGACAGGTTTATTAGCTTATTCAGCTGTGAAGCTGAAGTGAAGGTTGTATCTTATAGTGGAGGTACTAGATTAGGGCTCCACTCTCAAACTTAATTCCACAGATTCACAGGCAAATATCTTAAATCTCCCTGCATCTCAAATCTCCTTTTACAGATGGAGAAATTACTTTCCTGTATCACTGAAATAAAATCAGAATAAATCCATTTATATAGGTGAGCTGCTCAGGCAGGTGACGTGGTGGTGACAAATATCTAGACAGAAGGGACTGTGCTCAACACCGCATAATTTCATGGGAGCATCAAAAAACACGTCACTTTGCTTCACATAAAAGGCCTCTCTAGAATGAAGTGAAAGGAATCATATGCACCTCTTTAAAAGATGACCAGAATTAGTCTGATATACAGACTTGTAGGACTCACTCAATTACTCTGAGATAATATTGCAATAAATTGTAGGTCAGGCATGGTGCAATATGAATCCTCAGCCTCCAGCACTCATCTAGGTTTAAAAAGAGGGGTCAGAAGAAGATAATCCTCTTACTGCTCTATCAGTTTTACTAGCAGAGACCCTAAATGTGAAATTTGCTCCAGCTTTAGCAATAGAATTATTTTCATTTGCCAACATCCCAAACATCACGGAGGCAGTGCTGGGGTTAGTCCAGCCTTGAGCAGTCACCAGCTCGACCCAGCCAATCATCCCGGCTTTTGAAAGCCCTTCAAGTGTGAAGCTGAGAAAGGGGGCAAACGGCAAGGCTGGACAGGCCTCCACACAAATGTATTTACTTCTGAGATCTCCAGAGAATTTTGCTAAAAAATTCACAGCAACAAGTTTTGGTACTTTCTGGTGCGAAGAGGGTAGCAAAAAAGCAAGCGTCGCCAGGGAAGCATGAAGTTGCTGTTTCTCTCTTCTGCATCAAATTCTGAGTAACATTAAGACGTGAGTAATACCTTTCTGCAGATTGCAGCGAGGCAAGAAAATTCATCGCCATTTAGAGAATGAATCAGTAGCTCTGGAAGAAAACCCTCTAAAAGCTTTTATCTTCCCATATTCAAATATATAATTTTTAAGGAGAATATGATGAAAGTATAACATTAAATACCTGCTGAAAATGCTTTACTCCTTAATACCCTCTCATCAGCGTTATAAGCTGTCAAAACCTGTCCTATGTTGGATCTGTTTTACTTCTCTCTCTGAATAATCTAGGACCGAAGCATGTTAGAGAAAAGTCAGTGAAAGCAACAGGTGGGCAGTGGTTTTGAAAATCTGATGCCGCTCCCTTAAGTGACTCATTTTGGGGTTCAATGAGCAAAAAGCGCATTAAACTTTAAAGATATTCCTGCACAGAAATAGCTCTCCTCAGCTGCCTGGTCTTGGTAAATTTAAAGTGAGATGTACACTCTGATGAGCAGGTTCGAGATTGCTCTTAAGAAGCTGTCTGTCTGCAGCTTGCCTGTAATCTTGTCTAAATTACAGGCAAGGTAAGGATGGCCAGCTGTGCTTCTCCCAAACCTGCTGTGGGGAGGAAAATACCAGTCAGATGGGGAGAACCATTTCAAAAATAGGATTATCAACTCTAAAGCTTGTGATAATGGCAGAGTTGGAGCAGGTTCTGGTGGCAAGCAGGATCCAGCCCCCCTGACCACAGGAAATCCTGGTGCTCAGACTAGGACCTCATCCCAGTAGTGTAAGAGTGCATGCATTTACGGGGGCTGGCAGGCAGGTCTACATCTTGGAAATGAGGTCAGATGAACCCAAAACTGCCTCCAAAGGCAATCCCTCAGACTTCTGGTTCCTCTTGTAGACAACAGCCTTAGGCTAAAACAGCTTAGGGTAAAATGCACTGGAAATGTGCAAAGTATGTTCAATAAGTATCAGAAAAACTTGTGGATGCTCCTTAATCCCCAAAATCTGTGTGTGAGGAGCCATCTTTCTTTACACCTCGAGGCACTGAGGCACCATGCCTGAATTTTGGGCAAGCCATCAGTAGCAGGAACCAATCTTCTAGTCCAACCAGCAGACTACATGCCCTGCTGGAAGTAGCCACACTTCATCTCTTCAGCAAATCATTGCTGAAATCAACTTAAAAGTTTTTGGTGGGGGAGAGAAGGGGCAGGAATCCAGCAAAGCCCTGAATGCAGGTCAGGAACCTGAAGGTTTACTTTCATAACCTCACTCAGTACATTTAAGTTAGTGATACGTGCTTATCTAATGAGGCTCTACCTCCCCAAACAACACTACAGTTGAAAAACAACCCCCCAAAACTTGAGCTAACTGCTCAAGTGCCTCCACTGGCACCTCCAGAAAGAAAGCCAGTCTCCAAGGAAGAAGATGCCACCCCTGGATAGCAACCTCACAGCTCATTGCTAGTCTACATCAGCCACACACTACAACGTCCTCAGACTTTTACTATCATGCCATGTCTATATCTCTCCACATTTTAGTGTACAGGATATTATTTCTTCTCTTGTTAGATTTATTTGTAATTTTATCTGTCTGACCACTCACTGTCTGGGAGCTGTGGTTTTACTGGGCTGCTTCAATTAACCTCCAGAGCCGTCAGCCTTTTTACTCCTGGACATTTGTACTCGGCACCAAACAAATATTTGCTACAGCACTTCACTGTTTACTTGCACAAGACACATTTCTCTCATGTTCTACATTGCTGAACTATGAAAAAAATAGCATACTCCACTGACATACTTCCTATACATTTTCCAAGTAGTTGTATCTGTGGTTTACAGACACAAGGGCCATGTTCTCTTGAAAAGTTTGTCTTCTGAGACACCATTCACCCCCATCACCTCCTGGGAACTGGTCATGGACTCTGCTGTATTTGTACTGCAGCTGCATCTGAAAGCTCCAGTGCGGGTTGAAACCAGAGCTCCCAGCACAAGGATATGTGATCCCTTGTCCAGGAGCTCACACAAAGCTGTTTTCAGTATGATCACTGACTCAGGCTTGTCAACTATTTCATTGCCATTTATTTGGTGCTGGCTATGCCACGCCTCATGCAACGAGGCAGCCCCATCTTCCCTTTCACATGGCACCTAATACTTTGGGGGAACCAGCCCACGTCACTTGCTGATGGAAACCAGGCTATCAGCAGGCGTGAAGTGGCTCAGCCTCCTGCTTTCCAGGACTAACCAACACACACCCCACGAGACTCCAGCTCCTGCAGCAGCAGCCAACACGCCTGATATAGAAACCAACCCCTTTCTCTATCTTTCTCTCCTTCAGCCCCAACCTGTCCCAAATCCTTGCTCTTCCCCACTGTCTGTTCGCTGCCAGCTTCTCCCTGCCCCCTTACCCTTTCCTGGAAAAGGAGATCCAAGTGAAGACAGCTGTCAGGTCCTCAGAAAGCTGAGGTTTCTTCATTAGCTGTGAAGCTACATGAGCTCAAACAAGGCTGCAGCTAGACCTTGCCCACAAAGCTTCTATCTCCAAATACTTCCATCCCCTTCACCCCAAGCCCTGTGGACACTTTTACCCTCAAAGCAATGCTCCCAAAACCCACCTCTATTTTTGTCTTTTCATGTACCCAGAAGCATGAATCAAAAGCTGATTGTGGTAGGTACTGGGGATTTCTCACGCTCTCTGACAGCTGTGTTCTCTTTATTTCCCACATTACTTAATATTACTTCAAGATACAGATTCCAGCTTTTTCAGTACCTTTGCAGACGTGCAACTTTGCCCACTGCTGCCCTCAAACCCCCCTGCTGCAAAAAGGATGGAGATCCCACTTCAGCAGAAAGGCACCAGCTGTCCCCCAGGGCAGGGGATGCAGCCCGCACTGCTGGTGAGGAGGGGCAAGGGGCTCACAGGGACACTGCCAGCAGGTCCAAAATCATGTAGCTCTGGATACTTACATGGGTTGACCCAGTCCGAGTGGCCCAGAACAACTGACTGCGTCTACTCCCTCCTCAAAAATCTCCTGTTCCTTTTCGTTTGCCTTCAGAAAAACCCACAAACATAAATTCCCAACTTGAAGGTATGCTCAGGTAACCATGTCAAGCATGAAGACCTGTTTTAAACAGTAAACAGAAGCTGAAATGTCATGCATTCATTCATATGCCTCCAGGAATGACAGCTTGAAGGAACATATCAAACAGTATGACTTTCCAAATTAAAAAAAAAGCAGGCTGGTAAATTACAGTGATTTTTCATTCCATAACAAAGTACGCATACACAAAAGCGCTTCCCAGAAAAAGATTACCAAGAATTCATCCAGATGTTACTAAAGCATTAAGATTAATTTGCTTTAAAAAAAAATAAAAGCAGCAAGGAAATGACTCCCACTGTTTTTTTTTGTCATAAGTTTCATCCTGCAATTTCCAAGTGAATTGACTTCTGTATTCTGCCTTAAGTCTTACACCAAGGCTACGTGTATTTCTGGTGCCTGCTACCTATGCACGCATCTCTTACAGTAGCACCTTGCTAACTTTACCTTGGGATGCCATAAAAGTCAACAAAATGTAATTTTCCTCCCACTGAAAGGAAAAAAATAAAAAAGCGTTTTCATTGTTGCTGTTGTGCAGAAGGAAAACAAAAAAAAAGGCTCCTTTGTTACTGTTAAAAAGTGCACATTAGTCATTTTTAACCAAAGCAACCTTTGGCATGTATTACACATCACTTTCAGTGAAAGTCATCAGATGCTTGGCAAAGGTTTTCAGTAACCACTTTAATTCACTGCATAAACCTGCAGTGACTGCTTAGTTCCCCCCCTCCGCCAGGAAACCTGGGTGTAGTTAAGGCTCCAGGTCCCACAGCACTTTTGGTCAGAAGGTTTCCTGCAGCAACCCTGGGGCTGTAGCCATGTCACGTCCTGCTGTGGGATCCCTCTGTGGGTCCCCCGTCGCTGGGCGAGCCAAGAAGCGACTCGCAAAGGAGCACAGCCAAGGAGCAGCGGACAAGCTCCGGTTTGGGTCTTCCAGGTTTTGCCAGAGTTCATGCAAAACCTGGGTACAGGCAAGGATGCGTCTGATCCCTTTGGAGACAAGACTTTGGCGTCGAGACGCAGCTTTCCCATGACTGGGATAACCCAAAAATCATCTTCTCAGACGTGTGCCACAGGCACAGCGAGCAGTCGTCATACGGCTACATTTTTTTTAAGCTCAGATTGATTGCTCATGTTCACTAATTTCAGGTTGAGAAATTTAGACCACAGGGTTAATGTCCTTCGACACAACAGATTTAGGGGTTTTGCCAATATTTAGCGTAACCCCATAAAGGCTGTTAAAATTATTTTAGTTTCTTCCAGCTAGGCACATCAATTAACAAGCAAGAAATGTGTCTCTCAAGCAGTATTATTCAAGTGACTTTTTTTTGGTAGGAACCATTAAATACTCTTTCTCCTGCACATCCCAGACCTTGATCAAAATCCCTCCTGTCCTGACCAGGATTCGATCATCTTTCCCGCCTGGGTGCAGGGAGCTGGCTGCACCCAGCAGCTTCCCACCTCTCTTCTCGATGGTGGCCTTGTGCAATGAGGAGTCTTCATCTCCATTTCAATGTCTCAGGGCCTGGAGCACACTCTGAATGTACCTTCCCCGCCCAAGTTAATGCAAATGAATAAAAAGCAATTTTCAGCTGGGAAGCAGACAGCAAAAGGCTTATTTGTTTTCTCTCTGAGTGGAGGCTTAGAGGGACTCTCGGCTGCAGGTCCGCAGAGGGATGTTTGCTTGCCTGGGAAAGTCATGACATCAGTTTTCTGGAGTGTTACAGCATTTTCTAATATGAGCTGTGAAGCCCCCTCTCACAAAAAGCCCACCTGCTGCTAGGGTGTTTTCAGCAGCCACATGGCAATGTAGTCTATGGAAGGAGAGACCGACAGAAAGGGCTCTGTGCATCCTTCAAAAATGGGGGAGGCAGGTATTAATGCAAACTCCACATGCTCTCCTTTTTTTTCCTCTCACCTCGGCTATTTTATAGGCTTCCAAGCACCACTTTTTCCCTTCCAACAAGCGCTACAAATGAGGTCTGGAAAACCCCCTGATTCATCCATCTGCAGGTACCACTCGCTGGTGCCCTACACTGCCCACTTCAGCGAGCCTTATCTTCGGAGAGTTGCCAATTGCCCCAGCAGCTCCAACACTGTGGGAAAGAGGCATTTCCTTACACACACAGGAGACTTTGGCTCCCTGGAGCAAGAGGCCAGTGTGGCAGAACCACCCCACCTCTACTAGGCAGCCGCTGTGGTCCTAAGCCCCTGCCTGTCCTGCTGGCGGCTGTGCAGCCCTCTGTGGTTATCTCTATAAATTGAAATGCATCTGGGCAACAATACTAGCACTGCAAGTATTGATACAGAGGAAAAAAAAGAACCAAAAAAGACTGCTTCATAAAGACAATGCTATTCGAGTGCTGTTTCTGTGCTTATTATCCAGTACAAAATCCCCTCGACGAGGTGTTTCCTTGCTCTAGACACATGAAACTGAACTCACCCGTTTCCAACTGTTTGGAAGGGAAAATAGTAATACAAAGGCAGGGTAACTTTCACAAGAAAAAGTGATTCTGCCTCTTCAGAAATTAGCACAACCGTTCCCACCACCAGGGCCGCCCACCAGCAGCACTCTACCCTCTTACATCTGCAGAAGAGCACACCTACCGTGACTTTCCCACATTCCTACGTCCACAGGTAATCCATATGGCCGATCCTTGACAGATCCAAACCATTTCTGAAATATCCCCGCTTGCAAACACTCATGCCATTACAGCGGCACGTACACGTATGGCAGGTGATTGCCGTCAGGCCCGAGTCAGATTACAGAGGTACTGCTCATTCGCTGTAACTCCAGTACACCTATGGCAACGCCAGGTAATGCAATTTATCTTACACCACTCTTGGTGAAGTTGCACCACACCACATTTGCCGCGTTCCTTTGAGCAGCACGCACGCAGTTCCTGCAGCCCAGCTAATGCTGGACAATTTGTCGAACTCCGTTAACAACACCATAAGTCTGAGCTCTCAATTACTCTGCCACCTAGACAAACTCTAGACAATACTAAAAAATGCCAAGAGTTAAACCACTCCTGGTCTCCCACGAGCTAACCTCCAACCTGCCACCCCACACCTCGCTACTGGGAAGACCATCTAGGGCCGAGCGGGAGAGCGGGAGCTGCTGGGGGCACTGGCAGCAGCAAGCCCACTGAGAACTCTTGCTCAGGCTGTGTTTGAGCCAAGGCAAGGGCTGGGCACAGAAACCCTTCACAGGGACCCTACTCAGGACCCCTCAGCCTACACGTGCCTCGTGGGCACCCCACCCCACCACCAGACACCGCTGGGGATCCTTTATGTGCTTTGCTTTATAAGGGCTTTTTACACTCCCCGAGAACATCACATTCCAACCCTTATTGGAAGCGTAATTGGGAGTCTCAAAAAGCAATTATATTAAAAGCACTCGGCAGTGAATCAGCTAACTGCCCGTTTTGCCTCTCGCACCAGCCACAGCACGGGGCAATGGGGCTGCGTTCCCAGGATGCGCGCGCAGAGCTCAGCAACCGAGGGAGGTTTCACGCACGGCAACAACGCAGCAGCTTCCCCCCGGCAGGAATTGGGGTTTATTACGTTATCACAGTTGCTCCCCCTTCCTCAGGTTCCTCAACACCATCCCACTGAGAAAGCAAACAAGGAGCAGAGAGCAAGCCTGCTGAGCCCAGGAAAAAGGATGTTTGTGTTTGTTTGCAATTCCATTAAAATTCGAGATGTCACAACCAATAAAGAGAAAAACTACATTCTGGTTCTAGAAACCCCCAAATCATATGTGACCTATGCCTTGCGAGGCACAATAAAAATATGAATATCCACATGACAACTTCTCTTTTTCTCCCCTGCTTCTGCACTGTTTGCAGCACAGCTGGGCTAATCCTATTCCCACTGCTCTGTATTCTGACCTCCTTAAACAACCCCATGCTAGGATGTTAAAACACTCTAATCTATAAATAATGTATTCCCCTCATCCAGCAATGGATTACTGGGCCATAAAACTCACTAGAACACACTGCACAGTTGCCAGTTTAACAAAATAACACTGAGAAAGATGTACCATTAGAGAGTCGTCCTCTTTCTTGCAGAATTCTGTTAAAGATTTGATACCACCATTACATTTACGTCGGATTTTTCTTTTTTAATAAATTGTTTAGGAGCTGGTATGTTATTCTAGGGACTCCTTTTTTCCCCCCACCAAAGAACTTGTATTTTTTTGGTTTGCATTATTTAATCCTCCCAGCATGGCAAAAGACCAGCCCAGGCTAACTGATCAGAGCCAAAACGAAGGGGGAACGATAAAGGTCCCACTGCTGCCGTACACCACGGGGCCTCGACACACATGCTGAGGCCACGCTTCAGACTCAAGCCGACCTGTTGCCCTGAGTGGGGAGCTCCCATTTCTGCCCCCACATCTCCCCATTTCCCACCTTCTGGTGGGAGGACACCCAGGTATTCACTGGCCCGTGCTGGGCCAGTACAGGTTACTCATCCTGCAGTAAAGTATCAGTATTTTCCTCGGAGTTCCTTTTTAGAGAGCCACTACCTACAACTCAAGCTGTAATGTATAATCTCATTTAAATGAATCTGCTCTGAAGACCAGTGTCCGATAGGTTTGCTCCCACTGCTTCAATGGTGCAAAACCGATGGCTCTCCTGCACTGTGGATGCCAGCAGGAGTCCTACCACTGATTTCTCAGAGCAAAAGCATAAAGCTCAAGCAAACGAATAAATGATGCAAATTTGCAGTTTGGCATTCTGGAAAAATAGTGTGTTTCTGCCTCAAAACAAGTTGGAACCCTTGTAAAAACAGAAGTGCACCTTTTTAAAGAGCAAGTTCCCCTAGGAAGCGTACCCAGGCACACCACACTTTGGCAGTTGGTTCCTTAACTTTGTTTGCCGTGATTAATACGGCAATTTTCCACACATTTTTTGTAATGCACAGATCACTTCTGACTCTGAAAGGATCGGGGAAAAACAAGCAACCCACTGACATCCACAAAACCTGCTTCCTTCATTCCACCGCACTAATCACACGTGAAAATTTAAATCACGCACGCAACATGAAAATGCTATCAGAGGAACTAACAACCACCTTTGCTGTCCGGCAATGGGTTTCTGGTGTATTAAACGGAACAATTAAACCACTAACATTTCCAACAGCTACAGTGTGACTTAATTCCCCCCCAAAAAAGTATACATTGTACTTGGTCTCTGCACGGGAGGATTACTCATGGCTCATGCCTTGCAGCGTAGCTCTGAATCAGGTCTGAACCCTGTCTGTTGGAAAGCAGGCTCAGGCTCCTCATGAAGCAGAAACCATACCCAGCATTTCTACAGCAGCCTTGAAGACGGCGAGTCGGGGTGGTGAGCCGAGAGAGGGTGACGAGCTCGCCCCTCGATGGCAACCGGCTGCCGGGGGGAAGAGCAGGGCCAGGAGACAACGCTGCCCGCTCAGTTATTAGCCCTAACGCTTAGTCACAGTAATTGCAGAGCCAGAGCTCTGTGCTCACATTTCCTGTCACCAACCCAAGAATTAGGCAATTTAGATTTAAAGATAGTAACCGGTATATAAAATAACTTGGTAAGCAATCGCAGAAGTAACTCGGAGAAAAATGAGCTACCCGATACGGAAAAGCTTCCCCCAGCCCCTGCTTCTGCAGCATTATCAGATTGCGGACAACTGCGAGACCCCCCCGAATCCAGCCTTCCCGCTCTTATTAAAAAGCGTGGCAGCATGGCCTGTCCCAGCATTTCAGCTTTCCCCACCTCGCAGAAACACCTAACAGAGCTCAATTCAAGTTGAAACCTTTCATGGGGCTCATTTTCAACAATTAAAGAGCATGGCAACCTGTAATTACTGAAAATAAAGCCAGACAGCTGGAGAAGGGAAGCATCTTTAATAAGTAACATGATACTACATTTTCTCTCTTAGGGAATTTAGCTATTAAGTCTCCAGCTCCCATTCCATTAGTCTGAGCTCTCGGTGTCTGCAATGAAGCTCGTATGCTTCTGCTACCGGTGAGCAGTGCAAACCCCAGAAAAGCAAACAACGCTTGACAACCCGAATAAATGCAACTCGGAGGAAGCGGCAACTCCATCCACACTGGGGAAAGACAGAAGTTAGGAGAAGAAAGCCTTATAGGAGCTTTACAGGGCTTCCTGGACAGACAGCGTCTTAGACTACACAACAACGCTACACCTCACAAACACGTTCTCCCAGCTTTAGTTGGGCTTCAGCTGCTCTCCTTTCCCCAGCCCGGCACACACAACGCAAGCAAAAGTTAATGTCATTCTTCAAGTAGCTTACCGCTCATCATCAACAGCACAAACATCTTTGCCTGTTGTATTTCCCAAGCCCTGGCTGCTTGTAATAGAAAGGAGGAAGCGCCAGCGTTTCATTCCCCTTCTGCTTCAGAGTGGGTGTAACTTGTTAAGTTTCATGCTAAGATGAGACGGGTCAACTGGGTGTGTTTGAAGGTTTGGGTTTTTGCCATCCCTCCCCTCCCTCCTTCCCGCCCTCCCTCCCTCTCCTGATTAATTCCTCCCGTCGCAGGCTTCAGACGAGCTGCCACTCAGCCCCGCTGACTCCCAAAATCTGAATTCCTAAGGACACCCCTCCAGGGTGACTTTAACTCACCAGCCTGGCACGCTGCAAGAGGAGCCAAGGACTAAAGCATCCGGTCAACCCACAGGGGCAACCTGAACATCAGCTATGCATGAACCAGCCATGTGGTCCCTTCCTTCACATTCCTAAACTTTATCATCCTTATCATTTCATTGCACTGTCAGGGAGCAATTCATCAGCAAGACATAAAATAAAAACCTTCTGACCTAGTCTGTGCCTTTTGCCATTGCCCTCGACTCCCTTACATCCCACAGGATTTCTCCATGGGTACGTAACTGGACGGTGCTTCTGGAGAGGACACGTGTTCAAAACACGCCGGCAATTGCCTCCCCCTAAGCTGTCCACAGGTGCAAAAGTGTTTGCAGGATCAGGAACTACAGGGATTTAAAAATTACTCATGGATCTGGTTTTACTTAATTCACTACTTTCACGTAGATGTCTCTAAATTAGGATTTGAGCAGCAACATCCTCAAGATCAAGGCTGGTCGCTACAAATGGTCGCTACAAATAAAAAATATCAGTACAAAACTTAAACCATCTGTGTTTATCCCCCCAAGTTCCCCCACCTTGATTCTACACACCATTTACAGAGGAGAAGAAAAACAGGTATCAAACGTCTTCAGAATGAAGCAGACAACACAGTAAATATTTTTTTAAAAACAGAAGTCAAATTAATTAACAAATTAACATTTACAACTCTGTGTGATACTTCAAAAATACAGAGTATTAAGCAATAACCATATCCTTGCAATTCGTCCCTGTGCATGCAACCCGGAAATGAGTTGGGGAAAAGGACAAAACCATTACCAAAATTAAAAAATAAATGGCAAAAGGTATGTGCAGGAGCCCAGTTTTCCCAGAGGGCTATACACACTGTTGTGTGACTGCAATAATTAAATAGATGCAGTGAGGCTGTGGGGCTCCACATGCCCAGGTCCTACAGATGCTGTAGAAGAGGATGGGAGGAGATGACTATTTTGAGGCAGGCAGAGACGAGATAGTTGGAGAAGTGATTTGATGTGGCACAATCACTCTTACACACCCCATTATCAGAAACAGGCATGCAAGCCAAGCTTCCTGGTACAGCAGTTAGTTTTAGGCCACTTCAGACAGCAGGTTTGGTTTAACTTTACATCTGAGAACTTGCAGCATCAGATGTTTCCGATATATCTGCCTACGCTTGAAAAGCACCAGGTCCCCCGGTGACCGCAGGCACTCCTGATAAACACCAGAGTCCTCCACCTTGACAGCACAAAAGCACTAAAGAGAGATGGGATCAGACATACTGTTTGGACTAGAAAGCACTGAAACAATTGATCCTTAGCCTTACAGTTAATTTAAACACCGAACAAGCAAAGCCAGTCACTCCTATTTGTGAGCCAGGCAGGAGAAATAAACGGGAAAAAGCCCAGGGGAGCGGATCACCTCCTCCAGAAGTTTTTGGTAACAGTAACTAGCAAACCCCAAGCAGGCGAGCAGGTTTGGCGAGCCCTGAGTGACTCAGAAGGCGACGGGGGCTGCTTCTACCTGCCTTCGGGTTCACTCGGGCACAGCCAGCACCCGCCATCCTCAGCCCATTCGAACAGCCCGACGGGCAAAGCCATGTTCAGAGCTCTGACGCCACCCCCCCCAATCACTCCCATCAGAACGGCTTCACCATTACGCGGAAACCGATGTGGCCGTATACACAGACGTGCATGCACGCAAGCTCCCACAGATACAAAGCAATTATGCTCCAGTCCTAAAGGGGGAACATATATGCTTACTACGACAGATTGCAAGTGATTGTCTGAAGCGTTTTTTCAGCTTAAGAGGACTAAAGGAGGCACACCCTTTCACCGCCAGCATCAGGTCGATTTGCATTCTGCCACAGCAGTTTGGGGCATCTCTTTCTGCTGTTTCACTATAGCAAATCCCTGGCATGGCCAGGACTCTCAGGGAAACATGAACAACGTGTGTCCCCCATCCTGTAAGAGCTGCTTTCAGAAAGCTTCGGATCAAGACATAATTTGGCAAGTTTCAAGTCAGTCTGACCACCAGTAGATTTTAAATCAGCGCAGATGGATAAAAGAAAATCAGCGATTTCCCCTTTTCGTTGTGACGCATCGCACCAGAATAAGAAACAACAAGTAATGAAGAACAAGACTGATGTATGGAGAGAAACGCATAGAAGAATTACAGGTGCCATCACAGGCTTTTTTGTAGATGCAGCACTTGACTTGTTTGATCTGGTTGTGGCTGCAATGCTCAGGAAGGGCTGGAGGGAGAGGCAAGGGAAGCCTTCTTCCCAGACATGTACCAGCCAATGTGTCCTTCTCCAAAGCTTTGCTGAGAAATGAGATGAAGGGCCTTCAGGGAAGCCTGATCAGGGGGAGCGAGCCACCACAGTCCGAGCAACAGAGAGCAGGTGACCCCAGTCGCTCTGAGAAGGCGCGGAGCGGCCAGCTGACAACAACCTTGTCGAGACCCCTCCCGGGCAGCACCCAAGAGCTTGTCAGCTCACGCCTGCCTGCTGCGGGAGAACAGGCATTTCCAGGCCCCGGTCCCGTCACCCCGGCTCAGCTGATGCATTTGGATGCACCCCTTTTGATGTGGGCTTCCTCTGAAGGCGCACGAGACAGCTTATATAAACCTTAATGCTCTCCTGTGCTAAGCGATTAGCGAAGGACCTACTGAAAGCTGTTTTAAGACAACCTAGCGTATTCTGCCAAAACAGCTGGAGACAACCAGGCCACCTGCCAAGACAGACAACTAGAGGGGCCATCGCCTCCAGGATCTTGAAAAAGTGTCATCAGCCCTGCAGCTGGACGAGGGCATGCATTAGACCTCCCCTTATCAGCTAGGTAAAGATGATACCACTGGGAAAAGTCTTTTTCACTCCCAGTGTCAGCAGAATCATAGAATCATAGATTTGTCAGGGTTGGAAGGGACCTTAAAGATCATCTAGTTCCAACCCCCCCGCCATGGGCAGGGACATCTCCCACTAGATCAGGCTGCTCAAAGCCCCATCCAGCCTGGCCTTAAAAACTTCCAGGGATGGGGCTTCCACCACCTCTCTGGGCAACCTGTGCCAGTGTCTCACCACCCTCATGGTGAAGAACTTCTTCCTAACGTCCAATTTGAACCAATCCATCTCTAGCTTCAATCCATTCCCCCTAGTCCTGTCACTATCTGACATCCTAAAAAGCCCCTCACCAGCTTGAATCCCAGAAGCCTTCCAGGGAGTCCACAGGCTCTCCCAAATATCCCGCTGAGACATGGAGACCCCATCACAGATCCCAGAGGAGAAAGGTACCCCCCAGGGTAGCACAGTCCACTGCAGGACAGCACCTTCTCAGTGGTAAAAAAAGGGGAGAGGGACTCCCATCAGACATAAGACAAGTCTGTATCCTGCATAAAGGTGTATTTATCAACCTTAATTAACATCCCGGGCTTCTCACACCCTGGCACACCTGCTAATTAGCACACATGAGTTAATATCATTTTAACAATGGATTATCACTTTGGCCAGAAAAATGTGAGTCACTTCAGTAAACTGACTCACCCTAAGCACAGCAGCAAGGTAAGATATGAAGAGCATCAGATGCACTTGCACAGGGCTATGTAGACCGTATCTCTTTAACTATGGCTTACTTAACAAAGCCAAGGTGCTTCAAAAATTCATGATTGTATCTGTCTTATTTTCCACCTGCATAAACAGATAGCCTTGGAGAAGTGTCTTGTCTCTATCCTCCAGACAAGTGGAGCCACTCAGGTCTTTCTGCAAGTCCTTTTAGCCACGGTGGAGTTTATAATGGTCCTAGCTATTGTGATTATCATCTGCTTTGGTGAAGCATGTTTCAGGACAAGACCCAGGGCCCACCAGGCACTTACCTGCCAGGAATGACCCCAGGGGAACATGAAGGTGCTGATGCCCAACATCAGTTTCGGTGCCACTAGAAACAGACCAATCTGGCAGTGCAGGCAGGCACCTCAGCACATGTTACAGCAACATTATACCCCTTTTCCACATGGTAAACTGCAGCCTTACAAACATGACCTGGGCTTCAAAGCTCACCGTGGATGATGTAGCCAACCCATGCACTGGCTTTCACCCTGGCAACCCCCCTGCCCTGAGACCAGCACCCACGCTCATGCCTGTGCAGCCTCACACATCTGTCAGGAGGGGCTGTGACCAAGAATACTGCTAAAGCAAAGGGTTGTCTCTGTGTAGGTGAGGAAACAGTTTGGCTCAAGCCATCTTATATTCAATGATAATCTGAGGAAGAAAGTCAACTTAGACTCTGCTTTCAAACTGGATCTCTGTCATGTCGAAGCTCACAAGAGGGCACTGGTGGAAGACCATCACCCTGCCATCAGAATCAATTCTACTCCCTCAATTTGATGTTTAACGTTGCCTGCCCTCAACTTTGTCCAAGAAAAACTTGCAAAGCAACCCCTGACAATTGAAGAACGTTAACACCAGGAAAAATTATACTAGACTCAAAGTATCCATACTCCCTGTTATCAGAAGATTTTCTCAGCCTCATGTTTCTATTTGGGATTAGGAATGGAGTCGTGAAAGACAAGTATTGTTCAGACACAAATAGTTCCCATTCAGCCTCTACAAAAGGTAAGGTAACGAACTAGTGTCTTTTTTTTTCCCCTTTGGAGAGATCAGCAACTATATCAACTCATGGGAAAACCAATCCCCGTTGTTACATCAAAAGGCAGTTGAAAAAGGTTCCTAATGAGCTAGAGGGAGTGGATGCTGGCGATGAGCCAGCACCTTTGCCTGCGAAACTGAGACAAATGACAAGAGGTATGAAGCACCTCTGAAGCAAGTACAAGTTAAAATCTAAGGCTGGCATTTCGCCGCGCTGCTTCTGGCTGGCAGTTCTCGCACTAACTTTGCAGCGCTTTGCTCGCAGACACTCGGCGTGCCTAACTTGACAGGCAAAGATGAGGCTTCTTCTCTCTTTACTGGGACCGTCCAGGTGCACACAGGTAAAATACACACCTCTGCGTATTCAGGTTTAACAGCTACAGAAGAGGCCTGCCTCTAGCCATCCATCCTCATGAAAATACCTGCAATGGTGTGAAGCTCTTCTGGACACGCACACAAGCACGCGCACGCTCACGCACACCAAGTCACCCCCAGCTTCTGCACCTCCCAGCATCGGGATCATTTTATAGGCTGTCCATGACCGTATGGCTGCTCGTGGTGGCTCCAACCCAGCTCCCTCTGATAGGGGAAGTGGGTAGTGCTGTGACATCCCACATTGCACAAGCCTCACAACAGCTCCTGTGAGCCCGTTCGGTCCTTACTGCAGCTGCCGCATGGCGCAATGATAAAACCAGAGTTTAACAAAACAGGGACTGTTTCCTTTTTTGATGAGAAGGCTCAAGGAGGAACATTTTATTCAAGACATCTAATCCAAACACCTCCTCTCATTTCTTTGGAAGAAACTAGGCGGTAGCTGCTGTCATTTTTATGTTGCATTCTGACACGCTTCCACCACATGCCTGCCAATAGTTTTAATTTCGTTGGAAAAATCAGCTTAAAATGAGAGTGACAAGCTGTACACTGGTGATGATGCTGTCAGATGATGGATAACGTAGGTTTACGTTAGTTGTCAAAATTCTTCAACACTAAAAATAGGTATCACAACCTTTTGGATTCACTGCATTGAAGTATTAAACATACAGGATATTAACACCTTCAAAAGAGCCCAAAACCACTCAAAGCCGCGTCAAACCAGCAATGTGTGACAAACAGCAAAGGTCTCTGAGCATTATTTATTTTGAGAAGAAAAAACAACACACCGCCATACGAAATCTCATAACGACGCTGGCCAAAACGAAGACAAGATGTTGCACGCAACATGAAATACAACAGCACAATATGGGATGCAAATACACAGGCAGGGAGGCAAGCAGGGAAGGGAGGGAGGTTGAGAGGAACTAAAAAAAAGCTTAGAAGAGAAGGGACAAAATCCTGCACCCTGTTATCTCAGCTCTTGGTCCAGATCCCCTTGAGACGGAGTGCAGAGATCTTCCCACTGCAGCTCCTCCTTTCCCTCCTGCCGTTCCTCACCTCACCCAGCACAAGAAGAAAGAGCCCAGAGCCACGATGCTGGGGAAGGATGAAAAGCAAGTAGGTTGCTTGAGGGCTGACATATCCAATCAAGGGATGACTTCTCTCCAAGCAGTGACCTGCCAACAGACACTGGCCAGGCAGCAGGTCGCCAAAGGGGACACTGTTTTTACAGGCAAGGTGGCACACTAGCAGGAGTAGGGGAGAGATCATTTATAAACCAACTACTGTTTGCTTATTCCCTGAGTCAGAGATGACTAGTGCAGGTAAAGTTGCCCCTATATTAGGCCAATATTTATAGCAGAAAGAAAAAGGAATTACTAATTAGATGTTATCATAACACTGTGTAGAACCAAAGCAGCACTCCAATGTGGTCTATAAATAATTAGCAAATTAACTTTCACAACACCCCTGCGAGGGAAGTATTAACTCCATCTTCTGGCATGGAGGAGCAGAGAGCGAGCAGTTTACTCATGGCCACAGCTCTTGAGCAGAGGCAAGACTACAACTCCTGCCCTGGCCTTCTGTCACCACTTGACCCAGGCACAGCCTGATTACCCAAGGTGAAAACCTGACTCAGAACATGCTTGTCTTAAGTTAGACAGAGCACCTGACCTGCTCTCTGTGCTTTTACGCCGACAGCGAGAGGGCAGAAGATACTGTCCCAGCATAAAGCCCAACAGCACCAAAAAAAGAACAGTAGTACAGTTGGCTTAAACCTACCAAAGTCTGTGCCACTGCCTTAAGGAGAGACTTCGCACAACAGCCATACGTTCCCCTCCCCGTACAGGTACCCATGTTTGTGGAAGGCCAGTGGCTTCCTGATTCAGGGAACAGCTTGGGATGAAAACTGGCCCTGCTGGAAAAAAAAAAGGCAGAGCTTGGACAGATGGGTCCCCTGCCCTGGCCAAGTACATGGCTGCCTGAGCACAGGGATGGGACATCAAAGACAAGGAAGGAACTGGAAGCCTGCTAGTTACATCTGTACCATCAGACCATGGGCCATGCTGCTCCTCTCTCTCGAGGAGCTAGAGGCTCCTCTGCAGAGGCTAGATCTCGCTCTAGCCACCAAGCAGGGACTCCTCGCTTACCGTTCCAGCCCCAGGTGGTCAGTGACCTACTAAACCACTTGGATGCACGCAAGTCTATGGGACCGGATGGGTTACACCTGAGGGTGCTAAAACAGTTGGCAGACATGCTCACCAAGCCACTGTCTATAATTTACCTGAAGTCCTGGTTAGCTGGGGAGGTCCCAATGGACTGGAGGGTAGCAAATGTAACGCCCATCTACAAGAAAGGTAGAAAGGAGAACCCGGGTACCTATAGACCTGTCAGTTTGACCTCAGTACCAGGAAAGGTCATGGAGCAGATCATCTCAAGTGTCATCACAAGCCAAATAAAGGACAACCAGGGGATGAGGCCCAGTCAACACGGATTTATGAAAGGAAGGTCCTGCTTGACAAATCAGATCTCCTTTTATGACAATATGATCCAATTATTGGACAAGGGAAAGGCAGTGGATATTGCCTATCTCAACTTTTGAAAAGCATTAGACACTGTTCCACAGAGAATACTCATTAAAAAAACTGGTAGCTCACGGCCTGGATGAGCATATGATCTGCTGGATAAAGCACTGGTTGGACGGATGGGCCCAAAGAGTGGTTATCAATGGAGTTAAATCCAGCTGGCGGCTGGTCACAAGTGGTGTTCTGCAGGGCTCAGTGTTGGGACTTCTGTTCAACACCTTTATTGATGACCTTGATAAGGACATTGAAGGTCATCAGTAAGTTCACAGATGACGCCAAGTTGGGTGGGAGTGTTGATCTGCACAAGGATAGGGAGGGTCTACAGAGGGACTTGGATAGATTGGATCAAGGGGTCAAGGTTAATGGGATGAGCTTGAACAAGGCCGAGGGCCAGGTCCTGCACTTGGGCCACAACAACTCCATGCAACGCTACAGGCTTGGGGAAGCGCGGCTGGAAAGCTGTCTGGCAGAAAAGGACCTGGGGATTCTAAAAGACAGGAGTCTGAACATGAGCCAGCAGTGTGCCCAGGTGGCCAAGAAGGCCAATGGCCTCCTGGCTTGTATTAGAAACAGTGTGACCAGCAGGAGTAGGGAGGTGATTGTCCCCCTGTACTCAGCACTGGTGAGGCCTCACCTTGAGTATTGTGTTCAGTTTTGGGCACCTCAATACAAGAGGGTTGTCGAGGTGCTGGAGCAAGTGAAGAGAAGGGCAACAAAGCTGGTGGAGGGCCTAGAAAATAAATCTTACAAAGAGCGACTGAAGGAGCTGGGACTGTTTAGTTTAAAGAAGAGGAGGCTGAGGGGAGACCTCATCGCTTTCTACAACTACCTGAAAGGACACTGTAGAGAGGCTGGTGCTGGTCTCTTCTCACAGGTAAGTGGTAGCAGAGCTAGAGCGAATGGCCACAAGCTGCAACAGGGTAAATTTAGGCTGGATGTTAGGAAAAAATTTTTCACAGAAAGAGTAGTCAGGAACTGGAATAGGCTGCCCAGGGAGGTGGTTGAGTCACCTTCCCTGGAGGTGTTTAAAGGTTGTTTAGATGTAGTTTTGGGGGATATGGTTTAGGTGTGGACTCTGTAGAGTAGGGTTATAGGTTGGACTTGATGATCCCATGGGTCTTTCCCAACCTGAATGCTTCTACGATTCTATGATCTCTGTGCACCACCCCAGGTTGCACCTCCTAATTCCTTGCTACGAGGACAAAATACACTCACAGCCATGAACTTGGGGGCTGAACTCAGGGCTGATTGAGCAGCTGACACCATGTTACCCGGCAGGGCCACAACTCCTTTCACTATAGAGATTCTAGCTTACACCAGCATGAGACCAAGACTCATCCTCTTCCCTTGACTCTCAGGAGGAGTGCAACACACTGAAGCCCAAAGCTTTTTCAATGGCTCAGTCTACTCCCTCTTTTCCCACAGGAGGCTCATGGAAAAACCTCTTCACAGCACTAAGACTGCACTGACCACAGACAGACCTCGACCATCCCCATCCAAGACTCCACCATCCCTCCCCCAGAGCCGGAGGGGCACTGCCAGCTGGGATAGCGCTGCCCGCTCCCTCCTTCCAGCGCTCGCCTGCCTCTTGGCTGGCGAAAGACTGACCACAGGCATGAGCAAATGAGTCCCCAAGGGCTGCTCATGCTTTGGAGGCAGGAACTGGGGCAAAAATTCTCTCTACCGCCAGCAGATTCGAAGGAAACAACTCTGAGTGACTGTCCATTTCCAGACTTGGCAAATTGAGTGTGCAGCTTCAGGCACGGACTGTAAGCGTTTGTTAACCTCACTGGCTCAACAGAAAGCACACTTCCAGTAATTCTTGTGTCTGGACGGCACTTCCCCGTGCAGCTCACCTTGCACCACAGCAGGTGGGCTACCTCGCTCCCTCTCTCCCACACTGAGCTTTATAGTGAAGGAGAAGACTATGGCAGTGTGAAAGCCGTTCGCGCACACCCCCTCATGTCACCGCCATCTCCACCCTCATGGTGCATGGATGATTGACAAATTCCAAGCCATCTCACCATCAAGCAGTGGGAACTGTGTCAGGGTGGGTGCAATCCAGCTGACACGACAGTGTGGAGAACGAAGAGTCATGGAGGTGGATGCACACACTCTGCTTCTCCAAACTCTCCACGACAGCATGCAGCAAAATAGAGGATGCTCTCACGCAGCTGCCTGCACAGCCCAAAGTGGGTTTTAGGAAGGAGACTGGCCCAGAAAGCTTCAGCCACAATCCTTCGCGCTGCCTTCCCACCACCAAACACGCTGCAGATCACTGGACAGATTGAGGCTAAAGACATAGTTTCCCCTCAGCTGTTTCTCCCCAAGTACTCCAAGACCCTCGCAGAAAGAAACAGTGCAGAAACATAAACTGCTACTATTACTTTCTGCCGGATGCATGTTAGGAAAGTAGACAGACTTGCATCTATTTTAGATGTGCTACATAAAAATAAAAAATGCTGTTTGACTACGCACGATCTCATTTTTAGAAAACAAGCTCCAATTTATTTCTTCTCTTTTTTTTTTTTTTTTTTTCCCAATCTTTACAGCCAGATGGTTAACAAATTCCCCTCAATGTCATCTCAATGGAAAGAAGTCCCAACATGGTTTCAGCCTCCATAGACCAGAACACAACACCAAAATCACAGCATTAATACCTCTCTGCCAGGTCCCCCTGACTTGACACCTCTCACTCGCAGCCTGACCCAATGACTGGAGATCTTACCTTCAGGTTCTTCCCAGAGGGCTACCACCACTGACTTTCACAGGATGACTCCAGGTTATAAACAGCACAGCTGGCAGACAGGTCTGGCACAGCCGAGCTTGCCATCCCCCAGAGATCTCACAGAGACTTAAGGAGATATGCCTCTCTGTTTTATGTCTCAGTGCCTTCCCTTGTTCTCCTTTTCCTGTAACTTGTCGTAGAGGTCTTTTTCCCTTTTAAAAACCCACATCAAGTTATTTAATTGAAAGATAAAACATGTTTTTATCAGACAGTATATGCTCTTTTTCCGCCCTTCCTATTTACACTCCCCTCCTTCACTGCCACAACACAACATCTTGTATAACTATTTCTACAGTGCTGCCCTCCTCACAACGAACAAATCTTTTACTTCAAGGCATAGTTTGCACCCATCTGCTGTCTCTGTCAAGCATGTGTATTGGTGGTGCCCACACCAAGCCTGGGTACACTGTGTGACAGTGGTCATAAAGCAAATCACTGGCAGTTCTGTCAGGCTAATACAGAGATCTTCACCATAAAGATGCTCAAGGTGAAAAGTGAAGTGAGATCATGTTTTCCAGAGGAGTTGTGCAGGCTTCGTCCTTGGAGGTTTACAAGACCTGCCCAAAGAAAAGCCCTGAACAGCTGTGACATTTCCTAGAGCTAGCCCTGCTTTGGGCTGGGGATCAGACTGGAGACCCCCCACATGTCCCTGAGTGATTCTGACGCATTGACCCCAGGCTCAGGGGCACCCTTCCAAACAATTATCAATCAAATGCCCAGGACCATACCTGGCAGAGAGGGCAAAATTCCACATCAAGGAGAGATGAGCCTTTCATCAGTGCTGGGTTCACCCGGCTACGCTGCCCTGAAGCCTCCTCCCAGTTCACGGAAGGGTTCAATCCAGTCAGACCATACCTGTGACTGTGATGGCCTCCTTTCACAGCAGCTGCCAAACACACAAGCAAGCTCTAGGGCCAGCCACAGCACCCCCAACCCATTTCAGTCCAACATAACACACTTAAACAGACAGGTCTCTGCTAAACTGAACACCAGTGAGTGCCAAAATGGCAGAAGCACTCACAAAAGTGGTTTCAGCAGCAAACCTGATAGACACTGACTTCCAGCTGAGGTTTATAGTACTACCCAGCAGAGTGGGAGAGCAACCTCCTGTGAGTCCGCAGCAGTCTGCAGAGCACACCTCTATACACACCCTCATTCGCAACCCACAGCTGAACAAATTTGAGGGATTTCTGTACATAGCTTGGAGGCCAAGAGCAAAGCATGGCGGAGGCATGCTACAGTAGATAAGTATTGAAAAATGCCACTAGTTCATTTTGCTTTGAAATGTATCAGAATTACAGGAAATTGTTCAGACTCCCTGTATTAAGAAATCAAAAAACTGAAAAGCATGATTAGGAAACAGTGTTTAATTTGCTCCTTTTCATGGTGAGCAGGCAAGGAAAGGAGGTGAAGAACAAGAGCAGGAGGAAAGCATGAAGCGGCTGGAAGTGTCTTCTCTGAATTGCAGTCTTAAGTCTTTGGCTTTCTTTTGATGCCAGTCAACGTAAAAGAAAATAGTCTCCAAACCTTCAGTTTCAAACTGCTATGTGGAAGAAGGCCACAGCTCTTACAGACAAAGCAGGCAAAGAATATGTGGTTTGTGATACTCGAACAAAAGCCCTGCTCCCGCGAGCCCACTTCTGAGTATGGGCAAACCAGTGGCGACACTGACAGACCACACATACATCGGTGTACGCTCCTGGTGTTAACAGGCTCACATTTAGAAGACCTGTATGAAGGTCTGATCTAAGTCTGCAGCTTCTAATGGCACTGCCACCTGACCTTGCCTTTATACTTACACAAACGTATTTCTGAATGTTCAGAGATGCATAATTTCTGAGTGATCCCTAAGACTAAGAGTTCATGGACAGATTAACTGCTTAAGCAAGCTTAAGGGCACAGATCTGGTCTCTTTTAGAGGCAAAAGCCTCGTACTCTGAAAATCATAATTGTTCTAGAACTGTTGATTAATTTTCCTCATTCATACTTTTTCCCTCCCTTCTAAAGTCCTGACTGTTCCCTTTATTTCTTAGGAGGGTTTTCAGTATTTGTCTTACTTGAACATTAAAGCCTGATTCGTGATTAAACACAACATTTGGGAGGCAGACTCTAGTGCTGCCTGCTGTGACTGTTCCAGATGTAAGAAGCTCTCAGAGGTATCAGCGTATCAGGGCTGATCCTTTTCTGCATAAGTCTGTGTGATCAAAGTTATTTCTTCCCTATTCTGTTCCCCCCACATACCCTCAAAGCTCCCCATGATTAGTACACAGTGGGATGGCTGCATGGTATGAATACTGGTGGATATGTAGTAAAGTGGCAATCAATAGGGCAACAGCAGGGAGAACACAGAAATACATCACAGAGCAATAAAATAGTTCAGTTTCATCAGTTGCACTAATTGCACAAAAGCAGTAATCAGATTGTATGCCAAGAATGCTGCACTGAGTAACCTGAAGAAATTCTTTTATAACTTGGCCCACTTCCCCCACTCTAGCAGCACTCAGGAGATACGGAACTCTTCAAACTCAAATGAACACATTCCACATTTTGGGGTTCTGCGAAAACCAGCTGATCTATCTGGCAGCCAGCCACGGTCAGGCCAGCTGAAGCTGGGTCTGCACAGAAGGTGTGAGCAGTAAGCTCACCCATTTCAATGACACAGTCAGCCAAAGGAAAAGGGAGCCTCCTGCATCAGGCATGGATGAAAGTCCTGCAGAGAGTCCTGCAAAATCAGAATAAAAAATACAGAATGCCTCAGGTCTCCTGCACTCTTCCCATTTGGTGATCCTGAAGCAGGAGTGATGCAAAGTCTCTCCAGGGAGATGCCTCCTCCTCTTCACCATCCACCCTGCTCTCAGCATGGATCCCTGACTGGTCCTTAAAGCAGGTATCTCCTGCAACATCATCTTGCAGTACATAAGTGAAGAAGCTCTAAAATCAATAGCTTTTGCAGAACCCTGGCAAGGAAGGGTTAATCACGGATGCCCTCTGTCACTGGGCTTTGGAGTGAAGGATTTTAATGTCACAGATTGGTGAGGTCATGAGAGCACTAAACAAGTTCCAAGACACCTCCTTTCTCCTCAAACCTCCTCAAAACTGTCACAGCCAGATGATGCAGAAATGTAGAGACCGAAGAGCAGGGAGCTTGAGCTGTTTGTGCCCTAGGACAGGGAAAAGGAGGGGCAGACCTCCGAGTGGTTGCGTATTTATGCGGCAACAACAACACTTGGAGAAATTATTCACTGCAGGCAGCACACAGATGCGAAGTTCAGAAGCAGGATGCACTACAGCACTGAGAGACACTTCTGTCAGAAGCAGGGTGCTGCGAGCAGAGGACGCGAGTGCTGCAGAACAAGTAGCATCTCCTCACAAGCAGAAGCCCTCTCTACAGCAGCTCAGAGCCTGAAATCTCCGGACAATAGCAAGAGAATCAGGAAGGACTGGTCCAAAGAACATTGTGGAGAGGTCCAAGCTTTACAAACTGTTTCGTTACAACTGTTTCCCTCTCTTCAGCCTTCAGCAGAGTCCAAAAGCACTGGGAAGTGGCTGGCTTCCCAGCACTGGGATAAATTGTCCCAATGCACTGGCAAGCAGAGACTGCAAACGGTGGCACGAAGCAGCAGGCTGCAAGAGAAGTTTTCGTCTCTATGTGAAAGATTTCTGAGGGACATTGCTGATGAATCAAGGAAAAAATGTCTCTGCACAAGAGGAAATCCTGTTGAAGCTATGCCCCTTGGGCTGCTCATGACCTCTACTTCTTTTGCAAGGTGCTGTAAAGCCTTTCAGGCAGCCATTCCTCAGCAAAAGACTTAACAAAAGTCTTAGCCATAGGATTGACTTTAGAAGCATTAAAAAGAACCTTGATTTTAACTAGAGCTCCAGTACCTGCTTAAAGCTGATCATCATGCTTACAGATTCTGCTACCTAAGAGTGAATAATCACATCATCTTTACTCAGACAGCCACCAAATGAGAGGAGGGACATGCACTGTTGGCCAACAGCACCCCCAGGCAGCCATTTGCCCCCATCCCTGCCCCACTTAAACTGCTCCACATCAGCGACTGCCACCTCCAGCCACCCACCAACCCTCTTCTAGCATCCTGGCTCACAAAATGCAGCTGCCTAAAAAAAAGAACATATTTATTTTCTGGACAATTTGGCTCCCTGAACTTGCTTACTGTGCATTGAGGAAGGCACTGGTGATGCTGGAAAGAGAGGAGCAAGAACGCATCGGGAGCAGGAACATGTAGCCCTGCTCAAAAGGATAGCTCAAGCTCAGAGCCACACCTCCACCGTTGGTAGCAAGGCACAGAAGGGAAATGGGGTTGATTTACAGCTAACTAGGGGATAGCACACGGTTTATATACTGGATCAGTACCTTGGTCTGGTTCACAACCACTCTGGCAACATAGCCATGTGACAGGACAGGATGACCCAAGCTGGAAGTGCCAAAGATTCGCTCTTAAAAAACCCAAGCTGTACACAAGCATGAAATCATCACACATGGTACTCCTCTTCCCACCCAGACACAAAAAAATACTAACTTTTGGATTTTCCATGGAAGAAGCAACAACCTTTAGAGCAGCAGCTCCTTTGACATTAGTCAATATTTTATATGATGGAATGGGAGAGAAGTGACGAGAGAATGAAGATGAGACCTTTCACATTTTTCTCTTTTTTTTTTTTTTTTTAAGATGCACTGTCAGTATATCCTCAATAAATGTCTGTGCATCTCTTTAAAACATAAATGTCAGCCTTGCAGTGGATTGGAACCTCGGGATTACTGCACTGGCAGAACTACCACATTAGACATAAAAAACATAGCATTTCATTATCCATTGTAAACTGCATGTGCCTTCACTCTAGGGAAACTGGAAATATCACCCAATTTCACTACCACTTTCTGTTACTGAGTGTTTTGCCACATATTCACATACTGGAGAGTTCAGTTTGATGATATATATCAGTCCTCTAGTTTCATTATTCTTTCTCTACAATACTGACTATTTCTAAATTTTTTTTTCGTTGTTTTTGTCTCTATGAAAGTACCACAGTACAAAACCACTCAGCTGAAAAACAAACCAAACTTACTCTGGAACAAACAAAACAGATCATGTTTGTCACGCTGAAGGGCACACCAGAAGGAACCTGACCTGACATCTGAAATAAGGGCAGAAGGCAACATAGAGGTAAGAAAACCTCAAACACAAGAAGCAAGACTTCAACTCATACAGAGGCATGCTAGGGTCCATAGTCAATAACGAGGCACTAAAGAACAGAATATGTTCCCTTCTGTGGTTTAAACTCCCTGTATTTTCTTCCTTCCCACTATTGGGCTGGCTGCAAATTCAAAGATTTGCATAAGCCACAGATTTTGTCTGTCTCTTTGAAAGGTCAAAAATTAGAAGCAGCACAAGCACACACACATGACAAACAGTCCAGCTGGCAGCGATTTGGAGTGACCACATGGAGGAAGTGTGGAGAAGAAATAAGGGCAGCAGAGGAGCATTTAAAAGCCTGGGTCATACATATATTGCAAGTTACAGGGCGCCTCAGGGGAATTTTTTTATTTAATCAGTTCTATATCCTTACAAAGATTAGTGACCAACTATCCAGATTTAGTGCTGTCACATTTCTATAAACATTTCTGAATATACTTTCTTTGATAAAACATGCAGCTGTTGACAGTGTATATAAACATTTCACTATGTGTCATATTGCGTATTTAAAAAAAAAAAAAGCCTTAACATTTTTATCTCTAAGAGACCACTCCTTCTCCTCTGCAGGCTATGGAGCACTGCCCTAGGACAGAGGAACAAAGGCACAAGTAAGGGGAGCAGAAGGAGAGTGGGCAGGAGCTGCAGATACAACAGTAAGTCTTTACCAAAACCATGCTGGTCGTTACTCACATGAGGGCGTTACTGAAGTAAGTAGGAAGGTAAGGAAACATCTGTTGTCCTGTGTGGCTTCTGGAATGGAAGAGAAAGATTAACAGGTCAACTTCAAACATAAAGCCAGATGCACATGGCTGGTGTTAATGTGCGTGACCCTCATTACCTGCAACGGATCTCTGCCAAACTACAGCAGCCAAAGAGCTGGTCAGATTTTTATTACTAACATCACCTCGACCTATTAATGCAGGGGGGAAATAATTCAAATCCAAATTGCTTCTCACTATTTGTTGATGTTTGTATTTTGCCAGAGCCACAGAACCCAATTAAGTCGGTTTCCCTTTGGTCTGCAGTCAGTCAGCTCCAGGCGCCCAGGGCTGCAGTATCTGGGGCTGCCAGTCCTGCAGGGAACATTTACTTGTTTAAAAGCAACTCTTTCCACTGGACGTGGGTTTAGCTAATTGTACCATTCCTATTGATCTTGAGTTTTATAAAAAGCTTGACTCTTGATCGCATGCTGTCAACAAAATTATGCTCGGAGGCCAAATTTGGTTTACTCTGGCTCTCACAAAACAATAAATGGGAAGCACTGACATAGGTTTAAGGTAGTAAAATGGAATGCATTTTAAAAATAAACCTCTAGAATGCCTGCCCCATGAAAGTAGTAAAAGGTCGCTTATCCCCAGCAAATATCATCCTTGCACACTGTTCAGAGACTGGAAACATGAGTTGATTGACAACTCCCTGAGCATCATCCAACTGAGATTTTCTATAGTCCTTCTTCCTGACCAGCCATCTTCACATCACCTCAAAACACGGGTTTGTGGAGAGAGAGCCTGCTGATGGCTTGTTATTTAAAATGGTCATTTTCCTACAACAAGAAAATGGGAAGAGGAGAGCTTCCCATTGCCATTCAGCCTACCACAATGCCCTGAGCCCTTTCAAAATCCTTGCCAGCTCCAAGTGCTATAGATGATGTAACACCATCAGACACCTGCCAAATAAATGAGCAAGCTCCGACGTGCCTTCCTCCAAACCTGCAAAGCAATTTCCATCCCAGTACAGGAACTTGTACCAGGATTTAACACTCTTCAGTATATCCCCTTCCACAAAGAAAATCTGTGCCCACTGCTACAGGAACACACTTAATCCCTGTAAGCAGATGTTAGCCTCCAAAGCTGAGAAAATTACTTTGTTCTTTAGGATCAGGGAATTTAAAATGCAAGAAGTTGAAATGCCCTGATGAATTTGGTAACTTAAAACCCGAGAGGAAGCACCTGCTTTCTGAATAGCCACCCAATTAAAAGTCTGCCACTGTTTTATGCATCCATAATTGAACGTGAACGGTCTTTTGCCTAGTTGACAATATATCGGCTACAGTCAAAGTACCAAGCAGCTGAAAAAGAGAGGAGGGAGCTGCCAATGGCCTGAATCCCACAGCAGCTCCCAGACGAAAACTTCCAAGCCGGGGTTGCTCCACCATGATCCACCAAACTCCGTGCAAGCTCCACCAACCACCCTGGGAGGACACCACCTCACCCCAGCAGTAGATCTGGGGCCTGGATCGACGTCTCAGATGCACGGCTACAGCTCCCCTCTCCCAGCAAGCCACCCACAGCATCTCCCTTCACTATACAGTGGGTAAAGCAAGGCTCCAATATGCTGCACGTAAAATAAGGCATCTCCCCATTTATTCACACCAGCTCTGGCAATGATGGGGAGGGGAAAACCAAAATAATAAAAAAGGGGGATTTCCGTTAAAAAGTGAACAAAAATAAAAGCCAAGAACATACGGGAACAATCAGTCTGCCTCCAGGATTAGCAACTGCAAGAACAAAAAAGCAAGAAACTGTAGCAATCCTCTTTGCCGAAGCAGAAATAAAGCGGGAAGGCTTCTCATCGCAGCCTGCTTGCCACCCAGGACGAAAGGCAGTGAGGCTGGAGCAGGACCCTCATCAGGCATTAGGAGCAGCTTGAAATTTTCAACCAAGGCCCTGATCCACCTTCATATTGGCTAAGAAAGGCTCCCGCTGGTCGCCGGGCCAGCACAAAGTCATTCAGCTGTTTACCAAAAAGTCTTGTTTACCTTGTGTTGGTTGTCACTTTCTCTCAGCACAGATGGGTTTTCAAGAAAGAAATGCTCTCCCTGTAAACAGGCAGAAACTCGGCTAAAAATAGGGTGTCCCCACACACACCTCATCGAGCACAGAGGACTTGGCAGCAGAGGGACTGTGTCTTACATGGAGCTCAGGCAGGACCGGCAGTAGATCAGCAACCCTTCTGGGAAATTTCATCTGCGTTACTACACGTGCATGAAGCGTATCAGTTTGGGAGTCTTGAAACACGCTGGCGTGAATCCTAATGACGGGCAGAACTGTTGCTCCACTACGATTAAAATCTGTGTCGATACCCAGGGCCAGGGCCAGGCGCTCCCCAAGTTTCCCACCACCTCCGGAGGGGCACGAGGAGCTCTAGAAAGACACTGTGCTGGCCTCGGCCCTTGGCAGCAGCTTCAGTCGCCACGTGCTCAGTGCAGACCGGCTCCTCAGGCACGCTCACGCCAAACACCAGCAGCCCTCATGGAGCACACGTGCCAAAATCTTTCTCCTGCTCCACACAAGCCAGCCCCTGACCTACCATAGATGTCTACCCCAAAAGCAGATCCCTCTGACCTTTTTTTTTTTTTTTTAAATTCAAAATTTTCCATGTAAATGAACCAAAGTTCACCCAGGAGATCTACAGTTTCCCTATCTTTGTGTAAGAAGAATCTGTGACACCTGACTACACTGAGGTCAGAGTGCTCCTGGTTTTGCCCCTCAGGACTGCGCTCAATCAGAGCTCCAGCCTTCTTAGGAATTATTTTTGTTGTATCTGCAAAGGCCTTTTCTTCTCTTTCCCTGTCCTAGAAGCTCACAGTGAAACCCAAGCATCCCCAACTGCTACTGTAAATCCCCAGCCCTTTTTTCTGATTTAAGAATAGCTGCAACAGTACGGTATCATCATACAGTACTTATCCTTGAAAACATGTAACTCCGATTCAAAAATCCTATTACATATGCTCCTAACATTTTTACAGACAAGATTTAGCTCTTAGCTCGCCATTGCTTTATCTCTTTCCATGTTTGCCAGCGCAGAAACTATCTCAGGCTACAGACAGGTCACATCCAAATGCTTCTCCTATCTTGCTGCAAATCTGGGGAGAAAAAAAAAGCAATCTTCACGTAGCGTGCGCTACCCTTCAAGCTTCCTAGCTCAGCTTTTAGTAGCCACCCCTCTGAAGTGCAGTGGGAGGAGTCAGTTATGCTCTCTCCCCAGCATCCTGTTTCTAACTGATGCTATCAAAGAGACAACTTGTGCAATCAAGAGATCCGTTCAACCTCCTCCCGAGCAGCACAGGGCAGAGGGAACCAACTTCATGCTCATAAGTATCAGGGTCGCTTCAGAAGTGACGGCAGCACGAGTCTGATGAGCTAAAGGACAAAGAGCCCATCTAGAGCAGAGCAGTCAGAAGGTCAGCTCCCAAAAGCAGAGATGGCCAAAGGACACAATGAGGGGAAAAAAAGAAACATGGACACATGCATGCCCAGATGGAAAAACCCACCTTGTGTATTTCAATTACTTGCACTAAAAATTGAGGATGGGGTAGCAGGGCAAAACCACACCAGCATACCACACTGCTGGTAGCCAGAAATCATCCTGTCCTGCTCTCTTCAGCCTCTGATCCCCCTAAACTGCATGGTCCCTTCTTACTTGATGGGCACTGCCAGCTGCCCGGGGCCCTTTCCATGCCCAGCATCGCTCATGCTAACTCACTGCTTTTGTCAGCAATCTGAGCCACCATCGAGATGTCTCCATGTCTCAGCAACACACCCACCTCTTGCATAAAAGAAGTTAGAGCTGAAGCACCGCTGTTCCAAGTACATCGCTCCTACATGTTCCTGCTACTATCCTCCACCATACATGTACCCATTTCATAGAATCATCATCTCCTACATCTAATGCTGAAACCCTGTTTTAACGCTGTTTTGCCATTCACCTGCCAGGGATATCCTCTCTCTTTCACTGCCGTAACCCCCTTCTGTGCTCTTGCCCAAGACCTGTCTCTTACCTCATGCCATTTTTTTCTTCATATCACACCTCCAACACATTCCTGACAACTCATAGTTTAGTCACTATTAGCAAGTCTAAACCCTGTCTATGCAGCATTTGCCAGCAAGACAACTCTATCTCCGTGAGAACATCAGCCCAGCTTTCTAAATACGCAGCTCTCAGCAGGCCTGACGCTGCAGTCCAGGGACAGCCCACGGAGCAGACAGTGCTCTCGAGAAACTTGTCCTTTAAGTACAAGTATTAATGAAACAACGGCACTTACAGATGCTTTTGACTCATCTTGCAGCAGCTGCACTCAAGGAGTAGTAACTGGAACAGACACTGAGAGGAAAGGAAGGAATAAGACAAATGGGATCCACAAGGTGGTTTTTGCCTGCGCTGATCACCCCACCAACTAAATATTTACAGTAATACTAAAAGTCACAGGAGATGTCACTCAGAGTACACTTTCACTATTAATTCAAGACCATAAAAGGGACAGCACAACCCAGGGCTGCACGTTCCCACTGGCTCCTTCATGCTACCCAGGCATGGTTGTACCCACGTGCCAGTCAAATCAAACTGCCCGAAAACACATCTGATTAAACCAGGTCATTTTTCAGTCACAAGGCCTGGGAGTGTTGGTACTGACACAAGCAAGGCAGTAGGAACGCAGGACCCAGAAAAGTAAGAGGTGAGATAATACCATCCCCTTTAGCAGCAACTCAGTCCTGGAGTATAAAAAAAAAAAACAAAAAAAAAGCCACCCAGATGCTCAAGAAAGTAATCACAATTTTTTTTTTCCTGAAAATTAAGCTAAGAGAAACAGGGAGCAGCAGTTGGCCCCAGCAATGCTCCCTCAACACTACCGACACTTCTCAGAGCAGTTTCTTCTGTGTTTTTCCCAAGAAGGCTCTAAGTGAGATTGCTGGTTTGGCTTCAGCACCTGTGGGGAACATCCAATCTTGTCCTGCAAGCACAGCATCGCACCCCACAATGAAACACTTACAGTAACCAAGTCAGAGTTTCACTAACGACACTGCCCTAGCTGCATCGTCTATCTACTCCTGTAGCACTGTGAGATACTTTAACTGTGTTGTTTTCCTCTGTCCCCGCAGCCAGATCCCAAGCTGTGCCTTTTGCAGCCTCTCACCCCTGACCCACCGCTTCCAACATCCTCATCCTCTTCCTCTCCCTCCTTCCCTCTGGTACATTCCCACCAGCCCACAAAACCAGCCTTTGTCTTCTCCTCCAGGCAGCACTGATCCCCGTGCCCTCTCTCCACCCCTGTTCCCCCTGCTCACCCGGGCCTATTAACTGCACCATGGTATTCAGACACTGTAAAGTTTAGAAACATATAAAAGTCTCAGGAGGGGAAAAAAAAAATAAAATAAATAGCCATTGCATGTCTGCTGAATGGTTTTATTTAACATACAGCTCATAGAATTATAGAGGTTGGAAGGGACCTCTAGAGATCATCTAGTGCAAGCCCCCTGCCAGAGCAGGATCCCCTAGGGCAGCCACACAGGAAGGCGTCCAGGCGGGTTTTGAAAGTCTCCAGAGAAGGAGACTCCACAACCTCTCTGGGCAGCCTGTGCCAGTGCTCTGTCACCCTCACAGTGAAGAAGTTTCTCCTCATGTTGAGGTGGAACTTCCTGTGTTCTTGCTTATGTCCAGTATTTCTTGTTCTATTACTGGGCACCACTGAGAAGAGATTGTCCCCTTCCCCTTGACACCCATCCCTCAGATATTTATATATGTTAATAAGGTCCCCTCTCAGCCGTCTCCTTTCAAGGCTAAACAGCCCCAGTTCTCTCAGTCTCTCTTCACAGGAGAGATGTTCAAGTCCCTTAATCATCCTCGTAGCTCTCCCTTGGACTCTCTCCAGTAGGTCCCTGTCTCTCTTGAATTGGGGAGCTCAAAACTGGACAACCTGAATCCAGACACCAGCAATCAGATACAGTCCTTTCCACTTCGCCTGGCTGCTGGCCATATGCCATCGCTACATCTACTTTCCTTGTGCCCTCCTCCTCCACACCTGCCCCAGGTGCCAGCTCTTTGCCGGTCGACTCACCTATCCCCCGGCTCGCCCCTGCTGCTTGCCTTCCTCTGGGCTCCCACCAGCCATTGCCCTTCTCGACATCGTTCCTTCTGCCTGCACAGCCCAGATCGCAAGTGTGCCCCCGGGCTGTACCGCAGCGCAGACATTGGGCAACAAGATGGCAACGGCCGTGAACCCTTTTGCCAGATTCCTGACTTGTTACCACATCAAAACGGCAGCTCCTCTGGCCGGCTCCATGTCACTGCAGGCACGCCGTGCACACCGAAGTGAGCACGCACTTAGAGCACAGAAGTAACGCGGTGCCGGAGGGGCTCACTCAGGGGCACGGCAGACCAAAATCAAACAAGGCCATGTCGAAAGAAGCCCAACACCTGAAGAGATATGCCACAACTTGAACTGAAGCATCACAGGCCTCCAGGAGAAAGTATGTGAGGTGCCGTGACTGCTATCATGCAGAAGACCAGATGGGATCAGGGCCTTCACCTTCGGTTTCTGGTCTGCAAGCGATTGTCCAGAGCAAAATCAGTCCATGTAGAAATGCCTCCTGGCTGAAAAAATTTATCTATGCTCACAGCAACACGAGCTTGCTTTTACAGGTACCTTTGGAAGATTCCCTTTCAAAGATTTCTGACTTTACTGCTTCACTTTCGTTATTGCTTTTTTTGTCTCCTGTTCCTGTCCACAGCTCTGGCCTTCTATTATGCTCTTTGCTATATTGCCAAGGTTATTTTCTCTGTGCCCACCAAACCCTTCTCTTCCTTCAGACTCACTCTTTGTATTAGTTGCTCCAAAGACACGTTCTTCCAGTTCATGTTATTGCTTTCTTTATGACAGGGCTGCAAGATCTGTGTTTTTACAGGACTGAACGCATCTCTACCAAATCAATGTGGCAAATAAATCATCTCAGAACACGTGCAATAGCATCAAACAAGGTGGCAATATGCATGATGTTCCTGCACGTGCACACATAAAAATGCTTGTAAACGCTTTTTGAGAGGGAGGTGGGACCAGAGAGTACTTCTAACCTACACTATTCTACAACTCTGTCATCTTTCTGCCAGCAAAAATAATAAAGACTAGAACTAGAAACGGCACTGCTCATTGACAGCATATAGCAGAGGTCTTCTTCCCAATTCTGCTGTAGTGCCACTGTGCGACCTTTGCTGTGACATTTCACTTCTCAAAAAAAATCACAAGTCATTCCCACTAACGCAGATATGGCATCAAAGGTCGTCTTTTGCAATGCATCTAGTAATCTACCAATGAAAATTATGATGTAAATAAATATATAAGTGCAACTATGCTTAAGACTGAGGAACATCACTACAGTGTAACATACTATTACTGTGTCACCTGAAAAAACTTGTAAATATAAACGAACAGTGAAACTCTTCAGTTCTCAAAAAATATTTCATTCTTTTCCCTTTCTTCAATCCTGTTTGATGGGGAAAGGGGGATGACTCACGTAAATATGCTACTTAACTGAGGTTGTGGTGACAGTCATTTTAACAGTCTCTCAAAGAGACTGGAGCTGGCCATGCCTAGTGGTGCACAAACTAGAGACGGGCATGTGGGCTGGGGGCTGAGCCCCTCAGCCCCATCCCCGCACACAGCCGCAGGAGCAGAAGGACCGACTGCGGCTGCCGGTCCATCGGCATCACGGCAGTACCGAGTGCCATGGCTGCTTCTTTGGCACCAGGAAGTCACAGGTATTCTTACCAAGCAGACCCAGCCAACCAAACTCAGGAACCCCTCTTGGCATCAGCTCTGATGTAGTTAAGGACAAGGAGCTCCGAATTTCACTTTCCTGTAGAAAAATTTTACCGTGGTAAGAGAATTGAGGGCTTTATCTTGTTTCGGGTCGGAAGACACCCATGACTTCCACCAGTGTTTTCTGAAGGGACAATTTCACCCCTAGAAAGTAGGGAGCTCTTCAGTTAGCACCAGTAAGAGAAAGATGATGTTTAGTTTGATAATGCAACTGTCAGTGTGATTTTGAAATGTCACTCCCACACCTAGAAGATGCAGTTGGCTCATTCCTCGTTTTAGAAAAATGTACTGAAGTTCCTTTTGTAATTGATGCAAAATGTTTCACAAGGCTGGAGCTTTATTTTGGAAAAAAAAAACCAAACCACTTCTCATTCCCTTTCAACTGAAAGGCATTTTAATTTATTCTCTTAAACATATTTAAACTGCTCTATCCTTTTCAAAGACGCTTTTGCAGGGACAAACTGTCTCCTTAAGTAAAATCCATATGGCACAGAGCTGAACTAAAAATGCCCCAAAAACAACACAAAGGAGGGAGCTGATGTTTCAGGAAGGTGGATTTTCCACCTGTCATCTTTTTTCACTCTAACTTTGCCAGAACATCCGTGAATAATTCTGGAGGGACAACCAAGACAAATGTTTGTACAATGGGAGATTGAAAATGTAGCTTGTTTTTAAACAAGCATGTAAGACAAATCACAACTGGAATGACAGTAGATAAAACAAGTGAGAGGAGACACCAAAAGCCTGTGGGAGAGACATGACATGAGTTCCAATCAGCTTTGGTACCTTATATTACAAGTGAGTTCACCCAATAATATGAGCATCCAAACGAATCTATTAGATGAGCTGGAGGGTTTTTTAGTATCAATTTTCAATCCATATAAAAATTGCTCTTAAATACCACAAACCTACCTCCACTCTTCACATCCTCTTTAGCCCTTCAAACTTCATCCACCTCTTTGGATAAGTGCACCTGGAAGTAGAGGAAAGCCATACAAAACAGCTCCAGATGTACTATATTTTGAATCCAGGATACATGAAAATGTGGCTCTAGAAAGAAAATTTATTCCTCAGTTCCCATTTCACTTGGAAATAAATCTTCGATTTTTATCCTGTGGCAACTAAATCTCCTCTCCCTGCAAGTCCTGACATTGAAATTCATGGAAATTAGACCAGGCTGCCAGGAAAACTGCTGTGACATTTTCTAAGGGTCCAGATCTATATACCCATATGTTGGTCTTCAACTTCATCAGCTAAACATATTGGATTTGTTTCTCAAGGTTCGAACAACATTATTTACCCTCTGTTCCATCATGCAAAGTTTAAAAGTGAACTCAATTTATTTTGCTATTTGTCCTAAAACTAAGGTAATGATCACTTTATCATCCACATCAAATTCAGCTTGTTCTTCAAACTCATCACAGTTCTCTAAATTGATCTTCTGTTTTCATGGGAGGATTGGTTGAATTTTCTTCTTTGAGAAAACTGGTTACGTACAAATATATCAGACCATGAAACGGTCACCATTATTTGGTAGAGAAAGGAAGACAGGCAAACTCAGTACCAGATTCTGTGCAGTTGTTATCCTCCATTATACAAACACTTGGCAGACTTTCATTGTAAAATTTATGCACTAAAATTAGCTCTCACAATTGCAATCAATTGCAACAATCAAGCATAAGTAATTAAAAAAAAAAAAAAAAGGTGAGCATGGAAAGCAATGTTACAGCACTGCAGTGGTTCCTCTATTTATTTATAATTATGTCCAAAACAGTCTTTCTGTCCATTGTTCATAAGGCTGCAAGCCCACAACGTATAAGCAGAATAGCTTCTCAACAAGAAGCTTCCTTCTGCAATGACCCAGAACATTTCCTTGTCATTTCATTTTTGGCACTCTCCCCCATCCTGGAGAAGGAGGCTGGGAAGGGATCCCACAAGCTCTCCAGTGCAGAAGATGCCCATCTCCATCTCCTCATACCCCAGCTTTATTCAGCACCTCTTGGGCTGCTTCACATACATGTGCATGCACCCCCTTTTCTTTGCCCCTCTTTCTGACACAAGTGGCCTGGGCAACGCTGCCCTCTCTTCACCCTTCCTCAGCCAGGACCTGCGTGATGCTAAGGGGTGGCGCAGCTCCGCAGGAACCACTTGGGGACAACCTGGTCCTGGCTCTATAGGTTCTTCCCTAGGCTGAATCCCATCTCTGGCATTGCTGCCGAGTAGCAGAGCACAGGGGTTTTCCAGACAACACCAAGTTGGGTGGGAGTGTTGATCTGCTGGAGGGCAGGAAGGCTCTGCAGAGGGACTTGGACAGGCTGGGTCCATGGGTCGAGGCCAACGGGATGAGGTTCAACAAGGCCAAGTGCAGGGTCCTGCCCTCGGGTCACAACAACCCCCGGCAGCACCACAGGCTTGGGGAGGAGTGGCTGGAGAGCTGCCTGGTGGAAAAGGACCTGGGGGTTTTGGCGGACAGACGGCTGAAGACAAGCCAGCAGTGTGCCCAGGTGGCCAAGAAAGCCAACGGCATCCTGGCCTGGATCAGGAACAGTGTGGTCATCAGGAGCTGGGAAGGGATCGTCCTCCTGTGCTTGCACTGGCGAGGCCAAACCTTGAATCCTGTGCTCAGTTTTGGGCCTCGCACTGAAAGAAGGACACTGAGGTGCTGGAGCATGTCCAAAGAAGGGCAACAAAGCTGGTGAAGGGTGCTGAGCATGAGTCTTATGAGGAGAGGCTGAGGGAACTGGAGTTGTTTAGCCTGGAGAAAAGAGGGCTGAGGGGAGACCTTATTGCTCTCTACAACTGCCTGAAAGGAGGTTGTAGAAAGGCGGGTGTCAGTCTCTTCTTCCATTTTACAATCAATAGGACAAGAGGAAAGGGCCTCAAGTTACACCAGGGGAAATTTAGGTTAGACATTAGGAAAAACTTCTAGACTGAAAAGGTTATCAAAGACTGGAAGAGGCTGTCCAGGGAAGTAGTTGAATCACCATCCTTGGACATGTTAAAAGCCATCTAGATACGGTGCTCAGCGACATGGTTTAGAAGTGGGGCTGGTAGAGTTAGTTAATGGCTGGACTTGATGATTTTAAAGGTCTTTTTTCAACCAAAACGATTCTATGATTCTAGTGGTGAGGTGGGGCAGGTCTTCAAAGCAGCTCAGGGGGTGCCTGTCACCACATAACTTGCAGAGCAAGGACATGCAACTACCACCTTGAAAACACAGGGGCTTATTTTCTTGCTGCGGTGTGGGGAGCAGTTAAGGGTTAGAAGTCATCTTACCGATCAACAGCAAAGCGTGAGGAACACTCCTCAAAGAATTTCATTACCATGAACGACTTTAAGACAAACATGGTGACTTGGTCGATACATTTTTTTTGGTTTTTTTTAATCATCCTCTTTGACACAGATGATATATATTACGTATGGTATGGATGGTGTGGTGCCAGAGCAGAACTGAAACTTACAGGCAGCTTTGTATAGATTTTTCCCCCTTGAAACAACAACTCATGAAACTAGTAATAAATGTTATATTGTTTGGAATGAAAAGCAGATAATGTATATAAACTTCTGGAAACTAAACACATATGGCAAGAATACAGAATACTCTGGAGAATTCAAATAATGAAAAAACCCTATCTGTGTAATTCAGTGTAAATATTACATCTGATTGTCTTCTCTTTCCCACATGCACACAAGCAAATCAACTTCTGGCATCCCGCTTTAATCTGAGCACTCCTCCATCTTTTATACTAAAAATCTACATAAATTCCAGCCCCCGAGAACCTACATCTCGCATGTCATCACACATTCAAACTGAATTACCTACCACTGTTTTAATTCCCTTCTGGGGGTTGGTTTGTTGTTTGGGTTTTTTTGGTTGGGTTTGTTTTTTAAGCAGGTCACAGCTGTATTACAAAGGAATATAGATAAGTAAGTATATGGTATTAAAGGAATATTTTAGTTTTCCAGAGAGAGGAGTAAGAAAAGTTTGCATAGTACAGCTTGATCAAATCAGAACCAAAGCCCTCAGGTACTACACATTTGTCTTCCTTCCTCAGTTACTAATAGCAGACGCTCTTCTGACCCAGACCTATCACACTGACAAGAAAAACAACTATAAACTCATTATTGCTTGTATTATCTGAAAGCTATTTACAGTGGTCAACACGAAACAAATTAAGCTGTTTTGGACACAACAGAGAGGCAACCAACAGAAGTTTAAGAATTTTCCATGGACATTACTTGGCTTTGGTCCAAGCCCATAATGTTATTTCTCAGTGGCATCCTTCTGCACCATGAAATTCACGTTCACGTTTCATATCAGATAATGCCAAAGAGGCCTCCAGACATCCAACTGACTCTTTGGTAAAGTCTACCATAAGAAAAAAAAAAAAAAAAAAAAAAAAAGAAAAGCATGTAGGCATGATCAAAAATGGGTTTAGCATACTGGTTCATATGATACTAAATAGAAGCTGGTATCTAGCACATCTTGCCTCTATTTCATTTTTTCATCAAACACACCTGTTCTCATTCAAGATGAGGATGAAGTTGTTTAAATAGCCAAGTTACTTTGTGAGCCATTTCCCCTGGCACACAAGCAAGCCCAGGCAAGAAAAACCATCCCTTCAAAACATGGCTGCTCCCCAGAAACAATGCAGAGTGAAATTTGTAGAGTAAACAAATACTCTCTGTGATTGCACAAAGAGCCTCACACTTGGCATTTCAGCACAGTATATTCCATGATTGCCTTCTTCCAGTCCCTCTCTGAAATGCATGTTGCAATGGCTTCTTCCATCAAACTCTCATCAGTTCAGCTTTTTTGCCTACAGGCTGAGCCGCACCTGCAGGTTCAAGTTGCTGCATCCCTCCACCTCTTCAGGAAAACCAGCCGGCATCAGAAGAAGGTGACTGTCAAAAACGATACCAGAAAGCAAGAGCTACAAAAATATTTTTTTATATAAAAAACCTTTCAGTTGAGGGATGAAAAGTTTCTTTTCAAAGGAGATTAGAAATACCAGAAGACCCATCCCTCCTGTTGTCATTCACCTGGGCGGATCAGACATGTCTTGGGAAGAAAAGCAGGAACCTGAACCCTGGCTCTCACTTCCCAGCCAAGCCTCCTCATCACTGCCAAGGCAATGCTCATCATTCAAGTCCACAGCGACTTCCTTACTCCCTCAGTGACTGAAATCCAGTTTTAAACCCAAGCATAGTGGGAAAGGTTCTGATTTCTTCAAGTTCTACAGGAGAGCATTTACATTTTCAGTGCAGCTGCAATTAAAAGTTATGCATGAAACGCAGGGGCGTTGAGTTTGCATTAAGAGGAAAAACACCTACGGAAAAAAATTTTTATTTTAAATATAGTAACTGTAAGGGGCAGTTTTAAATATACCAAAAAAAAGAAATAGGTAAAAGATTTGGAAGAGACCTGAAGCTGGTAATCAGGAAAGGAGAATATAACAATGTGCTGGATTGCAGAATGCCCTCCAAAAGCAATGAAAAGATAATCATTGCAAAAAGCATTGCCGCAGCAGCAGATGATCAGCAGCTGAACATCTCTCTCTAAATTTTCATGTCCCTGCAGTGCTACGGAAATGCAATGATGTCCCAAATACTGGAATTTTCTTAAACTGGAGAGCCAGGGAAAAGAAAATGGCTATACTCCAAAAGTGTCTTAAAATATTTCTTGTGTTGACCAGCACAAGAAACAAATACTAACAGAGACTTAAACACCCATGCTCCCAGAAAGCAAGGACCTCGTTATTTGGCCATCCCACTCCTCAGCCTCGAAAATGTGCTGCCAGGCTGCTCCAAGTACCGAGGGTAAAAGGTCCAAGAGCAACCACTTAAGTAGATAACTTCAAACCTGGCATGGCCAACTCAGGCACTACACGTCTTTCCAGATCAGGTGCTCACTGAGCAGATGACTGTTCAGATAACAAGCTGTAAACAAAATCATACACATGGATACACAGAAGAAATACTTTGGTTTCAAAGGCATTTTTCTTCAGCATGTAAACACTGCAGGAATTTCTCTCATGTCCCAAATAGCATTACTCTGTGCACAAAGTCAAGTCCGCTCATGGTACGGTTTATTTTTTGTCCAACCATTAGAAACAAAACGACAGCCTTTAACTGCTCAGAGAGACTACAGTACAACATCCTAGGGTTGAGAGATGCTCTGCAACGATGGGATAAACTATTTTTGGAAATCTATTTGGTTGCTAGGGCAAATTCTTGTAACGACATGCACCATCCACCAAGCAGAATCTGGTTTGCAAGTTAGGAGGGGAGGAAAAATTAAGATGCGAGATGACTAACCAGGGGAATGAGAGAAACCAAATGAAATGCCATGCTATACAGAAACATGGTTACGACTTCCATCAGGACTCAGCTGAACTCCTACGTGAAACACGCCTGGTTGTTTTGAGCCAACGGAGCCTAGATCACAGGCTTGAAAGAAATTTCCAAAGGTTGTACAAGGCATCCTGCTGCCCCCAAGGCAGGATTAACTATATCTAAACAGTACTTCACGCAGGGCATGCCACTACTGAATCATAAGCATTTGTTCATACAGCTCTTTTGTACCAATACTATTTGTCTTCTACACAAGGGAGTCAATGAGGCAGACAGAAATGAAGCAGTTGGCTCTCAATCGCACACTAAGTCTCCTGCAAAATTAGGAAATCATTCCAGATGCTCAAAAACCTCACAAACAACTTATGGAACAGTATTCTAAGAGCTGCATGCATGGCTATCTTCTCATGTTCAAAATTACTGGAGTCTTGGTTGACACCAACCTGGTACACATCTGGATAGTCTTCCATATTTTAGAAAAACATGACAGTTTTTCTACCCAAATTCTAAGCCTTCAGCTCAAGAAATGTCTTTTGAAAGTTAACAGGGCAAAGTTAGTAGAGAAAGGACAAAGAGAGAAGGGGGGATTATAAACTATTTTCCATTTTCTCCATGAACAGTGAAGAATGGAAACTTGCACGCTAATGTTCAAAAACAACACCTTGGGTGACGCAGGCTGGTAAAGGTTGTATAATTTATAACTTAATTCTTTATCTTCTGGTCAGCTTTGTGCTGAATTCAACTGAGATTATAAGAAAGTATGCAGATCAAGTTTAGGCCATGCTCTTCTTGGTAGCTGAGTGCTTTGCATGTCAGAAGAACGCTTCTGTAATTAATATAGTATCTGCTTTACAGCTGAGAACAGAGAATATTTAATTAGGCTTGAAACTGTAAGGGAGAGGCTTATATAATAACCTCACTCAGGCCTCACAGTAAAATGAGCAGTGCCTACAAAGACTGAGTTGAACTTAAGCATACCTCACAGGCACTCCCAACACAACCTGAATTAGCAGGCTCTTTTCCTCTGTTTTGACTTCTGAAATAAGAACGTTCAAACTGATGACAGATTTTAACACTGCAGAGACCACGGACTAAGTGAAATTCATAGAGCCATCAGACTTAAAGATTATTGCTGCAATCTGTAGGAGTGATGCTAAGAGCAGAATGATCACAAGACTGAAGCAGAAACCTCTGCCACAGGTGATGGATGGACACCGCAGCCCCGGGCACCTTTCCCAGGTCTGTAGTCATCAGGGGTTGCAACTCTGTTGGAATAACCACAAACCAGGCAACGCACAAGACACCAATTCGTTCTTCTGTGCCGACAGAGTGCACCCCCAGCCTCTCTCTTTATGAAAGAGCAGTTTTCAGATGAAGGTCTCTCTGACTTGTTTACCTTCAGCCTGAGGATTCTTCATGTTGGTGCATGTGACATGGGGAACCCCTGCAAGGGTTGTCCCTGCCCACAGGGTGGCCCAGCCCTGGCAGAAGGTGTAGATGTGAGGCTCCAAGGGACAGGCCAGCACACCAAACCAGGCAAGTCCTCCCCATTTCTACCGAATATGCAGAGCTTCGATGCCCCGCAGAGCTAAGGCAGTAGCTCTCCTTTTGCTCCTCTGCTCAGGAAATAAATGAACTGTTACTCCATGAGACATTTGGGCAAGTAAAGGTAAGGAGCTAGCTGCACTACTGAGAGCTCAGACAGCAGCTGCCTTCCAACCCTTACCAACTGTAACACCAAACACAAGGTTTGTACTTTTCCAGCTGCCTTCCTAAAACCTCTTCAAATGGGACTGCTTTATAAGTGGGATTTCCATAGCCAGTCATAAAAATCTGGCAATTCTCCAGATCCGCAGTGCATTCTGCTGTGTGAGCTCCAGCCAAGTCACCTGCACTGCTTGAAGGCAAAGCACAAGCAAGGGTAAGGAGCTCCCAACTTTCTGCAGTGATTCAAAGATCCTGCTCAGGCCTTGTAAGGACCATACTTTGCACGTGGGTGCACACATGCAGCAGCTCGAGAAATGGTCTTGTTCACTTTAGGCACCGTTAAAGAGGCTGATGCTTCTACGTAACTACATTTTGAAAAATGGGGGTTAAATATCATTGAAACCTAAGATCGTAAAGAGAAAACCACATGTGCACATGCTCCTAAGAAACCAAACAGGTTTTCAAAACAGGATTTCTCTGACATGCTCCTAAAGAAAGCTTTTTTACTTAAACTATCACAAACTGAAGAGAAAGACTTGAGCAAATTTGTCAGTAAATAGTCCCATTCTACACAGGTGAAAACACTGGCACAAAAAGTAATCTAATAACTTCCTAAACTGATAAGATGTCATTATAAACTACAACATATATGCACATATATTTGTGTATGAACATACACCTGTATCACAACGCATAGCTTTGTTTAAACAACTTCAGAAGACATTCTGGTCATATGATGTACACAAAAGACTAAAAGGGGAAAATCATCTATAATCCAAGTGAAATCCAATGCAGTCAGGAGACCCATCCTATTTACAAAGATCAGACTGGGAATGAGGAGATCCAGCTTTTATTTCCTGCAGCATCGTTTCCTTTTGGGTAGACCCACTGCATGTCCACAAGCTTCTACCACTCCTTCACTGTCCTTACAGACAAGCTGGCAGCTTATTTATGGAAAAGGTTCAGCTTTGTTACGGATGTGGGCATTTACCTGCACTAAGGTCCTCATCTCCCTCGACAGGGCACTGCAGACAGATAAGCCGGTTTCTCTTTTCCACTTCCCACTAAAGGGAATATAAGTTACTAAACACTGGGAGGGAATCTGCCTGTAGCTTTACCAGACTGCATAAATCATATCACAGAATCACAGCATTGTTTGGGTTGGAAGGGAATTCAAAGATGACCCAGTTCCAGCCCCCCGGCCATGGGCAGGGACACCTTCCACCAGACCGGGTTGCTGAAAGCCCCATCCAGCCTGGCCTTGGACACTTCCAGGGAGAGGCATCCACAGCTTCTCTGGGCAACCTGTGCCAGTGCCTCACCATCCTCACAGTGAATGATTTCTTCCTTATAGCTACTCTAAATCTACCCTCTTTTTGTTTTAAAGCCAATAACCTTTGTCCTATCACCACATGTCCTTGATAAAGAGTCCCTCCCCAGCTTTCCTGCAGACCCCTTAAGGTACTGGAAGGCTGCTTTAAGGTCTTCCTGGAGCCTTCTCCAGGCTGAATCACTCCAACATTCTCAGCTTTTCTTCACAGGAGAGGTGCTCCAGCCCTCTGATCATTTTTGTAGCCCTTCTCTGGACTCCCTGTAACAGGTCCATGTCTTTCCTGCGCTGAAGATCCCAGAGCTGGACACAGCACTGCAGATGGGCTCTCCCCAGAGCAGAGCAGAGGGGCAGAATCACCTCCCTTGACCTGCTGGCCATGCTGCTTTTGATGCAGTCCAGGATGTGCCTGGCCTTCTGGGCTGCGAGAGTCCACACTGCTGAGTTATGGCTAAAATTCTCCTAGAGCAGCAGGAAGCTAGTGAGGAGAACACAAAATGCACAGCTGCACAAATGTAAGATTAGGGAAGGAGGATGGAAGGTACCGGGAGGTCTGAAATATTTTTAGTAAGAAACATGCACAGGCTCACACAGTCCTGACAAGTACTCCCATTTTAAAAGGCACTTTAATCTGCCTTAGATCTATATAAACAAAGATCATAGAAACAATTGTATATAGCAGCCTGGGAAAGAGGAATACTGGTATCATCTTTCACTTTGTAGCTTTATGTTGGAGAAAAGGGAGGAGAAGTAAAAGAGGGAAGTAAAGTAACCATGCTCAGCACCAGAGCTCGACGTGAAGAGGCCTGTTCCTTTTGTTACTTTAGGTCATCAGGGTAATTAAGTCGTTTATAATAGCCACCGATCCGCGTCAGACAGTGCATATAACTGCAAGCCAACCTCTTTAAGTTGCACAAAAGAGCTGCTACGTATTGCAAAACATTCTACGTGTCTTGCTCGGCGCTTTCAACACGGATTCTGATGACGCTACTTCAGCAGCACCGCATCGTGCTCATCGGCCAGGCTGACAGACAGCCTCAGTCCACGCCAGCCACAGAGCTCGCCACACATGGAGGTCCAGTGGCATTCGGGGAGCAAGGTGGTACCCCAGTTTCTGAGGTGGAGCCTGCCCCGCGCTGCCTGGGGGACTCCGCAGTTCAATCACGGCTTGGGTGCTGCACGCGTTTGGAAGATCAGCAGAGTTGATGGAAAGGTCAGTCTGAGTCGCTGCACTTGTGTTTCCACCCCTCTTCCCCCAACTGCAGTTTCTAAATTAATCTGGGTCTTTAAGCTTGTCGGCTTTTATTGCCATTCTTAAAGAAAAGCCCAGCTTTCACGCTGCAAACTACAAGGCTGAAATCCCCAGACAAGTTTAGTAAGTGCTTTTTGCAATTTGCCTTTGCCCTTACTCATCCAAGTGTACTCCCTTAAGTGTCTCCTAAAAATCTAAGAAAGGAAATGCGCTTAGTTTCTTCTTTATTTTCTCCTCCATGCAACATTTTAATTAAAACGTGCCAGCCAGCTACATCGAAGCAGACATGGGGTGGATGGGAACAGCACCGCTTTGTACAGATTGCACTCGACAAGTCCCATCAGCGGGGTGCAGCCTGAACCAACACCCCCTCTCCCTCCCCAAATCCTGACCTCTGCTACTCAGAGGTCTCAGACTTTGGGATGCCAGAGGGCAAGAAATCCCGCTTCTGTGCAACAAGACATTGTTAAAGGGAAAATTCCTTGGGGTTTTTTTTTTCCTAAATCCTTGACAAGGAGATCTGTGTGTGTATGGCCCAGAGCAGAAATAATCCTACGCCTACCAAAATCAAACAGGAATTTACTGACCAGCTCTCACGCACTGCAGGGACTGAGCCAAAGCTTAGAAACTTGCACAGGCTGCCCCATGACAATATAACACCTTTTCTATTTTAGTTTCCCTTAAGTACAGGAGGCCAAGGGGAGGGAAATTAGTAAAGAAGTGTTTAACTAATAACTGGAAACTTTCTGCTAAAATAATCAGAGCACTGTACTTGGGTAGGGGCATACTACAGCTTCCTACGATGCGGTAACCAACCAAACGTAACCCACCATCGGCTCCTGGCAGGATCAGCTGCTCAGCTGCAAGAGCACTCAGCTGTTAGCGCTGGCAATTTACAACTGGAAAGTATTAGGGAGGGCTGATTAATTGCTACATATGAAATTTCCATGCCTTCATTTTACCTTAGCAGCTTCGCAGTTAGCAAAAACCCAAGGGAAAACCAGAAAGAGAAGGGGGGGGAAAGGGGTAAGGGGGAGGGAGAATGAGAAAGCAGCCCCTCTCAGACATGTCCAGGGGGCCAGGAGCATCCTCAGAAGATGCTCCCTTCTCAGCAAGGCTTCAGCTTTCATCAGAAACAAACGACGCCTCCATGCTTTCAGGCTGCAAAGAAAATGCCACAGGTAGGAGCTAACACAGCAACACCCTCCAGAACCCCCGGAGAGTCCCAGTGCCCCTCTCTACCATGGAGGAAGGGTAGTAGGGCTGGTGCCCTGGGGGCATGCAGCACTTCAGAAAGATGACTATAGCAACAAGATGGATGGAGGGATGGAGACATCCCTCTCCATCCTCCTTCCTCACCTCCCTCCTCTTCTTCACCCCCAAAAAAGAGGGGTGAGGGTTATGTGGCAACTCCAAGGCTGCAAACCTCTTGATTTGCACCCCTCTCCCCACCAAGCCCCTGGTGCCACATGCAGGTACCAGTCACTTCAAAAAGTGAGACCATCAAGAGCCACCTTCTCCTTACCAGAGTGCAGGAGCAGGCCCAAGTACAAGCGACTGAACAAGGACACACTGTCACAGGCTTCCCACCAAGATACTCGAGTCCCTGTGAGCACAGGGACAATTTGCACCCACTGCTGAAGCGGTTAAGTAGGAAACCCCACCACGTCTTGCTTCCCCGAATGAAGCAAAGCAAGATGACGGATCCGTCGCCTCCTCTGCATCCCTTCCTCTCCCCCCTGCACACAGGCTGCGGGCTTACTTCCAACAGGCTTTGCTACACGAACTCAGATGAACAAAAGAACAAAAACTCTCACCCCCTCTCTCCGGAGGAGAGGGGAAAATTCAGAGTTCAGTCTGCCATTCCGCTGCTAGCTGGCATCGCCGCTGTCGGTGCCACGCAGGCCGCCGAGCGCCGGGTAATTTCACATGCCATATGTGCCGCAATTGGGAAGCGCCGAAAGCACAGAGCTGGAAGAGCAGCCACTGCCTGCAAATCAGCGGTGCCACAGGGAGGGAGAAGGAGCAAAACAACATCCACAAGTAATCTGTCACATGCAGTCTTTCCAAGGTGACATAATGCCCCAGGACATGCTTCCAGTCCAACATGAAAGGCGCGTGGACATGGGGCACCTGCCTGAACGTGCGGTGCTGCTGGCGGTGATAAACCCAGAATGCAGCACCTACCCCCACGTGACCCATGGGCAGAAGTTTGGGGGGGCCAGCACCCCATGCAGTGACAGGCAAGGTCAGGGCAGCAGACCCAAGGGCACTGCACACGTGGCTGGTTGCATGCTGTCCACCCAGCTGAGCCCGGTGCTTCTGCCCCATTTCCCCAGTCTAGAGCCATAACGCTAGGACCTCTGCCTCCGGCTCGGAAACCCACCGGCATGTTTCTGGGATTGCCATGGACGGGGACCCACACCAGGCAGGAGAGCAAGGTGCGGCCAGAACAGCTCTTGGCAGGGCGATGCACACACCGGCCACAAGAGACAACCATCCTCTTGCCTGGGAGGAGAAACCCCCTCCTTGCAAGGAGCTCCGACCAGTGGGAATACCGTGTTGCCAAGCTTCAGGCACAAAAACCTCAAGGTCTACTTCACACCTGGGGTTTTCCAAGGTTTTTTTTTTCTAATAGATGCTGGGTCCACATGAGAAATTTTAAGCAAACAAGGCTCAAATCCTCATAGGTAAAGGGGCACGGAAGTGGGGAGGAGCCCAAGACAACACAACCGATACCCACACACTTAAACTGTGAAAGCCTAAGAGGTAGAATTGCACACATGTTCCTATTCCAGAGGCAGCAAAGCTTTGTTTTTTTTTCTTTCTTGAAAACACCTCAGTCACTGAAGAAAGAAAAAAAAGGGGAAAAAAATAATGAAGTTTTAAAACCATGGTCTGATGCATCATTTGTACTCACCTTGGCAAGATTTCTAATTTTTCAAAGATCCAACAGCTTCCAGGTGAAAACAGCAGCTCCGGAAAGAGAAAGTTTGATAGTACTATCTGCAGAGAGGTACCTTGACACTAGAGGGTTTGATTTTTTTTCTCTGTGTAGTCCCATTAACAGATTTTGGCCTTCACAGTTTCTCCAGTTGGCTTCTCCTTAGCAGAAGGGCCTGGAGATGAGTCACGGGGCGGCACCGGGACGAACACGAGAAGCCTCTCCAGGGAACCGGGTTTCCGCAGTCAGGGGTGCAAGGCTGATGTACCAGACGGCTGTGCCCTGGGTCAGGCACCAGCACGCTCCCCTGCGCAAAGAACAAACACATTACTGAGACAAGCGCAGCCTTCAGCCACGGTGCAACGTTTTGCTTGTACTTTATGTAACCATTTATGACTGTTATTCAATTATGAAGGAGAGCTTACCATGGAAACTGCGAGGAGGTATTTTGTTTAAGATATAGAGCACACTTGGTAAGTAAGAGCTGTTCATCTCTAACGTGCAAACATCTGAACTGCATTCAAGGTTTTACATTTAGATGCATTCCCCAGAAGATGGCCAGTCTTACTTGGAGACTATGCATGTGCCGCACGCTTTAAAACAAAGACTTTTTAAATTTTCCTTCCCTAAAGCTAAAAAGGTAGGTGAAACGAAGGAAGAGATCTGCTCCTTTAAGCAGTCATTGTAGGTTTTGGCGGGAAATGCCATTTTCTGCTGAGGCCCCAAGGGACCGTAGTGGCTTAGGAGGCTGCCAGCCTGCATCAGCCCCCCAAACTGCTGAGCCTCAGGGACCAGTCCCAGTCCTGTACAGTCTACAGTCAGTCAGTAAGTGACCTAGTAATCCAATTAGGCAGCAACACAGGCTGTCTGAAGAAATAAAACAAAAGGAAATGGGGAAGGGAAAAGTAACAGGAAAGAAATTATGCCTAAAGGAAAGCGTATCCTCATTACTCCCCTAGTCTGCAGCTGCAAGCAGAAGCTTAGCTGGGTGCCCAGTACCTGGAAGAAAGGGACAACAAGCTACAGAAATCCCAGCTCGCACCACAGCCAGGAAACCCCCCACCACCACCAAACACCAGAGCTGCTCACTGGGTGCACAGAACACCACGCAGCAGAGACAGTCCTCTCTAGCCAGCCTAGTCAGTAAAGCTTGGCAGGAGTTCTCAAACCTGTACCAGCTATTTAAAGCTCTTCTCTGGTTTTTTGTAGCACCGCATTCAGCCATCACCTGCTACTCCACGTGCAAAGGGACAGGGGAGCGACAAGTAACAAGCAATAGGACAAGAGGAAATGGCCTCAAGTTGCACCAGGGGAGGTTTTGGTTAGATATCAGGAAAAATTTCCTTATTGAAAGAGTGGTGAAGCATTAGAACAGGCTGTCCAGGGAAGTGGTAGAGTCACCATCCCTGGAGGTGTTCAAAAAAACATGTAGAACTGGCACTTCAGGATATAGTTTAGTGGTCATGGTAATGTTGGGTTGATCGTTGGACTAGATGATCTTAGAGGTCTTTTCCAACTTTTATGATTCCATGATTATGTGTTCTGAACACAGTTGGGTGGCAGAGGTGCTCATACCCAGCTGCCAAACTCCAAAGACCATCCCATGCTTTTCAGAGGACACCCCACACCTAGCACAAAAGTGAACAACCACACGAGAAACCACACGTTCAGCTTTAAAGATCAGAGCCCCCAGGAAGAGAAGAGAAATACGATTTTGCAAGCCACTGTGAAAAACATTACACCTGCAAAAAGGGGATTTCTGGTTAAAACAAAAGTTTAAACTGCCAGTGGTTTTCACACACCTCAGAAATGAGCGCAGCCAAAGTTTTAAAAACGTGCCTTAATCAACTTCCTAGCCCAGCTCTGGCTTCCGCTTTGCTCTAAGATAATTACAAACTCAAACACTAAGCAAGAGATCTCAGCCGCCGATGGATTTGTTTGTGGGTATGGAAGCTCAAAAGCACAACAACTATCATATGCACTTCCATGCTGGAGGCCCAAACAACAGCATTATCTGGGGTTTTGGAAAACAACAGAATGAAAGAAAAAAAGCCTTGTAAATGCCATTGCTCTGGAAAATTAACATTTTTAATAGGAAAGTAAACATAAGGCTTGTTTTATATGATGATAGCTATCAGTACGTCAAGGGATTTTTATGGTTTCTTCATTATCATAACAAAAGTGCGCTGAGCATCTTGGCTGAACTGCAGGAGTTAAAAATGTATAACATCCTGACTTCTTAAAGATAATTTTGCAAACAAGAATTGATGAGGATGCACTTCCACCACTGGTTTCTTTTCTGAATAACTTAAAGAGCACTTTTAAGTCTGCGGAGAAATCCAGTTATTTTATCAAGATGCAATGAAAGACTGAAAGCAAGACAGGTTAAGGAGCTGGGCATTCATCTCTGGTTTACAGAAGTCCTTCTCCTGAATATTATCATAAATGACTCACTTTTGCTCTATGTTCCATAACACGACACTGCACAGCATCACCTATCACTGACGCAATGCTTCTTGGTGGGTGTTCACCAGGCTACCAGAACCCTGTCTGAGTGTGGCCAGGGCCTGTTTTGAGCCAGAGTGGCTCCTGCACTTGTCCAGCTCCTACACCAGCAGCTCCTCTGGACCAAATGAGACCCGGGGGCAGCTAAATTGCCCTCCCCAGCCCAGGACAGACAGAGCAGCTGAAGCCCATGCCTGCCCAGCCACAGACAGGTTCTTCCACCCCACGGGTGTCCTGGCATGCAGTACAGCCCCTAGGGGCTCCCCCTTGCCCCAGCATACAGGGTTGTCCAGCAGGAGCAGAGGCAGCACTCCCAGCAGGCAGGGCAGCCCCAAAACATGCTCCCCCCCTAAATGTTCCCCACCGTGGGGAGCATCAGACAGGAGGGACAAGGAGCTTGAGACCCGAGCAAGCAAGTTGCAAACGCTGTGGGTTCACCCAAACTGCCCAGCGTGCCGTTGGCTACGCAAATTTAGGGTGCAACCAGTTTCACAGTGAACAAAATGTTTTTCTACCCTCTCCATGGACAATTAGCAACACAAGCCTGAAACGTCAGAAACCGAATCTTAATTACCGAAGTCAGCACTTAATGACTCCAATTACATTTCCACTGATTTCTGAAAATTGGATTCTCCACTACACTTGCTGTGTTTAAATTAGTTTCTTACCTCATTCACAGTAATTATACTTTGATAAACCAAATTAAAATACAGTCAAGGTTTTTAAAATACTTAAAAATAGTCGGGATTTGAGAATAAAAAATTTCCTAACCCTACCACCATCCACGTTTTTCATCATAATCCCTTCTGGGCACAGGAATGCAGAGGGTTAAAAGATGAGAGGATGCAAAGGACAATTTTTTTGTTAAAATGAAACACTAGTTCATTAAGTAGGAAACAGTGTTTTAGTTCTGTGATAGAAACTTACTGTCTTATCCCTCCATATCATAGAAATTAGCTTCTCATTTTATCCTAAAAATCAACAAAAGTTACTCTTCTCAGGCTCACCATCACAAGTACCATAGAGAACTCCAGCAATGAGGTGACTGAGATTTGCATTTATCGAGAGGGAATACATTTCTCACTTAAAACTAACAGCTCTCTGCATCTAACCTGCGTGCTGAGACCTCAGTATCTATACTTACCACCAAAATATTCCTATGGGGTAAACGTGGCTTCTGCAAGGTGCAGTTGCATCCATTTGGGGATGTTTACTCTTTAAAAGGGAATTATTTTCAAGTTCCTGTTTGTAATTAGTACTAGAAATGGAAAAGGACAGAAGAGTGGGCAGTGTATTTCAAGAAACTAAGCAACCAACAGAAAGAATGCACAAAAACACAGCATTTTAGGGAAACTCTCTATATGTACTTACTTCATATGATACAGAGAGAGCAGCAGCTCCTCCGAAGAGGATGCCCCTCCATATTTTTCTCCTGAAAGAGGAAGGATAAAACCGCTAACAGCCCCTAATCCTTTTGGCAACCTCAAAATTAAAACACCTGAAGCACATACCCTCACATTGCAGCAGCCTGGCAACAGCAACAGGAGTTGTCAAGTATCCAAAATAACTATGGGAAAGCCACGGTGCCTGGACACTACAGCCACAGGAATGTGTCTCAGCACCTGGACAAATTAATCCTAATCCCTGCAGGAACAGAGCCATTTTGGGAGCCAGCTACATGACACTGCATCTCACAGGACAAGTAGGCGTTACACTGGCCAGCAGGTTAGTACACTGGGCAACCAAGCCAGCCCCAAATTCGCTGGTGGTAAATTAAAAACGAAAAAAAAAAAAAAAAAAACAGGTTGAGGTTTCTGATGGATCACAACTGCCCCAAAGGAGCGGTGACAAATCCAAAGCAGTCTGGCCCGATGTGGCACGCCATCCTCTAACTCCTTATTGCAAAGCAATAAGGCATCGCAAAGCCCCCACCAGCTCACTACAACTAGGGAGGAATACAAAGCAAACCATCTGCATGTGTTCCATGCATTAATTCAAGAAGCAAGAGGATACAGATTTACAGGGTCGCTTTTTTGCTTCAGCGTAGGGATATAATATGCCACTGTCACAGCTACTTCTTGCAATAACACCTTTTCAGTATGTTTGTTTCTGCTTTATTTTTATTCTCATCTTTCATGGGTACCCATTACTCAGCAGTGGTTGCTGGATTTTATGTTCACATATGGTTGAAAGAAGTGGCTGCTTAATGTTCCCTATATGTAAATAACTACATGCTGTTTCAGTTCCTGCCGTGCAAGTGGAAGAATGATTAGATTATCAATCCTAAATGCAGAAATACGTCGTTTGTTTTCATCTACCAATCTATTAAAGCTTACTCTGGGTTACATTTTCAATCTTCCTATTCACTCACTCACTCCCACCGCTTTTAATGAGCGCATAAAGCAACCAGCAACAGGCAAAACCAGCCCAAAAAGCAGGACTCCAGGTGAGCAGCCAGTAAGTAGCCCAGGCACAGCCCTCTCGCAGGGATCTTTCTGCTGAAGGTTTTGGCTTTTGCCACTGCGAAGCCAAATCATCCGATGCCAAGGGGGCCCGTGCGCTGGGGATGCCTGAGGAACCCCCTCCAGCCGAGCAGAGGGCAGGGAGCCTGGGGAAAGGCCACATGGGATGACATGGCAGCCCCTGCCACCACCTGTGCTGGTGCCCCACAGGAGCTGGAGCCACGGCACCAGGAGGTGGCCAAGCAGCAGCACAGCACAGCACAGCACAGTACAGTAAGAGCCAGGAGGGGTAAACACCTGCATTTTAAACACTGCTGGTTTTACTGTTTGTGGCATAACCCCAGTGCTGCTACCAGAAACGAACACACATTTTTCGGTGCAATTTATCTTCCTTTTAATATGGTTGACAGTACTCATTTCGAATCAAAGATCCCATGCCAAGCACATCAAAACCATTTTTATTTTTCAAAAGTGAACACCGTGAGAGCCAGAAGCAGTATTAACATAACCACTAACCTTTCCAGCTTGTTCAGTATCAGGAACCAGCACACGGAATAATCTTTTGAACTTTCCAAGATGGAAAAACAATCTTTAAGTAATTGCAGAGAACTTGTTGCTTGGCTGGTCTCCCTCCCTTGCAGAGCCACGACAAACCACAGGAAACACTCCTGCTCCCTGACACCCCCAGCCCTGGTGCTCCCAGGCTTTTCAGTGCAAGGGAAGAAAAGCAAAAAGCTCACATCAGCTACTGAGCAAGCATCCTACAGCTGCAGGTAAATGAGCAGCAGACCTTTCAGTGCAAGCACCCCCAGAGAGACCACACTGCAAACCACTGAGCGTTTGCCTGACAAAAAGCTGGGCCTGTATTGCAGGAGACAAAAAGCCTTAATAATCCATGATGTACCACTGGAAGCAAGCAGGAAACATGGCAGGCAGCAGCCGTGGCATCCAACGTCTTTCCAATAAAGAGGGAGGGTGTTGCGAGGGTGAGCACACAACAGGCAGCCATGCACAGGCGTGGGGCAGTGAGCAGTGGTCGCTACCAACTCGACACAGCAGCAAACTTGCCCGACTGCATCGGTCCTGCCACAAACAGGCGCAAGCTCTCCCCACGCAGCCACCTGCCTCGGGTGGGTGGGTGTAGAAATCAGTCTCTGGTGGTAAACAAACAAGAAAAACCAGGAAAAGCCTCAGAAGGCAGAAATTAAGACATTAATCAAGAAGCCAGGAAGAAAGGAAAAAATCTTTGGCCTGTGGAAGCAGGCAGCAGATAGCCTGAAACTGGATATTAATTCAATTTATACAAATGTAGTCCAAGCTATCAAGTTTGGGCATAGTCTTTCTGTAGTTAGGAGACATTGGAGTGACTGCAAGAGCTACAGGATTCAAAAGATGCTCCAAATCAACACTGCAGTTGTAGTAGGAGGATGGGAGGAACCCCAAAGCTGCTCAGGTTTGTCTTCTTCCATCCCCACCCCCACACCCTCCCAGTATACTAATGAGGAATCCTTGCCCAAATCCAGTCCCAGTAACTGATTTCTGCTGACCTGGAGTTATCCTGCAGTTCTAACAGCAGATGATGGATCTCATTTCCAACCCTAGCAGCCTCTGTTGTGTGGCACTGCTCTGCATATTAATGATCCTTAATGACACCTAAAAGCAGCTGCAAAGTCTTAAGTATGGATTTTACCACTTAGTCCAAAGCCATAAAGAGCCAACAATGGTAAAGTATGTTTAATGATCGAAACCAACAAAAGGAAGCTTTCATTAAGATGTCCTCTTACTCTTGTGGGAAGGGGCATTAAGATTACTTTTCTCCAGGACCAGTGATGGTAGGCGAGTAAGGTGATGCGTAATATTAGTCTGAAAGGGATCTTTTAAAAATTAATAGGGGTGGGGTGTTTGGGTTTTTTTTTAATTTGGTAGGGAATAAGCCTGTTCAGTGGAAGCAGGAGGAAAAAAAAAAAAAGTCAAGGGAGTGAAGGAAAAGAGCTGCCCACTTGCCCATGACATTGTCAGCTTTGAACAGTGATGGAAGATTAGTCCTTAGAAATATAAATCACCTCCAGTCAGGGCTCCTGGAATTCAGCGCTTCCCGTGACTGCTGAAGAGGCACTGTCAGCTGATCCTCATTTCTCAAGTTTGGGATGATGACTGAGATGGGATAAGGCTGGAAAGAAAGGTTAATTAAACAAAGAAGCAAATAGGCAAGAGCCTTTAGAAACTGATTAGACAATGGAAGTAAATGACTTGGCAAAACAACCTTGATTTCACTGCCAGAGTTATAAAAGCATCTAAGAGATGGAATGCTGGTTTAATGATTTATATTCTCACTGTATGTTCCTGCTGAAATTATAAGTATTTGGGACACTTACTGGGGTAAATGAAATCATAACTGAGCCACCTCCTTTTCCACTCTGTGAAAGGTAAAAAGTTGGCAAGGATCTCTTCATCAAGAAACCAAAGCACCACCAAGGACTTTGGGAATTTACTACATTGTCAAAATAAGGCTCAGAAAAATAAATTCATCATGTTCACGTGGCATTTGTTGTTTCCTTGCTTAGAGAAATAGTGCATCACCATCCCAGTAGGTGACCAAAACCCCACCTTTCCTCCACATTTCAGCTCTATAGCTAGACTCCACATTTTCCATTCTCCCATACAGATCTATTTTGGTTTGTTTGGGAAATCATATGACCAGGGGAAAGCCCAGAGCCTTGGAAAAAAAAAAATATATGTAGCAGACAGACCATGCCTATGTTACTCATCCAACGGCTATATAAGCTTTTTTTGTAATATACTGGTATAGAAAAGAGATTTCAGTTCATTTCCTTAAGACTGAAGACTTGAGTCATCACTCTCATGAGGTCAGAACTACAGCTGGTACAAGTTTATTGACCACCACCATAAATCCCAGCCCCGTGACTCTGAAATATTCCAGCCGTCAGAGCAGCGATGTTGCAGACTGCCCTGCATTTTTAACCTCGATTGTACATAATTGTTAATCACTGACCCATTCTCCGGCAGCCCTCGGCGGGAGCAGGTTGCTAAGCAACCCGTTTTTGCTCCAGATACTTTTTAAAGCTAGTTTAGGAATGGCCAAAAGTCAACAAAGTGAGTATCGAGACTATTGTGGACAGATCCAAAGTGGAGGTGTGAGTGTAAAGAAGTGAGACTAACCCCCATGCCTATCAAAAGCATAATAATATTCAGTGCCACACTGCTCCATATGAAGACCCCTTAAAGAAGCCCTGCTGCAGCCCGGACACAGCTCGCACACCTCCCAACCTGCAATATTAATTGCCTCTTGCTTCTGAGCCCGCCTGGACACGTTCCTGTGTGACCTACTGTAGGTGATCCTGCTCTGGCAGGGGGGCTGGACTAGATGGTGTTTTGAGGTCTCTTCCAAAGCCGAAGATTCTGTGATTCTGTGAACTCCCACACAATGGCCAGCACGAGAAGATACACATGAGGAGCCAGATCCCCATGTTTGCCCCCCCAGGGAGTTGCATCCCCATCTGGGAGGTGCGAGGACCGTAACCCAGCAGGACTGAAAGCAGACACTTCCCTGTGCCTACCTCCCAGCACACACACATCCTCCAGATCAGGTACTGTGCAGAACAGGAACGTCTTCTTAAAAACACACGGAGTTTTATTAAGGAAAACCACGCTGTTCTTTGAAATCTAACAGGAATATAATTACTACCCCAGCCAGGAGCCCAGGGACTTCCTGTAAACTGATGATTAGAAAAAAATTAGGTAGAACTAATCAACTAGAGGGTAGAAATCATCCAGCCTGTGTTTGTGTGTCCCTGTCACCCTGCCAGCAGGTCCACTGGCGTGCCTGCCCGCACAGTGCCCAGCTGTGGGCTCCACGAGCAGTGTGTCAGGCAGCCAAATTATTTCTGTTGCTCCCTTCAACACGCTGGGGCTCTCACACTCACAAGGCTGCCACGCTCCTTGGATTTGCAGGGGAGGGATCTCATAACTCCTGGACTTTTATCCTTCTCGCAAGCTAGATTAGGTGGGACATGGATGGCACAGGAAGGAGTGTGAATGCTGCCCTATTCCTACTTTTTCCCCCCCATTTTTCTTTTTTGAAAAAAAGTCCTGAAAAAGAGGAGCAACACTTGCTGTGTTACGACATCTCAGAGAAACGTGTCCTTCTCATCTTGATATTTTACCCATGTATCACCATTGCATTACTATGGTATGTCCTCATTAGTTATAGAAACTTGGGTTTTGTCCTGTCGAAGCCAATGGTTAAAATGCTACAGATCCAAATAGAAGCAAGACTGAGCAACCACATTAATTGCCAAGAAGGAACTGGAAAACTTGCAGGAGTTGGGAGGAACATGCAGACAGAAAAGCTCTAAAGTTCTGCTTTTTCTGGCTTTTTTTTTTTAATATAACCTGCTAGCGTAGGTTACAGTAGCAACTATAGTTACTAGTTTAACTAGTCTAAATGAGATGTTTATGATCACGTTCACAAAGCAGCTGAGTAATTCAGTAAGAGAGGCTGTGGCTATATGCCAGAGTGGATATTCAAGCAGCTGAATGTCTTGTTTTCAGAAGAGGCTGCCTATCAGTTCAATACATTTATGCAAACATGCTTTTTTTTTCAAAAAAAAAATCAACAACGATAACAACAACCAACCAAAAAAACTTCAAGAGGACTTCAAGAACAGCCTAGCCCAACAAGTACTGGAGTAAATAGACACATAACTTCCAACTTGTGCCTTCCTTTTACTGTCAGGAATCTTTTTTTTCCTACAAAGTAGCCCCGGTTACAATACCAATGTTTTAGGAATAACGATGTAAGCTACGTTTTGTCAAGCAAGAGAGGAAGATTTGGGGAACCAGATGGTTGCCAGCGACAACACATGCAAAAAAAGGATCAAGAAATCAAGTAAAACAGAGAGGGACCCTGAGCAAAGCACTCACCCAGTGTGGCTGGCAGGGATTATGCAGTGGGGCTCTGGCCAGAGCACTCAACAGGGCAAGGGGACAAGAAGTGGGGCTCCCCATCGCTGAGCCCTCTCCCTCCTGCTGGGTGGGCCGGGGGAACGGGGAGACCAATGGGGAAGTCCTATGACTTGTCCTCATCTTCACCATAGGTGAATTTTCAACCCCTGAGCACCAGCTGAAGCCTACAGACAGCGATGGGTTGTACATCCACCTACATCCCCGCCTTTACCCACACGTTCCACAAACACTTAGTGTCTGTTTCACTTAACCTCTGGTTTATAACCTTGTGAAAGAAACATGAAATTATTAGCCTGAAAAAAAAATTATTAGACATGAAGAAGTCACACAAAACCAGTGGGCCCCAAGAGTAATTTGACCCCTTCTGTTTAGACTATTTTTTGATAGCTTGTAATAAAGGACTTATAACCTTACCCCAGCTTGCCTTAGCTGTTTCCATCGGATCTGAGCGAGCTGTTTATTGCACTTGGTGACACTAAAACAAGTTATGCAGCATAAAGCTTTGTCACTGCCTTGTCAGTCACTCCAAGCAACACGATACCATCGCCTCCAGCTGACCCCTGGAAGTTAAGTATTATTTCATGAAAAAATACTGAAGTTTGTTGATGGCAATCTGCCCTCCAGACAGAGCTTGCGCAACACGCAACCCAAAGCCAAGGTATCGCCCAGCGGGATTGCGAACTGGAGATGAATACCGAGGCTGCCGGGATTAAACAATAACATTTCTACCGGTTCTGCAGAGGAAGAGCTAGAGATGACCCAGAGAAGAAAAGTTTGCCAAATAAAACCGCTAGGAGCTGGATTATTCACTGTTTGCTTTTGCAAGCAAAGTTTCTAGGAAAAGAAAACAAACCCCATTTCGGTCCAAGAAGTGCCTGGAGTACAAAACGTGGACTCGGCTCTGTCCCCTGCCTGGCCCCGAGAATGAGAAGGATGAGGCAGAGAGAGCAGGCGGCCAGGGCAGCGTGTGTGTGCAGGCAGGCATCAAACAGGCGCTGCCGCTCGGGAGCCAGGAGACTGGCGGCAGAAGTAATTTTAGGCCCACTGGCCTCTGCCGAACGATAACAAAAGGAAAAGGGAACTGTAAAGAGCTTCAAAACGCAAAAGGCCTCTTGGAAGAAGAGAGTTATTTGAGTAGCACCTGAGAAATGTTGCAGTTGTTAAATGATTGATGCCTGCGGGCATCAAGCAAGAGGCCTCGCACCAAAAGCGGAGGTGACTGCAGAGTTCACTGGAAGTTTTGCTTGTACAGAAACCTGAGGACCGAATGTAAAAGTTTCAATGAATTCCATGATCCCTGAAGAAAGAAGAAAAAAAGAAAGAAAGAAAAGGCATAAAAAGAGACAACCAGAGCTGACCTACACAGTGTTCTACTTCATTGGACAGGAAACAAATCCAACCATGCATAAAAGGTGACAATATGCATTTGGAAACAAATTCCTACTTCATCAGACCTATTAAATCCAACCACGAAGTGGAGTCTCGACCTACCCAACATGAGCAAGCACCAGGTGACCGAGTCTGCCGGGGTACTTGGGGCAGCAGAGGAGGCAGGCAGAGGCACCCATGATGGAGAGCAGAAAACACAGAGGAGCGCGCAAGACCCCTTCCATAGCACAGCAGAGACAGAGAAGCATGCTACTCCAAGCATCTTGGGCCAGTCAAAGCCCATGCTGTCACCAAAGATTACAACTTCTTCTTCCATCTGTACCCCATGTGTTGAATCCTGCACCTTCTGCGGTCCTGGATGCTCCTGCTCCCAGGCAGCTCAGAGCGTGCAGGTGGAGTGAAGCCTTGGTGAAAACCAACTCCACCAGTTTCCCTGAACACCTTGCCACACGGTTGATAGCATTTTTCTTGTCCTCTACCCTATGCCAGCTCCCTCAGGATGTCAGGGGATGGAAATCCTTCCCCTTCTCCTTCCACTCCATCTCACAGGGATGCAGCACATGAGGCAGAACAGGGGCAGAGCTGGTGCAGCTACTCCTGCGCTGAATCCCTTCTGGGAAAGGATCCTCACGTTTCCCGAGAGCCATTAATCTATCACCCTTCAGCTCTAAAATTCATACAAATGAGTTTATCCATAATTAATTAAGGTGTCTAAATATGAAAATTAAGTTACCACGTACAGTGTAAAAGGAGATGGCACAGAAAAACCTAGACAGCAGGAAAGGCTCTTTCCTCTCCATGAATCAAGAGGACATGTGGGGGTGGGGGTTATCTGACAGTAGCTTTAGGTCATAATACAGATTTCAGCATCTTTGAAAAGCTGCTCGGGCCCAGTCATAAGAAACCTTTATGTCTGAGGTGCCAAAACTCAGGTGCCCCTCTGTTCCCAGCAGTCCTCTGGACTCTTGCATTAGGAGCAGGACAGCTAAAAATCCGGCATTTCTTTTATCAGTTGGTTCCTCATCTGGAAAACAAGCTGTTTGAAGCACAAAAGAGCTGCTCCTCGTCATGTGTATTTAGACTCACCTTTCCATTCAAATCAGGCTGCAGCAAAAGAGGGAACATACAGCAAAACAGATGGCCCTGCACTGAACACAAGGCATAATTCACTTGAGGGGCTGAGAGTCAGGGAATGAGATGGGATGAACGAGCTGCAGATCAACGGCACCGTTGAATTCAGCCTTGTATTTGCAGCAGAGCCCCGCCGTAAATACCATAACACATACTACAGCCACAAACATTTTCTCATTAATTCGGAAGGGAAAGCTTCTGTAAAGTTTTTCTGCTTCTTGTTTCAACAGCAAATCAACAGCTGAATGATGGGGATGACGAAGACAGTGTCAAGAGTAACCTCCTCCTGTCCCAATAGACCACCGAGGCAGTTAGTATCGGAATCCACTGCAAGAGTAAAAGGCTCTTTTTCTCTCATATTCAGCCACTGTTTTGCCCAATTGCAAAGAGGTATTTAGGCCGAGACGATGGTAGGAAAACGGTCTGTACACAGTCACTCAAAGAAACCGGGAAACAGACGTGTCCCGAGACATTAGCGTCCTCAGCCAGGCAGCCAGATTGCAGAAAGGGTAATAACCATGTTGAAATTAAGCAAAGAAGAAAAGGTTAATATACATAACCCTTCTGCTTCTGCGCAGCCAAAAATAACGATGCATAAACCACAGGAAAGTTTTAGGGCTAGATTTCACCCTGGCCCCAGGCACCCTCGTGTCTCGCCGAAGTCAGCAGGGGCTGAGCTGATGCCTGTGCTAACAGTACGCACAGCTCTTCCGTACAGAGGGAACAGGGGGACGCTCCTCGGTGTACCCCACAGGAGCCTTTCAGGATCAGTTCTTCACTTGGCAAGACAAAACCACCGAGCCAAGGAACAGTACAGGCATGCTCGTTGCTGAAAAAGCAGGCTCCGAAAAGATCGGGAATGTGGATAGCAGGAACAAGAAGAACTGCTCCGTCTGGTCTGTCTTCCTCGTGCACCCATCCCTGTGAACTCGCTGTTTGTGTGAATCCAACCAACTGGTAAGTCCCCTTCTGCCGCTGACGCACGGAGGATGCGAAACCTCAGTTAAGGATCCACGTCTCGCAGGCTGTCGTAATTCATGCCTTCAGCTCTCTAGGACCCCAGGTCAATTCCTGACGGGTAGCTGCTCCACAAACACAGTTCAGAGGCTAGCGCTTCCAAAATGCCTACAGACACGCATGTGGAGGTATATAACTGAGACCCAAAAGAAAGGCAACCGTTTTGGAATAGACAGGTTTTGAAACCCTCAGTTTGTTTCTTGCAACATACCATTAGATGTAATGGAAACACAGTTGCATTTTCCATTTCAGTTCAGCCTACGCCACTTTGCATCAGAAGATTTAAGTCCTGGAGAGGCCAAGGCATATGCTTGGCTTTACATGTTTATGCATGGCCTGTATTTACACACCACGAGCATAAGACTTAAGCAGATGCCCAAATCTTCAATGCCATACTCAAAGGAGCTCCATCTCCAATATGACACGGATCCAGTGAGGTTGGTGACCACAGTGGAGCTGAATAAAGGTCTTGGTTTTCAGTTGCAATAAACTATTAAATTTTGTACGAGAGGTGGCTCAAACTGATGCCAGCATCAAGATGCTATAAAATAAGGAGACGAGTGTGAAAAGTAAACAACTGAGGTGTACCTCAAAAGTTGTACTGCATATAAACATCACCGCGAGGGTGAGGAAAGCAAAAAGCCCCTCCAAAGACAGGTTTATTACTATTTGTAGACACACCTCCTCTTGAAGAACCCAAGAGCTGCAGCCACATCCTTAAGTGCCCACATTGCGCAAACAGAGACTCCGGTCCCTGCCTCCAGAGAGCCACCTTGGGCAAGTGCTGCCCCTGTCCCCTAGCCACGTGGGCAGATCTCCACAGCAGTGGGGCCAGGGTGTGTCTCCCAAGCAGTCACAGAATCGTTGGAGTTAGAAGGGACCTCTGGAGATCATCTAGTCCAATTCCACCACTAAAGCAGGAATGCCTTAAGCATGTTACACAGGATTGCATCCAGGCAGGAGACAGAGACTCCACGACCTTCCTGGGCAGCCTGTTCCAGTGCTTCGTCACCCTCACAGTAAAGTTCTTCCTCACATTTAGATGAAATCATCTTGCAAGGATTGCCTTAGCTCCTTCCTCAGCCAGGGACACCAAACCAGCCTGTTTTCTGGAGTATCTGCCTGCTCCTAGGGGGCAACATGGAAGAAAATCGTTTCCACGCTCCCTTGGCAGCACAGCTCTTTCTGCAAAACACCGTTTTGTGAAGCCTGGTTTAAATCTGACTCCACTCCTGCAAAAACAAATCCTCACCTCCCATTCCCAGTGTACAAGCCTAAGCACTCAACAGGACTGCAAACGCAGCCACACACAGATGTCCTGTATGGTCCTCAGACCTGCCATAGCACAGCGTAAGCCTGCAAGATGTGCAAATAGTAAGTGACACCCGGATTGTGTTGGCACGTTTGTTGTTTCATTTAATACCAGATAATCCCAACCACGTGGGCTCCCACTTGCTCAGAGAACCCACTGAGCTTCCCATTTGCTCTGAACGCAGCAACAGCGCTGCCATCCTAATTTCTACCCCAAGCTTTGGGTCGGGTCCTCCAGAAGGAAGGGGGCTGCAGTAGAGCCACCCTGCCTTCCAACTCTGAAAGCAAAACCCGGGACAGTCCCACCATTTCCAAGCGGCACATATGCAAAATGCTCGAACACAGTAGACAGGAAAAAAGCAATTTCCTCATCAGTACCACTTCTGTTAGTGACAGGACCCAAAGCTGCAAAAACACCTTCTGCAAACCACCCTCACCAAACCAAGAGCACATCACACATTGTAAATACCACTCTTCAGCTGGGGGTGAAGCACTTTTCTTCCTAATGAGCCTTTCCAAACCAGAGCAGACAATGACCACAAAACAATTACGAAGGGTAATATTGGAAATTGTCAGTTAAGTATAGTATATAAAAAAAAAAGCTTCAAAGAAGAAAAAAAAATTAAGAAAGACACTACTTATTTTTACCCAGCTACGGAGAGTACTTAGAGGAAAAACATTTTCCTAGAAAACATGGTTATTTTAATTACACAACTCTGACTTCACACAAACAAATCCAAGCTATAGAAAACATCATACTTAGGCTTTTAAAATGGCAAGGGTTGAGCCAAAGAGAAGAATATGCTACAGTAATTAATGTTTCTTTGCAATCTAAAAGGCATTTACCATTTGGTGTTGCCCATGGGAAATAAATGCTGTTGCGAAGTGATATAAAACACTGTTCCAGAGTAAAAACTGCCTCTGCCTTGTCCTCATTATTCCCGAGGGAAAAAATAACAAATAAATCCGTGCATGCACATGAACAGAAAGAAGTGTCTAACCTTGTAAAGGCAGAGAGGCTGCCCCTTCTCCCCTTCCTGGGCTGAAAACCATCCCCTTCCAGGAGCACCCACGAGGGGTCCCACTGCCAGGGCACCCCAGGGGGTGGGCTGGGAGCAGCAGCAAAGCTGTGGCCGGTCCAGCCCATGCCACTTGTCACCGAGGTACCCAGGGCTGCCTTGGATGGCTTTTGGGCACCGGGTGTGGAGCTGCTGCCCATTCCCAAGGGGACCGACAGCAAACCCGACACAGCTGCTCACGCTGTGGCAGTGGGCAACCAAAGGTCACGACCAAAGGTCAGCACCGCACCAGGAGAAAAATAAATCAATTGGAAATCACGGTTAGTTCCAGTGTAGAAAATTGTCTTTGAGTATAAAAACTTTTTATTTCAGCTCCATTTCTGTATAGTAGAAGCATCCCAAACTGCCTGAGGTTATCAGCACAAGCATCAGACGTAGAGAGCTGTATTAAACGCGTCAGCAGCCGGCCCAGTCAGATCTCTAAAAGCAACGCCAGTGCCGGCAGAGTAAGCTGCTAACCCAACTACCAGCACCAGGATCCGAGGGAATTGGATGCAAAGGAAAAAAAAAAAGAGAAATGAAATAGATATACAGATAGTTAAGAAGAAGGTTCACCAGGCAATTAAAAAAAAAAGAATTGAAAACTTCTTCACATCAGAAGAGAAATCATCACACAGGCTATTCCATTCCATTAATTTTTCAGCAGTGCTACTCATTCAACTCAAATATCAGACAGAGTATTTATACTTTTGGTCTTTTGAAGCAAAATCTCTTCCATGAAAACGAGAACCGACCTGATAGCTACTCATTTGCAGAGAAAAAAGAAAGGGATTCCATGTCACGCACAGCAAATTCAGTGGCAAAACTCTATAAATACTGCAAACCAGTTTCATCAATACATCTGATTTGAAAGAAGTTCAGAAGGCTTAAAACAAGCCATTGAAGCAAAATACTTTTACAGTGAAGTGTTCAGAGGTAGTGTTTGGGAGGGGAGGGGGGTTACTTTTTTTTTTGTTTCGCCCCAGTTTGTCACACTACTATACCAATAGCTTCATCTAAAGCCCAAAGGGGAAAACAACAATGTCCAAGCTGCAGAAGCAGATTTTTGGACTCCTCCATCAGGCAGCCGTCCCCGCCACAGAGCCAGGCTGCTTACCCAGAGAAGAAGATGAAAATCACCTCTGTCAGTGAGATGCTCACACAAGCCCCTCTTGCTTTAAGACTTAGGGGTTAGTACTGATCTCCTTGTTCACATCATGGGAATTTAATAATTAGAATGACAATTTTCTCTCTAGCCCAACAAAGATTTGACATGAAGCACAGCCCAAATTCCCCCAGCATCTAAATCGTTTCTAAAGGGAATTCCCACAGCCAAGGAAGAGAGAGCAACAGCAATTTTGCAAAGCCACAACTGGTACATAAAACAGAGCAGCAACAACCCATCAAAGATATGTCCTGTTATTTCTACAAAAACTACTTTTATAAAGGAAAAAAAAAGCAAACTGCTGCTTAAAATATTACTTGGAGGTTAGATAAGGGATGTTTAAAAAATAATAATAATAATCTATTAATTCTTTGCTAAAATAAAACATTCTAAACAAAGGCCCTAGGAAGAAAAAAAAATAAACTCATTACACAATTGCATATCATTTACTTAAGACCATTGTGATGAATACACACAAGCAGTCTTCAGGCAGGGTTTCTTCTGAATTTCTGAGTGTTCAACTATTCTGCTCTTAACAGGGAATAAAATAAATAAATAAAATTGAATACTGTATGCATGAGTAACTCCAGAATTAAAATATTTATGGAAGACTATTATCATTACCCCTGCCGACGGTCATCTGCAGTGCGAAGACATTCAGATCCACTGCACAAGCAGCAAGGACTAGTAAGAACGAGAATCAGAAATGTTCTTTGCTACCTGGATTACTCATAACTGCTGGTAGGTCTCAAAGCTACCAGGCACCAAAGAAAGGTTCGAACAGTCACAACAATTTGGTTTGACTGCAGGTTTCAAAGAAGTCTGCTTCCAAACATTGCCCCGTATTAAAGGATCCACACAAGTTAGATCAGCACAATTAAAACGAGCCGGAACAATCCTATTACAGATAGGCTGGCTAGTTTCTCACAGAGACAAGCTTAAATTCATACTTAATTAGCTATTTTAAGAAAGCTCAGAAGTCTCTTCCTAAGAACAGCTTTCCAGAACTGGAGGGACCACCAGCTGCATTTTCATAAGACAGAGAAGGAAAAAAAAACCAACTAAAACCACCAAACCTCAACCACTTCCTTCTGTAGAAGAGGCCCCACCGAGACCGCACAGCACACGGACTCTCATCTGCACCAAAGCCCTCGACAGCCGTGGGGCCACGCAAACCCACGTCAGCTGCAGACGAGGCAAGAGGCTGCCTTTAGTGTCCCGTGCCCTTGCTGGAGCAGCAGCCGCATTCCAGGTACCACTACAAGTTTCACTCCCGGTGGCAGATAACAAAAGTACCCAGCATAAAAGCAGCTGACTCCCTTACTCTCATTATACAGTGTAATAGTGATCTTGCAGCCCCTGCCAGGGTCATTACCTAGCACCACAAGCAGTGAAACTGAACCACGGGGCTGCAGCTTCTTGTGAGCCTCACAACCCCACGATTAGACTTTGGTTTATTTTATTAATTGGTGTTTTCTTTATGAGACAGGGGCTATTTTACACAAAATGTTTGAGCATACTCGGCCTTTGGGTCACTAGCCTGACACCACTTTAACACAAATAAATAACGAGAGTACGCAAGGTTATATTCACGGCCACAAAAACAACTAAAGAGACTACTTGAACAAAAGTAGCAGCAGGTTTACTTTAGGCATCTGGAGTGGCAGCAGGTATTACAACCCAAGTACAGAGTCATAAGTAGCAGCAGGACTCTGATAACAAGACAAGGAGATTAAAACAGACCCAAACACTGGAACAAACCTCTGAAGAATCTGACCCAGCATCTGACAACCACTTTGACAACACTGCAGCTTTAGCTGTAGAGAAAGATGGATAAGTATCAGTGTTTAAATTCTCTTGAGGATTTCTACAAATTTCGTCTTATTCTGCAATAAGTTATACAAAACAATTCTACTTTGTCTTTGAATGTTTTCTCTGCAAAAAAAAAGGCTACAGGTATTTCAGTATTTCAGTCTCTTCTGGCAACGTCGCACAGTTTTGGCCCCTGAAATGTAAAATGCTTTTAAGTTAAATGAGAATGGGAAACTGAACATTTTAATCTTGGCTAGGAGAAGCAGTATTTCAAATGAAGAAATCATTGGCATGGGTTAAGAAAAGACAAATTGATTCAATCTCTTCAAAAGCTTAGAGAGGCAGAAATTATCTTCTTCCACCAAGCACTACAGAAGAAATTTTAAAGGAAAGCACCCACTGCTGAGTGACACTGCTGTATCTAACTTGAAAGCCAAGATTAAACTTTGTCAGCAAACTGGAAGAACTCCACTGATATCAATTCTTTGCCCACTTAGATGAAGCCAGGACTTGTTTTATGGCACCAAACAAAGTGACCTCAGTTTTGAGCCTGTATTACCTAGGAACAGTGTGTGCCACTGAAGCATTGAAGTCTATGGAGTCAGCCAAATCTTTCACCTCAATGTGCCACCAAGTCAAACCAGCAATAATTATCATTGTGGTCTTGAAATACACAATAGCACATCCAAGAAATATGCTCCACTTGAGCTGGGAGACAGATCTGACCCCGGCACTTCTTAATTCCTTCAGAAATGCAGTCACCTTTAATGCTTCAAAGAAGAGGTCATTCCAGCAGCATTTAGCTGTCAGCACTTGGTGAGGAAGAAGAAAAAAAAAAGTATCCATTTTCTTCAATGGGTATGTAAAGATTGAGAGGGATGCACCAAGAATCCCTGGAAGGAAAGCAATCAGCAGACTGGGTACAGTGTGGAGGGAAGAGAGCACCTCCTGCAAAGACAAGACTGAAAATAGCATTGTAGTGAATTACAGCAAAAACAAGCCTCCCTTCCCTTGACAAAACCTGTTCTGTATGTGTTGGTGCTTTCTTCTTACAGTGTCAGCCAGTGCAATGGGCAAGCAGCAGGTCAGGGTACCCCCCAGCCTGGCCAAAGCCCAGTGTGCACGGTGGAGCTGCACCCATGCTCCGATGACAACCCCAGGCACCCCCACCCTTAACCCACAGGATGGGAGGGTGAGAAGCAAGTGTCATTTCTCAACATGTTATCTTGAAATATCATGCTGGTTAAAATTCATTAGGCAAGCATTTAGTGGTCAGATACTGCTACAGATCAGAGATTCACTCACTTGCCACAGTCAACGTCAACTTTCTTAGAGAAGAAAACAACCCCCCCCACAAAATTGCCTCTCCTTTCCAATATTTCTGGCATCTTCCTGTTTTATGTGGCTTGTGACACCACCAAGCAAAGGGAAAGCCCAAAGCATCCTGCAAACAAAAGAAGAGCTGGTCTTTCACGGAGATGAAAGAAAGAGGTATAGTACCTGCCCCTGAAGTACAAACAGGGTCAGATGCCTTCACTTAGAAAGATAAAGAACGTTTCACGTACAATTCCTCCCACCATCTCCAGGAGGCTTTAAAGTACTTGGGAGAAGGATGTGCTGCAAGAATATTGTACTCATCAGACACTTTGATGATATAAACGCTTATTAAGGAGACAATTAGGAGTGAAAACAGACAAGAGGCCTCACCAAACACAGTATGCGGCACGGGTGGTGGGGGACAACTCAGGACTCTGGGGCTCCTGGGAGAGGGAAGGTCTTCTACAGCTTTACACATGCACTGCTCTAATGCTGGCATGTCCATGACCGCAGCAAATGAAGGATGAGGAAAGGATGGGGAAACAGGAACTTGGAATACAGAAACATGGTGAAATAACACCCTCTCATGTCATTTAGGTTAAGACTGCACTTCAGTAAGTACCCAGGTAACATGAAGTGAAGATTAAATGCACACACATATTAAAAAAATTAGAAAAATATTAGAAAAAATATTAGAATTTTTTTTCTTGTTTCTATAAAACTGGAGACTCATTCAACACTTTGGGACAACTTGTTCTTTCTATCCATGATGAGGAGGAATGGAGAATTCTCAGCCTAAGCGAGGTGAAGACACTTGCAACTTCTTGTCTCCCCAAGAGCTTAAGTGTTTTCATAATCACTTCAGAAACAAAGGTCATCTTAACACCTGCAAATCTGACTAACAATACATTTAAAGCTAACACTAAGGTAATGGTGATTAAATTATTCCCTTTCACAAAGACCAGATCAGGCCTAGAAAGAAAACAAGTCAACCGCAAATCTTCTCTCCAACTCAGAAACACACGAATGCCCAACTGCAACCTGCTGGTGCTGGGTTATTTCCTTCATGCAGTTCAGCCTTACCAATATCATTCTTCTCCTGTTGTCATTTACCATAATCGTACAACTAAGGTATTGGTCTTCTCTCACTAACTCCTACAGACTGTACCCAGTCCTCTCTTCCTGCAGATTCAGCTCCAAGCAGTTCTTGGCACAGCTCTCAAAGGAAGCAGTTTCACCACTGAGGTACAACTGACAGTTGAGACCAAGAAAATAATTTAGTGGCATGTAGAGAGATGCTTAGCTTAGCAGATCAGCTAACGAGCACACCGGTGCTGAAAAAGCCATATGCATATTTCAGGCAGGGCAACACTCTTGGGTAACTTTCAAAATGCTTGATGACTCTTATTGCTTCCTTGGAAACACTTCAAAAGTACAAAAAATAAAGCAATTTCCATCTTCAGCTTGAGAGAAGGTATAGCAGCACCCTTACAGTCAAGAACTGTGTCTGTGTACAAATCAGGACACATAATACAGATGTCTTCAGAATATTCCCAAGCACCAGCAACACTGCAAGACTCCCCATGTTTGCAGCTGGATGCCGAAATACCTCTTCAAATGAGACTTTCCCACTCAAGCGAGCAGCAGGAGGCTTCCCAGCCCCAATACCTAAAGCTCATCGGCGGCCCAGAGGAAAGCTGGATAAACGGGTCCCCCTCTGCATGAGCACGCAGGGTACGCAGGAGCAGAGGAGGCAGGAGGCAAGAAACCTACACATTCCTTCTGTCAACAAGGATTTGGGCAGATCTAAGAGAGCAATGTTTACCACTATCGGTCATGAGTGAAAGCCCCTGAAGATGTGTCGGACTCTGCTGACACAAACAAGCTCGCTTTTGGCCTACGGGCTGTATAGCTCAGAGATCGCGCATCCCTTTGACCTCCCACCCCTCACCCAGTTCTGCCTGTACCAGCAACCCCAGTTCCCTGTCAGTCCTTTTTATCTGCCTGGCTGGCAGGGTCAGGACACCTCAACCCAGGGCAGGTCTGTACGTTTCCTCGTGCAGCCTCCTTCCCCTTCGCACATGCCCACCAACCCACCTGGACCAGTGCTGTGACCCTGCCCAGCATTACAGGGGTACAGCTGCTCCATGGCCGTGGCTCCCCAGTGTCAAACCGAAACGTCATGAGTTGTCCACGGGGGCTGTTGCTTTTGCTGGCTGTCACGGCCCACGGCCCTCGGGCTGTGCAAGTCACTGAGCAGAATCTCCAGCCCGAGACACTAGCATTATGCTGCTGCTCACTCCTCCTTGCACTTGCCAAGAGGCACCATGCATGAGCTCTTCCCTCTCCTGTCCATCAAAAGGAGGAATAAATTGCCTCCCGGCGGAGCGAGGCTCAGTTGTTCACCGGCTCTGGAGACCTCGAGCATCTGCAGCAGGCCAGACTCCCGAGGCATTTCCTGTGCTGCCATTCCCAATTCTGCCACGTGATGGTTCCCATTAGGGTGCCTCCACCTCTCCACAGACTTCAATTAGGATTTCAGCCGGCACGGATCCTGAGGGCTCTCTCCGCAGGCAGTAAAACCATGCTTTCACTACTCCTGCTGACCCTTACAGCATACCATCACAGTACAGCTCAAATCACTCTGGAAAGAAGGTTTTCACTGGTTCTGGTACAGAGCTCCATTGATACCCTTTCCTCTCACCTCCCTGGCCTCAGGATGGAACAAATAGTTCAGGCAAGACTCAGGCCCAAGGATGCCCTTCTATGCCTCCAGCATAAGAAGTAACCTGAAGCATAATTTAATTTCTCTTCCTTTCCTCCCATGTTTCAAGACTATTTGGGTACTCTGTAAAAACGTGATGGATTTGCTTCTACAGCTGCACCAAGATGAAAGTTTGGTTTCAAGCACAAAGTTCAGTGGTCTTTGCTGCTGCCTCTCCTGCTCCCACTGCAGGACAAAGGGAGGCAACCGACAAAGTGCTGACATGAAAAATTAAAAAGCATTAAACTTATAAGACTACTCCATTTGAATGGAACAATCCTAGGCAAAGAGAGAATAGATATTACCCCCTCAGACCCATATTTCATGTCTGAGCTCCACAGGAACACATCAAGAAAACAAACTAGACGTGCCAGGGCCAGAAACAGCCACAGCAGCTCAGCAACAAGTAAACAAGTGTGTAAGGACGTGTGCAAGCTCACCCAGATGGTGTTTCATGCATCCACCAAGAGGAAGAGGACTTGCAGAGCATTTGTTCTTCCTCTCAGCAGTGGTCCCTGCTTGTCCTGTCTGACACACCTGCCTGATACAGGCCTGCATGAAACCAGGGAAGACAGAAGAAGCCCTCCAGCATTTTTGGGACCCCAGCAGCAGCAGCCAGAGTCGCATCCATCCATCCAAGGAGACTTTGTGAGACGTGACCAACAGTTTGGTTCTCTTTTAAAACGTCACTAAAACCAGAGAGCATTATGGCTCAGATGGGGTATAGATAAGGACCTGTATGGGGTAGGGGCTAAGGGAAGGAGACCTCTCCCTGCCACAAAAATGCAGACAACTTATCTGTCATACCCTGGGGGGTCCCTTCTGAAGCCTGTTTTTTCTTCTTTTCCAGGAAGGGGAAGGAGGGGGGAAGTGTCTTTTGGTACTCTTAGTTTAAAAACAAACAAACAAACAAACAAAAACACAACAAAATCACCACCAAACAGGGAGATTACTCTCTGTTGGCCAAACCTACAAGCATTTTGTCCACACTGCCCCCTCAATTCATCACACACTCCAGATGCCTTCTCACTGTCCCCCAATCCCCCTGGACAAGGCCATAGGTCGAAGATATCAGAGTAGATCCCACCCCACAATTGGGAGAAAAGGTGAGGGAAGGGGATGATGATGTGTGAGATATCTCAGTTAAGCCAAGCATTTGGCTTCACAACTGTGTCCAAACACCAAACGGCGATGTTTTTCTTCTCGGTTTAATTCAAGGGCACCCATACTCGCAGCTTTTGTTTCAACAAGGTCTGCTTTGTTAAAAACAGAGTGTGCTTTATAATACAATACACACAGAAACCAAGGTGCAGCAAGGGATGTTTTTGTCATTTCAGAAGACCTTATTTATATATTTTATATCCACAACTTCCAAGAAACTCACCTACCACATGCGCACCCCAGCTGCCACTAACTGCACTTGCTCAGGGCTACTTTTAACAGAGGGCTTCCGTAGCAGCTTTCCCACATTTCTTTGCTGGATTTTGTTCCCTGCCCTTCAGTCCCTGCACTTTTCCACAGCTGGCAGAGGCCAGATGCACTTCCATAGAAGACAGAGTGACTGTTTGACAGACAAATACAGAAAAGAGAGTGAGTTTCCTCAGCAAACCACCAGTCTTCCTCTGAAGTCTTAACACTTCATAAGCATTTTGCAAATTTTTTTCATACCTGGTTTCTTCCTATAAGCTTGGAGCATCTACAAACCCTATGTTTGGAGGCTTGTCCCATACCTCGCAGTCAAAGAGTGTCTATTTGTGAGGGCCAGTCAGACAGCTGAAGCCCAGCTCTTCTTCTGAGCATTGACATGGGAGACCTGAGCAAGCAACGTCTACAGCCGTCAGACATTAACACCGCACTACGGAGCCAGCAGCACGTTAACCACAGATGGCCCAAGCAAGCTCAAGTGAGTAATGCAATTAGCCAACCACTAAGTACCTCCATGGTCACATGTTTCAGTGAGTGTCTTCAGAAAGCCACAAACGGCCCACTGCAGCTATGCCTGAACTTTTAACATCAAAATAATTCATCCTTGACCTGAGACACATAAAGAAAACCAACAAAAAACAGACCCATACCACTGATTTGGTCATCAACCAAATGGATGACTGCTGGTCAATACCATCCAAGTCTTTTGTTGACCCATCACAAGCCTCACATATAAACATACCCAGGATACAGACGATATATACAGTGATGACTCCGCCAAATGTCAAGTTCATGTTATCCAGAAAGAAATGCACACACCATCATCACAAAAACTGCTGCAGATCATCAGAAATCAAGCGAGAGAGGAGAATCAGCATTTGATTCTAAACATGGTCTCTGATACCCTGAAATAAACTCAGAAGGACAATCCAGGGGCTGGAGCACCTCTGCTACGAGGACAGGCTGAGGAAGCTGGGATTGTTCAGCCTAGAGAAGAGAAGACTCCGGGGGGACCTTATAACTGCCTTCTAGTACCTGAAGGGAACCTACAGGAAGGCTGGAGAGAGACTTTTTACCAGAGTGGCCAGAGACAGGACAAGGTGAAATGGATTTAAGTTAAAGGAAACCAGATTTAGAATGGACCTTACAAAGAAATTCTTCAGTACGAGGGTGGCAAGACTCTGGAATAAATTGCCCAAAGAAGTTGTGGGTGCCCCCTCCCTGGAGATGTACAAGGCCAGGTTGGACAGGAGTTTGAGCAAGCTCATCTAGTTGAGAGGCATCCCTGCTCATAACAGGGAGGTTGGATTAGATGATCTCCAAGGTCCCTTCCAACCTAGGCCATTCTATGATTCTGTGGCATGAAATCCCTTACATCAGCATAAGGAGTTTTGTGTCAACGCCACCACAAGCCGCTACACAGACATTCAACCCAAACATCACTGCTCATGCAACCAGTTGAAACATAAAAGCCCAAAGTACTACTGCAAGCCCCAGACACAACTCTTTCCGAGAGGACACATGGCTCGTGTCTACACACATTAGGAGGATTCCAGCAGAATAATTACAATTAATCCATTAATCTCCTAATCATTTCTCAGCAAACAGCATTCTTGGACATTTGTTAATGACACGGTCATCTCCATGCCATCCAACTTGTGAATATTTAACCAAGAAAATCAAATGAAAAATACCCAGGTAACAACAGTTACCTCATTCAAAGCTACAAGAGAGAAAGATTCACAGCTGAGGCCTTGTCCACAGCAGCAATTTGTCATCGCTGGTGCATACACCAAGAGCTCCCTCACAGCAGGGGTCTCATCATCAAGCCACCCTTGCCCAGCACAGCAGCCACGCTCCGTTTCCAGCTCCTCGGTCTGGGTTTTAAGTGGCTTGTTGTCCATGAGCTGCATCAGTAACTGGATATGCAGAGTCCCCCAGCAATTACCCTCTTACTCAATATATTCCACCTAACATATATATTGCAGATTTAAAGACAAGGTGAACGAGTTTAACTGCCCCGTGGGATGTGGTAACTACATGTTATCAGGAACGTCTGAGAGTCGACAAGAATAGAAATTTAGTCAGTCGTCGTGACACTTCAGCTCTGTGTCTGACTTAGTAGGTTTAGGAATGACTTAGAACATTGACCTTTTCTGGGGTTTATTACCAAAAGAAAGGCAATATTCCAACACGGGAGCCCTGAAGCTAAAATTAAAAACCTATAATTTGGGTTCAGTAGCAGTTGGTATAATTCAGATCCTGGCCACAATGAGAGGTCTTCAACATTATCAACTGTCAACAATTATTACTGGCTAGTCACACAAAACAGCTTTGTTCTGAACTGGAAACCACAACTGCAAGCAGCAATAATTGCTACCAAAGGCAAAACACACAAAAAACCCCAGCCTTTCCATGCAAAGTATCCTCCAAAGTAACATAGGTATGGACACAAACGTTGCTATCTCTATTCACCTCTCTAAAACGCAAAGAGTAAAATCCAAAGGCAAGGGTTAGCAAGGAAAAAAGATCCCAAAAAGACACTTGTTAACTATTCTGAGCTGAACACACATTTAATGAAACATTCAGTTCATTAGTTATTGAACTTTCATTAGCAGTTTAAGGGAAAGCTACACATGGAAGAAATAAAATGCAATCAATTTCTCCTGAAATTGCATACATTTCCACCCTAATCTTCAGATAGTTCATTCCAACCAATATTAAAAACCAAATCAATTAATACTAATTGCTCACCTTATTTTCACAGAGGGATCTTCACACTTCAGCAAGCCTCAAAAAAAAAAAAAAAAGAAAGAAGAAAAAGGCTATTTGTACAAAAGCAATTTACTTGTCTGGTCTTTTTATATTCATTTAGCTATGAACTTAATTATTTTGGCAGGTAATTCTGTCAGCTCAAGTTTCCTTCTTCACAACTACCCTTTTGCAAACTGACAGCACGAAGCAATCATGTTTTTATAACCCCACAGCCTATAGCAACAGAATAAATAAAGTTTTGTGAGTCATGGGGCGAAATCCTGAACCTTCATTAGCAGATCTGCCATTAAGTTAATACAACTGGTGGAACTTTTTCCCAAGAGACAATGATGACCAAGTGAGGAAACGTATTTTACTAGAAACAACCAAACGTGGCAGAATTTACACTCAATTTTTCTTAAGCACAACACATACAGTTTTAACATATGCTGTACAGCTTGCGCAGAGTAAAGAGAAGCTACGTTTGTCCTCCTCTGGTGTAGGAATACAACAGGTTTTCTCACCATCACATGCTGAGTCTTCAAAAGAGGTTTTCTCTTCCCGCATTCCATATAGCCACACTATACTTCAACACCAGCCCCCCGTTATCAGGTCTTGAAAATTTTTTTACAAGGGTCCATTAATGTCTACAAGCAAAACAAGACAAATAGCTGTAAAAAAAGAGTCACTTAATGTTGACAGTTTTTCTTCTTGGTTAGTTTTACAGAGAAAATCCCGCCAAAATGGCTCTTCAAAATGCTAAGTAACTTAGATCCATGTGACCCAAATCAATCTGCATCCCTAGAGCATCCTGAACCCCTCACCCTGGGGACAAGTGGGTGTCAGCACCAGTCAGGCTCCGGGGAGGCTTTCCCATGAGCTAAACAACAAGCACAACATCTGCCTAGCCTCGACTGCTCCTGGGGTTTCTTCCTGCCTCCAAAAATCAGCACGGCTAACTCGTGTCTCACCTGTCCCAGCTCCCACAGATCAAGGGCATGCACAATAACATAAGACAGCATCAGGCTGAAAACCTTTGGATCATCTGGAAGGAGAGAGCTCAGGCACCAGGGCTCTTTTGCTTCAGCTGTATTCCAGCAGCCAAAAAGTGACTGAAGAGGAACTAGTAACAAGGTGGGGATGCAACAGCCTCAACTCAACGTTTCTCACATCATCCAGTTTCTGCATTTTCTTCACTGTTTTGCATTTTTCCTCCCTTGCTCACTCTTGGCTAATACTTGCAGGGAAGCCAACTCTCTATAAGGAGGATGCTTAACCTTTTTTGCTTCCAAGTTGGAACAAGTTAAGTATCACTGTCATGCTGCTTCATCACCGTAACAGCCCTCCATCTCCCAGCACTGCAGATATCGAACCCTCTGGATCAAAACCACTGTCATCTCTTACAAAAGAATGTGATAGTAAGTGGAAAAATTAACTGAAGTCAGTCCTCTCTGCTTTTTTTTTTTTACTGTGGTTCTCTGGATCACCTGTCACAACAGTCAGCTGAGAACAGTTTTTAAAGTGCTTCTGCAATCATGTCATGCACACACCTACCCAAACTTTGGGCAAGAGTCCACGATGAAGGAACAAATTACAAATGAAGGCCTCCTGTGAGGGCAGATGTGGATAGAAATGCAGATAGGGTAGGAATTAAGGCTTTCATAAAAGCTTCAAACAGCATCAAAACTCTGTAGGAACTTGTCAGGTGGTTAGCAAGTAGTCCTCTTAAGGTTTTAAGACGTGGTTTCAATAAGCAAACTGAGTTGAGGAGCTGATGCAACCAAACAGTCTTGCTGGAGTGCAGGCAGGGACACAGAGGGAGATGCCTTCTGCCCAAGGTTTCACTGGCGACCAATAGCAGCAAGTTATGGGGAAAGTGCCAGGAGCAAGTGGTAGGACAGAGCGGTGGGGCACAGCATAGAGAGCCTGGCCCATCTGCGAGGCCATTCATGCTGAAGGAATGACTGGCAGCAGGACAGTAAACTTTCAAAGCTCAGCTGTTTCCATGGCCCAAGAGATCAAACTGGTGCTGGAGCAGGAGGAGGTGGCAAACAGGAGAGAGAAAGGCCTCTTTGAGCTCGGGATGGCAAGAATCAAAGTCAGATGGGAAGCAGTAGGAAGACCTGCCTGGGGTTAAACAGAGAAACCCATATCTCTCACCAAACCCTTCCAAGAGATAAAGGAAGGCACAGGATTTGCTTTAGAAGAAGCAAAGAGGAGTAACTGTAATGTACTAAGGCAAGAGATAATTCAAATTAAAAACCGCCTGCTGCTACAATAATCACAGAATTACAGAATTGTTGAGACTGGGAAAGACCTCTGAGATCATAGAATCACCTAGGTTGGAAGGGACCAACCTCTCTGTTATGGGCAGGGACACCTCTCTACCAGATCAGGCTCCTCAAGGTTCTGTCCAACTTGGCCTTGAACACCTCCAGGGAGGGGGCAGCCACAACATCTCTGGGCAATTTATTCCAAAGTCTTGCCACCCTCGTACTGAAGAATTTCTTCCTAAGATCTAATCTAAATCTATTCTCCTGCAACTTAAACCCATTTCCCCTTGTCCTATCAGTGGACGCTCTTGTAAAAAGTCCCTCCCCAGCCTTCCTGTAGGATCCCTTCAGGTATTGGAAGGCAACTATTAGGTCCCCCCGAAGTCTTCTCTTTTCAAGACTGAACAATCCCAGCTCCTGCAGCCTGTCCTCGTAGCAAAGGTGCTCCAAGCCCTGGATCATCTTTGTGGCCCTCCTCTGAACGCGCTCCAACAGTCCTATGTCCTTCTTATGTTGGGGACACCAGAACTGGACACCGTATTCAAGGTCGGGTCTCACAAGAGCAGAGTAAAGGTGGAGAATCACCTCTCTTGACCTGCTGGCTATGCTTCTCCCGATACATCCCAGGATGCGGTTGGCCTTCTGGGCTGCATGAGCTCACTGCCGGCTCATGTGGAGCTTCTCGTCTATCAACACCCCCAAATCCTCCTCGTCAGGGCTACTCTCAACCCACTCTGTGCCCAGTTTGTATTTGTGCCTAGGATTGGCCCGACCCAGGTGAAGGACCTTGCACTTAGACTTGTTGAAGCTCATGCAGTTTGCACTGGCCCATTTCTCAAGCCTGTCAAGGTCCCTCTGGATGGCATCTCTTGCCCCAAGTGAGCCCACGGCACCACACAGCTTGGTGTCGTCAGCAAACTTGCTGAGGGTGCACTCAATGCCGTCGTCCGTGTCGCTGACAAAGATGTTGAAGAGCACTGTGCCCAGAACAGATCCCTGAGGAACACCGCTTGTCGCTGGTCTCCATGTGGACATTGAGCCATTGACCATGACCCTTTAAGTGCAACCAGCCAGACAGTTCTTTATCCACCCAGTGGTCCATCTGCCAAATCCGTGTCTCTCCGTTTTAGAGACGAGGATGTCATGTGGGACGGTGTCAAACACCTTACACAAGTCCAGGAAAATGACATCCGTTGCTTTTCCCGTGTCAACCAGCGCTGTAGCTTTGTCGTAGAAGGCCACTAAATTAGACAGGCACGACTTGCCCCTGCTGAAGCCATGTTGGCTGTCACCAACCACTTGATTATCTTTTATGTGCCTTAGTACAGCTGCCAGGAGAATCTGTTCCACGATTTTAGTTGGCACAGAGGTAAGGCTGCCTGGACTGTAGTTCCCTGGGTTGTCTTTGGTTCCTTTTACAAAGATAGGGGTTATGTTGCCCCTTTTCCAATCTGCAGGAACCTCACCAGACTGCCAGGACCTCTCAAATATGATGGCCAGTGGCCTAGCAACTTCAGCTGCCAGTTCCTTCAGGACCCGTGGATGTATCTCATCAGGTCCCATGGACTTGTGCACCTTCAGGTTCTCTAGGTGTTCCCAGACCTGATCTGCTCCTACCTTGGGTGGTTCTTCACTCTCCCAGGCCCAGCCAGCACTCTCTGTGATATGGGTGGTATAGTTCAAGTGGCTGCCAGTGAGGACTGAGGCAAAAAATTTGTTGAATATTTCAGCCTTCTCCACGTCCTCACTAACCAGGTCACCTGTATCCTTCTGGAGAGGTCCCACATTCTCTCTCATTTTTCTTTTTTCTCTTACATACCTGTAAAATCCTTTTCTGTTATTTCTAATATCACTGGCCAGATTGACTCTGTCAGGGCCTTAGTTTCAGACCATTCCCTCTCATCCTGTCACTGGTTGCCCAGGAGAAGAGCCTGACCCCTACCTGACTACAACCTCCCTTCCAGTAGTTGTAGAGAGTGATAAGGTCCCCCCTGAGTCTCCTCTTCTCCAGGCTAAACAGCCCCAGCTCCCTCAGCCTCTCCTCACAGGACTTTCCCTCCAGTCCCTTCCCCAGCTCTCCTCTGGACCCGCTCCAGCACCTCAAGGTCTTTCTTGCAGTGAGGGGCCCAGACCTGCACACAGGGCTAGAGGGAAGGCCTCAGCAGTGCTGAGCACAGGGGCAGAATTACATCCCTTCTCCTGCTGGCCACACTGTTCCTGACACAAGCCAGGATGCCACTGGCCTTCCGGGCCACCTGGGCACACTGCTGGCTCATGTTCAGCTGGTTGTCAACCAGCACTCCCAGGTCCCTCTTTGCCAGGGCGCTCTCCAGCCACTCATCCCCCAGTCGGTAGCGCTGCTGGGGGTGATTGTGGCCAACATGTAGGACCCTGCACTTGGTCTTGTTGAACTTCATGCCATTGGCCTCAGCCCATCAACCCAGCCTGTCCAGGTCCCTCTGCCGTGCCTTCCTACCCTCCGGCAGATCCACACTCCCCCCCAGTTTGGTGTCGCCTGCAAACTTACTAAAGGTAGACTCATCCCCCTCATCCAGGTCATCAGTCAAGATGTTGAACAGGACTGGGCCCAGTACTGATCTGTGGGGGACACCACTGGTCACTGGACGCCAACTGGATGCAGCACCATTCACTACCACTCCATGGGCCCAGTCATCCATCCAGTTTTTTACCCAGCAAAGGGTGTATCCCTCCAAGCTGTGGGCTGCCAGCTCTTCCAGGAGGATGCTGGACCCATAATGGATGGGTCCAACAGACAAGCAGTAACTGGATCCAAGCAGGAATTGCCCCGGCTTGCCAAAAGCCTGGTGTCTGATGAGCACTGCTTATCAACGAGAGTGGAAAGCCAGATGGAGGGCTAATGTGATGACAAATTGGCCAGGTTACTGTACAAAAAAAAAAAAAAAAAAAAAGAAAAGAGGGGAGGGGGGAATCAAAATGCAAAGTTAAACTTCCAGAACATCACGAGTTTTCTCCACGATTCCCTCTGCGAATAAGGCAGACAAGATACAAACAATCAAGGTATTAACGTTCTTGTAGTGTAGCGCTGATATAGCAGGAAATCATGGACAAAATATTAGACCACCACTTTCTAGCATGAGGTTTTAAATCTCTAGATAGTAGATGTTTTGAGTGAGAGATGAGAGATGTTTTCCAGCTGTGGTTTGATTTTAGCCTAGAGATATGCAGTTGCTTTATAAAGGTTGTTCCTAAGAGCATTTTTTACAACAAAGGGAGAGGAAACTCCAGTCATCCTGAGAGTGCTATTGTCAGCCAGTCTGAGATGAAGCATGAAGCGGCAGAGCACTGACTGATAGGCAGGATGAGATGGCTCTCACACTAGGGAAAAAAAGACCTCTTTCTCTTTCCTTAGGTAGTCAGTTTGGGTTTCAGTCCTCCAGGGGTGGCTGAGGAGCATGTGTGGCTTTACACAAGAAAAGCAGGAGAGCTATTTCTCTTTGAAAATACATTTTGGAAAGAAAATTAGCAGAAAGGAATTTTGCAGATAAGGAAGCACTGCTGCAGTCCCCCCAGTCTCCCCAGTGAGAGGCACATCAGTCCCCACCAGTGCAAGGGTTTTGTGTGAGCCCTCAAGTGAGCCCACAGCAACAGCGAGGACAATGACAGAGGGGAAACTTGACAGGTCCTGGCTCCTAAATCTCTCTGACAGCTCTCTTCACATCAGCACCGATTGTTGCCACCTCTGAGCAGCTGCTCCTGGCACCACCAAGTAGAGCTCAGACCTTGTGGAGCAGCCACTCACTCCCCGTGAGCCCTGCCACTTCACAAGGACATCATATTTGGCCCAAAGGACCTTGGCATCTTCCCACGTCCTGCCAGGCACAGGGCACACTGCAGGTAACGCACAGTCAAATTCAGCTTTGGAGGTGGACTCAAACCTTCCACTTTGTCTTCACGAAACACCCTCCAACAGAGCAATCAAGTTACTGTGCAACACAAACTCACTTTGCATCGATGCCTTTGCCAGCATTCCACAAAGGGAAGGATGGTCCCGCCCTCCAGTAAGTCACACAATTAGGCAAAGTAAACGAGTTGTCAATAAACCCTTGATGGTTCAATGAGACGTCACTAATGGGAAGGCAAATGTACACTGCCAGAATCCGTGACATAATGGCAATAATTTTCAGGCTATGCTTGACGTTTCTGTGATGAAGCTATTTTCAGTTGCTTTGAATCTTCTTCAGAAAAGTCAGTCTTTGAATCAAGAAAAAAAAAAAAAGTTGTGATTGTTCTGAGCTCAGATGCATGCATTTAATCATTCCAGGTGTTTAAATTATTTATCCATGAGGAGGAATACTGTACTAATCTTAGGAACAGAGCATACGAAGAGGAAAAATAATTAGACATAAAGACATGCTGAATAATATGAAGCATTAGATAATCCTCTCAGGCATAAGGTAACTGTGACCAAGGGTATTCCAAGTATCTATGTTACTGCAGCCTGGGCTGCAAAACTCAAAATACAGAAATTTGCTGCTACTAGAAGAAATGTTTCTCAAACGTAAGGCAAAATGATTGTTTCCAACAAGCACGAAGCCCCAGTCAAAAGCTGGTACTTTATCCAGTTTGAAAGAGCAGAACTTTAAAAATTATTTTTTTCAAAAATAAAAACAGCATCTGAGGAAAACCAGAGTACTTCATCAACTATTCTTCCCTAAGTAAGCATGACATCCAATGCTCTGGACCAGATAGTCTCTTCTGAAGGGCAAAGGAGTCCAGGACATTCTTCAAGAAGAAAATCTTAAAGGTGTAGGAGCAGGTTGTCCTCACGTGCTGAAAGATGAGCTGGTGGGGAAGAAAACTAGGCTGGCAGAACAGACAGATCTGGCTGGAACTCCAGAGCAAGAAAAGAGCGTTTATGACTTTTGGAGTAAGGCAGGCAATTCAGAAGGACTATAAGGATGCTGTGAGGTTATGCAGGGAGAAAACCAGGAGGGCCAAAGCCCAACTAGAACTTTATCTGTCTACTGCCATAAAATACAACATAAAATGTTTCGATAAATACACTAGTAACCAAAGGAGGGCCAAGGAGAATCTCCATCCCTTATGGGATGCCAGGGGAAACACAGTGACAAAATATGAGGAAAATGCTGAGGTACTCAATGACTTCTTTGCCTCAGTCTTTAACAGGAAGGTCAGTTGTTCTCCAGGTACCCAGTCCTCTGAGCTGGAAGACAGGGACGGGGAACAAGATGAAGTCCCCATAACCCAAGGGAAAATGGTGTGTGACCTGTTTCTCCACTTAGATACACACAAGTCTATGGGGCCAGATGGGATCCATCTAAGAGTACTGAGGATGCTGGTGGAAATGCTCACCAAAACACTCTCCATCATTTAGCAGCAGTCCTGGCTAACCAAGGAGGTCCCAGCAGACTGGAGGTTAGCAAATGCTACGGGGCCAGAAGGAGGATCCAGGGAACTACAGGCCTGTCAGCCCGACATTGGCGCTGGGGAAGGTTATGTAGCAGATCATCCTGAGTGCCATCACACAGCATGACAACCACATGATCATAAGGCCTAGTCAGCACAGGTTCATGAAAGGCAGGTCCTGCTTGACCAGTCTGACCTCCCTCTATGACCAAGTGACTCATCTAGTGGATAAGGGAGAGGCTGTGGATGTTGTTTACCTGGACTTTAGTAAATCCTTTGACACCACTTCCCACAGCACTCTCCTGGAGAATCTGGCTGCTCATGGCTTGGACAGGCATAGTCTTCCCTGGGTGACAAACTGGATGGATGTTCAGGCCCAAAGAGTGGTGGTGAATGGAGCTAATCCAGTTGGCAGCCAGTCACAAGGCGTGTTCCCCAGGCCTCAGTCATGGGGCAAGTCTTGTTTAACATCTCTTATCAATGATTTGGACAAGGTGATTGAGTACATCCTCACTAAGTCTGCAGACGACACCAGGTTGGGTGGGAGTGTGGATTTGCTGGAGGGCAGGAAAGCTCTGCAGAGGGACCTGGACAGGCTGGGTCGATGGGCCGAGGCCAACGGGATGAGGTTCAACAAGGTCAAGGGCTGGGTCCCGCCCTTGGGTCACAACAATCCCAATCAGTGCTACAGGCTTGGGGAGGAGTGGCTGGAGAGCTGCTCAGCAGAGAGGGACCTTGGTGGTGTTGGTGGACAGCCGGCTGAACGTGAGCCAGCAGTGTGACCAGGTGGCCAAGAAGGCCAATGGCATCCTGGATCAGGAATAGTGTGGTCAGCAGGAGCAGGGCAGTGACTGTTCCCCTATACTCAGCACTGGTGAGGCTGCACCTTGAATCCTGTGTTCAGTTTCAGGCAAGAAAGACATTGAAGTGCTGGAATATGTCCAAAGAAGGGCAATGAAGTTGGTGAAGGGTCTAGAGGAGAACAAGTCCTGTGAGTAGGGGCTGAGGGAACTGGGGCTGTTTAGCCTGGAGAAGATGAGGCTCAGGGGAGACCTTATTGCTCTCTACAGCTACCTGACAGGAGGTTGCATCGAGGTGGGGATTGGTCTCTTCTCCTAGAACAAGCAGTAGGACAAGAGAAAATGAGGAGGTTTAGATTGGATATTAGGAAAAATTTCTTCACCAAAAGGGTTGTCAAGCATTGGAACAGGCTGCCTAGGGAAGTGGTAGAGACACCATCCCTGGAGGTATTTAAAAGATGTGCAAATATGGCACTTCAGAACGTGGTTTCGTGGTGGATTTGCCAATGCTAGGTTAACAAGTGGACTTTACGATCTTAAAGGTCTTTTCCAATGCAAACGATTCTATGATTTTATGATTTCTCATCTCTTACACATAGAAAATAACCTCTTGCCTTTCCTCTTTGAGCTTTATCTTAACCCCCACCTCTATCTCACTTTTCAGAAACATAGGTCTGCCCAAGCTATAAGGGAGACCTCCCAAGTAGAAGATACACAAGATGGGAATGACACTCCCACCACTGCAGCCTGGTTAGATCACTTCCCCAGCAATAGCTGGCACAGAAGCAGCTGGTCAGACACTACAGCTGTAGGTGTCCAAGTGGATTGAAGAATGGCTGTGGCAACACACCAGGACACCTGATTAACAAGACAGGACCTTCTCACCACTCTTACTCACCACCTGCTCTTTCAAGGGGAGAGGTTCTTAAAACAATTCTGCTTTAGTGTTAATGGACTGAGTACCTTGTTCCCACTCTCAAATACCTGGTCCCCCCAGAAAACCTGGCTTTACTCACTCAAAGTAATGGAGAAGGTCAAGCAGAAGAGGTGCATTTATACATTGCTCCAGAGGAAAGTAAAACTAGGTGTCCTCTTGTCAGGGTAAGACACATTTACACAGCGTTGAATCCCAGCATCAGTACCTTTGCTTAGAAATACTTAGCCAATTAAGTTAATAACATGGCACACACTGACACTCTCTGAGCATGCAGGAAAATAAACCGTCCGTTCTTATTCCAGCAAAGAACCTGGCTCTCCTCCCAGCTTGTTACCAGCTTTCTCTTCCTCACCAGCCAGCATGCAACATCGCCTGCCATGGAGGTGGGTTGTGGCTACTGAGCAACCGCCTGCTTCTATGCGAACAGGCTAAAATCCCTTCTCAGTCCGTGCCACATGGCAAAGGTTGGGCTGACTACTGAGAAAACAAAATCCCTACCTTTGCTCAAAGAGACACAGGGAGAAGTTCAAGGTATTTCAACTCACTTCAAGACACTGCCAGCTGCTGTTTAAATCATTTTGTTTCTATAGTCTGGGCAGTACACCAAAGATCACAAGGTTTGGGTTTAAGTTTCATTGAAAAACCATCTCGTAGAAGAATCATTCCTCCATTTTACTAAGCAAAAAACGTAGGCTGCTGACAACATTATTATAGGTGGCAACACCAATGGAACTATATATATATATTCCATATATCTATATATAAAGAGAAAATCATTGAGTTGGAAAGTTACTAACAAAAATAGAAAGGAAGACACCCAAGACATTTTCCTTGCAATTTTTTCTTTTTTTACTACACAAGCCAATACTTAAAGCCACCTGGCTGAGATCGTCCAGGTAACCTGCAAACCATTTTAAAGCATCATTGCTCAAACCAAGCTGAGTATCCACTAGGGCAATTTATAAGGGAATGACATGCCTATTATTGACAGAATTCTTCATGGAGCAAGGAAAAAACCCACAACACAGATACATCAACCTTTTTGAAAGTGATATTGGCTCAAATTCAGTTATAATGGAAAAGTGACCTGTTTTGATGCCAGAGGTCCTTGGAACTACTGCACAGAAGAAAAGTGTCTGTGAAACACTGCAAGAGGGACCCAGTTTCACAAGGAGCAACAAGCGAGCCAAATGAGAGCAGAATGAGAAGGGAAGTAAAACCAACATCAGACCAGCCTCCAGAACCACAGTCTGCACAACTGCTCCCAGGTACAGGGGATCCTGAGTCCCCCCTTCCTTCTTTGGATCATTTCTCCAGCCTTGGGAATCCTTCATCTGATGTTTGCTTTCAGCTGACATCAGCTTTTTTACTCATTTTTGCCTGACCGCACTTTTGTAATTAGTTCTGGTTAGAGATACAGATGAGATGGCACTTCCATTTCTTTTTGTTTTGGTTTGGTTTTTATTTATTTTTTTACTGAAGCACATTATGCAGCAACTCTAAGGATAATCACTTTGGGGGTTGAAATTTCCAATCCTTGTTCTCATCGCAAAGGTATGTATCTGAAGAGGATTTGCTTGGTCATTTAAGGTTTTTTAACACGTTCGCAGATAAGCACCGCTGCATTCTTAATAGTAGCTAAAATAATGGAATTTAAGAAAGGAAAATTTGATGTGATGTTTCATGCTTTAGTTAACAGTCTTTCAAGATACAAAGCTCCAGTTGCTCTGGAAACTGTAACTTGGACACAACCATGTAGATACATCAGCCCCCCCGGCTATAAACGAAAACACTTTAGCAACGCTGCACATTCGTGTGACAAACATTTTGAAAAACAAGCATCGCGTCCTGATCTTCATACAGGAAGGGCACATCCCGCAGCCCTCCACACAGAACACAGTTCTCAGCCCACATTTCCTTTAAGCCTCAGGAGAAACAACTGAGCAAGAGCCAACAGAGCACATGGACCTACCTTTGAGACAAGAGAGAGATGGGAAACACAGGTGGGTATTTGAGGGATACACCAGGGACTCAAAGTAGGGCTGTTTCTTCCCGTGTTTGCGTGGTGCCTCTCACACCGCAGGCACAGCTGGAAGTAAACACAGGTACCAAAAGGAGGACTCAGGAGACAAATGAACGTGGTGGCCAGGCTGGGATCTGGTACCCAGAGTCCTCAGCCGCTGGTCCAGGAGAAGGCAGCAGGACGCCCGGAGTCGGGAAGAGAGCAAGATGACGGCCGTCGGGAGAAGGAAAGTGGAGGGGGACGCTCAAAAGCGGGGTAGGAGCGATGAGTGTGGGGTGTTCGCGGAGGAGGACTGGACACAGCACAACACCACAAGCCAGATATCTTTTCTTCTCTTTTTTTTAAAAAAGGGGGAAATATTACATACATAAACGATGGCCCGAGTGCTGGTTGCTGTGGAAACCGTAACTTTGAATTCAGCGGCTAAAACCCAGCACTGCTATTTATAACATGCTCCTCACTACAGCACAAGAACTTCAACTCAGAAACAGAGAGCTCTGGTACCAGACAAACATGGGTCTTCTCCCTGTTACACACAATCATCCTTTCAAGCGATGCCTCGCAAGGTTTTTCTGATGTTCTTGGCCACTGAATGAGTACACAGAATAATCACCTCTGACAGATAAAAACAAATAAAAAACCTCACTGCTGTCTTTCCTCTTCCTAGTGAGATCAGACTAATCACTGGACAGACATCAGGTAGAATTCACTGAATTCTAAAGTCAAGAGCAACCAGAGAAGCCAAAAAGGCCATTTAAAGCAGCAATATATCTTGCTTCCCTTAAGGCAAATGACAGTCAGCATCACATGAGACTATGGAGGGCCAGATCCCAAAGTCAGTTATCATTAAAGATGACGAGCATTTGTCTAAGGACTCCAGAATATTGCCTTTAATATACTGGAAAGCATAATTGGATCATTAATGCAAGAATAGCAATAACAAAAAGGCTACATATTAAACTCCTGTTGGGAGAATCTCTTTAAAAAAAAATAATTTTTGAGTTGCTTTGCTGTTCAAGAAGGAGACAGCTTTTTCCTCCATGAGAAATGCAATTCTGAGGCAGCAAGCATTTCCACAGCCTAAGTGGAAGCAGAACTAATCTGTTTGTAACCAAAGTAAAGGTGAGCCAAGTCCCCACTGGTGTGTCACGTTCCTCACCCACCTCCACCATTCCAGGGCCCAGAAGGGAAGAAACAGTCTCGTTCTTCATCCACACCTAAATCATGTCTTACCTAAATAGTTTGGAGGTAATAGTGTAGCATGTTCACTGCCACTAACGAATATACACAATGACGACAACAGGGGTGATGACACTTCCCTGGCCCTGTGCACGCATCGGCCCTCAAATCAAAGAGCTTATGGTATAAAAGGGCAATTGAGGCAAAAGCCAAGAGAGAAAACCACAGCGCTTTCCAAGGTCACTCACATCTTCAAAATCCTACGAGACTGTCCCATCCATGTGGGCTCATTGGGAAGCAGCAAGGACAACAGTTACATGCAATCCAGCAAGCAATATTCTGCCTGAACAAAGCAGCTTTCGCCAGGGAAAGGGCAACTGGGGACTGCGCAGGGACAGGAGCAAGAACTCAGCAGAGGGGCTTCAAGAGCTGCTGAACCAGGAGAGGTGGAAAGAAGTTGCTCTCTGTGGGATCGGGTCTTTACAGCTAAGGTGAAGAAAGACTTGTCTGCCCTTGTTCCATCATTTATATCACAGCATTCAAGCGTCATTGAAATTAAAAGAAGCATTTTAATAATACAGGAAGGGGGAAAGATGCTCTAATCACAGATTAGGTACCCAAGCAATCACTCCATGGATCTCAGCCTCCCCTAATTTATTCCGAAACATTTTTAAAATCAGAATTTCATACATAGCAAAACAACTACCAAGTGGCACCTATTTCCGAGGTCCAGCCCGCTCTCACCAGCCCCTGACCGCTACGGAGAGGGGAAAGGGGGAACGAAGGACCGACGAGGAACAGAAAGCCGATTTCTCCCCGCGCTTCCCAACCCAACGCGGTAGCACCGAGCCGCACGCTGGAACCACGCACCCGCAACTCTCGCTGAGGACCGCGCTTGTGCCAGCGCTGCCCGGCAAGCCGGGGGGCTGCGAGCATCACTCGGGAGACCCCGACCCCAGCAAGGGCGGCGCAGGCGGGGCCGTGCCCGGCCTTCAGCGACCCGCGGTGCAAAACGGAGCGCCCTTAAAGCCCGCAACACACGACAGCCCTCACCAAGCCTGCGTGCCCGAGGTGACACCCGGGCTGCCTCCCCGCACCCGCGGCCCCGCACGGCTCCCCCGCAGCAGCAGCAGCACCCGGTGGGGAAGGGACCCGGAGGGCGGGCACCGCCGGCTGATGGGGCTCTCCCGGGGGGGCGCCGACATGCCCCGCGCAGCGCCCCCCGGTTGGGGAGGGCACGGCGCTGACATCCAGGGTGCAGGAGCGGTGGTGCCGGAGGCCGGCTGCCGCAGGGCCGGCTGAGGAGCCGCGCAGCGGCGGGGCCGGACCACGGCGAAGACCCCAGGCATCCCGGCGGGCCCCCTCCCGCCCCGAGCCGCCGCACCGGCGCGGGCGGCCCACACCGCGAACAATAAAGCGGGCCCCGGCGGGCCGGGCGCCCACCCGACCGCAGCGGAACGGCGCGGCCGCTCCCCCCGCCGCCCCTACACACACACACACACACACATACACACACACACACACACACACACACAGAGATCCCCTGTCCGGCGTCCCCCGGTGCGGGCGGCGGACGGGCTGCGAGCCGGGCCGCGGCGCAACGCCCCCGGTGCGGGGCGCTCCGCCAGGGGACACCGGTGTGAGGGGGGATGCCGTGCGCGGGAGACAGAGACACTGGCCCACTCACCTGCCGCGGCCGGGCTCGGCACCGGAGGTCTTCGCCCGCCCGCCCAGGGAGCTGCTCCCCGTCGCCGCCGCCGGGCGCCCGCGGCCACCGCCGCTCAGAGCGCGCCGCCACCAATAGGCGCCGCTGCCATATTGTTACTGCCGCCGCTGCGAGGGGCGGTGTCGGCGGCCGCCTTGGAAACCGGCGGCCATTGGCCGCGCCGTGAGTCAATCCGTGCCGGGCGAGCCAATGGGAGGCGGCGGCGGCGAACAGCGGGGCGTTCGGAGTTGGAATGTTGTGTGTGTGACAATGGCCCACGCGGCTCCCAGGCGGGAGGGGAGGGGCCGCTCCCCGGGGGGGCGGGCGGCGCCGCGTGCGGGCCACCCGCCACCCCCGCACCCCCCACTCGCCCGCACTGCGGAGCCCGCAACAAAAGCGGCCAATGGGGCGTGCGGGCCGCCCGCGGCGCGGGGGAGCCCGGCCAATCCGGGGAGGAGGGGAGCGGGGGGCGACGGGCGAAGTTGGCGCGCGGTGGCGGCGTGGAACGAGATTGGCTGCGGGCGAGGGGAGCGTGACCTCGAAGTCAAACTGACGGCTGAGGCGGCTGGGAACCGTCCCCTCGCCGCTCCCGGTGCGCCTCAGCCGCGGGGGAGAAGGTTCCTGAGCGCTGCGAGGAGGTCCTGAGCCGTGGGAGGAAGGTGCCAGACCTCTTCGGAAGTGGGTTTGACTGCGAGGGGGCCGGGAGCCATGAGAGGAAGGTGCCCGAGGCGGCCACTGACCTCGAAGTCCCCTGGAGCAGAGCTCATCTCTCCCTCCTTCTCCTTGACCGCTGGACACTGACAAGGAGCCGTCATCCAGCAGGCGTCATCTGTCACCCAGGCCTCATCCGCACTCGCTTCCCTTGCTGCAGGCTCCATCGCACTCCACGTTCCCCATCTCTGCTGGAGACCCCCAAGCACCAGAGGGTATCTATGTGGCTCAGGGACATGAACAAGAAGGTGCAAAGAGCTTTTCCCTGGGGCCAGCCTGTTCCTGTGCTATTTCTGCAGCCAAAGATTAAATTTTGAGGTAATTTAAGCAGGTTCTTAAGCTGTGCATCACGCACGCAGGCTCCGTTCGATGGGACGCAGGGAAGGCAGGGAGCACCTTGTCACAAGCAAGGCCCTGGCGGCCAAAGCGTGTTTATTTTTGAGTAATGACTCAGCTCAAACGTGGATGAGTACATTTTAAAATGCATTAATAAATAACCATGAGCTGTGTCTTCACCGAAAATATTTTACAAAACCTGCCAAACTACGTAAGTTGATTTCCGAGCACAAAAAGGTAGAATCAACTTTAAAAGTCAAGACAGGGAGATCCAAATGTCATTGTTAATGCTTGGATGTGTATCAAATACAGAATATTTATTTTAAAATACTGTGTATTTACCTTTAAAAAAATGCAAAATCTCAACCACCAACTCACTAATCACTATGTTGCTTCAAACCAAATCCAAATATAAACCACCAGTTTTCTTTATCGAGTCACTGATTAATTAACGGCAGGTTTTAAATGGCATTACCACACCAAGCACTTTAGTTGAAGCATTTAATCAGCAAGATTAAATGCAGGTCCTCTCCTGACATTGATTTTTAGGTCAAATTCCCCACTAATTCAGCCAGGAGGTCTTATTAAAATTTGATAGTGTGCTACAGCCCTGGATTAGGACAGTTCAGCTAGTCAAGTGGCTGCTCAGAAGAATCATACAAACCCAAAAGACAACTACCCCAGGTGTGCAGTTTGTTTATGGCCCACAATCGGTACCATAACTTAAAACCAGATCATTGAAATGCTTACAAACAGCTCATAAACAGATGTATCTCATCAGACTACAGGTGGCATCTCAAATTCTGCATGTACCCAAGAGCTATCCTAGCCCTGCATGGGGCTGCTGCACTTCCTACCACTCCCAAGACCAGGAGGACAAGCCTGGTCCTTGGCCACCTCAGCCTTCCAACCACAACTAGGACTGCAAAGCGAAGTCATGCTTGACCAACTTGGTGATCTTCTACAATGAAATACCTGGCTTGGTAGATGAGAGGAGAGCAACTGGGTTTTGTCTACTGTGTCTTCAGTGTGACTTCTCACACTGTGTCCCGTAAGATCCTCATAGACAAGGTGATGAAGTATAAGCTTGATGAGCACAGAGGTGGAGTGAAAACTTGCTGAACAGCTGGGCCCAGAGGGTGGTGATCCATGGTACGAAGTCTAGTTGGAAGCCACTAACTCACAGTGTACCAAAGGGATCAATACTGGGTCCAGTCCTGTTCAACATCTTCATTAATGTACTGGATGACTGGGCAGAGAGTACCCTCAGCAAGTCTGCAGATGACACAAGACTGGGAAGAGTGACACAAAACAGAGAGTTGTGCTGCCATCCAGAGGTACCTTGACTGGCTGGAGAAATGGCCCAACAGGAACTTCATGAAGTTCATCAAAGGGAAGTGCAAAGTCCTGCATCTGGAGAAGAACAACCCCCCCCCCCCGATACGTGCTGGGGGCCATCCAGCTGGAAAGCGGCTCAGCAGAGAAGGACCTTGTGACCTTCCGGCAAAAGTGGCAGATGGTACCCTGGGCTGCATTAGGGAAAGCACTGCCAGCAGGTGAAGGGAGGTGATGCTTCCCTTTTATTTAGTGGTGGTGAGGCCACACCTGGAGTGCTGTGTCCAGCTCTGGGCTCCTCAGCACAAGAAAGACATGGACATACTGGAGAGGGTTCAGCAAAGGGCCATGAAGATGATGAAGGGACTCGAACACCTCCCCGATGAAGAAAGGCTGAGAGAGTTGGGACTGTTCAGCCTGGAGAAAAGAAGGCTCAGGGGGGTCTTATCAATGTACAGAAACACCTGAAGGGAGGGTGCAAAGAGGACAGAGCCGGGCTCTTCTCAGTGGTGCCCAGTGACAGGGCCAGAGGCAATGGCAACAAAATGAAACCCAGGAGGTTTCTTCCAAACATCAGGAAACACTTTTTGTTTGTGAGGGTGACCGAGCACTGGCTCAGAGATTTGTATCTCCAATCTGATTTGCCATTTTGGAAAACTTCTCGTGAAAGGGAAGGGAAGAGGCACTGTAAAAAAAAAAAAAAAAAAAAAAAAGGAGAGAGCATAATTTTGACTCTCAACAAAGAGTCCCTGTCTGGCCTAAAGGGCTTGTAAAGCAAAATGGTAGCGAGACACATCTGCCAGTGTATGAGAGTCTGACACCAGAGAGGGGCTGTCACCTCCTGCCACCACAATGCATGACACTGGCATGGTTCTGCTTAGGCACTGGTGTGACTTTCAGCAGCTGTGCCAGAACAGGGGCAAACTGAAAGGGTCAGAGGTACAGATCTGTAGGTGACATCTACCATCAGATCCAGTTTGGGAATATTTCTGTTCCCGTGGAAAGCTCTGGGTGTCTGAGGGATGAGGGGGCTGCCCCCCACCCAGACCAAGTCATGCATCCCATTCACTGCTCCATTTAAAGATGCTCAGGTCAGCACCAGCGGGGAAAAAAGGGGCCAGAGGCTGAAACACCAGCGGTGACTGCTTTTCTCTGCATCAAACACCAGCGCAGGAGAATCATCACTCCTTTATCGATGCTGCCACCCCCCTCCTCTGCCGCTGCCCTGCACACTCTGGACATGGTTCCTATGGGCAGGCACATGTGGACAGGCAGCTGCATCTCAGCAGACCTGGCTGCACAACTGGAGCTTATGCTGGCTAATATAGGCATATTTTTAAGTAATCCCACTTAATTAGCTACTTTTCTAGAGCCTCGGCATATAACGAGTGAAATCCATTAGTCATCTGACAGTTCTAGTTATTCTGTATGTCAAGTTCTATCTCTTCAGTTATATTTCCAGACTGTTATGGCAAGCTGGTGTGCTAGTTGTACCCCTCCACCTACTCAATGCTAATTTAAGAGTTGTTATTTTTGGCTTGTAGTGATTGTGTGCATAAAAAGTTCAGTTTCCTCCAAAAAAATTTAAAAGAAAGCAGAACATGGGACTGAGCAGAAGGCTCCCCTTGCTGAACACCATTTGCCCAACATCAGCAAACCTTTTTTCCAGGTAATGTAGAAGTAAAGCATCTTCCTATGAAGATTCAGTCTGAGTTTATGAATGACTGGGTTGCAAAAAACAGTCATTTTTGACAGAGGCATACAGGAATAGCACACTCAGAAAAAACAGCTCAGCAATTCACAATTAACAGAGTATAACTTATTGCAAGAATACTAATTCCATGACTGAAAACATGAAATAGCATTTGCTTATTGAAAAATTTTCAGGATGAGAAAAGTAAAAAGCAAAGTTCTGTCTCTAGTCCAGACATTCCTTGTCCATTTGTAAAATTAACTATCTGTAAATAAACAATTTTTCTCTTTGTAATGCATGTTATGATATTTCACCTCTACACAAAAGAATGCTCTTATTCCAGAGCAGTGCATTCATGAACCTGAGTGACAGACATTGCATAGCCGAAAATTTGAAAAAGGAGTTTAAAAAATGAGGGAAATAATTGATCTTTGAAAGATGGTTGTAGATTGTTACCAGAGCATCCTTTCAAGGATGTGCTCCTACATGCATGTAAGCTGACATTTTATGTCCTGCACACAGTAAGCAGAAGGATTGCTTACCTCTGAAGTCCTAACCAAGTTGTCAAAATTGGATTGAATTAGGACATGTTCTATACTGGTGAACTTCATGCCTTCTACTTATTTTCCTGTCAGTTGTGCCTGTAGCTTAAAAAGATATTCACCGCAACCCAGTTGTTGAGAAAAGGGGAACAACAATGTAACAATGGAAGTTTCTTTAATACTTTTAAGTAAATGTAACTCGGGCTGCTTCCAAGAACCTGAATTCCATACATAGAAGGTAACTATCCCTGCTTAGTGTGCCTTTTAGCAGAGGCAGTCTGCTTCCACGAGTGCAAAAATCTGTTACCCCATATAGTCCTTTGAAGAAGATCTCCCGGGTCTTTGCATGCTTCACATAATTATCATAATGCCTTCCCTTTTTTTTTATTCAGATGAATAACTTCCAGGCTGCAGCAAGGCTAATAGTAGGATTGCATCCTCACACTCTAGGATTATGTAAAAGAGGAGATACATTTGATGAATTATTTTCCATCTTAGCCTCTCTTTGGAAAAATGCTGTTATCTTTGTTCACTGCTGTTTGCCAGTAAAGTGAAATGTAAAATCAGAGTACTTTGGATAATGGCGAAGTCTGAGCTTTCCCGGGGGCATGATTGCTCATAAGGACACACATGGGGATGGCAATAGCTCTTGCTTCCAATTCCCATTTTGTTGTTGGTTTATGGTATTAAAGGACTTCTTTCAATGTCGTTGCTAATTTCATAGAATCACAGCATGGTTTTAGTTGGAAGGGACCTTAATGCTTATCTAGTTCCAGCCCCCCTGCCATGGGTAGGGACACCTCCCACCAGACCAGGTTGCTCAAAGACCCATCCAGCCTAGACTTGAACACTTCCAGGGATGAGGTATCCACAGCTTCTCCGGGCATCCTTTCCCTCCTGCATGTTGACTGCACCACACAGCTTGGTGTCATTGGCAAACTTGCTGAGAGCGCACTCAATCCCACTGTCCGTGTCACCAATATAGATGGTAAACAGCACCAGTCCCAGCACTGAGCCCTGAGAAACATCAATTCCTTACCCACCGAGTGGTCCATCCATCAAATCCATGTCTCTCCAACTTAAGAGACAAGGATGTCACGTGGGTCAGTGTCAAATGCTTTGCACAAGTCCAAGTAGATGACATCAGTTGCTCTTCCCTTATCTACCAACACTGTAGCCCCATCATAGAAGGCCACCAAATTTGTCAGGCACAATGTGCCCTTAATGAAGCCATGTTGGCTGTTGCAAATCACCTTCTTGTTTTCCATGTACCTTAGCATAGTTTCCAGGAGGATCTGCTTCATGACTTTGCTGGGAACGGAGGTGAGACTGACTGTCATAGTTATGTTTCCCCTTTTTCAGTCAGTGGGAACTTCATCAGGCTGCCACACCTTCTCAAATATGATGAGTAGTGCCTTAGCCAGTTCATCTGCCAGTTCGCTCAGAATCTACAGATGCATCTCATCAGGTCCCACAGACTTGTGCACCTTCAAGTTCCTCACATGATTTTGAACTTGATCTCCTCCTACAGTGTGAGGTACTTCATTCTGCCAGTCCCTGCCTTTGCCTTCTGCAACCTGAGTGGTGTGGCTGCAGCACTTGCTGGTGAAGACCGAGGCAAAAAAGTCATTGAGTATCTCAGTCTTCTCCATACTCCAGGTAACTGGGTCCCCTGTTTCCTCCTGGAGAGGGCTCATATTTCCTCTAGTGTTCATTTTATCACCAACATACCTATAGAAGCTTTTCGTGTCATCCTTGATGTCCCTGGCCAGATTTAATTCCAGTGGGGCTTTGGCTTTCCTAACTTTATCCCTGGCAATTCAGACAATCATGGAATCATCACAGAATGGCCTGGGCTGGAAGGGACCTTAGAGATCATTTTAATCCAACCTCCCTGTTGTGGGCAGGGACGCCACCTCTCGACTAGGTCAGGCAAAACTTGAGAACCAAACGGGATGTCTCTGTATTCCTCCCAGACTACCTCTCCTTCCTTCCACCCTCCGTAGGCTTCCTTTTTGTGTTCGAGTTTGTCCAGGAGCTCCTTGTTCATCCACACAGGCCTCCTGGTTTTCTTCCCCCAGCAACTTTAGTTTAAAGCCCTCTTCACCAGCTTGGCAAGTCTATGACTAAATATGCTCTCCTCCTCTGACAGATGGAACCCATCAACTCCCAGTAGACCAGCTTTCAGCTGATCACTGACATCAATTTATGGATAAAGAATGCATTACTGAAAAGCCTATATGAGGAGGGGGAAAAAAAAAAAGGATTAGTTTAACCCACACATGTAATCCACACACGTAAACCTAACCAAAATCTATGTTACTTCATTTGCCTTTCTCTACCGGAAACGTGGCCTCAGCTCTCATGTAGGTCACAGACAGAAAATCATTTACTCTCCTTAACTAAATCCCAAAGGGGACATTTGCCCTTGCAACCACCTAAAACCCCAGCAGGCTTTGGTCTGGATTTTGCCTTTGTGAAAAGAACCACAAGGAACCCAGGAAGGTCAGCAGAGATGATGGGATGGCACATTCCTTTAGCACACAGCTGGGATACTGGTTTAGCTATAATGTAAAGACTATAGCAAGTAGCACCTTGAACAGTGGTGCTGGTGCAGCAAAAGGAGATAGAGGTAGAACTGTATGTGAAAAGTAGAAAGGAGCCAGAAGACACTCGAGGTGCCATTGCTATTGAAACAAGTACGGCCTAAGCCCACAAATCAGGTGTTTGGAGGGAGTGTGCTGTTGTGGGTTTTTTCCCACTAGATTAACTCATACTGTTGAGAAACAGCAGCTTTCAGGCACACAAGCACTTCCTCATTTCTGAAACAGAAGTGGCAATCTTCGTGTTAAGGACAGATTGAGATCAGTTGTTCTGGGTTTGATTGAATTATGTCAATCAGATGGACAATCTGTGAACAAGTTTAGTCAGTACTTGTGAAGTGCTCACAAGGGAGAGCTGGTAGGAGAGGTAGGTAATACTGCTTGTGGAATACTGAAGTGCTGGCAGCAGGGGAGCATCTACAATGTATCTTAAAACTTATAGATGTTTAAAAGCATCTATAATACATTTTAAAAGACATAGCTGGGATGTCTTTATAGCCAGTAGGTTTATTAATCTCAGGTATACCTTCTGCAGGTGTTTTGTCCCTCTGAGTGTCTGTTCTATGCAAAATGCCCCCTTTCCACATATTCAATTTGGAATATCTTTCTCTGTGGGCTGTTTGTAGAAGTTAATTCTGCTAACTAGAAGTTACCTGGTTCCCCCATGTTATTTTTTCAAGAACAGTCGTGCACTGAGGGGAGTGGACATCCTTCTGGTGCATGCTGTGCCTCTGACTGCTTTGGCAGTTGGGGATGTGGGATGGCAAGTGTTGCTGCGGGTGCTGTGCAGTAATCCCCCTTACAGGGAAACATAGAGAAGAGCTCAGCTGCATTATTCAGAAGAGGCACTGATGTTCCTGCAGAGATGATGTCCAAGAAATACCTGTATGAGTAATAAGAATGGATTTTTAAAAGTCATTTAATCTCAAAAACGGAATTACTGAGTGTCATCCGTTAGGGCTGAGCTGGCCACTAAATGCGGATGAACACTCTCTAACCCCTTTCCCTTCCCAAATGGGAAGGAAAAGGGAATGAGGCAGAGAGACTTATGGATTGGAAAAAAGTTAAAACAGCTTTAATGAATAAGGAAATAATAAAAATAGTGAACTATATACATATATACAAATCTGATATCAAACTCGACTCCCCATCCCCCACACCCACCTGCAATCCCCACTGATGCTGCAGAGCAGGTGGCACCAGGGAAGCCACTGGCAGAGGGGAGCTGGATAAGGGGAGCTGGATTCAGGAACTCACGATAAGGATCAAAAGTGGGAGATCAGACACAGCTCTCTTGGGACACCGGCTATTGAGGAAAAGAAGCCTAAACTCTCACGATCACTCACTTCTATACGGAATCGGATGTATATGGAATGCAATACTGTTGGTGGTCACCTGTCCTGTCTTTACTTCACAGAGGTGGAAACTTTTACTTCCTTGTGACCCCTCTTACTACCCGGCACCCCCAGCGTTGCACACAAGAGCCAGCAGCGGCCTTGGTCACTGTAGGAATAAGTATCAGCAAGAGCCTTTCTGCATCCCAGTCCCAGGCAGCAACTGTAAACCTCAGGTGTTATCACTGCCAGTAGCACACACTGTCTGCAAAAACATGCGGCTAACTTCAGAACATGCAGCCTTTAAGAAAAGACTGAACTGAGAGGCAAAATCACTGAACAGAACTGGTTCTGTTTAGCTCAAACCAGGACACTCAGCTTTCAAGTATGTGCGCTCCTATGGATGTACCTGTCTGTGCTTCTCATGGCTTGCTCTGCAGCATCATCTGGTGGTAGCAGCAAGAAAAAATTACCCCTCCAGCACCTCTCATTTCTGTATCCTCCACTACCGTAGCATCTCATAACTTCCTTGCCTCTTTTTCTTCTCCTCGCCATTCTCCTCTATGTAAGTTACTCCTCTGGTAGTGACTGGAGCCACAGGAAAAACTCAAGGAGTACTTGGCTCAGGTAACTCTGAAAAACTGCTGGTCCCACATCTGGCATTATGTGAAACTTGCCCCTTGGCAGAGGCTTGGCAGGGCCCATCATATCGTTGAACTCCTTCAGGGAGTTGTGTAGGATTTATACAGCCTACGAGTTTCACACAGTCCTCACTGGAGGCCGTATGTCACATCAATACTATTTGGAGAGCAGATACAGTGCATGTGAAACTTAAATGAACACTGGCTCATGCTAAAAGGGTTGAATTTCCCTTTACAGCCTTAATCTCACCTTTGCTCCCTGGCACAAGGAGAGGGGCAGTCGCCACAGGTCTGCTGCTCCCAGGTCAGCTGAGCATGGTGAGGGGCAAGGAAGCAACCAACCATGCAGAGTTGGGCACTGCCCATCAGTGCCTTAGTCAGTCACAAACTCCTGGGGGAGAAAGGGCACAGTTTTAGGCTCTCCCTGGTAGCATCCATGGACAGGGACCAAGGTGCTACCCAGCGGTTGTGACGCCATCAGATGGCTTTCTTGCAGTAGGTGAGTGCCACCACGTTTGTGTTCCTCTGGTGAACTTGGGCACTGAAAACCATGGGGAAGTGGTGGTCCCAGCTTTGGCGTGGACCATTGTAAGTTTGCCCTCATTCCTGCTCGGGTGGCTTGCTGAGGCCTGGGGTGCTGCATGCCTGGCCTTGTTACCTTCCACAAGTGGACTCAGGAGAAGCTGGGCATGCCTCAGCCCTGGTTGGGCAGAGAGATGATTTCCACCTGTGTGCTTTCCAGTCCATATGCTGCAGCAGCCAGGCGCTTGTCTGCAAGGAATGTTGAGCAGGGCTCTTCCTAACTTGTTTTTTTCTAATTGCTAACACTGACACTGAGCAGCGTGGAGATCTGCAGGAGCATATTCCCAGAGGAAGTCTTATGGATGTAGCTTTGTAGTCCATTGGACTTGCCTGCTGGCCCATCTCCTGAAAGGACTACCCAAGGAAACATGCATGTAGCCTTCAGAATGACAGTGGAAAGGGGCAGGAAACCCTGCTGCTCAAGGGTGAGCAGGCTGCAGCAAGCCTCACTCAAACCTTCAAGTCTTCTGTCCACAGTGATGTCGAATCTATTTGCCTTTTTGAGGCAAATTTTCAGCACAGGAATATATATGGAGAATTAATCATACTTTACCACGTAAAGTGTCAGGACTGGGAGACGTAGAGAAGCACAAAGCTGCTTATGAAAGGATGGGGAGAGAGTACCCCTGCCCATCCTGTCTAAATCATTAGCCTGGAGCTTTTCTTCTTCAAATATTAATGTTTTCCTGATTATCTGCTCCTTATGAAAAGGTGATTGTGCCTGAGGACCCTCTGAATAATTCATTTAAAATATTAAAACCAGAGAGAAGTGAATTTTCACTTAACAGAGGGTTAGAGCATGGCCTGCCTCAGGGGAGAAAAGCAATGGGAAGTATTCCCAGCATCCTAGTCCTTTGGAGACTGCAGTATGGAGAGCAAAAACAGTGGTCAGGGTTGCTGCAAACCATCTTTTCCTACATTCATGTAGGTGTGGAGTGGGGAAGGAGTGAAGGAATTGCAGGGGGAGCAGGGAGGAATGGCTCAAGAAGATTTCCTTCAGCTTATCTAAATTTTTAAGTCAATTTTAGCATCAGTACTTCTGTAGGCAGCTACTGATGGGCTCACTACCTTTCCTCAAAATAAACAAATTAAGCTAACAGTGCAAACATGCGCCATTCTTACTCCTGCCATCCGTGCTGCCACAAGCAACCCACGTGTAATTCTTTGTTTTTTTCATGGCGTTTCCCAAGGTCAACCAAGAACCTGAGTTCAATCATTGTGATTTAAGACACAGCTTAACGAATGATTTGGCGGATCGGCAACATCAAACTTTGAGCAGTCGCCCCAGGAATTTGCACCTGCGGTCCCTTTGGAAGGACACGGTCTTGAAACAGATCTGAGGTATGCTTAAGATGTGCTGGAAAGTGAAAGGTGAGGCGTTACCAATTAAGGTGGGACACTTTGTGACTCTTGGCCACTGTGGGAAAGTACCAGCTTGGTTCTCTGTTGCTAACTCATCTTTGGAGACCTGTTTGCAGGAGTAGAGATCGTGGTTTATAGGGGCTTGGAAAAGGACTGCTGCTCTGACCCTGGGGCAGAGGCTTTGACTTGTGTCAAGTCTCAGTGACAGGAGAGCCCACCACAACTGCTGCATGGGTGGCTCTAGCCCTAGAAGGAAGAAAGGTCCCAGAGTCTTCACTGTCACCTCTGGCTATGTTTGCACTCCTGGACGGAAGAAGCGCACAGAGCAGTTCCTAGCTCAGCAGCTGAACAGCCCATCCCCTGTGCATGGCTACGGGCTAGCCTGCTCTGCTGGCAGACAAACCTTGCAGGGGCTGCCTGAAATTATCTAAGACACTCCCTGGTCCTTCCACACTCAGCAAGTGTAGAAATATCTTCCACCTTTTGAGGAGCTAGAGACCAAAGTGCTACCCTGCAAGGATTGTCACAAGCCAGAATACATGCTGTAAGATGTGGGGAGAAAGGCAGAAAGCAGGTGAAAGCAGACCCTGAGTTAGCTTCTCTGAAGATGTGTCCTCCTCTAAAAGCTTTAAACAACTCCACAGCTTTTGTGATTTCTGTGTTTTTTGAGTTTTCTGCTTGGATTCTAAAGCTCTGAGATGCTTTGATGAAGGCAATTTGCTGGTCTAGTCTTGGGCAGCTCAGGACTGGCCAGGCTGAGAGCATACCCTTCCATCTTGCCCTCGCCTCCTGCGATGGATGTCAGATCCCACCTCAGAGAGGACCAGAGGGCGATAGGTGTTGCTGAATGCTTGTGCCTAGTGATTTCTATTTATTAGTTCCATTATTTCTATTTACACAAGCACTTTTACTGTCCTCCTATAACTCAGCGCTGTCAGGCTAATGCAGGTAATAAGTCACTCCACCCTCCGACTTCAGCGAACGTCCTCTCCATGATGGGTGTTTGTTTTCTGCCTACACAGACAAACTCCAGTTTGTGTCTGTGTTGGAAGTGGAGGGAACAGGATGGTTCTGTGCCAAGTGTAGCACATATGACCAGCACTGCTCTCACAGGGTTTGGCTGAACCAGGGGAGAGGGGGAGGCAGAAACGTTGGAGACTCCCCATGGAATTCAGCCCCTGAAATGTTAAGGGGGTGTCTGTACTGCCCCCCTGCTCTTTTGTTACTAAATCCTGTTATGGGATTAGTTCTCTCTGTTGTCAGCATTTTGCTTTCATTTCTGAAGCAGAGCGAATTGTCTAGTGGTCTCTATAATAGGGAAATGGTAGGCAGGTGTTGCCTAAATTGGTATTCCCATCTCATGCATACAAAGGGACTTCTGTTGTGTGGGGTTGCTACATTCTCAACTTCTCTCTGTCCTGGCAAGGTCCTATGTGTTGCCAAAGGGCAAGAGATCACATCCTGCTATTTTTACTGAAGCGTTGCCATTGCATGATCACTGCAGTATTAGAAAACTCACAAAGTGTCTCTGTGCCATTCACTTTAAAATCCTTTTTCCCCAGACAGACCATGTGAACATGACAGACTGGTTCTATGTTCTGCAATACGTGGGGCTTTTCCCCTCACAAGTAAAGTCCTTATATCCCTTGTTTTTATTTCAGTCTGTTGTAAGATGCCATATAAAGATCTGTTCTGTGCCTGCAGAGGAATTAGAGCAATCACTTGTACAAACATAAAGGCTTTCCCATTTCTTTTCAGACCAGCTGTTTTCAACCTTGGGAGACAGATTTTTCCCAAAAACTATCAGCTATCCTCTCCAGGCATTGTAGAACAAGGAAGGAGATTATTTATGGTTTTCCACAGTTTATATTGTCTCACAGCCAAAGATTCATCAAGGTTTCCAAATTACAAACCTCATTTTAAAAGGTCAAATTTATTTCTGTTGACCTGATAAACCTACATCATTTCTTCCTTTTGCTTCTTCAGATCCATCACCCACAAATCTTAACGTTACCAAGCATATCCAACAGACTACTAGGTTTTCGCCAAGTCCTGCTTTTGCTGGATGGTCTGAAGCTGGAATCTGTATAAAATGGAATTAGACATGAAACATGTCAGTGGGTTAAAGAGATATACTACTGGGAAGAGAGCAACAAGGAGCACAACACAACACTTCTTTTTTTCATGGAGCAAGGACTATCTTCTGAAAACATTCCTTTCAGGTCTTATTTAAATTGAAATGGACTGATCTATGCATCAACAAGGAACTAAACATGACTTATAAAACCTTGCCTGGCTCAGCTTGGCTTCAGTTTCTCTCAGTCCTTAGATCTGAATGCCTGGCAGATAGGTGCTGGGGCTCTTTGTCTGAAGAGATAAATATTTCCCAGGACTTTACATTGGCAACTCGCACAGTGCTGGTTCAACTGAGCAGGGTCTGCCTGAAACTGACACTGCTAAAAATCAAGTGTCCAAAACCTGGATGAGATGGGCTACAGAATGTCAGTGGCTGTTTGAGAAAAGCTTCTGGTTTTTGAGGTGCAACTGGAATTTCTTTTTTCACCTCAAAGAATGATGAAGACAGTAATATTTACAAGAGAGAGGCTGGGACAGTTGTATGTATGTACAAAATAATCTTACTTGTTTTTCTAACTACTACAAATTTCCCAGCATTTTAGCAAATTACCAGTAGAAGCACTGTGGAAGTTGAGTCTGTCAGACAAAACCTGGGCCGCTAATGCCACCCGGCGGCTGGCACACATTAACACACTTGCCACTGCTAATAAACCCTGAACTGACTGGAACAAACACCAACTCTGAACTCTTCCCCTCACACAGCGCATTTTTGCACTTGGTCCTATCAGAGCCCAAGCTTATACCGAAAAAATGTAAGAAACCTCACATGTTGTATCCAGCTTGTTTTAAGCACATTTTCTCCACCCCACCTCTGTTTTCTTTAGAAAGCATAATCTAGAATTTAGTCTCTGTGAAGTACTTCCTGTAAATGCTGTACATGCTGCTGAGTTTGTACCTGATCTTTCACGCACCTGATGCAATGAGCTGTCCTACCCTTTCACAGTGAGTACCTTCAGCCAAGAGCCATGGGGGAAATGTACAAAAGTGAATTTGGGGCACAGAGCAAAAGTGACTTTTGTCTGTTTGCTTCTGCAATGGTGTATCACACAGTCACACACTGCTGTCCCTGCATAGTTCATGTAGCCCCTACAAAACATCTCGGTGCAACAGGAACATTCAGTGTCAGCTGGCAGGAGGCAAGGAGAAAGCTGTATTTGCAACGGTTTGTGCTAGCGAGATCAGCCCAGCACCTACATCTTCCAAAATCCCAATTAGTTAACCGCCACCACAGTCAAATCACAGTCATCTGCATCATGCTCTGGTCTGCTCCTCTCCCACATCTGCTGAGATAGAGCAGGCATTGCTGCAAGGCGACGAAACCTGGCCAGGACATGTTAGCGCATCCACTCAAGTGTCTGTGGGAGTGACTCACAGCAGGGTCCTAGCAGAGCCCTAGAGGACATCATCTCCTGCTTTCAGAGCAAGAGGAGAAAGCAGAAAGGTGGCCCAGTGTGGGGAATTCTCCTTCTCTTCTCAGAGAGAGAACATTTCTTCTTTTTTTTCATGCCCCACAAGAATGAAGAGTCCTGGCCTGGGCTGCCTGGACAGGCAGACTGCTGCCTGTTCTCACAGGCCCAAAGGAGAAGCTTGGTGTGCAGAGGTTGCTGAGATGAAAGCAATGAGAAAACTCTGTAAAGAAGCAGGTGGCAGCTTAAAAGAATGAGGAGCTGAGTGTCCCACAGTCAAAGGAACACAGGGATGGTATCTGGGGAGGTAAGGGCCATGATTCACAGACCAGCACAGACGCGATCCTTCTGCGATGGGAGCTCTCGTGAGCTGAGGCCATGTTTTACACGTGGACCTGAACACGTAGGCTCCCCTGCTGTCCTGTGGTGTACAGCAGGTCCTGGGCATCCAAACGATGTCTTCTATGCTGGCAACAAACCATCTCAGATGTATCATCCACAGGCTCTCAGCTACTCAGAGCCAGGCACAACTGGGATACAACCACCTAAAAACACTTCATGGGTGCTGTCTCCACCACAGTGGAGACTGTCTCCACCAGAGTCATAACCAAGACCATGACAGGAATGTTGATCCAAAACATGAGGATACTGAGCACACAGGTGATGCAGCCAACATGGTTGTGCACAAATTGCCTTTGCTGCAAGTTCTCATGGCATAGTAACCCATGATGATGGCAGTGATTGCTCCTCCTGAAGACGGCAAGGTGAAGACAAGTGTCCCCGCAGTGACCCAGGAATAGCTGCTGCGATTGCTGTTTCTCCAGAATACAGTCATGATGCTCAGGATGTCATGAAAAGCCAGCAGCTCCAGGGGAAACTAGTCGGCAGATGGCTTTGCACACCTTCTGATGGCAGTCACTTCAAGGTACTCTCCAGCTCTGAGCTGCGGTAACCCTCGTTGGTGGGTGCCAGGCACTGCCAGAAGACAGGACTGCCAATGCCGACCCATTGTTGAAATGAAGGGGAGAGGCCCAGAGAGAATAAAAATTGCACATCCACAGCTGGTGTCATGGAAATGGCCTTCTATGTCCTGAAACAAATGTGCTGCTGTTGACCGTTCCACCTCTGCAGGACAACATGTTCCTACAAGAAGCATCTGTGGAGTGTGCCCAGATCCCAATGCCACGGCCAGCACTCGATGGTGGAAGCTGGAACTCACTTTAAAAAGGGAATAGAATTACTTTGTGGAAGCTGGTTGGCCCAGTTGTTCACCAGAGGGGTGCCAACTGAGGCTGCGACGAACATTCACAGTGAGGATTTGGGACTGGAGAGATGTCTGGCACTCTATGGCAGGAGCTGCATTGCCACCCACCCATGTCGAGCAGCTCCTTCAGTCTGCCCTGAGCAAAGGTTGCCATTGTCCCTCAGATCTGGCATAATTGCACATGAAGCTGCTCCTTAACCACATGTATGGTAGGTAGGGTGATCCTGGCTAGAAAATTCGATTAAAAGTGTGCAAATTAGCCTGGATCATAGCAACAGGATCAGATTAGGGAATAACTATGTGTGAAGTTCAGGAAGGGGTGCTGCTCTCCAGCATACCCATGCGGTTCACGAGCATGTGGACATGGTGGGCTGCCTGCCAGGGACCATTAGGCTTAAATTACTCCAGTTCTGGAAAAGGTATGGGCACTGTGCTGCTGGGCTCACGTGCCCATTCGGAGTCCCCAGCACTGAGACGGTGGGGAGCGTGCCAACAGGGTTGGACACAGTTCAATGCAGACACAGATTTTGGTGGATGCCACAGATTGTCCCAGAACAGCAACAAAGCTGGACCCTGGCAGAGACCCAGGCTTTTAAATGTCTCTTGACACTTACAAGTGAGCATGGAAGGGTACCTTTTCTTCTGTCCACCAAAACCAACAGTCACAGTGCCCAAATCCTGACTGGAAGCTTAGGTATCTGCTCTGGCCACATTTTATGAAAGCATTCCAGATCACACAAACCCAGAGGGGTGATGGTTCCCGGCATGCACGTCGGGTACAAAGTCTGCAGGGTTCCTCTGTTAATGCACTTCGTCCTTTTGGCAAGGCTGGAGGTGTCTGCTGACGTATGGAAAAAACTTCCTAACAGACACCAAGTGGTCACATAAATATTAATTATACAGCACTGTGGAAATTCTATTACAATACCTGGCTAATGCATTTCATACCTGCATTCCCACATACTAATTGCTTATATTAAGACAGCATCCAGAAGCCTGGTGTCACTAACAGCTGTGTGAACCTAAGCTGAGTTCTGCTTCTCACTCATGAAAGAAGTCGGCTGCTCCCTGAGTCAACCTGTGTCCCCAGAGAAGAAATCACATCTTTAAAAATCCAAATAAAACCACATCCTTATTATTCTGGAGCCCTGACTAAATGAGTTCTGTTTGGCAGTCTTGATTTCCCACTGTAGAAGTGGGATAGTTTACCCTGTGTATCATTTCCAGTATAAGTTGGGGAATGACTTATTAGAGAGTAGTGTAGGGGAAAGGGACCTGGGAGTCTTGGTGGACAGCAGGATGACCATGAGCCAGCACTGTGCCCTTGTGGCCAGGAAGGCCAATGGCATCCTGGGGTGTATTAGAAGGGGGGTGGTTAGTAGGTCGAGAGAGGTTCTCCTTCCCCTCTACTCTGCCCTGGTGAGACCCCATCTGGAATATTGTGCCCAGTTCTGGGCCCCTCAGTTCAAGAAAGACAGGGAACTGCTGGAGAGAGTCCAGCACAGGGCAACTAGGATGATGAAGGGAGTGGAGCATCTCCCTTATGAGAAAAGACTGAGGGAGCTGGGGCTCTTTAGTTTGGAGAAGAGGAGACTGAGGGGGGACCTCATTAATGTTTACAAATATCTAAAGGGTGAGTGTCACGAGGATGGAGCCAGGCTCTTCTCGGTGACAACCAATGATAGGACAAGGGGTAATGGGCTGAAACCGGAACATAGGAGGTTCCGCTTAAACTCGAGAAGAAACTTCTTCTCAGTGAGGGTGACGGAGCCCTGGAACAGGCTGCCCAGAGAGGCTGTGGAGTCTCCCTCTCTGGAGACATTCAAGACCTGCCTGGACACATTCCTATGTAGCATTATCCAGGCGTTCCTGCTCTGGCAGGGGGATTGGACTTGATGATCTTTCGAGGTCCCTTCCAATCCCTAACATTCTATGATTCTGTGATTCTATGATTCTATGATTTAGGTATTTTCTAATTGCACATTAATTAGCATTTTCACTGTAGTTTTGTATGGAATCAAATGATTGAATCTCTAGGATTACCCAACACAGCTGAATTAAGTAAAAAAAAATAAATCAATGACCTCATCCTTTCGTGTACTGACACCCGCTGTGCTACTAAAATGTAAATGTGGTAAATATTGAAAAGAGAGTGCAGAACAGCTGTTGTCAGGGTTTGCTGCAAAGTATATCTAAGTGAAATCACATGGAAAGTTACCTCTGGCATATGCTTATGTGCATTGGGATTTGCAAACCAACTTGTATTTCAAGTGACATTAAGAGTTTACTTAAAACTATAAGGACTTTCACAAACAAAAACTTAGCTAAAAAACTAAGAATAAGCTTTTCTTTTTCTGAATGAAATCCTTATTAGGTCACTACATATATATATAATGTATGAAAAAGTACAGGCTCTCTTTGGACTTTATTGATTTTTCATCCTAATGGATATTTTAAATATATTTTCCTGATATATATTTATACACGCACAATGTTTTGGATACATTCATTTAGGTGCCTTTCAGTGGACAAAATAACATCCCTAAATACATAAGCATTTTCACTGAATCACAGCTGGGGGTTGGAAGGGACCTCTAGAGATCATCTAGTCCAGCCCCCTGCCAGAGCAGGATCACCTACAGTAGGTCACACAGGAAGGCGTCCAGGTGGGTTTTGAAAGTCTCCAGGGAAGGAGACTCCACAACCTCCCTGGGCAGCCTGTTCCAGTGCTCTGTCACCCTCACAGTGAAAAAGTTTTTTCTAATATTTTTGTGGAACCTTCTGTGCTCCAGCTTGAACCCATTGCCCTTTGTCCTGTCAATGGACGCTGCTGAAAAGAGCCTGGCTCCGTCCTCCTGACACTCCCTCTTGACATATTTATAAACATTTATGAGGTCACCCCTCAGTCTCCTCCAAGCTAAAGATGGGTCTCTTTCGGCTCCTTCAGCCTTTCCTCATAAGGGAGATGTCCCACTCCCTTAATCTTTTTGACAGTCTCTAATTAAAAATAAAAATAAATTAAAAAAAAATATATATTTCAAGTGAGCTTGATGGACTATGTTCTGTCTTTGGCCATTTTCAAAGGTATTATTTTCAGGTTTTCATGACAAAAACTTTAATCACCAGGCTCTCAAAGTGTGCTTTGCTCTCCGGCAGAAGCAGCCTTGCCAGGCACCACGGACCACCACGTGCATAGTCGTTTTCCTCCCACCAGTGCAAACACTCGATAAGCGCTGGCCGCAATGCCAGCGTTCGAGCACCTCCTGCTCTGCTGCAACTGGGTTTGGCGTGGGGCCACCCGAGCGTCTGGCATCGCGCCAGGCAGCTCCCCTGGCACAGCCTCAAGAGACTGGGTGAAGGTCCCGTGTTCTCGGGAGAGCAGAAATCCAAACCCTCCAGGATGGACTTTTGCTCCAGTGGCTCCAGCTGCAGCATGCAATCCCAGGGTTTACCCACAGCCTTCCGCCCCAGCGCAGGGGGCTGCCTTGGCCAGAGGGAAGGGACCCATCACCTCATTGGGGTGCACACCAGGGCAGCCGTTTTCTGTGGCTGCTGGTTGCGGTTGTGTTACTCTGCCTGTAATCCAAAGCGGGCAAATAAACTGCTCAGGGTGGTGAGTGATGCACTGCGGCTGATGGAGCAACACTAAAATAGGTAGGTGCAGGAGAATAAGGCCCTTAGTTAAAAAAAAAAAAAAAAAGTTAATAGTTTTAAATCCATTTTAAACTTCAGCTAGGCTTCTCCACAACCCTGTTTAATTGCAGTCATCACTTGGTGCTATAGCATCAGCTCCCATAAACCCTCAGCAAATTATTTTTTCTGCAAACACCTAAGAATCCCCAGAATCTATGTGTGCATCCACCCCATACTGTGCATGACAACCCTGCCAGTCACTGTTAGCTGCTCCGTGCTCCCTGTTTTGGCCTGTTGGGTTGTTTTAAGAGGGAAACTCTCCCAACGGCTGCTGGGCGTGCAGGGGCATTGCAGGACAGACCCTGCCTGGCGGGAACTCCTCCTTTCCTCAGGACTTTTCTTCTTAGCCAAGGGTCACACAGCCTTTTGAAGCAGAAATGGAAGGTTATGGTTTCTCTTACAAGCTACTTCTTGCTCTTTCAGGGAGACAGAGGTAAACAATGCCATAGCCTTACTAATACAACTAAAAAATTGTCAGCATTTTAGCACAGTGCTGGCAGCCATTAGGAACCCAGTCTGAAACGAAACGTTTAAAGTCCAGCCCTTGGTGAATGTTAACAGGCAAAATAAAAAATAATAATAAAACAATAATCAGTGGACAGACCTTGAATAGCAGCAGTGCCCTAGAAGGATCGTAGTAACTTGTGGCTGCAAACCCAATGCTGGGTACAAAGGTCTTAGTCAACATTTACACAAGCTCTCCTTTAAGTCTCCAGTTTCAAATTTACTCAGCTTGTCAAGCAGTGGAGGATGAGGGAGTTGCAGCAGACGCACTAGCTCAGTTCAGCTGTTAAAAGTGAATGTTATTTTTAATCTTGTATATTCCATGTAAAGGCTTTCCAGCTGATACTGTTTTAATTACATGAACACTTTGGTTATCAGCATCACTACCTCTTAATTGGAACAGCAGGCTTTCCACTAGGGAGCCACCGTCACAAAGTTTTTAGTGAAATAACACTTAATAATTTCCATAGCACATTTCATCTTTAAAATGCTATACAAACTTAAACTCAGTTAATTAACTCTCCCAGCGTCCCTCAGAGGCAGGGAAGTCTCATTACCCACGTGTAATCAAAGGGGGAGACTCTAACGACATGCAACATCTTGCCCAGGACAACACAAAGGCTTGAGGTTTGTTTTTTTGGTTTCTCAGCGTATGTGTATCTAGCACCGAGACGCTGATGTACAGGGGGCTGGCAGGTAGGGAGGAGCAGCTCCAGGGCACCTTCTGTAGCAGCTAGAGGCCAAAGGAGACAGCCTGGAGTGTCTCAGATGATGGTAGACACTGATGTGTAGACAGCTGGCTCCAGCGACAAAGCATTAGATACCAAGAGATTCCAGTGTCCAGACTGTGGGATTCCAAAGGAAAAAAAAACCCAAACCAAACCACAGCCCTCATCCAGACCATTCAAAATACAGAATAATAATCTACGCATGGTGCTGCACTTTCTTTACTGAGCAAGCCTGAACAAGCATGCAAACAAACTGTGGATTAGATGACTCTCAAACGCAGCAAGACTTCTACAGCACCACAGTATGAAGTCACACTGACATTGGAAATGCAGCTTCCACCCTCCCCTGGAGAAGCTCTAGATGACAAGACTGTGGAGCCCGTCCATTACTGCATTGGGAAGCCACTGCTCACCACTTGTGTGTAAAAGTGGTTACTCAGCTGCTGAGCTGGAAAAAATGGGTTAAGAATAGCTAAAGGTCTGCTCCGAGAGCAAGAGGAAGGACTGCTCTGATCCAGCCCTGCTGGGATGCTCCATCACTAGAGCACAAGGTTGCAGAGAAGAGACAGTTCATCTGCTTTCCTCTGTGCTGGGATGAGCACACCTGTATTTTTCTGTACTTCACTCTGTATTTTTCCAGAAGAGTCACCACAAGTAGAAAACACTACACATTTGCACAAGGCACCAGGAACCACAATTCTCAAAATTCCCTCTAACTTTTTAATCCGTATAAAATCTCAATCAGAAAGCATGGTATTGTCCTGAATGGGCTTTATGCTTGACATATGCTATAAATTTGCAGTACATAAGGGCTTGGGATTTTTTGGTGCTTTTTCACATTTTGTTTAGAAGTTTACTAGCTTGTCTACAGAGATTAGACTTCTGTTAACCTACATCACACAATAATTATTTCACTTCCCTTTAAGGTGGCAAATTAGGAAATAACCAAGGCCATCTTGAATCCTAGCTCTTCAGACTCCCATTTGTCTACTCTTATGCAGCAAAAGCAATGCTTTTTGATCAACACTGTTCAGCTTCTCTGGGGTGGATTTCTTGACACACTAGTGAGATTTAAGAAAGTGAGTGAGTTACAACGAAGTATGTGGGAGAAAACAAAAAGAAAAACCTTTCCGTGGCTTCTTGTATGGAAGACTTACATGAAGATGTACACCTGTAAACAAATACTTTTGTACTTCTATTGTACGTATGAAAGAATAGAAAACACTCTAAAGGGTGAGGCCATGACCTTTCTAAGATTACCAATCTCTTCCTGCATGCACCATACAAACTCTTGTGTATTAGTCCTTGAAATTCACATCTCTCCATTAGCCTCTTACTGCAGATCTTTTCACCACACCCTCTTAGCACATCAGCTTTGTTAGCTGCATCCTGCCTAACTTAAGCATTGTGCACCTCAGGGTGCCTTCACAGGTTACCTGACATCAATGCTTAATGCAATAAATCTCTGAAATCATTACTTCAGATTATTTCACTTCACATATTAAGAAGCTTGACACATCTGGCTCTTATCCATCTGATTGTCCTACATTCATGGAGAGTCATGAGGGTGGGCAGATCTTGAAAAATTATTTCCAGGAAGGAAAGAATAAACCTGTCTGATAAAACCATAGGCAGGTTTAGAGATAGGCCTAAAAATAAGAGAAGGCACTGAAACACAGCACTCAAGATGCCCCTCTTTATGAAAGTGAACTGACAAGTAAAGGTAGTGATATGAGAAGCTAAAGATAACTGAAAGTAATATGAGTCACTACTATCCTTCCGAGTTTATGAAGTGTTTTAAATCAAACAAGATTCACCTCGAGGGCACTAGAATCTTTCCTCTCGATCTAGCAAGCACTCAGGGTGCTGCATGTTGTGCCACGAGCACAGGCCTGTCTGCTCACAAGTAATTTAGAGTCCCTTCTCTCCAGATACATCAGGAATGAAACTCTAGGGAGTTTAACTCACAGTGTCAAGACGCCTTCTAGATAAGAAGCCATTCAGCTCTCCTTCTCTCTTGGCTTCTTCTTGGGATTAAACTACAAATCTTTATCTGTCTCTCAGACAAATAGTCTCCATGTATTTGTGGGGGCCTTTTTCCCTGCTTCTTCTTTCTCAAGCAGAGAGACACCATTCAAGCAAACAAATCCCCGTTTCAGTCATGTCACCTGAGCCATGATTCAGGTGTCATGGCTGAGTCTGACATGTGAAAAAAATCTTGTATGTTCCAACATACAAACCACCTGGGCTTTTAAGTCATTTATATCTCAGTCCTATATACAGATTACTTAAAGCCACAAGTACCGCAAAATCATTTTGTGCTTCTAACTTCTTTACCAACAAAGCAGCAGAAAAACAAGCAACATGGGTTTGCCAAGGGAATTAACTAAATGCAACTTTTCATTCCTATAAAGCTTGGCAGTTGCAGATCTTCAAACAGAACTGTGGAGCCGTATGCTCCCCAAGTCTGGTGTTAACCTTCCCTCGGAGTCTAAGGTTTGCCAGCACTATGAGCACAAAGAGAACCTATTTTGTCACCTCTCCCCTATGCATCCCTCAGGCAAGGAGTGATTCACCAAGACAATTTCCACGTTAAGCAGAGCCCTGAGGGGCATCCTACCTACGCAGCCTGTTGCTGTGCAAGGGTGTCTCTAAGAAAGGTCAGCAGTTGTGCAGCACCACCTTCAGATCGTGCAATTTTGACGGCTTCCATGCAAAACGTCTTCTGGGCAGGGCAACTAATTTGAAACGCAAAGGCGTTCAGAGTCAACTTCAAAACCGCATTCCAATGTTAGATGAGAGCTCCCGCCAGGTGTGACACACCCCAGTCACAGTAACGCTGGAAAACAGCCTCCAGGGGAGGGAAAAAGACGCACAGATACCCCAAAAGAAAATGTTTGCAGGAAAGGAAAACGACACAGCTACTCCTTCTCCTGCTTTAGGGCATGCCTGAAAGATTGGGTTTACATCTGGGTGAAATCATAAAGGTGGAAGACCAAGAGACTGACGCTCGACCAGCTGAGAATGCTCTAAAGCCCCAAACCCCCCGGGCTCCCGAGGGCCCAAGCGCCACCGCGAAGTGAAACGCAGGAACAAATCCCCTCCGGCTCCGGAGAGAAAACACGGAATGGGCCAAAGCGCTGCCTCCGACCTCGTCTCTAGCCCTCTCGCCGCCCAGCTCGCCCAGACCGGGGCACTGCCTGACTGCGAAGCCGCCGTCCCCACGGCGGCGGATCCCGATCGCGACGTTGCGGCCGCCGCCGCCGCCGCCGCCGTCAGAGCACGCGCCCAGCCACCAGGGGGCGCCTCAACTCCCCCCCCCCCCCCCCCCCCCAAGGCTCAGAGGCAGGTGCCGTTGATTGGCGCGCGAACGCGTCCGCACGCTTGCCGCGACCCGCCCCGCCTCGATTGGCCGAACCCCTCATAATAGCTGCGCCGGGAGGGCGGGAGGGGGGAGCGGTGAGCGCGCCGCGATTGGCCGCGGCCCCTTGACGGCCCGCCCTATATAAGGGTCTCGCGGGAGAGGCGGCCCCGTAGTCCTCGGGCGCCGGAGGTAGCGGGTTGCGTCGTTTGTTTCTGTGCTGTGTGTCGCTTCTCCGGCCACCGCGGGAAGATGGCGACGCTGAAGGCCGTGTGCGTGATGAAGGGGGACGGACCCGTGCAGGGCGTCATCCACTTCCAGCAGCAGGCAAGGGCTGGCGGCGGCGGTGGGCGCGACCCTGTCCCTCTGCACTTTCCCCTTGCGGCTGCGGTGCTGAGTCATTACGTGGGGCGGGCGGAGCGGGTTTTCCCTCCCCCCCCTCCCCAACACGCATTCCCCGTCAGCGTGAGCTGCGCTCAGCCGGCTGGTCCCAGCCCGCGGCCCGCGGTGGTGCGGGAGGGAGGAGCGGGGCTGTTACCGGGTGCCCCCGGGCCGGGCAGCGAGCGGCTGCGGCGGGGCCGGGCCCAGCCCGCCAGGCGTCCCCGGTGAGCGCGCGGCAGGGCGCGGCGCGGGGAGGGTCCGCGTGCCTCCCGCCCTGCCCGGGAGCGCGGGGTCAGGGCCGGGGCCGGGCTCAGGCCTCGCTGCGGAGCGGGGCTTAGCAGAGCCTGAGCTGCCCCTCGGCCAGAGCCCGCCTGGGCGCTCGGTGCGGGGGTCGGGGCTGCGTGCGGGCACTGCCGTGCCTCTAGAGGAGCGGCTTCGGGGTTCCTTGTGCTTCCCCGTGGAAGTGCGTGATCGTTCCCGAAAGCGAGCGGTTTGGCGGAAGGCATTCCTGTTGGCTTCGTCGTAGGAACAGTGTGTTTTCAGTGGCGCAGTAAACGCGAGCGTTCTGTCAAACGCTGTATTGACATATAGAATCGGTGAATGTAAGGTAATTGCTTATGTCTTGGTAGCTGAGCTTGTAATGGGGTCTCTCCTGCTTTCTGTTGACCAAGAAACTTCATGTGACACAGGGTCATTTAATGCCGTAGTAATTTTGATTATAACAAATTCTTCCATTCAAGGGTGGTGGACCAGTTAAAGTTACTGGGAGAATCACTGGTTTGGCTGATGGAGATCATGGCTTCCATGTCCACGAGTTTGGTGACAATACAAATGGTAAGATGTCTGTTCAGGTTTTTGAGTTACAGCTGTAGTGTGATTGCTCAGCTTTTTTTTTTTTCTTGTAGTGTTGCAGCAGCATCTGGTACAAGTGTATTTGGGTTTCATGACTGCAAATCTGTGTGTTAAGAAATGATGATGTTTCCTAAGGAATTGCTTCTTATTTAATACTTTGAATGTGTTTAGGCTGGTGTTCATGATCTGACATATCAAGTGCAACCTTAAACAGTTTGATAACCCAGTGTTAAGAAATAAGAAAGCTTTCGGTTAAGTACAGAGTGTTCTAGAAGGAGTAGTCTTACTGTATTGAATTTGTAAGTCTGTAGTAGGTTACTTAACTCCAGAGGATTAGTAGAACATCCAACAGGAGAGTAGCTGTTTCATCTTTAATAACTTTATTACCTCTGGCTCTAGGAGGACTCTCTTGGTATAGTGTGTAAGCAGCAGATTTAAACTGACTAATACAAAAAAAAAAAAAAAGAAATCTGCTTCTAATGGCTGCATTCTCTTCCAGGCTGTACCAGTGCAGGTCCTCACTTCAATCCTGAAGGCAAGCAGCATGGTGGACCAACTGATGAGGAAAGGTGAGTTTAGTGTGCCTCTTGCGGTGTAGCTATTCTGTCCTGCAGCCATCTGTGTGCTGCACTGTGCTGGGGAGGCCATTTCATGAGCAATGCTCGGAGGGTACCAGAAGAAAATTGGTAATTCTTGCAGGACTTCTAGGATCTGTCAGTGCAGGCACTTATCACTGCACAGTAATATGTTAGAAACCTTGGTTACAAGAGTGTGGATAAAATGTGGTCTCTGGGATATATTCTTTGTTTTATCGTGGCTTGGACAAAAGAGGAAACAAAGGCTTCTGCTGAGTGAAGGTTCCTCACGCTGTGAGTGTGGAGATTCAAGTGTTAAAGCCTTATTTTGGGCAGTGCTAACTTGCTTTTGTTCTGGAGTCACTTTTGACAACGGGGCACTAAACTGTCAGTGGTCAAGCTTTATGCAGGCTTGTCATGTGGCAGATGGGGATCATCAGTGGAAGGTGCTGAGGCTTCAGGAATGACTGCAGGATGAATACAGAGCTGTGTGTGCCTGGTCACAGTGGCTTTTTATTGGGTGTGTTGCACTGTTCTTGTCCTGTTAGCTTAGATACTGTCCTGCTTGCAGTGTGTACTCCTTGGGGGCTGTGTGTCAGTACGGGGTCTGATGCTTGCACTAAATATCTCCTGTACCTCACTGGTAGCTGGGACTTAGTTCTTCCCCTGGAAGCAGTTTTCATCAACTGCCTTCAGGGGACCCTTGCATGTTTGAAACCCAATGTCTGAGCAACTGGTCTAAATAGTGCATTGACTGGGTGTGAGATGGGGAGGGGGTATGCAAGAGTGAAGACTGTTGTGGTAGTGACTGAAGCTAGGAGCAAGTGTAGAGATGGGCTGGTCTTGCACGGGTAGGGTCTGGACCAGCACTGGGACCACCTTGGCGTTGTGATTAGCCATTGAATGCTTGCTTTTATGTCCCTAACTACACCTTCCGTGACTGATAAATCCATACCTGGGTGATCGGTTGCACACCTGACCAGGGGAGCTTGGCTGCTTGCCAGCTGGCTGGATGAGAGAGCAGGGTGAAGTGGTGCACTCACAGGCTTCGCGGGCAGCTCGCTGCTCCAGTGTTAAAGGTTAAAATTGCATGAACATCGTGGCTTCTGCTGGTTCTGCTTTGTCCAAACCTGCTTCTGGTGTAACCTGCTGGCTCATCCAGCTGGGGAATTGCTTAGAAGGGTATAAGAACTAGTTCATGCTTCAATCAGTGTAGAGTTGAAACGATCAGACTGAAGCTTCCTAAAAGCTTAAATCAAGCAGTTTCCTAAAGGGAAGACTGCCCGTGACCCGATTTTACAGGACGTGGTTGAAAATATGAAATTGGTGCTATGTGAAGCTGGTGGTCTGCATGCAGTGAGCTAAGCTGGTTGCACCGGGTTCTGAATCTGGATGGAAGAGTCTTGCAGAACACCATCAACTTGTCTTTTGAGTGAATGGTTTATTTGGGGCAAATACGTAGGGAACAATATGCTGGAATGTGCAAAAGTTCAGTGAAACTGAACTACTTGAGGCGTAACTTTTAAGGGAAGTCCTAGCAGAGATCTAGCTCTGATAAAAGTAGGCTATAATGCCGAGTATATGGGGAAAATGCCAAGCAAGCTCCAATAGTGAATCCTGGTACTGACTGAACTTAGCTAGTGGTTCATGCTCCCTCTTTAACCTGTTGCTTGAGAAACCGCTTTAACTAATCCTGTTTAAACCTAAAGCCTGCAGCTGCTTGTGGAATAGCTGATTCGTGATAGATACTAAAAGCTCTTAAGAATTGTGGCAGTGTTTACACCAAACCTCGTATGTGCGGGAAATGTTGAAATAATTGGAGAGATTTTGAGCAGAGGGAGATGCTATCAGCATGGAGGGATTCTTGCCTGTGTGTTATGCCTTGTTGGCTTGGCATTCCTTTCCCCAAAGTTGATTAACCTTCAAGCTTGACCTGCTACCTAGAACCAAATTCTAATAGTCCTTTGAACTAAGGGAGTTAAAATAATGGATGTGTTCAAGATTGGTGGTGATAAATGAGGACATATGTGCTCTTTCAGGCAAGATGTTTGAGTACTTAAGTGTAGTAACTATGGATGTTGTATTGTCCAGGCCATTGCTTAGAAGAGCTTTTCAATTCAACCAAGTTTTCTGTGAGTTTCTCTGTGCCTTTGTGTAGGCATGTGGGAGACCTTGGCAATGTGACTGCTAAAGGAGGAGTGGCAGAAGTGGCAATAGAAGATTGCATCATTTCTCTTAGCGGACCACACTCCATCATCGGACGTACCATGGTGGTAAGTGTCTTGGTACCTGCTTGGCTGCTTTAAGGAACAGTAGAGCAGTCTTGGCAGTGAGTGGAGACTTTTTGATGCTGGTTGCCAGTCCCTAGTGCCTGTTGCAGAGCACAAAGTGCAAGATTTCCGGTGTGGTGAGTTCTTTGAAGCCCCACCTGAAAGCCCTCTGGTATTGGCATGGCACTTCATTGCTGTGAGATAAAGGCAGGCAGGAAGTGAAGATGATGTTCTTCTACATATAATTTAGCTCCTTCCAGCTGTGACTAAAGCAACCTGATTTAAGGAAGGAACTGTCAGTCTGGCTCAAATGCTGTCACTGCAAGGTGTGGCAGTGAGCACACTGGGACGCTGCTCACTGGTTTGGTAACTGCTGACTCTCCTGCTGTGATCTCCCTAAGGAGAGAGGCAGGGGCTGGGTGGGCTTGGCTGCCCAGAAGCAGTCAGACTTGTTCCCTTTGGGGCTCCGGTGTGCGCTGAGACCACTGTACTGCACGAGACAGACCTGGACCGATGGCTGAGGAGCAGGGAGATGAGCAGTGAAGCGCTTTGGGTGTTGTGGCTGAGGGCAGAGCAGGGGCCAGCCTTATGTAGTAAGAGAGACCTGGAATGTCAAGGCCAGGCTTGCTCTTTGTCTAATTTTATAACCCTTTGAAACATGGGTGTTTAGAGACTCCCAGTTCAAACAAATTCAGCTGAAGACAACTTATCTTTTTAGACAAGTCCAAAGTTTTTAGTGTGAGTGATTTGGCATTCAGCATTACATAATTACAACAGGTTGTCTCTGTTGTGTAATGTGCCCTGCTGGTAGCTGGCAGTACTGCTTGCTAATGTGAGTAGTGAAAAATGTTGATTAATTATGCAATAACATGAATTAAGATATCTTCAATTCTCTTGCAGGTCCATGAAAAACGTGATGATCTGGGCAGAGGGGGAGATAATGAAAGCAAATTAACTGGAAATGCTGGCGCTCGTTTAGCTTGCGGTGTCATTGGAATAACAAAGAGCTAAGTGTTGTAGTTGAAGTGTTTCAAGATGACAGTGGTGAATGGGCTGTATTTCATTGCAAATGCTGTGCTTGCTCTTCCTTGTGCAAGCAAAAGATTTATCTCTTAATCTCATTACTACTCTGCATTCTGAGTATCACTTAAACTGGTGAAGACTGACTTAATTTTGTATGATGTGTATTGCAATTAAAGTGACCCTGATGGAATGTCTCTGTAGTCTTCTGCTAAAGCATCTGCTGTTGTAACCATAAGTATAACTTCACTATCCAGACCCCTTTGTTCTGTGTAATGCAAAGAGTGTTGTAGCGGTCACATCACAAACACCAAAACTTGTAGTGTACCATGTGATTTGGAGGTTAAGCCTTACTAGCTTTGGCAAGACTACTCAGCAGACAGCATTAGGCACTGTGTGTACAGGGCTTCATCCTGGCAAAGTTGCAGCACTTGTAGGTTTCAAATTCATGTAATAAAACCTCCTGGGCAAATACACCTTGGTCTTGCTGTCTTATTAAAGAAAGGCAAAACGAAAAACCCTACCTGCAGACTTAAAAACAAGGAAAAGTAGGCCTGGATGTCCTCATGTCAGCAGATTCCTGCCAGTTGTCCTGAGCTCCAACAGTCTTTTGTGTTGTTACTTGTGCTGTTGTGCATTTTCCTGTGATGTAATCCCATGTTCTGTGGGAGCAACCTGTCACCCTCTGTATGTTGTAGCCAGGGGTTTTATGTGCCTGAGGACTGTTGCTTTGCAGAAATACCTTCTTGCTGTAGAATGTCTGTGAGGAAGGTGTGTGTGTGTGGTGCGGAAGCATCAAGCACATGAAATGGTCTGGCTCCAACAGGTGTCCTTGTGCCTCATCTGCACCTCGGGCTCAGTGGCTTGGATTGTTCCAGCTGGTCTGGATGTGTTGGTGAAGACAACACCTTCCTTCAAGCTTTGCAGGGATGTCTATAGAGTGGAATAGGTCTTTCCATTAAAGGATACACACACCCAGAATCTCCATATTTCATTTCACATGGCTTTTCAGCAGGGTTGTGGCTGTACAGGTTCATTACTTTCTTGTTATGTGCCTCAAACACAGATTTCCAAGTCTTTTAAGGAGAAAATCATGATTTTTAATGAAGACTTGTATCAATGTATCTTGTACATAAGAGGTATTTATGGAAGGAGCTGGTTGCAGTTCTACACACCCTGACTCCCATGTATCATGTTACAGGTAGAATGACCTTTGGTAGTACAGCAAGAGTACTGTCACAAAACACCTTAAACTTAGATTCCTTGCAGGTGGCAAACAGCTGTGTGTATGGCCTCTACCCACCTGTCTCCCTGTGGGTTAGTCTCTGCTCTGAGCTGCTGCAGCAGAATTAAAGGTATTGGCTGCACCTTCCAGCACCCATCTTAAACATCAGAGGATGCCTAACACTCAATGCCTGTAACCACCACCACTCCATCCTCTTTGCATTTTGGAAGTTCAGAGGACAGTGATGTCATCTCCCCTTCCCTCAAGCGAGGAGAATAGCAGCTACTTGACAACTTTAAGTTGAGCTGTACTGGAAGGCGAGTTCCGACAGCTCTACCTGTTGCTGGCCTCCTCTCCCAGCTGTTCTCAGCGCTGAGCTGTGCTGCTTTGAAAGCCTTGCATGGGCAGAGCTTTGCTCTCAAACCTGTCTTCTGTCATTGGGGTTAAATGTCTTGATGTTGCACTAGCTTAGAAGTCGTTCCTGGACTGAAGGATGTCAAAGTACTGCTCAGCTTATGTACCAATCATTGTAACACAGGCTCGATAGCCAAGGTTTTAACCAAGGTGCTAACCTGTATTATCAGCAGTGGATGCTTGCACCGAGCTAATTAATCTTCACGTAATTTTGGCTTATTTGGAAGCCAGACACTTTGTAGATATAGAAGGGTAGACTACAGTTACGCTGGTGATTCTGTAAGGATAATGTATCACTAGTGGGTTTGTTATACAATCACTGCTTCAGAATGCAGTAACAAACTCTTTTCCAAAGGACATCCAAGGTTTTCCTGGGCTTTTTCAAATTCCTAATGAGGAAAATGGAGAGAATGTGGGCTGGCATTTGTGCAAACAGATAAGCCTTCCATCTCTCTCTTTCTTGTCTTCAAATTTTTTAATAAAGTCTATTTATTAAAAAAGAAAACCTACCTCCTTACAGAATTACGGCAGTTTTTACTAAGACAAGTCTTAAACATAAATGTCTGGCTTGGTATGAAAAAAGTTCTGCTGGCCCAGCATGAAACAAGCATTAAGGACACAAGTTTTAACACATGGAAGCCGAGTTCACTACAAGTATGTAAACAGGTTTTGCTCTCTTTATTCTGCTATTGCAAGAACATAAAAATATATGTCCTCTCCCCAGTCCATGACTCCACATTTGCTTTCCCACCCTCCCCCCCCCCCTCAGAAAAAATTCCCTCTGCCGCAGAGCAGCTGTGAAAAAGTACTGATGTAAGAAAGCAGCTGCCCTTCAATCAGGGAAAAAAAAAACCACAACCCAACTTTAAAAGAACAACATACCTATATCAAGGAGGGGGGAAAAAAAAAAATTAAATATGCACAGGATTCGTACAATTTTTTTCCACTACGCTTCTAGAGTTATACAAGTTCCTCCAGTGGAAGGCCGGGTGCACGGCTGATGGGCTGGAGTGTCCGAGGGCAGAGCTGCTGGGGCTCCAACACAGCTCGGCACAGCGCAGCCGCCTCTGGAGGGTTTGCGCCTGAAGGGCCGAACACCAAGAACAAGTACTTGCCCTCTTCAAAATCTGACGAACTTACTTAAGCGATATGGAGGGACGATGGTCAAACTCACTCAAATACAAGCAAACGCACTCTTTGCCCATCGGGCCAATCGATAGGTACAACAGCAGGTGGGTAAAAATTTAAAAACCTACCTCTTGGAGGGTTACAGGAGGTAGCCGTGGTTAACACAGACACCAGCAGCAGCCCAGCTCTGTGCGAAGGAAGAGGCAACATTTCCAAACCTCCACACACGCTCCCACCTCCCTTCCTTTTCCCAGCCCCGTTTTCAAAAGAAAAAAAAAGTTAGCATTTTACATTGTGTTTTGGTGGCTTTGATTTCTCTTTCACTCCACCTTCCAAAAAAGCATCAGTGAAGAACAACTACAAAAGATGCTTCACTGCCGTGCTTCCCAACCCACCACACACAGTAATTTTATAACAACACAAGCAGAGCAGACTGAGTATGTCTGAAGGTGTCCACTTTTTGTTAAAAAAAAAAAAAAAGCTAATTCGGGCAACATTTACCACAGAACCAGTTGGAGAGGAGAAAAAAAAAAAAAAACAAGAAAAAAAAATGATTGCATTGCAAACACTAAACAGTTAAAACTCTTCAATTAACATTTTAAAACCACTAACTTTTACCTAGTATGGTCAAGTAGATCATTAAAATTCAGCAGTCTAAAAATCAAAATGACTATTACAAATAAAAATTTGCTTCTGTGAATAGCTACACAAACAGATGTATTTCTTTTAACAAATATAAACAAAACAGTCTAATTTAGACTCCAGTACAGCATTAACAGTTCAAACTTTAAGATGTTGAACACTCCTTTTCCACTTCAGTGCAGCGTAGGAAGAATAGCACACGTTAAAGTTTGTTACGAAAATAGAGTTTATTAAAAACACATCCCTATTGTTTTGAGGAGCTTTCACCGTTACCTTTTCTTAAATTAAAAAAAAAAAAATAGAAAGCACTTCTACTTCTGATTTGTAAACTTTTTAAAGTCAAAACTTTAAAAAAGTTACAGCAAAAATGGGTAATATTTTAATCATATCTTCAGTATTTCATGTTACGTTGTGGCTATTTTAAATAGAAGGGAAGCAATCAAATTGCTTACAATTCCCCACCAACTACTGAGGGGCTGTGATATAAGCAGAAGCAAATATGATACAGCAGACTGTACAACTCTAAAGCTCTACGCTCCCAACAAAATGTCACTGTCATCTTTCGACAACTTCCAGTCGCTAGCGAGGAGCCTCCGCCACGGAGCCCGTATCCTTTTCCGCTTGTTCCGCGGATGAGGTAGCCTCGGATGGTAACTCTTCCACAGGTTTTACGCCTGTAGGTTCAGACTCTCCCGCAGCAAGTTCTGAAACAATGTCTGCGTCTTCCATTTTGCCGCTGTGAGATTCATGGTTTTTGTCGCTGTCTGCCCTGTCTGTCATCTCTGGTTTTTCCTTGCCTCGGTTTTCCTCCTTGTCTCTGCGAGACTCCCGATCTCTCGAATCTCGCTCCCTGTCTCGATGGCCGCTGGACCGCCTGTTCCTGTCCTCCAAGTCTCTGTGTCTATCACGCTCGGGGCTTCTTCGTCCCCAGTCTCGCCTGTCGCGGTTACCCGGTCTCTCATGGTCTCTGTCATCGTTGCGGTTACCATAGCGCTCGCGATCGTTCTCTACCCGATTTCCGAAAGATCTCCTTCCAAACCTTTCCTGGTCTCTGTTAGGCGTGAACGTCTGCCTGTCGTTCCTAAACTGCCGTCCGTCTCTGTTATCCTCGGGTCCACCTGGCCCCCCGCTTCCCGGCATCCCCCCGGGTCTCACAAAGTGACCCGGTGGTGGGAAGGGAGTTTTCATTCCGTGGGGGGGGAGGCATCCCAAAACCCCCTGGCCCTGGCGGGGGCCCTCTGTGCATCATGTGGGGGGGCATGTGTCGTGGTGGCATCAAGGGGAACCGCTGCAGAGGAGGGGGTGGCATTCCCGGCGGCCGCTGCAGTGGTATCAAACCCGGCCGGGCACCCAAGAGGCCAGTGGACGGAGTCTGCAACCCAACGACGGGGGCCGGCGGGGGTGGCGCGACTCCTTGAGTGCCTGAAACAAACACACACAAAGGCAAGTCAGAGGCTGGGCAGGAGAGGGAGGGAAGAAAAAGCATTTTTGCAATGTCAAAAACCTTCTGAAACTGTCCTGTCAAATGAGTAACATCAAAACTGGCGGGGCAGGGGTGGGGGGAGCTGGGGGTGTGTGAGGTGAGAAGAGCAGCCTGCGAAGCTTCCTGTGCTGCTTTACACACTGTGAAGAGAGCGACACCTTCAAACAGAACTTTGTGTCGCGTGAGGAGTAATTAATATTGCAACAGTAATAACTAATCACTTATGCTAACGGCTTCCTTCTGTGACAGAGCCATTGCCATTTTGCAGGTCGGCGCTCTTCCTGCTTGCCAGCTCAGCGTCTTGCTCTGTCCCCCGACTGCTGGTGAGAGGCCTTCCCAAGAGGTGCTGCTTCCCAGCCCTCTAACTGGAAACACCTCACCTCCTCCAGTCAGCTTTAAAACGTTTCTCTTTGATCACAAACATCAGCGAAATTGTATCTGGCTAAAATGCCTGAGATTCAAAATGGTCACCAACAAGATTTTAAATGGGCAGGAGAGGCGGCAGATACAGAAAAGATATGAAGGGAGAGGTAAGGTCCGAACAGGGCTGGTGCAGGAGCAGGAAATCACAGGGTTCAATTCACCATTCTGGAGAAAATGGATCCAACAGATTTTAGTAGAATAAACCTTGCAGTGTACACTAAAAGCAGATGTAACAGGTCATTTCTGGATTTTTTTTTTTTTAAAATACAACTTTCCATCCTTTATAGCACACAGCCAACACTATACTCCATTTTTATTCCTAGACTCTCGTTTTTAGCATGCTCTTCATAAAAGCCAATAAAATTAACTCTTGGAACAGACCATTTGAGAAAGCTCAGCCCAAAGCTTGTTGGCATCAACACGACGAGCCAAAACGAACAAGGATTACCAAGCTCCAGATGAGGACTTCCCACCGACAAGCGTGTGCCAGCTTATCTCACATGCCTCCCTTTGTTAGAACTAGTAACGCTATCGTCTCGTGTCCTGTGTCCAGCCTTTACGCTGGCTGGATCTGCTCTTTCTGCTCACCAGCAGTTATTTACCCCAAAATACGCTCGGTATCAGAGAATGCACATGTTGTTTTTTTAAACTTCTGAAATGAAATGTAAAGGCATCAAGAGCTGCCAGCAGAACAAGCACAGATCTCTCCTCATCCACCTTGTGTTCCTTTATAAACTGGCTGAGGCTACGAATAATGTTTTATCTCCATGTACATTAACAAAAATCAAAGAATGCAGGTTACGCAAAATCTTGGAACTCCTGCCCCGGGTAAAACTAGAATGTGAAATAGCTATGTAAATTAATACTAGAATGAAGTACTTGGCAGTGCCACCGGTGAAAGCGGCACTTTAATTGCAGCTTAATGAGCACGCTGGAGCAGACACCCCAAATAACCTTCTACTCAGCTGTTGTAGCTTCCCTCTTCCTCCACAGGGTTTGTTTAGTGTTTCAATCCCAAATCTGCCTCAGCCTTCTGAAGAACACACACGATGCCCTTTCACTGCACCACTTACTTCTTAATGCTTAAGAACATCTCGAACAAAAGCCTTTTTCTTGGTGTGCTTTTCATGTTCGTATTAGAAGGAAAACTATGTTTCGCCAACCAGGGGAACTCGGGTAACAAAGACGTGAATATTCTTCCAGTCCATAGTATCATCTTACCTTCCCCTCCAAGCAGTCACTGGTTAAGACACAGTTTGATAGGTCTTTCAAAGAAATGTTCCAGCAGCAACAGCATGTTTTCTGGGGGTTTTTGCCTCCTTTTTAACTTTACAATGCACAGCCCTCCTCTTGTTCATAACCAGGGCTGTAAGTCACCTCAGTTTAAACTCCTCACGTGACTTAGTACTACAGAGCTGATGGGACAGACATAGACGTACCTAATGGTGTCTTCCAGGAACATTAATCTGCTGAATTCTGATATTTGGGGATATTTTTGTTGATAAGTAAGATTACAAAATAAGGCAGAAAAGAATAACTGAGATCTTAATGAGCTGGAGGATAAGCACATGCTTCTGCTCCAGAGCAGCAGAGTAGATGTAGGTTACAACAGCATGAACATGAGGCAAGTATGAAAACTTTTTTTACATTGAACAACTACAAGTAATTTCATTTCTGAACCTTATTTCTACACAAAATACAGCACAGAAGCAGGATAAAGGTATCTGAAACTTTGTTTCTTTCAATCTGGATTGCACCAGCAGGCTAGGTGAACACTTTTTATTTTAAATCAGCTCATTTAAATTTTGTGGCTCAAGTACACACCATAGAAAGACTATTAGAGTTTTGCCACTGTGCTGACAAATCAGGCACCAGTTAAAAATTTACCCTCAAAGAGCTGTCCAAAAATACATTCAAGTGTCCTGAAAATGCTCAGTAAAATTAGTGGTATAGATTGCATGTGCAACATCCAGGAAAATTTAAAGCCTTGTTTGTCTTACAGAGCTAAGGACAGCGTAAAATTTAAGTAGTTTGTTTGAAAATTAGTACCAGAGCTCCTAGAGAAACAACGAAGTGATTTGATGACCATCTCATACCTGGGCAGACAAGTGACTGAATTTGTCTTCCCCCACTTCTATTTTATTCGTTTGTTCATAAGCCCGAGCAGTCTGTAGTAGCTAACCTTATCTTTTTGCTTACGGGTGTGAAATACAACAGTCCCTTGACCAGCTGCTTATTCTGCATAACTTGGCTAAGACATTGCTTTTACTACAAGACATGGCTTTTAGTACTGGAGATCTCATCCTCAGACCTTACACCTAATATGTTATTCTCTTCAAATGTGTAAAAAGTATAGATTGCTTTCACAATGTCTTTTTATTTGTAACTTTTACCAGCGATGCAGAGCGAAAGGTCCTCGGAACTTGCGAAGAACACGGATGCAAGTGTACTGGTGAAACCCATCACCAACCACGAGTGTTGCTTCAGAGATGCAAGAACAATCACACAGTGTCAAAAGTTTCATAACTTCACTTTACTCATAAGACACAGCCCCAAATTCTACAGCTGTCCTGAAGAAGCGTCTTCTATCCAGAGAGATCACGGGAGTAGTCCTTACTGTTCCAATAAATTAGGTAAAAAGCCAGATTTCTGTCACTGTACTTCCATTTCTGATTTAACTTCTCTTCTGGCTGGACAAATCCCACGCTCCCTTGTGGTGACTGTCACTGTTACAAATGCTAACGTAACAGAAGTGTAGGATCTGTTTGGTTTTTTTTAAACTGAACTCTGCTCGATAAGTGATTACGGTGTCTCTTATAATCTGTTAAATTACTTGTCAGCTATGCTGTTACAAAAGCTAGCAAGTAGAAGAACGGCATTTTCTGTATCTCATATAGCAATCCTGCTTCAAACACACCTCCTTTGCAAATCTGACAGAAATACATATGAGAACAAAAACTCAAAAGTTTATGATTCCAGCAGAATGGACCGATGGTTTACACTTGAGGGCTGATGTTCTGCAACACTGAGCATGTCACATGAGTTCTATCGTTCTCCAGTGGGGAATGTTATATCTTAAAACTAGAACATTAAATACTCTCATGAAATTCTTGAAAGAGGGACAGTGTTGTGTCTTCTTCTGGAGTTTGGTATGGAATCCTTTAGACCACGCCAAGACTGTAAAGAAAGAAGCCTGAACTCAAGAGCCTAAACTTCAATTCACAGCTTAATTAATGTGCTATGAATACCAGCATTTCCATTAGTCAGTGCCCATCACTGAAGCCAGTAGGAGTTTGCTCCTATTCATGTAAGATGTTTGAACGATGACGTAAGAGTCAGAGTACATTATGTGTACAGTGTTGGTTATTGGTACCAAGACTTCTAAAATTCTTGCTTTAACAGCACATAAACACTGAACTGATCCAGCTCAGAGGAATCGTCACAGCAAAACTGAATTCCATGAACGGTGCTCGAGAGTTCATGTTCCTTTACCTCGGAATTCTCATCTGGCAGCATTAGGAAAGCAACGGTCATATTTACCATAAGCAAACAAGCGGTGTTTGTTAGGCTTTTAAAATGGGCTATGGCAAGAAACCTGGAAACATGTTAGCTTTATCACTGTTCGTATCCTGTATTAATACGAAGTTCATCCTTCCTGTGAAGGATGTATCCACTTTTTAAGATAGTGATACTCTGATAAACTCAGAGAATATTGCAGTCTGTCTTCTATAATTTAATGTAGATTACAAAAAGACTTAAAAACAAACAGCGAGGGAGAAAAGAATAATAATTCAGTGTGCATTAACAAGAAATGAATACCAAGTTCAATGAGAACTACAGTATAATCAATCTGTGATAATATGTAATCATCATTGGAGGAATTTTGGTAAAAAGAGCACTAGAGCAGAACCTACAAACTGCAATATGATGTATTTAATCAAGATAATAGATCACAAAATCTGAATATTCAAAACACAGCATCTGCAACAGCAGTTTATTACTGGTCCAAATTACAGCATTTGCTCAACACTAAGAACAATCTGGGAAATTAAAAATGATTTAAAAGCCTGCCACTTTCTGCCATATGCACATGTAAAAGGAGTCTAAAAATACCTGCTTTGCAGGTAATTTGAAAAACAACACATGAGCACACACTTGCAAAACCAGTTACAGTCTGGACAGTCTTGTTCAAATTAAGAACAAGAAGCTATAACAGCAGCAAATATGACCATGGACACAACTAAACCGGAACAACCTGAGGGTGGGTTTTAGAAGAAGAAAAAAACTTCAGACACAATGTCCACAACGGATCACTCCTCTGCAGCACAAATACGTCTTTGTTGGAAGTGATGAAAGAATTACATTGGAGGAACGAATGAAATTAGTGGACATGAAACAGAAGGTAACTTACATTACTACGAAAGCATATGAAATCGTACAATAATCAATTTTGAATTAATTTGTAACAATCTTCCATATAAAATGTTAACAGATCAGCTTCATTTTGAAGTTACAAAAATAAGCAAAGAGTTCCTGCGTTTGTACAGATCACACAAGGCATTCTCAAGCAAGGTTAAGTTTCGATTTCTATGCCAGTCTCTTCAGAGCAATCTTCATTCCTTCAATTCAGCCTGCTGAAGTAAGGTCTTCTATCCTGCCCCCATATGCGAAGAACCCTTCTTCATTCTTCACGTTACACTACTCAAGCCCCTCCACCCCTATTTCCCCAAGCAGAGTCCTGGAACATACTTCATAACGCTGTCAAAAAAATCTTTCTTCCACCTTCTTAACTCCAAGAGTGACATCAGGGGAATGTTTAATGATCAGTTTGAGGACTTCGTGAGAAACCAGTCACACGATCAGTCATCCACTCAAATTGCTAAACCGTACACTTGCGAACATGATGAGGTCCTTTAGTATGAAGAGTCAGATGTCCCTGGTCTGCACTTTCCCGGGGCTAACTGAGGGTGATGCAGTACACACTCATTTACTTTGCCCAGTTCATTTCCTTTCCATCTGTGCAAACCCATAGGTCAGACATCGAGCCTACACTGAAAGGATCAGGCCTGAAAGTACTTTTAGGCTCTGGGACAGGGGTACACAGGCAGGTTGCACCTCATGTCCACACACACAAGGTGAAACCCTGACAAGCTCCGTGACTACACAGCCTGGGTGGCTCTTGAACTCAGAGGACACGGAGGGCAAGACTTCAAGGGACACTTCTTTGCTACCTAGATCAGTAGGAGTGGTGGAAAACATCCCCTCTTTCACGTCTTTCTTCCAGCCTAAGGAGAGACCAGACCTAGACTCTGCTATGCAGAGTTAAGCTCAATGGGTAAGTGAATAAATCAAGGTGCCTTTAAGAAGACAGCTTCAGTTGTGTTACTTACTGAGAAGTTTGAAAGGCAAAGATCATCCTTCTTTAATCATACAAAATACTATAATAATCTGTTTCTTCTAGTTTTCTTTTACCTTCTATCAGATTGTGCACAGTCCCCTCTGACTCCAAAATATCAAGATGGAAGCTGGCATTCTTTATAATCGTAACTCCTTGATTATAAATAACTTCTTCTTGAAATAAGATATCATCATAAAATGCTATCACTTAAGTAAATACATAGATCTCTGAGCTATTACTTCAGGACTGCTCTGTAAGCTCACACATGCAATCTTATAAAAAGAAAAAAAAAGCTCTCCTATCTCCTCATTGATGAGACTCAACATTGAGAGAAGTCACTCTGATGACATGGAAAACTTTATCTGCCTCAACTACTGAGTAAACAAGTTAACAAGTTCTTGATCTTCATATTTCTAGACCTTGGAGTCCCAGTGGACAGTCAGTTGTCCATGGGACAGCAATGTGCCCTTGTTGCCAAGAGGGCCAATGGCATCCTGGGGTGCATTAAGAAAAGTGTGTCCACAGCAGGTCTAGAGAGGTCTTCCTCCCTGTCTACCCTGCCCCGGTGAGACCACATCTGGACTATTGTGTCCAGTTTTGGGCTTCCCAATTCAACAGAGACAGGGACCTACTGGAGAGAGTCCAAGGGAGAGTTACGAGGATGATTAAGGGACTTGAACATCTCCCCTGTGAAGAGAGACTGAGAGAACTGGGGCTGTTTAGCCTTGAAAGGAGACGGCTGAGAGGGGACCTTATTAATGTATATAAATATCTGAGGGGTGGGTGTCAAGGGGAAGGAGACAACCCCTTCTCAGTGCTGCCCAGTAACAGAACAAGAAATAATGGGTTTAAGTTAGAACACAGCAAGTTCCACCTCAGCATGAGGAGAAACTCCTTCACTGTGAGGGTGACAGAGCACTGGCACAGGCTGCCCAGGGAGGTTGTGGAGTCTCCTTCTCTGGAGACTTTCAAAACCCGTCTGGACACATTCCTGTGTGGCTGCCCTAGGGGATCCTGCTCTGGCAGGGGCATTGGACTAGATGATCTCTAGAGGTTCCTTCTATGATTCTATGATTTATCAAATGCAGCTTTCTTGAATTTGTAAGAATTAAAAAAAGCTACCATCTAGGTAAATAATGTAGGTTTACAAAGTCTGATTTTAATTTTTGAAGCATTTTTCTTGCGTGTGCAGTGATACAAACTGCAGAGTAATAACACATTCCAAAGGCTTGTAGTAAGTGTTCAAGTTATATAGTACCATGAAACTTCAAAAATCTAGTAACACCATATTGGAATTACGAGAAGTGTAACTTCATCATTAAGATGTGAATGTCTTAAATGCGTAGTCCAATAAGCCTTATAACTACAAAACTCTCCCAATCCACAGTGTCACTTTTCCAAGCACTTCCCTGTTTGCCAAGTGTCCAAAACTCTCTAAAGCAATTAGCTGCTGGTTTTCCATATCTGCTTTGATAGACTGTAAAAGCAGACTGATTTTCAGAGGAAAGCAGGTCTTCACCTTTTGAAAAATGCCTTTTAAAATGGTTTTATTTTGAGTTTGCAACATGAAGGATCCAAACTTAGTCAACGAATCCGAGAGAGCAGTAACCTCTCAGGGAGACAAATCTTTGTGGGTTTTTTCAGTGTACACTGTAAAGTTCTGGGCAGAAATACACTAAAAATTATCTTTTTCATTTACTTGTTAGTGAGGTCTGAAATCCTATAAATGTAATAATCGTATTAAAATTTGTAGGAAAAAAGTCTCTTGAGCATATTCTTGGCGCTGACCCACAAAACACCATCCTAAATCAAATATTTAGCAGACCTCTGTAACATTTAACAGTATACACTCTCTTTAAAAATCTGACCAAGTTCCTACTATATTGTGAAAAATAATTTATGTAAGATATCCCAAGTTAGCTAGGTTTTGGTAGTCAAAATACCATTTTGTACTATTTCAATAAGGTAACATTGTCAAATAAGGTTTCAAAACCTGTAATACTGCAGGGGTGAATAAAAGTTGGGTTTTTCTTTTTCATTTTATTAAAATAATTTATTCCATACATTAAAAAGTATATCACGTTTTCACAGATTTAAAAAGTACATTAAAAAAATTACTGTTTCTCTGCAAGTTAATTCAATATATGTAATAGTTGAGTCTAAAATATAGTTCATATGTCATACAGATATCTTGTTCTGTTTATTTTTCTATATGGCATAAACCTCAACTTCTCAAAAGACAGCATTTTCATTCTGTCCTGAATTTGTAACTTAAACGTTACAGGTTTTTTATTTCTTCAGAAAACTGATCTTCAATAATAATAAAAAAAAAAATCTTACTGCTCCTTCTGTGCAAAATCAAACTTCTAAAAATGATTTAAGGGCCAACAGAAGGGCAGAAACTTCAACAAGTTTAGAAAAAATCTGCTTTACTTTCCCAAGAGCTGTAAGTCAGTAGCAAAAATTAAAATCGTATTTTAAATTCAGGAAACAATAAACTGAAGAATACATACAAAAATGAACTTACCAAGAAGTGGAATAGCTTGGGTGACAGGAGCAGGTACGTTAGTAGGTGCTACAGGAGGTGGAACAGTCCCGTAGATTTTGGAACTATCGGTAGTTTCAGCATTCGCTCTGGATCCAGAAACCACCGTCGGGATGGGATTTCCTACAGAAGAATCTTTTGTAGTGTCTTCATTCACACCAGTTGCTGTGGCTAAGAGACAAGGCATTGACATGTTTAAAGAGAGTCAGCTTTTCTGCTCGCACGATACCTTCCTTCCACAGCCACGTGCCCATCATCTAAACACTTACAATTTGGGATGTTCACTGCCGGAGTGTGAGGAACAGATACTGGAGGAGTTATAGGTGGTGGCGGTCCAGGAGGAAGAAAGCCTACAAAAAAGTATGTATTAACACCAAGTATTCACACCATTGTAACACACTTGCATAGTTTACATGGCAGACGCTGTTACTTGCTATACGGTTAAATATTCCTACAAATATGTAAACGTACCTGGGGGTAAATGCATTGGGTTGAAACCAGGTCGTAAAAATGGAGGCGGCGGCGGTGGTGGCACTCCAGGAGCAAACCCAGGAGGTGGGATTCCTAAAGGTGCTGTGAAAGCAGGTGGTTGGAGGGCACCAACCACAGGAGGACCTGATGGATGAGGTGGAACCTAAGAAAAAAGAGGAAAAACGGGAGGAAAAATAGGTTAGCTCAAGACAGAACAGGTTATTTGTTGTTCAGCTCTGAACTGCTGTTTTCTGTGCTTTGTCCATCAGAACAAGAAAATTTAAGCTACCATAAGTTACTCTGCAAGAAGGCGACTTATGTAACTGATCTAATTAGTCGTCAAAGAACTCCTACAACATTGATCAATATCAACAATATATCAACGTTGATCTTGTTTGCCTTTGTTTTTAAAGAAAAAATATTCTCTGTGATAAATCAGTATTAATGCATGATAGTAACTCATCTTTACACAGTAGCTGGAATTAATTTTACCATCCAGTATGATACACTACAATGCACATAACACTGGAGCAATTAGGAAAATTTCACTACCCAAGTTTGTATATTTATATTAGAGTAACTACTGTTTCCTTATTTTTTTAAAACTCTGCTTTATATCAAGCTCTAAAAACTGATTTAAATTAAGTTGGTCCTTAGACTCATATTTATGAGCTTACTGAAAAGGCTACATTAGATGTGTGGGAATCAAAAAGAAGAAAGTTTAATTAAAAATTCCTCTGCATTTAATAATGATTCAATAAAGCAAAGGACAGCTGTACATTCAGGTGATAAGTGACTCGCCTCCATGACCATCAAAATTTCAGAACACCAAAACCCTTCGTAGCTCATTTTTCTTATTTCTAGAGTAAAGAAGGAAAAGCATTCACTCCTTTTTCTCAAACTAAAAGAAAACAGCATTAAACCAACATGCGCAAAACATTCTCCTTAAACCTGGAGAAGATACTAAAGCTGCCAAGCACCTGACGCCACTTCAAATTTCTATTCCAAGTTCTTTACCAATGGCTAGGTTAGTGATCTCAGGCACATTAACACCTGTACTATTAGAATTTTTAAATCAATTAATTACAATAGGTTTTAATTCATTCAGCTTTAGCGTAGAGTATCATTTTTTCTTTTTTAGTTTTAAATCGGTCATTTATTCGTTTATAATAACCTGCCAATTAGGCCCCAGCCTGAAGTTACGCTAACTGAGCTGGATGTGAGAAATCACTGGATGGGGCATGAGAAATTGCCAGATGTGACAGGAAGCAACGTGAGAAGGTGACCAAAGTTAGACGGCACCATGAAAGATGACTGGATTCTGAAGGTGCTTAAGGAGGTGTTAGGTGAACAACAGTCCAACTTCAAAGTGAAGGAGAAAGCAGCACTGATGACCTTCTGGGCACTAGGACGTTGCAAGGCTACCAGTGCACAGGTGAGCATATCTATAAGGCCAAAACTACCTAAATGAACATGAACTTTGAGTAACCTTAGAGGTGCTTCCATTAACCACAGTTTAGAAAGTGCTCCAAAACCACAGTAACCTAATAGTCGCGTAGGTCTTCTTGTTTGTTTTACACGGCTCTCCTTCAAAGAACAACAACTTGCAAAATTGGCTGCACATAGCAACAGACCTGTTGATCGCAGTCATGTTCTGTGAAGCAAGCGTTCACATTCAGAGTGCATATAGAGCATAAGGAATTGGGGAGGGGTATCAAGAAGGCAGAAGGGATTTAAAAAAGAGAGGGAACTCGCTAAGTGCTGTCAGTCCGTAAGTAGTTAAAAGCTGAGAAAACTGTGGATGAAGCATGTGTATACAGCAGCTTGAGAAGGTACAATGAATAGTAAAATACTAGGATGGAACCAGAAGAGAAATAACATCAAAGGGAGGTAACATAGATACATATTACAACACTCATACCTAATTATCCATACTTACCCACTGTACTTAATTTTTTTTCTAAGAAGTTAACCCTCTAATAATAATTGTAAGTAACACATTAAAAACCTTTTTTAAGCAGAAAGAAAAAGGAAGGCTGTAAAAGTCTGTGCACAAACACCACAATATCAAATTTAAAATAAAATCTGAAGTATAAAGTTTCTCTGTTAAAGAGGTGGAACCAATGGCTAATAAACAATGACAGATAACAAACAGAGCACTAGTGGACAGTTTTAGAGTAATAGCTAATGAATTGGGTAAAACAAAATAACAAAAATGCTTCTAGGGAAATCCTTTATTAATGGGGAGACAAATACTGCGAAAACCTGGTATTCTACTAGAAATGCTGGAAACTGGAATAAGTAACCTCTCAATAACTGTAGTGAAAACTGCCAGGGGCACCTCAACACGTCTTGAGGTTTGGCCTGTGTCCAGGTACCACCATTCTGCACGCTTCTCCGATTGAGACTTGAAGGAGAATCGTTGGTCCTGTGAACTAAAGCAGCACAGTGTATCTACAGTGCCCCGAGACAATACTGAAGCACACCTGGAGTCTCCAGCAGGAAAGCTGCAAAGGAGGAGTTGGCCAGTTTCAATAGGAAATGTACAGGATGGATATTGGACCAACGTACAACACCCACATCTAGTTGTAGGGAGAAGGAGAATGTGGGGCTGAGAAATCTATCAGGAAACTTCAGAGATACACACTCAGTTTGGCTCTGGTTTCTGGCTGAAAACCCATTACATGAAGGAATTTTGGGTTGGATTGGTAAAGGTTGGCCACAGCAAATCTCTTGGACTTAAATGTATAACACCTTGGCAAAGCCAGAGCCACTATTCACTCCAAAAGAATGGCAGTTTTGGTAGGGTAACATGAAGCTTTTCCAGGAGAATGGATCATCGATTGCCCAAAACCTTGTCAGTAAATGCACAACACAAGTAATATCACAAATGCTACTAACCGAAACTGACTCTCTCTAACAAATAAATAGACTTAAGTTGATCCTGGTCACTGCAATATGACTTAAAAATAAAGACAGACCTACCCTCAGAGCATATCACTGAGGTGGGTTACTCAGACCGACCGGCACCAGACCAAATTGAGCAACAGCTCAGAGATCTGAATTTATAGGCAAGAAAAGGGCTCACTCCAGTGGCATGACACAACAGAAGCACTCCACTCACCTGACAACCCAGGACCCTGTGGCTGAGAAGACTCTGTGTGCACTACGGAGGTCAAATAACCAGACTTACCTATGCAGGCTATTACTTTTAGAGGGATATTACCCATTTTAAGTGTCTTACTACACAGAGGTTGCATTCACAGGCCAGAGTTGATACTGGCAGTAACAGGAGGTCAGTCCGCAGTTACGCTGCTCACAGGTAATGTCCAGCTCAGCAGGGCTCCATCCCTAAGTGTCCAGCCCATGCAGGGGGCAGAAGGCCTCTTCAGCCTCTACCAGAGAAAGAAGGGATGCAGCTCCTTCCCTCCTACCTTTTTAAGCATGGGACTGTTAGGGCTGTGGGCAGGTCACAAAGCTGCTGACTAAGCCCTGGCCTGAAGTTAAGCTTCGTAAGAAAAGGCATTATAGGCATGAGAAGCTATTGGACACAACATGAGAAAACAAAGTGAGAAGCTGACAAGTTACAGCTAGTGGCATGTAGGATGGCTGGATTTTGCAGGTGGTTAACAGGGTGCTTTGGTCAAACTTCATAAATCATGATAAAGGAGCACTGGGGATGATCTCGTTGGGGAAAAAAGACCTTCCTTGTGAAGCCAATAGCACTTAAGTAACCATATCTAGGAATACCGCACTAGGACAATATGACTTGCGCAACCATATCATAGATAGCAAATCTGGGTAGGGATGCAGCAAAACTGGGACCAACATGGAAAAAAAATATTTGGGGAGAGTCATTTACTTGACAGGAGATCGGAGTGGAGAAAGGGAGGAGAAAGCACAACAGAAAGGAAGGTGAAGACGTGAGAAAGGAGAAAGTAAGTTATGGGAATTGTAGTTGCAGCCGTTTGGCGTTATCTGTCAGGCAGCCCTATGTGGAACCACTGTAGCCTGAATCAGGACAACACATGAAGCCTGTTCTGGCACACCACAGGCATCAAACCTGCTTCTCCAGCCAGAGGGATGAAGGTGGGCAGGATGCTTTCCCTGGCTAAAGGGGGAGCAGCCAGTCAGCCAGATCAAGCAACCTGGTACGACTGCACTGACACCCCTTCCACACGGGCCAGCATCAGCAGCTACCCAGTACTCGTAACAACCTCCCCATCTCCTACAGTTTGAAATAGTGAAGCTAAATACAAATGAAAGCAGCTCGGCTTGCATCAGAGGACAAAAATACATCAGTTGATTAAAATGCAATGGTACTCCACAAAGTTATTTAAACAAAGGAACTGGAGGATAATGAGCTTTTTCCCTTAGGTCATATTTGCATATTACAAAACATGTTACTTTTATTACTGACGCTAACATCACCATAGCTGAACTTTTAAGAACTATTTACATATTATTAAACTATTGTAATTTTACGGCCAGAAAAATTAATTGTATAAGAAATTGGTCAAGTATAAAAAAGAAAGTTCATAACAAAAAACAAAGATGAAGACTCAGTTCTCTAATCCTGGCCTGAATTTGTGAAGACAAGTTTCTTTGCCATAGTAAAAAGCTGAAACTGAGACAAGTAATCAACACACTCAAGATATGCTGAAACTGATTGTTTTATCTTTACGCTTCCTTTTACAGCACGGATTTAAGAAAAACAAAATCACTACTATTTAATACAATTAACAGCTATTAGAGCTCTTTGAAATCAGAAAACTGACTTTTGTGTTCAGTTGCTAATGACTTCAACTTACGAGGCATCTGCTGGAAATACAGCACAACAGAGAGGAAATAGTCTAGGAGGCTCCAGGAGTATGTGGAAGAGAACTTTCTTACACAGCTGCTAAGTGAGTCTGCCACAGGAGGTGCCTTGCTAGACCTGCTGTTCACAAACAAGGAGAATCTCCCTACCCTACTGAATGCAGGGGGGAAGAACATTGCCACTAAAGATTAGAAGGCTGAGGTACTTAATGCCTGCTTTGCCTCAGTCCTTAACAGTCTTTAATAGTCAGTCCAGTTATCCTCAGGGTATTCAGCTCCTAGAGCTAGAAAACAGGTATGGGGAACAGGATGAAGTCCAGAAGGAGGCAGTTACACCACCTGGACACTCACAAGTCTATGGGGCTGGATGGGACCCACCCAAGAGTGCCGAGGGAACTGGTGGAGGAGCTTGCAAAGCCACTTCCCAACAATTATCAGCAGGGGAGGTCCCAGCGGACTGAAGGCTTGCCAATGTGATGCTCACCTACAAGAAGGGCCAGAAAAACAATCCAGGCAACCACACGCCTGTCAGCCTGACCTTGGTACTGGGGATGATTCTGGAGTGGTTCACCTTGAGTGCCATCCCATAGCATGTGCAGGACAACCAGATGATCAAACCCAGCCAGTACGGGTTCATGAAAGGCAGGTCCTGCTTGACCAACCTGATCTCCTTCTATCACCAGGTGACCCACCTACTGCATGAGGGAAAGGCTGTGACCATTGTCTACCTGGACTTTAGTAAAGCCTTTGACACCATTTCCCACAGCATTCACAGAAACATGGCTTAGACAGGTGTACTCTCTGCTGGGTTAAAAACCAGCTGGCTGGCAGAGCCCAGAGTGGTGGTGAATGGAATTAAAGTCAGTTGGTGGTCAGTCACAAGTGGTGTTCTCCAGGGTTCAGTGTTGGGGTCACTCCTGTTTACTGCCTTTATCAATGATCTGGACAAGGGGATATAGTGCATCCTCACTAAGTCTGCAGATGACACCAAGTTGGGTGGGAGCGTTGATCTGCTGGAGGGCGGGAAGGCTCTGCAGAAGGACTTGGACAGGCTGGGTCGATGGGCTGAGGCCAATGTGATGAGGTTCAACAAGGCCAAGTACAGGGTCCTGCCCCTGGGTCACAACAACCCCCAGCAGCGCTACAGGCTTGGGGAGGAGCGGCTGGAGAGCTGCTCAGCAGAAACGGATCTGGGGGACTTGGTGGACAGCCGGCTGAACACAAGCCAGCAGTGTGCCCAGGTGGCCAAGAAGGCCAACGGTATCCTGGCCTGGATCAGGAACAGTGTGGCCAGCAGGAGTGCCTGCACTCAGCACTGGTGAGGCTGCAGCTAGAGTACCATGTTCAGTTTTTGGTGCTGCAGTATACGGAAGACATTGAGGTGCTGGAGTGGGTCCAGAGAAGGGCAACGAAGTGGGTGAAGGGTCTGGAGAGCACAAGTCTTATGATGAGCACCTCAGGGAACTGGGGTTGTTTAGTCTGGAGAAGAGGCTGTGGGGAGACCTTCTCGCTCTCTACAACTACGTGGAAGAAAGCTGTAGCAATTGGACAAGAGAAATTGGGCTCAATTTGCACCAGGGAAGATTGGGTATTAGGAAAAATTTCTTCACTGAAAGAGTGATGAGGCATTGGAAGAAGCTGCCAAGGCAAGTGGTGGAGTCACCACCCCCGCAGGTGTTCAAGAAATGTGTAGACCTGGCACCTCAGGACATGGCTATGGGGTTATGGTGGTGCTGGGCTGATGGTTGGACTTTGATGATCTTCGGAGATCTTTTCCAATCTTAATGAGGGTCGGTTTAGCTCAGTGGGTTGAGTGTGGTGCTTGAAACACCAAAGGTCGCGGGTTCGATTCCCGTTCGGTTCTCACGTGTTGCCTGACCTAGTTGAGAGGTGGCGTCCCTGCCCACAACAGGGAGGTTGGATTAAAATGATCTCTAAGGTCCCTTCCAGCCCAGGCCATTCTATGATTATTCTATGATATTGTAAGATTATAATAATAATTTATAGCACTTCAGGAATTCTGTGTTGAAACAACACAAAATTCAAGATACTGTGTTCTTAAACCACATAATTGGCTAAATTATATATGTCTTCAAATAATTTGAGTTCTCTGTCTTTTCTCAGTGTCTGCCATATTGTAATTCAAAAATCACATTTTCTCAAGGTGTATAATAGTTCTATTCACACTTTCTTCAATTGTGAGGAGGTATACTACTATATTAACAATGACAAGAAAGAAACTGTTACTATAAAAAGTAGTAACGTGTCAGTCAATAAGTAAAGCTAAGAAATACAGACTGTAAACACTGGAGGGAGAAACCTACCACATACTACTTAAAGTAATGGTAAAGTTTCAGAGTGATTGTTGTGAATGAACACACAACATCAGCTTTCACTAAAAAACATTATAACAACAGAGTATGGAAATTTTTATACTAAATTCCCAAAGGTTGTTCAAAGAGAGTATACACAATACGAAGAAACATGAAAGCAGTGTGCCTATCTTAGAACGTTTATAGTTTATTTAAGCTACAAAAAAATTAATCAGGAGAACAAAAAAATGTAATCATAAAACCCAGAGTGTGCAATTCAGTCCATTAATAAAAAGAATCTACTGCAGTAATTTATCCGTAACTGAGAGAAGCACAGTGCTACAGTACTTCAAACACAGATCTGGCAGACACACATATGCTCCATCTACATTAGCATTCGAGCAGCAACAAAGTTTTGGAGCAAAGCCTTTATCATTCCCACTAACCACGTGCTGACTCAGTTCCCAGGGCTATTCTGGTACATGCAAACTACATCCCTTTTCAGGGAAATCAAACCAGATGCTCCGCTCCTGCTGGGCACAAAATGTGCTCCAAACCCTAGTGGATTTTTTTTTTTTTTTTTTTTTTCTTTCAAGTCTTTCATTGCGACCGTGACTTAGAAGAAAAGGAATGTTCTTCTCTAAGACTGTCTTGATCTTTTACATGAAGAAGCTCAAACAATGGATTTCAAGTACATACTCAAGTTATGGCACAGAAAATTATCTTGATACAATGACAGCGTAGCCAGTCTGCTAATGAGCATTTTTAATCAGGAACAGCAACCTGACCAGCAGACATGAACAAAATCAATTTGTTAACGTCAATCATATTTCCTCCCTCTCTAACTCACATATTGACATACCGAACTATTATTTAGAGTAAGTTTTTCTTTAGATATCCAAAGCAAATGAGAAGCAAGTCTCACCTGTGGAGGAGGTACTGTTATTGGTGCAGGCATGGGAACGGGAATTGGAACAGGTAAAGCTTTAGGTATAGGTGACACTGGTTCATTATGCGTAGCTTCTGCTCCTCCGTTTTGAGCTACTTCATTTTCAGACTTTTTGGGAATCCCCTTCCACTCTATTAAAAAAAAAAAATCATAACCCAAACATAGATATATTAGCTCAGTAGAAGCAGACAAGTAGTTATGTACTGCTATCTGAAACTACCACACTTACGATACTGTACTTAAACGTAACGTTTACAAAAATGATGTGACTGAAAATATTCAGATAACGAGAAGCACAGAGCTAAGAAGCATTTAAACTATTTCTGACAATAAAAATTACAAATTACCTTAAACACAGCAAATTACTGAAACATAGTAAGTAAATTCATTCCTTTCATTAGTCATTTAACAGTTCTTTGCATTGACAACATTTATACATGCCCAGGACTCTGAAACACATGATCTATAACAACATCAGTACAGCTGTTTTGAGACAAGCTTCAACAGATTCATTCCATTGCTCTTGAGCAAGAAGGCAACAGCTTTTTCAGTAGTTTGAGAAGTCATTTCTTAAAAAGCAACATTCTCAAATCTCGAAGAAGGAAAAGTAGCACACAACAAGGAAGAATCACAGCAAAATAAGAGAAACATCAAACGTAGCTTTAAACTCATTTTACAGAAGAAATCTGACTCCTATTATTTGTCCAAACTTCCCAGGAAAAGACAGCTAAACAGAAAAAAGGGATCAGTGAAGAAGCATTACAGGAAAGAGAAGAGAGCACTGAGAAGACGGCAACACAGTTATGTTTAACATTTGTTAGATTTTCATTTAAATTACACAAGCAACTTATTTTTGCATATTTATCATCAAGAGATGCTACTATTTAGAAAAACCACCAGCTAATTAGCGTAAAATAGACAGAATGACAAAACCCTGAAATCATGTTACAGTCACTAGGCAGCATACCATACAACGGTTAAAATCAACATAGTCTAGAATGCCAAGAGGAAGAACTTAAGGCAATTTCTGCCTTTAAGTACTGCATTCTTTTAATATTACTTAATATCACAACAGCCAGCACACTAGCAGTGTTACATCGATTTCAAACTTCTGACTGTGTCATTTTCTTAATACAGCCATAGAAGGCTGATGTCTTTTCACTGCTTACATACAAAATAATAAGAGTTCTATTAGGTCCCTATAAATACAAGACTTGCTAACGAACTCAAAATGTCACAAATGTGGAAAATGACAGGCACTTTCAAAATAAATTCTAAAGTCGCCATCAGCTCAGTTGCTTACACAAGTATCCCCAAGGCAGACTCCTTTGCTGGTGGTGCCTTGCACAAACCAGGGCACACACAGGGACCAAGCTGGCTCTGGGACAAACAAGCACAACACATTTCCATCATGTGTCACCATCAAGGGCAAACTCCAGCACAGCTGACAGGTCACCTGGTATCCACGTGCAATTTTAGCCCAGCATTTCATAACGCAGCTGCACAACTCCTGATGAGGGACTGTCATTAATCGCTTACAAACCTTCTCCAACCTATGGGTTACACGTGATGCACTTCTTAGCTCTTTCTATGATTTTATACACGCCGCAGTCATGAAAGTCAGCCACACCAACTTCAGTACACCACTACAAAGGACAATTTTTTTAAAGCATTTGAAGATGTAGCAACACTTTACCTGGACTAAGGGTTTCATTGTCCAACATTCCTCCTTCACAGAAACTTTCCAGATCTTCAGGTTTCACTTTGTCCCACGGTATGTAAGTAACACCTAATTCTACATCCCAATACTGCTTGTAGTCTGGCTTTATTCCTTTATTCAAAGCCCACGCAATCTTGAGGAGAAAAGAAAAAAAACATAGTCAGTAAAATGTTTCAGTTTTAATGGATTTAATATTTAGTTCTCAGAAAACAGCATTACCACTTGAGGCTAAAAAGCAAAAATAATAACCTAATTGAAAGAGCAGGAAAAATAGGTTAGTTACAAAACTCTGAAATAAGAAGGTTTTTTTAAAGTGGACTTAGTTCTTATTTCTTGACTCGACTCTTGCACACAAGTCGTAAAAATGCACGAAGGCATTTTCTTCAGATGCTCCCCAGCCTGCAGGCTTAATACTATTTCCCTTCAGAGAACAGTGTCACTCTAATGGTAGTCTATGAAAGGAAGGAATGTGTTCTTCCATATTTATTAGTACTTATTGTAGGGTTACCATATATAAACAAACTTGTTATAAAACAAGCAACTATCAACAAGACAAACATAGTTTCAGTCCACTATAATGACTAAAAGGACACCAATTTTGTTGGTTACGCAGACAATTACTGGCATCCTTTCAAGGAAACTGATACAAGTTCCACAAGTCACATTACAAACAAGAAGAATACTTATCAAGGAAAAAAAAAAAATAGTCCATTCACACAAATTTACAGAATAGCATATCCAGAATAAATAAAAGTCTAATATACCCAGAAGTCTAGAATAGATGAAAAGGGATTAAAGTAATTACGGTAGCTTTAGAACAGCCTGACATTTTCCAAGAAGTACCTTTATAGATTTCTGATTGACTTTGAAGTTTCCTCGGCTCAGTTTTTGTAGGGCACGGTAAGCATCTTGCCTGTGAACCATTACAATATAGGCACATCCTCTAGGCGGTATCATCTGTTCGAATTTTAAGAAAAAAAAAAATGGGTTTGCTAGCACATTAGCAAAGTAATCAGCAACATGCAAGTATTCAATTACAGTAAACTGGAACATCAGCAGGTGTTTCAAAAAGAACTATGGAAGTATAAAAGAGAAAACTAGTTTGGAAGGCTAAGATAGCCAGCACCTTCTGGAAATACACATTTCTCATAAATTAAAAGCAATATCTTAGGCGGAAAGTTTTTAACTCTATTCCATGTCAGAATATGGATGACTGCTGTATACTTAATCCTTTAAAATTGTTAAATAGTACTGTTCACGTAAATGCTGTAGTCTGGCAAGTAGTTATTTGGAAGAAACAAGACACAAAAGTACACCGTTTCATTCCGTACACCACAAGCTGCCAGCTGCATCTCCACATTCAGTTTTATATTTGCAGTTTTGTAATGATTTTTATTATTTGTAATGCATTCGGGAAAAAAAATCCTCGATGTTGTTTTACAAAATTTGCTAATACGAAGAAAATTACAGTCACTTTTTGTCTGTTTAAACAAAATTTTATAGCTACTGGAACAGTTATCAATTAAATATAAAAATATCCTTAAATACAGCAAAATGTAACAATCATTCTTCATGTTTATGAGATAAAATGACAGAAGAGAAACAAGCAGAATAAACAAGAACACCAGCTGAGAGTCCACGTTCCTATAATCAGAAAAAATGGAGCAGAAAAGGAACTCAGTAGCGCAGTATGTAATTCTGTACTCATCTCTTCAATAGCTCTTTTTCATTCAATTCTCTTCAGAGAAATGATTTTCATGAAGGTGGAATAATCTTCCGTATCACCTCCAAGAGTGTTTTGATATTGCAAAAAATTAAAGCAACTGCCTTCTTATTTTTCTACAAAGCAGCCAAATGAACTGCATTAGAAAAGCACAGCCATATAGGAAATGAGCGCTCCTGACTCTTCTAACATTTCAAAACTAAGGCTGTCTTAAAACAATCTGAAAAAACTTTTTCTAACGAAGGCATATCGAAGTAGCTTACACTGCACCATTTATACTTACATTTATTGATTCAATTGGGCCAAACTCTTCCAAAAGACTTCCAACATCCTGCTGAGTCGTCCTTTTGTCAAGTTGTCCCACCCAAAGTGTAGTACTACAAACTACAAACAAAAAGTTAACGTAGATTTTAGCAGCTCTTGGAGATACACATTTCACAAGCCAGAATGGCTGAATAGTCATTTTTAAATAGTGAGTTATTCAAATAAAAAAGACAACTAATAATAAAATATGTTCATATCTTTAGGAGTGTTTTACAGAAGCTTCTTTTTGTTGCCTGCCTGGAGCTGTGTTAACAGTAAATCACAGCAACTGCATCAAAATCACTGTTAGAAAGCACTCACTAAGCAGTTCTCTAGTTAACTAATACTGAAGTGATCTGCAGGTTCTGATGATCATGAGCTCTGGAAATCATGTTAAAAAGGAAAAGAATGCTTTGCTGCTATTTGTGCTCCATTAAATATCCCAACACATAAAGTGGAAATCAGAATGAAATTCAAGCTACGGGCCACCATCAGAAGTTATAGATAGTACTTACTGGCAAGATGATAATTAAGATTATTTATGATGATACACACACAATTAGAAAGATTTTCCTCCAGAACGTGGTGACAATCCAACTACAACGAGCAATCAAACTTTTAGGCTCTTTAGTGACCTATTCAATGCCATTTCTTTCTATGGTTAAGTGAAAAATTATTGATACAAGTTTCTTCTTTCAGGAAGATTATGTAATATGCTTATCTCCATGCTTCAAGGTAATAAAGTAACAGATGAGCTCAAAAGACCACAATTGCTGAGGACTACTATACCAACATTTAACACTCATCTTTGCCTTCCTCATTAAGTGATATAAAACTGCAAATCTAAAAAGCATTTGTGTGACAGAATCTGGGAGAGGTTGGCAAAAGCGTATCTTGCACAACTGCCAGCGGGCTTTTAATGAACAGCTCCTAAGTCTTCGTGGACCTTCGAAACTAACGTTATTGTCAGTCACAAGGTTTTGCATAGTTAAAACTCTTTAGTTTTGGTCCATCTTACATAAAAAGAATGTCCTTATTTCACATGATGACTCCAAGGAGGATTCCACACTCCCCACAAATACGCAGAAGACAACTACTACATTTTGTTCATAAACACAGGCAGAGGCAGGATTATTTCAGAAATCTGAACATTAGCTTCTGTGTTTTCCAGGTCAAAGCTCCCCTCCAGGTTTGAGACACACAAAACATTGAATCATTAGAAAAATCGTAATAATGTGCTCGACTTCTTGTTATTCAGTCTCCTTTACCTTATATGTCTTGAAGGAAGGAAAAGAAAAACATGCTGTTTCAAGCTTTTTCTTTCCTCATTTTACAGCCAAAATATTTCTTACTTGGAAATACTCCAAAAATGCAAAATTGTCTACTACTGAGTAAAGGAAGTAGAAGGATGTGTGGTGAATTTAATTATTAGCTGCTTTAAAACAGTTCAGAAAATAAATCACAGCACAGTTTACTTTCATTTTGTTTAGATGAGTCTTGGAACTCCCATCAAATAGCACTAAACCCAACAAAAAGGAAAAAGAAAATCTAAAAATTAACACACATCAGATTAAGAGTTGCCTTCTGTGATATTCTGAGCAGATATTATATACTGAGGGCAAGTGGACTTGTGAACATTAAAAAAAAGTCTAACAGATACAAGTGTATTTCTTCAACATTTAAAGCTTTTGCAAAATGTCTGTTTGTCTTCTTAGTACACCATTTTACATACGCACAGCATCTACTGTAACATCTGCAACTTCTCTAAACTCTAAAATTCAGTGAAGAAAATATTGGGCAAAGACAAAAAAAGTCCATATATGAACCAGGAAGATGTTGAGCATGTGAAAAATGGTATTACAGCAACAGCAAAGAATAAAACTTACCACTAACAGTTTCTGACTTGATCTGAGGAAGGCCTTTTGACCTGCGCTCTCTCTCCCTCTCACGTTCACGTCTTTCTTGCGAGCGAGACTTAGGAGAGTGTCGGCGTCTATCTCTGGACCGAGATCGAGATCGACGATGACGTGACCTTCGAGATCGGGAGCCAGATCTTGAACGTCTCCTCTTAGGTGACCTAGTATGAACCAATAACCATTTAAGTTCAATCTTTCTGACCAAGACATTGACAGACAGAACAATTTCAGATATCTATATAAATAAAGAGGTGAGTGTTCAGTCAATTAAAAAAAAAATCCAAGTTAATTCACATGCATTTTGAACTAGAATATATTATTTCAGTAGCTTATTAATGCCCTCCAGTTGAAGAGTTGCTTATTTTCCAATTTCTTATTTTTTATTAGTTTTGTACTGAACTTGACTTTCAAAACTAGGTCCACGTTAACAAGAAAATGATTACATCTGCTTAAATGAGGAAAACATTGTTTCTACAAAAGAATGGCTAAAAAAAGAGATTAAAAATAAATTGTGCCAGTGAAATTGTATGTTACATCATGTTCAAGCTCTAAACCACTCAAGTGTCTCGAAGACACTTGAAGAAGTCATACAGAACTTGGCAAAGGAGAAGACTCATAACTAAGTCAATAGCTTTAATACTGGATCCAGATTTAAGTCAGCTAAGACATGTGAAATACTGCCTTTCTGATAGGCAGAGTCCCACAGTGCACTGGATCACAGATTTCTTCTTAAGAAAAGTGTCTTTGAAAGACGGACAAAATTAAACTACCATATTCTGCTTCTCTAAAGTTTACTCAGTATTGATGGACATGGAAGCTACTCTCTACCAATAGAAGAACTGTACAGACACTTGGTTTTCCTCAGAAGGCAGGTGACTTTCAGAGGTTCACAAGTCTTAGGGGTCACTGATCTGTTTCTCACTACCACTGCACTGAAGCAACTACAACATCACTGTATTTAGACACAAGTCCCCTCAGAGCTAAGAGGTTGAAAGGGTCTCTTTTTTCCTCCCTTTTCCAGAAGGGGAATTCAAACACAGACCTTGACAGTTTTGACTTTACCAAGAAATGTCACTAGTGTTGCCCATACAGAGAATAATAAGCAGTCATTTCTTGTAACTAATCCTTAGATTGATTTAAGACACTCTTTTGCTAATTTTTTTTGGCATTTACTCATAGAATCCAACTGGGCACATAAAAGAAACGACCTCAAAGTACGCTGAGCTGAGTATGCAAGAAGCCAACTCAAAACACAGCTAAGAGGACTAATGTCCTACAGTGCTGAAAACGAGCTCCACCACCAGTTCAAGCCAGATCACCTCTCAGCTATTTACCGTCACCTCGGTTAAAAGCTACCATCCCCACAGTAGGTTTGGCAGCACAGCACCAGGTTCTCTGAGCTGCACATAATCAGTATAACTCTCTTCAGTACTTCACAGAATCACAGAATGTTAGAGGTTGGAAGGGACCTCAAAGATCATCTAGTCCAACCCCCCTGCCAGAGCAGGATCACCTACAGTAGCTCACACAGGAACATGTCCAGATGAGTTTTGAATGTCTCCAAAGAAGGAGATTCCACAACCTCCCTGGGCAGCCTGTGCCAGTGCTCTGTCACCCTCACTGTGAAAAAGTTTTTCCTCATATTTTTATGGAGCCTCCTGTGTTCCAGCTTCCACCCACTGCCCCTTGTCCTGTCAGTGGACGCTGCTGAAAAGAGCCTGGCTCCGTCCTCCTGACATTCCCCCTTGATATATTTATAAACATTAATGAGGTCACCCCTCAGCCTCCTCTTCTCCAAGCTAAAGAGACCCAGCTCCTTCAGCCTTTCCTCATAAGGGAGATGCTCCACTCCCTTCACCATCTTTGTGACTCTACGCTGGACTCTCTCAAGTAGCTCCCTGTCCTTCTTGAACTGAGGGGCCCAGAACTGGACACAATATTCCAGATGCGGCCTCACCAGGGCAGAGTAGAGGGGCAGGAGGACCTCTCTTGACCTACTTGCTACTCCCCTTCTAATACACCCCAGGATGCCATTGGCCTTCTTGGCCACGAGGGCACATTGCTGGCTCATGGTCATCCTGCTGTCCACCAGGACCCCCAGGTCCCTTTCCCCTGCGCTGCTCTCCAGCAGGGCAGTCCCCAACCTATACTGGCACATGGGGTTATTCCTTCCCAAGTGCAAAACTCTACACGTGCACAGAATGAGTAAAGCATTTTCATGTATCTGGACATGACACATTTAACTTCCTTAAGTTAAAATCCAATACTTAATATAATACATATCCTCACTAAAAGAACTTTCACTGATTTACCTTGATGCAGATCTAGATCTTGACTTCCTGTTGTCAGAAACGTGCCGTTTTCCCTCTTGAATAGGTGGCTGTTCCACTTCCATATCCTAAAATAATAAGTTGACTGGTGTTACGGGTGAGCAGTGCAAGCATTCTATTTCATTTTATGCCTAGACTAAATTATGTAACATTATACTGAATAGACTAAATTATGTTAAATTATAATGAATAGTCACATACGTGAAATTAAAATATAAAGCAACTCTTCTCAGAAGCTGTATCATTACTCTGCAGTCACTAATATGGAGAGAGCCCAGTATTAAACGAACTTAATGCAAACACTGCAAAAATGTTTGTATAAAATACACAAATTAGAAAACAGTAATTTACACAAATATAAAAATAATTTACATAAAATTATCATTTTCAAATTATTAGTTTTCTGCATTTCAGTCAAATTCAGCACCACATATCTCTCCACGGAATGATTACACTCCATAACATCAGCCAGTGGATCTTGCTCTGTCATCAAAATCACAGGTAAAGTAAGGTCTAGTAGAAAACTCTTTCTCAAAGATGTTATAGGACACTACTTTAAGCCATGTATATAAGCAAACTGTGATACAATAAACTTGAAGAATGAAGCAGTAATTCATCACAACAGTACATAAAATGCAAGGACCTGCTTAAAAAACTCAACAGTAAGTTCAACACAGTTCTTCTTTTCTACCCCAAATCCTCTACAGCTTCCCACTCCAGAACATACATCGCCCTGCCTAAACCTTGGTCTTCCTGATTAAACCCTGAGAGTGAACATCCAAACAAGCCATGACTCAGAACGCACTGATTCAACAGAATTCAAGACTAAAAAACTAATTACAAAGATATTCTTGAGAATTGTCCCTTTATTGTAAATGGAAATCAAGAACTTGTTTCTAGAATCTGTGGTACCACAGGTCACCACATAAAGACATCTGCTACGAGGACAGGCTGCAGGAGCTGGGATTGTTCAGTCTTGAAAAGAGAAGACTTCAGGGGGACCTAATAGCTGCCTTCCAATACCTGAAGGGAACCTACAGGAAGGCTGGGGAGGGACTTTTTACAAGAGCGTCCACTGATAGGACAAGGGGAAATGGGTTTAAGTTGCAGGAGAACAGATTTAGATTAGATCTTAGGAAGAAATTCTTCAGTATGAGGGTGGCAAGACTTTGGAATAAATTGCCCAGAGATGTTGTGGTTGCCCCCTCCCTGGAGGTGTTCAAGGCCAAGTTGGACAGAGCCTTGAGTAGCCTGATCTAGTAGAGAGGCGTCCCTGCCCGTGACAGGGAGGTTGGATTAGATGATCTCTAAGGTGCCTTCCAGCCTAGGCCATTCTATGATTCTGTGATTTCTATTTCTCATTTTAGGACTTCCTTCTTGTGGAACAAAAAGAGGCAAATACATTCAAATTTTTTTTTTTTTTTTTTAAATACAGGGTCACAAATAGACTTGATCTTTGATCTCTTCTTAATAGCAGTCAGCTACTGAACCAAGAATATCCTCAAAAATCTTAGGAACAAGAAAGTGCGTATATATGCACTTGGATTTTTAAAAACTTTTATGGACTTGAGTCTATTTCCGCTGTATTAGCAATCTATCAGACCTTTAAAATTCAACTTTTTCCAGATATTTTCTCTCCAGAATGAGATTTCATTGTTAGAATTCCATGGAATAAAATACTCTAAAGTACGATGGGGACACGAAAACAAAGGTGAGGGAAAGTGGAAGAACAAACAAGCAATCCAAAGACCTTCACAAAAGGAGGCATAAAGCATGCATGTGCTGGTTTTGTTAAACTTCTGAAACACCAGACTCGCCATGTAGCACTGCAGCTACGCAACTTTCTCTCAGATGTGGGAATTTCCTCTCCTGAACAAACTGCACACATTTGAGAAAGATGTATTAGAGCATTTAAGTTTGTTTACTGCAAGGGGCCCTCACCTGCTGATGTGGTTTCTGCATGTGGGATTCACTCTGTACTGGAAAAGGAGACTGAAAAGTTTGCTGTACAGGTGCTGTTGGTGGAATCACAGGCTGAGCCATGGGTGGAAACTGTGGGGTAGGCAGGAGACCAAAACCTGGCATTTGCCCATTAGGAGGAAGCGGAACCTTTGGAGATGGAAAAACACCAACACAAAAACTCGCAGTTAAGGAAAAAAAATTACATTAGCTTTCTGAGTTTGCTAAAGTAAAATTCTCTCTCTGTTCCAACGTCACAATGAAAGACCAAAAGCCTGAGAAATATGAAGTAGGTCAAGCGCATCGGCACATAAAATAAAAATGTTCAAAAAACAGAGAACAAAACAGACTAAAACAGAGAACAAAAATGTTTCTTGGGAAAGCTGAAGAGCTAAGCCATATTCTCTTTTCACTAACAGAAGCACCACGTCCTTACTCAGGCTCCAAAGAAAACAACAAAAAATAGAAAATGAAACACAGCAGAGGGCCAAGGGAAAACCCTGAAGTTACCTGGTGGCGCATTGGATCCTGTTGTATTCCCATCATTCGCTGCTGAAAAGGATCCATATTTGGGAGCTGAGGAAATACTGGCTGTTGTACAGCTTCTCCTGGAAATCCACTAAAACCAGTAAATAGTTTGGTGAGACAAGTCAGTGGATAGAGATTTTTTTCCCTTTATTTCACGTATTTCTATGTACTTTTACATATTCATGCTTCAAAGTTAGTCTGAAAAGGTATGTCTATTATGACCCTACCTTCTCTCTGAAAAGTGAAAACAAAAGAAGGAGAACGAGTGGCTTCATTATCTCTTCTCCACTATAAGAGTAGCCCTTTAACATTTAAAAAATGCTACATAAAGGTTTAAGCCTTTCTTTCCCCTGCACTTATATATGACCTTACTGAAGTTTTCAGCCTATGGAAATTTTTCATGAAGGTTATCTGCCTCAGGCTAACTTTCTTCCTTTCCAGTTCCTCTTCTGGGAACAAAAGAAGTGAGCCTTTTCCTCGAGGAAAATAAATTAGCCATACTTTTGATAGAAAAACCCAAACCCCAAACAAACAATCTTTAGTTTGAGAGGAATTTAGGAGAGAGGAGAAAAGGATATGTGTATCACACAAGGATTACAGTAATGCCATTCACTTCCTGATTCAACACACAGAATGGACAGTGCTCAGGGAATTAATGAGGTCTGTGCATTTAATAGGACCTGCTTAGAGGATGCAGTTTGTGTAAGAAACTGAACAGGATTTCAGGAAAATAAAGGACTTTCATGGTGATGTGAAATGGAACTTCGTAGTATTTTAAGTTACAGATGCTGTACAATTCTTAAATTATTCTGGACAGACCAATGTTTCACACAGAGTATTACAGATTTTATGTGCCCAAAATAAGACTGCTGGATTCCAGCCTTCAGAGGCATCTTACACAACTATAAGGTAATAAGGACAGAGGCTCTGAAGTGCTACAAACAGAACATAAACATGCTGAAAAGCCTAGTCCAATGATCTCTACCTAGGCATACACAAGCAGTGCTTACGTTTGATCTGCTTCATCTTTCTGTACTCCAGAGTTCCATCTGTATTACAGAGAACACACTACCAATTTACTCAAAAGGCACTTTAATTAACTAACACTTGTGGGATATTAAAGTACTTAAGGTGTGCAACACAGCAAGAAAGCTAATGACAAAGTTAGTGGTTCTGTTTTTGAGAGCAGGGTTAGGATGGCGTATACAGAAAGTAAGACATGGGGCCACAGAGTGAAGCAGGGGAAAAAAGAAATGTTGACTAACCCAGGTATTGAGCACCATCCAGCCTGTGCACTGAATGAGAGAGAGGTCCTGTGGAAAAAACTAGTATGTGATCATGTAATATAAGACTTTATTATAATGCATATCAAAAGGGAACAGGAGTCTGAGTTAGTTTGCATGGGTAATTAACATTTAAGAATGTAAAGCTGCAAAGCCAATTTCAATTTTTTTAATAGTTAAAACTACCACATTTGAAACCGCATCTTTTCCCCAGCGAGCAAAGCAATCCAGCTGATTACCAACAATGCTCTGACACACTCAGCTGTGCAATAAAAACATGGAACTCATCTTGAAACTAAATCTGAGCTTATTGCTACAGAACACATTCCTCAATCAACGATGCAACATGCCAAACCAGGATCACCAAAGTAAAAGACAAATCAAACCAACAAAAGTTATTAATAACATTTTAACTTTGCACTTTAACAGTTAAGCACTGAAGTAACTTGGAACTTTAATCAGCTTTCTAACCAAAATATTTTTTAGCACAAAGATTTTTTGATTTCATTATGACACAAAACTTACAAAGCTGGCTGAGAAACTGAAGGAGAAGGAGCTGAATCTTCTTTCTTCGACTCTTCCACTGCTTCTGGTTCATCATCATAGTCAAACCGATCTAGCAGCTTCTGAAAGAAATGACATTGAGACAACTATTTTTCTGTATCTTATAACTGACACCCAAAATGTCCATATTATCAAAGTCTTACTATACATCTAACAGCTTTTGAATTAAAGAATATCTATATTGTAATACAGAATCAGAAACTGTCCAAATCCAGTTTTATTCAGCTTCAGAAAATGCAAAAGCTATAAAAACAAGAAGCTAACCTTCAAACAGAAAGACACAGGATTTGCATCATTTTTCTCCTAACAAACGGAAGACACTGAGTTTTCCACCAAACAGCCTTCCACTGAACTGAAAAAGTTAAACAATGACGAAAACTTACTTTGTCAAATGAAGTTTTTTGCTCAGGTGGTGCAAAAGCAGCCTTTTGTTCTGGTGGTTGTGCTGCTGTAGTTTTCAACTGAGCAGTAATAGCTTGAACCTGAGCCATCACAGTGTTGTCTATGACCGGTGATTGGGGTTTTTGAGGCTGTTGAAAAGTCTGAAGAATTTGCTGAAGCTACAGAAAAATATATAAAATTAAGTATATATTCTTATACAAATGCATTGTATCAAAAGAGTTGCAGGATATAAACTTTACATCAAACAAGACTATGGAACGGGATAAACACCAACAACTACCTGGCTGAACCATGGAGAAACTTTTAGCAAGACCAAAAGTTACTTTTTAAACACTTCAGTGGCAAAATTCAGCAGATCCCAAGTATTCAGGCCTTGCAACATCACAAACGTTTAAGTGGACCAAACAGTAAGACTCAACATTTTGTTCTATATATCCTGCCAGTTCTTGAAGCTTTGTAACTGCATCAGTTCAGAACTAATTATTTAGGAATCTATAACTGATTTTTCATCAAACACCATAATTACTGGATAGAAGGGTCACAGATCATTCAAATAACTGACTTTAATTCTTAGTTTTCCACTGACTACCTTAGGGAGACTTCATGTTTTACTTCAAATCAATGATACTACGTCCATCATTCCCCTCCCTTCACTTAAGAGTTAAAAGAGAACTAAACACAAACAGGTTACCTGTTGTCCTTGCGTTGTTTGAAACAACTGAGCTACAGCTGCAAAGGCATCAGAACTGGGCAACTGTGGCACAGAAGGTACTGAATTAGCAGTAACTTGAGGGGGCTCTGAAGCAACCTTTGCTGGAGGAGGCGGTGAACCTGAGAGTTTCATAGGAATTGAGAAAGTGCTACGTTACTCGAAAACATGCATATTGCTCTTCTGCGCATACATCTAGCTCCTCCAAACAAGTGTCTGCCTACAATACTCTATTTAAGTCCACAAGTCGTATCTAAAGTACCCCAATTGCATGTTCTATTCATTTTGCCTTTAACTGCTCCATTCACTGCTCATATCTGCACGTGTACACTAAGAAAGAAAATGAAAAATGGCCTTCTGAAAGCTAGTCCAGCACAGTACCTTAGATCACAACTCCATGTTTACAATCGTATAATTTTAGAAAAGTTAAGAGAAACACTATTACTCAAATAGCGTTAGGCAATAAGTATCAAAACACTTAAAATGTAAATTCCTGTTACAAAGTTCTGGACTCAGTACTCTCAGATTAATATTTTAAATCAATCTAATGGTTCTTTCTAAGACCAACTGGGTTTCTCTTAATGTATTCTAGTTGTAACTGAACTTTCACTGAAACACCTGGTAATAATTAAAAAGTTTTAAAAAAATATCTGACAAGCAACTCTTCAGTAAGTTTTGTTTACATGCCACTTTTGCACAGGCACAAACCAAATCTGCATCTGATAAATAAATCCTCCTATCATACAAATAATTTTTAGAAATTCTTCCAGAAAAAGACTCTCAGTTCCACTCAGCTTTACTAAAACTGAGATGACATTTGAAGACATGCTATTAGTTTTGTCTATACGCACAGCTTTCCCATTCTCTTTGCTTTAGATTGCAATGCTTTTTAATAAACCTTTTGCCAGTACAAAGCGAATTACCAGTAATACCATCAATTTCTGCATGCTGTGAGCAAGTAACTATTCTCCAGCAAATGTATTTTAATGATCTATTATAAAACTGCACAAGGATAGTTTAAAAAAACACAACAAAAAAAACCTGAAATATTTAGTTTGAGACACTAAGCAAATGCTTGCCTCACGATACCAACTTCTTTAAAGCCATTCACCTGTTCGCAGTTTAAATAACTGCTGTCTTGACATGCAGCAAGAGACAAACATACTGAATAATATTTTCCCAGAAGTCAGTTGCTGCATAAAAATACTGCAAAAAGATATGTGATTTTTTTTAAAATATAAATTAACTTCCAAATTATTTCCTGTATATATTCAGAAGGATATTTGCTTGCTCAAGGGAGAAAATTTGCATTTTTCTCTCTCCCTCTTTTTTTGCTAAACAGACTTTGCAGCATCAGGAGCCAAACAGACTCTGTTACATATAATGTATTAATACATTTATTATTATTCATTAGCATATTTCTTTCAGGGTCAGATTACCCCCTCTGGTACATCTGAATAAACTAACCGAAATCAGTAATTCTGTACATGAAAATCCACACAGAAGGCACCCAACCTGTTAGATACCAGCGATGAGACAAAAATGGAAAAAAACAGTGCCACTCACCTGCCATATCAGAATGAATGTGTATAGCCACCAGCCTGCACCCTAGCTCAGATACTAACACACTGCCTGCCCCTGCCCTACCCCATTTATAGAACATGTCAACACTTTCCTAACACTGAGAAATTTCAGTTATGCTATTGTGCATCACTATTTTGTTGTCCGTTACCACACCTCACTCACTCCCGCCACGTTTTTCGCCAGTCCTGCTCCAACACACATGAGTGCAACAAATAAGGAAGTTATCAAAGCTAAGCTTGAAATGTAGAGTGCAAAGTCAAAAAGAAGGCCCTCCAGAGAAAGAGAATTGTGGTGTGCATATTTTCATCCAAAACTCAGTAACCTCACTACCAGCTTTTTATGTGGCATAAAATAGGTCAGGGAAAATACTGTGAGCAGGCTGTCATTACTTGATTCTTTAGGTCAGTGGTTTTTAACCAGTAGCCCGTGTAAAAGCCTACTGCAAGGCATAACTTTACTGATCAGGAATCTGGATTTGAAATACCAGTTAAAACGTTTCAGAGCTGCATACTGAGACATAGCTGTGGCTTTCAGATACTAAGTTGGTTCAAAGAAAGAGGAAGCTTTTAACATATAAGATCACACTTTACTTGCTCAGTATAAGAATTAGAAAATTGATAAACATCAGAAAAATATTTTGAATTAGAAGAAAAATGATCAAGGTTTTGTAAGGAGGGAAAATTACGATGTCTCCATGTAAAGTGTGCACAAATGTATGTACATATACATACAACTCAAATTCCTGGTATGTTCCAATGAAGCGTTCACATTTTGATAATTTTTGAAGTACAGTATCAGCATTTATTTAGAATGATTTCACCTGCTCCACATAACTGTGACAAGAGAGTTAATACTATTAATATGCTACTGCTGAAATTAATGATAGGTGCTTTAATGTGAAAACAAACAAGCTGTTATCGTTCACTCTTTTAAGAGAAGAAGTCATGATGTAATTTATACCTTCATTATTAGTAACGTTTTCTGTCATTGGTGCAGTGGCACTAGTTCCTGCTGCCATATCCAGAAGAGGTTGAATTATTTCTATTTTAAATACTCCATTTTTTTGCCAAAGGTTCAGGACACGGACTATTTTACTCTGTTAAAACAAAAGCAAGTATCAACACTAAATACAGCTTTCCCAAATGTACTTTCCATAGATTGAGAAGAAAGGTTTGAACAGTACAGGAGTTCAACATAATCAGATATACTTTTTTAACAACTCCTATGTTGTTACATAGGCCAGGAAGACCTTTTACAAGGCAAAGATAAAACTACCAACTTATTTCACTATCCGCTTTAATAAAAAGAGGCTTGTGCAAAAAATTTTTCTAAAACTGTTCCGGCCAGTCAGAAAACCCGAGTTTGATATACAAAAGAGGTGTCATATCAGCCTCACTCTTTCTTCACATACAGTGACACAGGGGTGAAACAAAAAACAAATGCACTGAGACAGGCAAAGAAAACGAAGACAAGCTGGAAAACTCTACTGAAGAGAGAGGTAATTAGACCATAAAATGCTAGAACAAAGCTTTAAAGTTAGAAGATTGTTTGCCTGATTTTTTTTTTTCTACTAACCCAACCAATTCTATGCTGACAGCAGAAAAATACTCATCTCCATTATTATTCAAAAGATCAGGAAAGCAAGTAGAAAACATTCTAACTGATCACTGCAGATAGATTAAATTAGAACCTCTGACTGTCAGCTGTTATTTTAAGCTCACTTCTTTTTTTAACACTAAGAACAATGAAGTTTTCAGGAACAAATTAGAAATTAGCACAGTACTAAACAATAATATCTAACTAGATGTGCTGCTTCAGTTGGAACACAGAAGTAGGTAAAAGTCATAATACATGATATATTGCCATATCTGCCCTTTTTGTACACTTAGTCATTTGACTTCTGCATATATACAAGTTTTAAGCACTTTTTAGTTCTACTATAGCTGCTAAGTATGGGTTGATTCTGTTCCTTCTTGTTTCAACAACAAAATGCCTTACTGTGACTCAAGTATATACACCCATGCAAATCCACCTATACCGTCATGAACTAAGTGATGAAAGAATTCCATAAAATGTTTTCTACCGTAAGATCAATTAGAGAGAAACATGAAACACCTATTTTGAAAACAAGATTTTGGTCTGAAAACCAGTTAATTTTGAAACATTTTTTTTTTTTTGCTTTGGTTATTCTCTCTCTCCAGAAGATTGAAAATAATATGAAGGTCAAAAAATGAGTAAATTTAATATGCTTGTTTTCAATCATATATTAATATAAATTAATATATATAAATTAATATATTACTATATATTAATATATAGTAATTAATATATCAATATATTAATATACATTACTATTAAAAAAAATCATTCTCTTTGGACATCAACCATAGTTGTGTATATCTGTTTATCAACTTTTTTGTTTAGGTACTGGACATTCATTGAAGTAAGGATGTTATAAACCATATTATTCCCCTAGAGCAAAGCATCTTAATTATTTTAGCAGTGAGGTATCAGGTAGTTCCATAAAGGAGATGGACAGTCTAATTCATTTAGATGAACAAAATGGTAACCACAAAGACAGACAGAAGAAGGGACTGCTCTATTTCACCAGGGCCTTAATCCAGAAGCTCCAGAGTGTCAGATTCAAGGCATAAAGGTCTAAATGTTCCACATTAGAAAACTAGAGTGCATCAAAGCCTTTCCAAAGGGTAGTTAAAAAGTTAGGGGAAAAGTCAGTTAGATTAAAAAAAAAAAAAAAAAAAAGAGTATTTCGCTTTTTCAGTAGTACAGTTGTAGTAGAGCAAGTAGGTGATTGTCTGGAAAGCAATTTGCAACTTCTTAAATAAGAGTATCTTTAGAGTCCTTTGACATTGTCCTGACAGAAGACAGAAAAGCCATCTAGTCTTGGTAGCAACCTGGATCATCATGAGCTCAGGATATTTTCTGAGCCTCTGTTCAGTCAGCAAGTACAGCAAAACTGAGAAAACCAAGGCCTTAAATCAGTCTTGACAATGTAGAGAAGCAATGAAATTTGCATGCAGTGGATTTGTAGAGACTGAAGAAATCAATGGGATGATTTTCTTAGAAAATATTTGGGAACAGAACCTTCACTGACTGCAACACCAGAGCTTTGCCTACAACACTCATTTTTTGTGGGAGACAAAAGTTTTGGCACATTCACACACACTGTTGAAGTGTCTGCATGTGCAAAACAAAACTGATGAAGTTAAGCAAAATAAGTATTTGAACTAGAACTTTCATTTAACTATTACCTTTGATAATCTTTCTTAGCATGTTTCACCATTTCCTGTAACAACATTCACTACCATGGACATAGAGAATCACCAAATTAGCTTTCATGCAAGTGGAGAAACCAAGGTAGCATTGTTATTAATTCACAACAACACTTGAGAAATTGTAAGTTATACCTTATCTTCAGATGGACAGAGATACAAATACTGGAATGTGGCAGTAATATTTTTAGAAAATCTTGGCCCAAAAACATCTTTGTCCGTTCCAAACTGGTGCCGAGACTGACGAACAATAGAGTCAATAACGTACAATCCAGGGACTTTATATTCTGGTTTGCACTGAAAAAAGTAAAAATTAAATTTCCATTATGCAGTGATACTAAAAAAGGTCACATGCATTCACCTTAGATTCTTACACAAAACCTGTATTTAGTATACTTGAGTAGAGAAAAAAAATGTTAACTTGTTTTTATTTATTTTACATAGAATTCTCTTAGTGTTTTACTTTCGCTTTGTTTACAGAAACTGAAAAACATGTTTCCACATTTGGGATGGAGTAAACATATCTGTATAGCTTGAAGCAGTCTTCATCTTCTCAGTCACTGCTTTTAAAGTACCTTTAGTTTCCTAACACGTGACCTCAACACCAGGTCTACTACATTATAGTGTAAACTGCCACAACTCTGCTATCAAGCTGCCTCATACTCACTGCACTGAATGACTTCCACCAACTCAAGAATCGAATGCAAAACCCTTCTCTTCGGAGGCCTCCGAAACACTCTGAATTTTTGAAAAGGGGTATTTTCCCTGTTCATTCATAGAAACTTTAGGCAGCATGATGGTTTGGTTTTCGTGAGTTACTGCATTGTAGCCTGTTGGTTTACATGCCTAGGAGAGCATGAAAATTGTATTTTCTGAAAATACGTATTATTTTAGCCAGTGAAAATTAATTTGAAGTTTAGCATCTCCAGTTTCCTCTCCAGCTGCTGGGGAGAGGAGGAAGGGGGAGTTTCACCTTTTTGCCCCCCTCCTATTCTACAGGTACTACAGAAATCTAAAATAATTATATACACAGAGATATCAAAATGTACAAAATCCTAAGAAAACAGAATTTCCTCCCTTAATTTCTGAATAACAGAAGCCTTTTTTGTTATTTACTAGCATTATTAATAACATCCAGTAACACACAATATCTTTATAGTAGATTTATTTTTTTTTTACCTTTTTGATAAACTTCTCTACAATCTGGACAACATGCTTGTAGAGCTGAAAAAAATGCATAAATTAATTTAACATCTACTCAATAGTGACACATCATTCTAGAAGTATTTTAACACATTGTGCTTACTACCATTTAGGAAGGACCACAAAACACTGCAGTCACATTTTAAACAGAAATACGTTATCAAGCTAAGTTAATCAGGCATAGAGAAATATTTCATCAGAGGAACAGACAGAAACAAGCCATCCTTTCTGACACAATTATGCCAGTGTGTACACACAAGACATACTGCTACTAGAGTATTAGCGAGAGCTTTCTGGATATTCTTTCTAAGCAAGTCCACTATGCTTTAATGCTTAAAATTTTATTACATAGAAATCACAACACCCTAGTGGGTGTACCATTAATAAGCAATGATTCAAAAAAAAAAAAAATCAAGTTGGCATTATCCTACTAGACTAAAACCAAGAGATGATATTTACCACCCACTTGTTTCTAGATAACATTCTAAACGCCAACTGGAATAAAAAAATCCATGAAGCTAAGACTACGAAATCCAGAGATGCATTTACTTAGAAGTAAAATAATAAAATACTGCTACTGTTACAGTTTCAAGTTTGTTGCATTGTACTTTACCTTAATAGCTTTAATGGCAGCTTTTGTGATGAGAATCATTTTTGCTCGGGAAATAGGAGGTTTCATCTCCATCAGTGAAAAGAGCTAAACAGAGAAAATAAATATTAAAAATGAATTCTGAAGTTTAAGCATTTAAGCAAAAAGACAACATTTCAGATAACTGATTATTGACATTCCACACTATGTATCACCACAAGGCCATCTGGCCCTTGAAATAAAGAGACCACCAGGCAGATCTTTCCAGGCAATGTTCAAAGCTATCTTTCTTGCGAACTAACCCATCTTCACTGATTTACCAGATTTTGATAAGGCTGCTATAAAAGTTCCATTTGCATCTAAAAATTAGTATCTGCTAACTTACGGTACACGCACTGCTAACTCTTATGGTATGGGAACTTGCTATTTTACAAAAGCAACGTAAATCAGACATAACTACAGCTTGATTTAAATTAGCCTGAGTACCTGCTTACCAAATACAAATACTGGGATGGCCCTACAGATAGCTAGGCTGACATAATATTATAACCTTAGACCAACGTGCATAAGAACAGGATATCTTCCCTCCATCAAGGCAATCAAATCAATACTAAGCTTTCAAATTATCCCACTTATATACAGGCATTGTAAATGTCTGTAATGGAGATGTTCTTCATTTCACTTGCTATTACTGTATCATACTATTACTAAAATCACTGCACCAACTGCTTTGGAGAATCCTCTGCACTATTCTCTAAACTTTTCCCTATGGAAAAATTAACTCTCCAAGTACAAAGTTTTCAGAAGATACTAATCTTTACATATGACAGCCTGAGGCATTCTGTGAGCCTGACTTACAGAATAATTCTGATTTCATTTCTATAAACGTAGCCCAGGCACGTTATTCCAGAGAGTTTTAATCATATCAGAAGTTAAGAAGAGTTCTGTTTTGTTAAGACCATCAAGCAGAAAAAGAGTTTCTTCAGTGCTGAACACTTCTATTTTGTTTTTTTTTTTTTAAAAAAAAAAGTCTAAATTCACAGAAAGCATGTTCTATATTCAAAACATGTAGGATACAGGTAGGATGTTCCAGCTCTTCAAGTCTAAAAGTATGACTGGAAGCAAAAAAAAAAAAAAATTCCAAACTTTCTTTTCACAAAGAGCACCACCACGACTTAATCTCATACATGAGGAAATTTATTACAAAACACTTTCCAAAAGTCCTGACCCTAGGCATTCAAAGAAGATACCACTCTGTCTTTCAGTATGGACCGTAACTCTAAAAACTAGTAATAGCTTCATATTTCAGAAATCGAGAGAAACTACAACTTGCACAGAGAACTGCAAGAGTTGATGAAACATCTGCCAAGGGTTGAACACAGAAAGCTGCAGGAAGAGGGGATACATTTTCCTGAGGACGCCAGCAGTACCTGAACAGCACGATATTTTTATTTTACTTTGTTTCCTGCAGAGCATTTTAGAAGAACAGGGAAATAAAGAATTTGGGGAGTTTTCTTTTTAAAAGAAAACAGTCTCACAGTCATCAGAATCACACATAAACACACATGCACGCACACCAGAAGACATCAAAATCCAACGCACATCTCACCACTTTGCAGACCACTCTGCCTACTATGGATCTACAGGGAGTTCTATCGATTCCATAAGCTGCTGTTGTAAATTTCACAGTTGCAAAAGCTACACCATACGCCACAACACGTTTTTATGGTGTACTGGGCACATCTCTCCACTCTACTAGGCATTAGACTCACAAGCATAATCCACATTGGTTTGTCGGGATCATTTCCTCTTTCAAATTTTCCTTCCCATCTTCCTAGCAGAAGGAGAAGCCAAGACATCCCAGCACTACTTTTTAATTCTTCCTTCTATATCACAGCTCATGGTTAGGTGTTTTGCTTCACTGAATATTATTTTCTACTCCACCCATAAAGTTAAACTTCCTATTTAAGCTGTGGCTTACTAAAAGGTAGAATCATTATGTCATGACCTGTGTAGCACAAAAAAACATGCTGGAGATCTCCAGCATTTCCTACAAACATACAATCATTTTTACCCTGAACTATTCCCCACAAATCATAGGAAAAATGGTTTTATATTACAAAATTTTTGTTGTTCACAATACTTGAATGCTAGCCAAAACCATAATCCACTATTTGCCAAAATAACAAAACTATCTTCATTTGACAGTGTAATGGAAAGTAAGATGTTATTTTAAAATATATCTATTATTTTTACATTAAAGTTCCAAAATATCCATGAAGTGACCAACCTGACAGATTTATCCACTGCCTCAGTTAAGAAAAAAATAATTCTGAAGATACAAAAAATTCATCAAATATTTAAAGGCAAGTAAAGTGACAAGACTTTCAGCAATACAAAATGAAAGCCTTACACCAACAAAATACAAGAAGTAGGCAAGAAAGTGTTTACTTTCTTAATTCAATTCCTATTATAGGAGGCACAAAAGGCGGAAAATTGTCCTTCAAGACAGTGGTAGCCAGATACCTTTTCCAACCCCAACAAGTCAAGACTGTGACTTTTCATTACTGATTTTCATAAAAGTAAAGTTCTAGTGCCAGAATGTTTGATTTTTAAGCCACTCAAGCTGTAAGGCACACTTCAGCTACCATCATCCCTTCTTGCTGAGAAATCATAGTACAGAAACTGTCAGATAAAAGACAGGAGAGAGGTGTTTGAGAGTTGACTTCAGGGTTGGGTTTTTTTTTTTAAAAAAAAGCTTAATTTCAATTTTTAATTGTATTTCTTTAAAATAGTCACAGAGACTCTCAATGAACAAAGTCAGTGCTATTACTAAAACTCAGGAAAATCTGTTTTAAGAAGTAATGAAAGCCCAAAAAAAAAAAAAAATGGAATTCCCAAATCCAACACCCACAAACAGAAAAAAAGGCCAGTCCCATACAACAAGAACAAAGAAGCCAGTGTGAAAGCAGCACGAGTGTTTGTATTTCACGAACACAACTGGAAAGAACCAGGAAATTTAAAGAGCTGGTAGCAGGACAGGAGATGACAACAAAGTGGCAGCAAAAAATAGGAAGCATCTTGAAAGGTATCCCCCCAAAAAAGTTGCAAGCAGGTGAAAAAAAAAAAAAAGGAGAAAAAGCTGCCAGAGGTCAGGAAAAAGGGAAATCGGCTAGATGCACTGAAGTAGCCAGGGAGGGTACAATAAAGAACATGATAGCTTGGAAAAGTCATCAATTAAAGAACACCAGAAGCTGGAACATAGGTTAATAAAGCAGGAATAAACAAGAGCTTTGGAAGAACAGGATTAGGCAGATCACTGTAAATTGTTCCCTTGCTGTTAAAGACAAACTCTGGGCAACAGCAACGAAAGCACAGTAAAAGCAATGAGGTCAGTACACACAGGTTTTTCTAGCTCAGTATGAAATTACAGCTGAAACATGCATTAAATTGTGATGCAAATATTCTTATATATCAATGCATATGCACATATATACACACGTGTATGTGTGTGTGTGTACATCTCTATATACATATGCACACATACTTGCCCTCTCCTCACACACACTCCCATCACTCTCTTTTGGAATAATGCATCAAAACTTTGTTGTCTTTTTAATTTTTCATAAGACTTTAGTTCTAAAATTATTATTTTAAAGCTGATTTTTATTTAATTTTCAGTATCATAGTCACATGAGTCAAAACCACATTTTAAAGACGGGTAAATCTAAAATTTAACAGTCTTACTAGTTCTTCATGGATTGTGACTATTAGAAGAGGAAAGTGTTCAGTAAGACACCCATGTACTTTACATTTGCATATGTTCAATCAGACTTGGATCTTCTTTCATAGACATTTCCGAAATCAACATATGAAAAGAAAACTCTATTTTCAGAGGACCTTCCTTCCAATAATACATTTAATTCCTCTAAGGGCACCACGATCAGCTCAAAAGACAACCTCGACACAAAAAGTGACATGCTACTTAAAACATTAAAGAAATGTGACAGTTGTAACAAAGGTAATAATTTGCTATGTTTGAGAGTGTTTCCAATGCACTGCCTCACAACAGGAGCCTGGCCCTGGAATGCTCTGCCCTGTAAAGCTCTACCTGCTAGAACTGACTTGCTGCTTCTACTGACCATAACTGAACGTCTGGAGAAAAAAAAAGAACCAGCTCCTAGTTGTTCCCTATCTTCCTTCCTCATATAGTGAGTGACAGCAATGGTTAAAGAAAAAAAGCAGAAGTTTAGCTTTGATTCTACGAGGGTGGCCAAGACTTTGGAATGAACTGCCCAAAGAAGTTGTGGCTGCCCCCTCCCTAGAGGTGCTCAAGGCCAGGCTGGACAGAGCCTTGAGTAGCCTGATCTAGTAGAGAGGCGTCCCTGCCCGTGACAGGGAGGTTGGATTAGATGATCTCTAAGGTCCCTTCCAACCTAGGCCATTCTATGATTCTATTTTTTAGTTCTGTTGCTCACTGCCCCAATTTGTTCATTTAGCAATGAAAACCACACAGGGTATCCCATTCACTAGGACAGGGGATACATAGGGCATGGGACAGCAGTGGAAAAAAAATTAAGTGAAACATCACTTGTATGTATGAACTAATTAACCCAAAGACCATTTAAGACTTGTATCTTTATTCAGTTTTCATAATTTCAGTATTTTAAGAAGAATTGTATCCTGATGTCTGCATAGATTCATTCACACACAAGGAAAAACTAATGTAGAAGAACTAGTAGAAACAGTCACAAAATGTTATCAAAATCATTAAGGTAAAAGTCAAAAGAAAAACTTTCCTATTTCAGTTTTAATAGTCTCACTTATTGAAAGTAGTCTTAAAAAAACCCAACAAAACAACCAACCACAACACACATGTTTTACACAAGCTCTAGTGCAGGATATAATTTAAATTTACAAATTTCCAAACATTTCTGGAACTTCCCTCCCCGTATGTTGAAGTCTGGGCACTGGAGCAGCACATTTTTAAAAACGATCATTTTTTTGTTGCTCCATATTAAACCATGTACTACAAAAAAAAAAGAAAAAATACGTATTAAAGTATTGAACTCAAGCCACAACACGAAATATTGATTCAAGAGTATTTCTGCGTACTTTTCACAACAGTACCAAAGTACAGGATAAAATATCTATAAAGCCACGAACCTCAAAGGCAGAAAAACCACCTGCTTGTTTTCAGGCTAATAAATGCAATTAAACAACAAAGATGAGCCACTCATTAAACCATAGCAGATAGCCAAAAAGGAGACTAACCATATCGCTTGTTATTTAAAAAGCAGGCTAGCAATCACACCCAAATTAAAATTCAATGTGAAGTACAGAAGTACTTCAGAAAACATGTGGCAGGAGTGAATAAGGCGGCCTTTCAACTCAAACTATAGAACCTGTGTCAGTTCATAAGCCCTGGGTGAGGTGTCCCTAGGAGGCAAGGGTAATGGGAGAAGGAATAGGATGACAGCCTTTAGCTTTCAGTCCTTCAAGCAGCAAATTATTAATTTCTGTCATTCTACAATTAATACCCTTTAAGAGTCTATTCTACACTAAACCTGAGAACTACCTTTTTCGAAACATAGGGCAGAATCACTATTTTCACATTTACCCACAGCCTTACCTTAGAATACTGAAGACATGCTGTGCCTAGATACACTTTTTAGAACAAGAGTAAGTTGAAATATAGGAATACTATCAGCTTCATTATTGAATTAATGACAAGAAATGCAAAACTAGACAGTGATGTGTGTATGCCAATGAAGAAGGAATTGAGGTGCCATGGGAAAAACCCAAGACACATGGTCAGAGAAAAAAGGCAGCTCATACACTTTCCAAACATTAAACTACTAGGAAACAAGAGAGTGTCATCCAGTAAGATTTATCCCATTGTCATAAAAGGAAAAAGATCAATCTTTTATCCTTTGGGGTGCCTCAGGTTAGATGCATCATTTTAAGTACATTTATCTGGTTTAGGCATGAAATAACATAGTAGGAAGGTAAAAATACCTTTTAAGACTTAACTGACTTTCCTGGCTTTGCTTGCTTGCTGAAGTTTCTTTGCCATAAAAACGTCTCTTTATTTACAGCTCAATTTTATATACTTACTAAATTAAAAAAAAAAACAAACTACTAACCAGAAAAGAAGCAACACCAATAGAAACACTATTTACTGAAAGAAACACACTGTTTGGTGATTAGTGGATATCAAGCACTCAGGTCACTGTTACAATACTCCTGTGCAATCTTCCCTTCTCCAATTCTCAGAGAGCAGTCTAACACGCCCTCAACAATTTAATCAAGTATTATTTGTCCAAGAACATTTCTCTAAGCAGGGTCCATACACACATGACACAGTCAGTACTCTGTACATTAATTCATTGGGTTTTTAAATGTATTTTATTTATGCATTTAAAAAACACCTGATACAGCAAGTCACTCAGAGATGTATAATTGTAGTTACATGTTCACGTGCCTACAGAAAAGAAGGATGATGGAAGACACAACTAAAAAGCGTGGATACTATGCTATTTTGTTAACAAAACACTATTAGTAATAATGCATGATCAGGTTTTTAAAAGGGCAGATATTTTAAAAAAAGTATACACAGGTTCAAAGAAAATGTTTGCCACATACATTTTTCTTCCCCTATAAAACTCACTGCTTCTTTTCCTTTTCAAGTCCCATTTCTTCCTTGAGCAACTAAGAAAATGAGAAATATAATGATGTCTGCTAAACTTCTGTCACTAAGCTATCTCTCAGAGGATCAATGCAAGTTTTAAATTCTTGACCATCAGCTGTGAAGCACACCATGTACTAGGTGCTGCCGAAGCTAAGAGATTACTATAAAATTCATAACTGTCAGGCTACATTCTTTAGAAATTAAAGTGAGATTTAAATTTGACCAGATATGAACTCCAGGCAATGACGCTAAATAGTACTTCATCAACTAAGTTATTTCTGTGGCCCAGAAAGACGACTTAACAAATTCTGAATCACTGGGGAGAAACACTTTTACAGAAGACATTCTTATGAAAATGACATCATAAAAGAACATAGAAGAGAATCTTGTTCTTTACACAAATGTTTTTCAAACTTAGACTCTGTTTCCTACTATCAGTGCTGTGCTCACAAGTCCAGCACATCTCCTGAAAAGCTGTTAATCTCATTATTTCTTCTCTACTAGAATGCCACAGCTTCCAATGATCCTGGAAACAGTTTGGTCCAGAAGCAACTGACACAGCTCTTTTAAGATCACAGCAATTATGACCCTTCAATTACCATGACACAGTCATAAAAGCAAAAAAACTAACTTCCACCCTAAAAGCACTGCACACTACTACTGCAATAATTTCAGCCTGAGCCTCACAGCTTAAAAAACTGACTAAATTCACACTGAAACTCCAGTAGCACTCTCATATCTTTCTCTCCCTCTGCCTTATCCATATAGCATCTGAACTGCTGCTTAAGTACTCTCCCAGGACACGTGGAAGGCAGCACTGACTTAAAAATGCAGTCTACTGCACCTACTGGAATATGGGAATCGTTTTAAGTAGCTACAACAGGTAGCAGCTCTTGCCGAGAGACAAAAGGTGTCAAAATGCACAAAAGACTGCACTAATCTTTCCTCTAACCAGATATATTGGTAGTTCTGTCCTCGCTGCAATGCCAAACAGAGAGAATCTAACCAGGGTTTGTGAGTTCCAGTAACTACTGAAGAACCACTGTGAAGGATATCCTGCTAATCTCTATTTATAGGACCTGGGGAGGAGAGGGGAAGAGCAGGGAGCAACAGACTGCAATAGAACTTGCAAAATGAAGCCTTGTTACTAGCATAGTATAGCTATACTAGATCAAAAATACAACTGTCCAGTTCACTGAATATGGATAAATAGTAAACAAGAAAGCAGCAACTCTAAAGCAGCAGCTCACAAAATATCTATCCTGATAGTGATCCAGGCATGCTTAACCTGAGACTAAGAGAATATACTGCATTACTCAATACAAATATAAGGTTACAAAATAGGAAGCTTTACTTTTTTCTACTTTCAGCTGCAAGACTGTGAAGAAATCTCTATATTTAACTTTTATAACCAGTAAACTATCCCCCAAGTTTTTCAGATTAATGAAAAGGAAACACATATCACCTAAAGTAAAACATGATAAGGATTAAAAAGTTTATAAACCATGGTGGAAGTGCGATTTTTTGTTCATGGGGTTTTTTTTTCCAGAAAAAATATTTACTTGTCTTCTTAAAAACATAGTAAAGTTTTGTACCATTATCAAGTTACCTTTTATGATTCATTTAAACTATTAATTTAACACAACATATACGTGTAACAGTACATGGATTCTAACTCATTCTTCTAGGATACAGTCTGAACTAATTTCCTCAGGGAGAATACACTATACTACATATCTGCCAAATCCCACCTATTCAGTTGGTAATACCTGCTCAAAGTACAGCTGGATAAAAATAAAGCAGCCAGCATGTTTGGTCAATACAAAAAACATGCTTGTTCCCATAGAAAAATGAGAATTTTTAAGAGGTACATTTACTGGTAAACTTGCATTCAAAATTTAGGTAGAAAGAACAGGACTAAGGGAATGGGTAACACAATCAAACATGATCAAGTTGCACAACTCAGGTAAGTTACCACCCATTGCCAGAGCCAAAACTAATTGACACAAGTGTTCTTTCCTACTTTGCCACAACAGCTAAGTGCAGCATGCTAGCTCAAACCTCTACACTTAAGTTTTACCTCACGACTCAGATGGGCAGTTAAGATCACATACTTATCACGATTAGCTGACAGGTAGAAACTTGTTACTTCACTGCAACACAATCTTGCATACTTTCAGAAGCCTATAACCCAAAGGGCAGAAACTGAACTTCCAAGCAGAACTGGAACCTAAGTCAGTCAAAACTACCTAATAGTTTCTACTGGACTGGGTGAGCAGCTTCAGCCAAAACAAAACGGTTCAAATCGCATAAAGAAAAGTGTTGCTGGTGCTTTTCTCTTCCTCCCTATGCTCTTATGCCTGAGAAGAGGGTACCAATCTAAAAGCCTAGAGGATGCCTAATTTACAACCATGATCTGAACTCAGACCTCTCACCATTCAAGAAAATACTATAAACACCAAACCCACACCAAAAAATCCCAAATGATCATATCACCTGAAGCAAGGTGGCAAAGAGCTGACAGCCACCACCTCCACAGAAGAGACAGTAAAGCTGGAAGCACACTGCCTTCTCGTATACACTGGAAGTACAGCACAAAACTCGTGGCTGTTGCTTAAAGTTGCAATTACAAAGTCACAATTCTCTTGTCTACAGTGGTATCGTACAGCCAGCAAATTCAGGAATTCTTGACCTACAGGATATTCAACAGACACACCAATCTTCACTGTTTAAGCTATTCCACTCTCAATAAAATAATTAACCATTCAGTGAACAGAGACTGGTACCTCTGTAGTCCTCACAATGTCTAGGCATTACAAGACAGTCTTACAGACAAAATGAGTTCTCACACACTCACTAGTCCCTGCTATTCCCACCATTCTGCGAACAACATTGAGACCTTTTGTAAAACAGCTCTTTCACTTTCTCTGCTTTCACTGAGAAAGCCCCCAAATCGAACAATATCTGACTGTAAATCTCACCCCTCCTCAAAAAAGTTTGATGTTTCACACTTTACTTTAGTACCTATTGTTTCTCACACATGGTTTCAGGCAACACATGCTGGAAAGTTAAGAGAATAGTTTAAGAACCAGATTTTAAGTTCTTAGCTAATATAATAAACACACCTTCTGAGAACAGGACACTAATTACACAAGCCCTGAATTTATTAACATGCTAGCTTTGCACATAAGTAGTCCTATGGAGCTAGCCATATGTACAAATGATTGCAGAACAGGGATTTTAGTAAGTATAAAACTTCTCCGTAACTGATGTTCAAACACAATCTAGCGTTTTACTACCCTTCAGCAGCCAGCCATCAGAATTTTACTCAATATTTCTAACTGTATCAACTGTATCTAACTCTATCAAACAAAAGCATCACACTTTTGCCATATCTGAGAAGACGTGTGAAATAAAACATGTCCATTGCTAAAATGGAGATCAGTCACAGAATACCCAGAAACACTGCTTTCCCTCTAAAGTTACACACACTTCCACAACCAGATCAGCTAAAGAAGTGGTTTTCATTGTTTGAGAAACACTAAGCACTGGCAGTACAACTAAGTTTTATCAGGTAGCAACATGTTGAAATGAATGAAAACAATCATCTGCTAGAACTTCTGTTTATGTTTGGACAGGTAAGAATATTTCTGTTTACACAAAAATTGAAAAAGCCACACATGTGGCATTCTATTTTAACATATTTGTGAAGGTTGCTTTGTACCCTTCCATACCACTGGTTCAAAACAGTACAATTCACCCATAACACAGGCAAATAAATAAAAACAAAACTGTAAATAGGAGGCATATGCTATCTACTTTTCCCTTTGTACTTCTATAATTGTGTTAAGGATGAGCAGATTCACAGTTGTGTCTGTGTATGACAAGCAGTTGCAGAGAATGAACTTTACACAGCATGACTTCATCACATGAGAGTAGTCTGCCATTTTTCCTGTTTCTGTTCAGCAAACATGCACAGCAACCTAACCTTCAAAACGTATTAAACATTCTGGAATAGGCTCTGGCTTAGCTTTAACTGATTATCTGCAACAAGAATACGCATGTTCTGTAGTCCATACAGGATCTGCAAAAGTCAAATCGTCAAACTGAGGCAGGAGCGTTATCTAATTTAAGAATCATTTTAATTCATGTATCAAAAACTTTATAAAGTGGAAGCTAGAGTACTTTGTTATTTTTTGTAAATTGTGAAAAAAAAAAAACCAATCACAGTCCATTTTGTTTCCACTTCCGACTGGCTAAGGAATCAAAAAAAAAAAAAAAATCATCATCAGAAGAAAGGGACTTACTGAACACCTTATGCTTCCAGACCTACCTCCTATACCCCTAGCGCTGGGGTCGATCCCGTAGTCCCATCCCCGAGCATCGTTTCTATACAGAGATAACCCCCCTCGCAGTTTTTCCTCCCCTGCCTATCCTACTTGCCGCCTGTTCACATGGCGGATTTCTCGCCAAACCACTCCGAGGAAATAAAAGTGCCTCGCGCCCTGAAACGCGGCTTCCCCCTCCTTAACAACACACAGGCAGTGGGAACGCCTTGTAACAGGGATCCCGGCTGGAACGCTCTCCAGTGAGGCGAGGAGGAAAGTGGAGAGGGGTGGCGGGGGCAGCGAGGAAGATCCGAAGATCCCCTCAGCACCCCCCACTCCCCGGCCCGTGCGGAAACCCGGGCTGCGGCGTCGCTCGGGGGACGCTCCAGGCCGTTGCAACCGCCGCGGCGGGGCCTGGCGCTCGCCTCCATTTTACTCGGGAGACTCGATCTCCCCCGCCCTCGCCCCTCCGTGCCGGCGGGAAGCACCGAGGCCGAGCCAGGCCCAACACCGCCCGGGCCCTCCCCAGCGCAGGCCTCTGGCAGCGCCGCACCGGGCCCGCGCGGCCCAGAGCCGGAAACCGAGCGCGGGGGTGGGGGAAGGGGACGGGACGGGACATGGCGGCCACCGTGACCCTCCCCCCCTCCTCCCCTTGCCCCGTCGCGGCCACCCGTCCCGCGCTCCCTCTCCCCCCCCCCACTCCCCGGCTCCCACCTCCTGGTTGAAGGCGTTCACGGCCTCCATGTTGGCGGCGGCGGTTGATGCGGGCGGGCGCCCGCGCGGGGGAGGGAAGGAGGGGAGGGGGGAGGAGGAGCAGCTCGGTCCCGCTCAGGGGCTGCGCGCGGACATGGCCGTTTGGCGGCGGCGGGGCTCGCGCTCTCCCCTCTCCTTCGCTTGCTTCAGCTCGCTCGTATCGCTGCGGCGTCTCGCTGGCAGGGCCGCGGCACAGACCGTCTCTACCAGCGGGATGGCGGAGCCCACGCCGCGCACAGCACCCTGGGATCGTGCAGGCCTCCCGGCCCCGCGCCACCCACAGGAGATTGGGGAAGGGGGGGGGGGGGGAGGAAGGAGGAGGAAAGGAGGGGGGTGGAGTGGCGAGGGAAGGCGTGCGCGCGCACGCCGGGGGCACCACGTGACCCAGGGCCGGGCCCCGCCCGCGGGGAGGAGAAATGGCGGGGGTGGAGCAGCCCGCAGCGGCGCGGCCGGGCAGTAGCCCGGGCTTGGCAGCGGGGTCTGGGCAGAGTGGAGAGGCCATAGCTTGCATTGGGCTGGCAGGATGGGCCGGGCCTCTCTGTGCTCGCTGGGAAAGGGGAGGGTGCGGGCCGAGTGGGGAGGAGGAGGGGCGGTGGTGAAAGCGGCGGCAGCAGCCTCCGAGGTCGTGCTTAAAAAATCAGTGTTTTTCTTTTAATCCCTCGCGTCTCGCAAGGTGGAACAGAGCACACGGTAAAACCCCGCTCTGAATGGAGCAAACGACCGGCGCTGGAGTGTACTTGATGCCGAGCATGGCCAGTAGTACATTGTGCCGCTCCTTTCAGTGCAAAACAGGGCAGGACTTGAAAGGCCGTCAAGTGTTCTGCCCCGGTGAAGAAGACGGTTAATCAGTGACTGCTTTCACACTAACAATGGGAGCTCATGTTCATGAGAAAACTACGTGTGTGCTGCAAAGAGCGGTTTCAAGGACATTGACTGGCTATTGGCACTTGTTCAAGAGAGCATTTGTCAAGTGCTACAGTAATACTGGGGTATCCATCTCAAATCGATGGGGTTTGAGGCTTGCAGAGTGTGGTGTGGTAGGGTTATGTTCAGGATGTTTAACTTTACAGTTTCGTTGTTGACTCTCCAGTACATCAACAAGGGAGTAAATTGGAAAGAGGAGGCTCAGAATGCCACGGAATTCTTCCAAAAAGTGTATTTGGGTTTGTTTTGGGCTCTGTGACTGAACTGTGCCTGGTGGTTGAGTTGTTAATCAGATGCAGATTACTCTCAGGAGTCTCTTCGTGTCTTCAGTATATGTATGTCCAGTAATTAGCTCTATTTAAAAGCAAATATTTTGAAAGTCAAGTTGACAGTAACAAAACCCCTTGACTCAGATTGTGAAATACATGAGGAGGAGCTTGTGTACAGTTACATGGCTGATATTCAGAGAAAGTTTTAAAATAAATAGGCTTTTAAAATAAATAAAGGCTTTTAAAATACAAGTTTTAAAATAAACAGGGAAATGGAACGCTCTTCCAGGTTGGTCTTTTCTCAGAAAAATAATTCTAGCTTTCATAAAAAAAAGAAACCTGTCAAGTGTAAGAAGAGTGGGGAGAAGAAAAAAGTATTGCCTATCTACAGTCAATGTCTTTGCTTGTTGCGATTTTGGCCAGTTTTAATGTAGAAAATTATTTCACATATAGCTTTTGCTACTGCTCTTGTATGTGTCACTGTCCAAAAATTGATAAGAGGTAGCTTATTCTGCCACCTGGAAGATAGAAACAGCAAATGTTTAACTGGAGTATGTGAGGATAGGTTGGAAAAGTCCAGATTATCTCTGGTCTAGTTCTTGCATCAGCTAAAAAGCTTTCTGAGAAGTAAGAATTATTTGAGGACTCTTGTCTTAAGGAGAGAGAGAGAATGAGGGAGAATGGGCTTTCCTTGTTAATTTTCATGTTTGAAACCTAGATGTTAAACTGTGGCAGCTGTTTCAATAATGATGAGTACCTGATGAGTACTTGTTCCTTTCAGTATATACTTGATAACACAAATGCAGCTCTCTCAACACACTGTTAGTAGCTCTTACAGAGCACAGAAAACCAAATCCTTCCCAGGACAGGAAAGGCTGCCAGTGGTTCTGGAAATCACATTAAATTTGGGAGTTCTTTTGCCTATTAAACTTTTAAAGTTTTTTATAGTATATATTTGCCTTTCAGAGTGTACCACTATAGGTTATTGAAGCGACTCCTGAAAACAGCCTGCATGAGTTTTTTCTTATTGCTTTTTATGTATTTGGTATTGGTTTATTAGGAATCTCATTTTAAAAAAAAAAATAATCTGGTTTTGTAGAATGTTTGCAATCAGACTTTGTGCATAATTGGATTTTTTGTGGCCTGAGCGGGTGGGGAAATAGTGTAGGTTGTACCCCAGTGTGTTTCAGAACTGACTAACACAAAGGCTGGTAGCTGCAGTGCCTTGGTGCTCGATGGGCTGGCCGTGCTCATCACCTCACTGTGCTAACCCTGGTGCCTGTTCACCTGCCACGCTGTGGTTGTGCCCGTGCTATAATACGGTCCTGGTTCTGTCAGCACTATAGACAAATCCTTGGGGTCTGTAGAATTATTCCTGGCAGCTCTGGTTCATTGAGAAGTAAATTCTGATTCCTCAGGGGCTGGATGTTAGAATTTGGGGGTGGGAAAGGTTGAAGGAGGCCGATTACTGCAGTTTAAGACTTAAGCCAGGGGTGTATGCCCCTCTGCTCTGCTCTTGTGACCCCACCTGGAGTACTGCCTCCAGCTCTGGAGCCCCTACACAAAAGAGACAGACGTGGATCTGTTGCAGAAAGTCTGGAGGAAGGGCATGAAGATGATCACGGGGCTAGAGCACCTTCCTTATAAGGACAGCCTGAGAGAGGTGGGGTTTTTCAGCCTGGAGAATAGAAGACTCCAGGGAGACCTTACAGTGGCCTTCCAGTACCTGAAGCAGGCCTACAGGAAAGCTGGGGAGGGACTGTTTACCAGGGCATGTGGTGATCGGACAAAGGGTATCAGCTTTAAATGTGAAGACGGTAGATTTTGATTAGATATTAGGAGGAAATTCTTTACTGTGAGGGTGGTGAGGCACTGGCACAGGTTGCCCAGAGAAGCTGTGGATGGCCCCTCCCTGGAAGTGTCCAGGGCCAGGCTGGATGGGGCTTTGAGCAACCTGGTCTGGTAGGAGGTGTCCCTGCCCATGGCAGGGGGGCTGGGACTGGATGATCTTTGAATTCCCTTCCAATTCAAACCATTCTACGATTCTATTCTATGATTTATTAGTCTGTGTCTTTCTCTTCAACGTTTCATCAAGATTAAAGTGTCTTAATGAAACGTATGTTCTTTTTGTTACACTTTTGTTAATTTTTCGTAGAGTCTCGAGCTTGCAGCAGTTTTATTTAAAGTTAATTATATTAGACATTGTATATATATATTTATGGTGTATGATGCCCAGCATTGTGCTATGTATTCATACAATATAAAGGATGGTCCTTGCTTCAGACTATGCAGCTCAGAGTGGTTCATATAACATTTAATATCATTCTTCATGCAATATGCAATTTTAAATATTCTCCATATGATTCTGTACATATGCTTAACAGTTTTGACTTGTGTTGGTGCACGGATTTAGTTTGTTCAGCTTGCTTACTTTTGTTTCTGACAGATGAGCAATAAATGGGCCCACCGATGTATGGAAATTGCTGTTGAGAACAAATTATGCTTACTTGGTGTAATGAATCTTTGTCTTTGTAGCAGCTGATTAAATACATGTGCAAGTCTTATTCAAGCTTGTTAAAATCTGAAAGGTTTTTGAATTCTGTATAGTCCTTGCCATTTCATACATCATGAAATACAAGTTTAACTGAATTTAATTTAGCTTGAGCATTTGAAGAATTTTACATAATAATGTCTGTCATTTTTTTCTTGCAGTAACATTGTCTTGATCTTTGATGATGTTAAGCATCCTAAATGTTTCTCAGTCTCCTAAATTGTGCATCACTGTTGACAAAGAAAAAGACTGACAATGATCATCCATAAAAATGGCATATTCCCTCTTTGATTATCTGTCACTGCTTATCAGTGTTTCTCTGACTCATTCAATAAGGATTTGTTATCACTTGTACATTATCACTCTATTATTTACTGGTGTAATTGAACTTACTTGGCAACTTTTTTTTAATTAGAATTCCATGGAATCCTATGTTCTATATTGTAGTGGTTTGACCCTGGCCAGCCGCCAGGTACCCACACAACCGCTCTCTCACTCCCCCTTCACGGCTAGACAGGGGGAGAAAATATTTCCAAGGGCTCAGGGTTTGAGATAAGGACAGGGAGATCACCGTCATTTACTGTCCCGAGCAAAACAGAGTCAGTTTTGGGGAAATTAGGTACATTTATTAAAAGAACTAATCAGAGAAGAGTAGTGAGAAGTGAGAAAGAGCAAACAGATCTTAACAAACAGAACACCTTTCCCCCATCCCTCCCTTCTTCCCGGGCTTAACATCAATTACGGTTTCTCCACCTCCTCCTCCCGAGCAGCGCAGGGGGACAGGGAATGGGAGTTACGGTCAGTTCATCTGACGTTGGTTCCACCGCTGCTTCTTCATTCCAGGGGAGGACTCTTCACCCTTCCCCAGGGCCATTGTGGGGTCCCTCTCACGGGAGACAAGCTTCACGCTCTCTTCTCTGGCGTGAGTCGTCCCACGAAGGGCAATTCATCACAAGCTGCCCAACGGGAGACACCTCATGAGGGGCAGCCCACCCCTCGTGAGTCTGAGGCGCAGTCCTTCAGGGGAAACTGCTCCAGCGTGAGCCACCTGCAGCGTCCCAAAAGTCCCACCGGCCAACCTGCTCCAGTATGGGCATCCTCTCTTCCATGGGCTACAGGTTCCGGCAGCGACTTGCTCTGATGCGGGCTTCCCACGGGCTACAGTCCCCTTTCAGGCATCCACCCACACGGCGTGGAGTCCTCGGTGGACATCTACGCGGTGATCCTCACGGTGCACATCTGCACCTCGCCCATGGGCTGCAGGGGGACAACCCGCTTCACCATGGTCCTCATCACGGAACCGGGGGACTCCTTCTGCTCCGGCGCCTGGAGCTCATCCTCCCCCCGCCTTCTTCACTGACCTTGGTGTCTGCACAGATTCTCACTCCTCCATCTCTGTGCCAGCTGTTGATGGCGCAGTTCTTTTCCCCGTTCTTAAATATGTTTTTCACAGAGGCGTTCCTCTGCTATCACCTTACTGATAGGCTCAGCCTTGGCCAGCGGCGGGTCCCTCTTTGGAGCCGGCTGGCATTGGCTCTATCAATCTTGGGGAGCTTCTAGCAGCTTCTTACAGAAGACACCCTGCAGCACCCCCCCTGCCGTCAAAATCTGGCCAGACCAAACCAAAACATATATAAAGCAAACTTATCTTTTTTTCTGCGGTGCTCAACATATTACCGAGGCTTTATAATCTTTATTAAAGTAATACCGTATATGTTTACCCTGGTGTACAAGTATTTGCAGTGTGATTGGCCCTCTGGGTAGCACTGCCTCGCAGCATGGGGAGGGATTTCCTTACAGTTCTCTAAATCAAATACAGGCCATGCTCAAGTTAGAACGCTGAAATCAATATGTCTTCGAGGAAAGAGTTTATGTGTTCCTCACTGTCGATTCTCTGACAGGATTAAACTCATAGGCCTGGCACCATGATTCTGTATTGGAGAGTTCAGCTGATGTTTACGGATGCTGGTGTGTTCTTTTCCTGTTTGTAAAGTCAAGTATTACGGACAGGCAGCCTTTAGCGGAAGTGAGCTTTGAAAGGCTTATGGCAACTTAATAGAAGAGGGAGTGTTTTGCCGGCCTGCTTAGTGAGATGAATCAGGGTGCTGGAGTTTTGGACAGAGCGAGCTTTCAACTTGATTTTCAGTTCCAACCGTAAGTACACAGATGTAAGTTTAAGGTCCTGGGTTGTAACCTAGAAAACCTGTGTAAAGTTGAGCAACTGGTCGTCTTAGCTGTTGTCTCTCTTTAGATGTTGCCTCTCTTCCTTTGCACTGTTGGAGTGATATCAGCGACCAAAGTAAAACCGTGTGGGCACTCAGAGAGTTGTGGTCAACGGCTCGATGTCCACGTGGAGACCAGCGACAAGCGGTGTTCCTCAGGGATCTGTTCTGGGCCCAGTGCTGTTCAACATCTTTGTCAGCGACATGGACATGTGGTTGCCCTTCTGGGCAGTGCCCATTATACAGACGGTCGAACTAGGACACATGATGCCCCATCCATAAGGATAGATCTGAAGGAGTTCAGGTGAAGGCTGGTCTTGCACAAGTCACCCGTTGTGTCCCCAGGTGCCCTTGGACTCTGCTGGTTTCCCTCTCCAGAGAGTGGAGAAGCTGGGTCCCCTCCTCAGGACAGACCCACGTGCAAGGGGCCTGGCGGTGCCAGGGGCTTGTTTCTCTCCTTGTAGCTCTGCCTGCGCCCTCCTCATCTATTGCCGCTTCATAAACGTTAGAACCCCCGTATTTTAGCCCCCCAGCTGGTTCCTCCCCTCCCGGCTCCCTCTTCCCTTCCCCTTCCCCACCCCGTGGAGTTAGGCCCGACCCCCGGCCCCGTGACCAAGCTCCAGGCCTGGATTCCCACAGCCTCAAGCTGGAGCTGGCGCAGCGGCTCCAGGAAGCGCTGGACGCTGAGATGTTGGCGGCCGGGCCCGAGGAAGGAGGCCTTGCCGGGCCTGGGGCCTGTGCAGGGGAAGCCGGCCCCGCCACCCATCGCCACAGCCAGGAGGATGCGGAGGAAGGAGGAAGAAGCCGCCACTGAGCAGCAGCAGCCGCCACCTCAGCAGCACCAGGAGCAGCCGGTGGCAGAACCGGAGCCCGCAGCCCCCACAGGAGAAGGAGAAACGACAACAGCAACCACATCCCTCCCTCTCTCCCTCCCTCCCTCAACCCACCCATCCATCCCTTCATCCCTCCCTCCCCCTGGCTGTGTCCTCATAAAAGGCCACCAGCTTGGTCAGACATGACTCCCCCTTGGTAAAACCACGACGTCAGCTATTCCTGGTGACCCTCTTGTCCTCGATGTGCCCAGAGACAGCGCTGAGGACAAGTTGTTCCATCACTTTCCCAGGGATGGAGGTGAGGCTGTGTGGGCTGGAGTTACCCGGGTCCTCCTTCCTGCCCTGATTAATGCTATTCAAGACCCCATTTATTAATATCAATATTCCAGTGCCCCGTGATTATCCCAGTGGCTGGTCAATATTCGGTCTGAAGCTGGAAGGGTCGGTCACCGTGGGGTTTGTGTTCCAGGTCTCGAGATCTTTGGGAGAAGGAACCGGCTTCTCCAGGATTCATCCGACCCCTCCAAATGGTGGGAAAGCGAATTGTCCACAGTCACAAGAGCTGCACCGCTGATTGGCCAGTGCGGCCGTGATGTCACTGCCCAGCCACGATGTCACAGATCCCTGCAGACACCAAGTCCCGGGCGCTCAGCCCCCGGACCCAGTGCGGCGGCGACAGCGGCAGCAGCGACAGCGTGTCCTGCAGCAGCGATGGCGCCCACACTACGGCTCTTCCTTGTGCTCCTCCTCCTCGGGGCCCTGCATGCCAGGGCTGCCCGAGCGGCTCCCTGGAGAGCCCGACGAGCAGGTCAGCAGCCTGGCCCGGCCCGGGGGGCTCGGCCGGGGGGTTGCACGGGCAGAGGGCTTGCAGAGCTGCCGGCCACCAGCGCCGCTGGCCCCTTGAGGGGCAGCTCAGAGTGTCTCTCCCTGCCCCTCGGCACCCCGACAGGCGAGGTGACCTTCTCTCCTCTCCGCCTGTCTCTAGATGACGAGCGGACCGTAGACGGTGATCCAGCTTCTCTGCTGGATGTGGCCTTGAACACCCTGGGGCATCCCGAAGGTGAGTTCTCACATCCCTGCCCTGGGAAAACCCACGTGGGCAGCATGACGAGAGCTCAGCCCACGCGTGATTCTCTCCCTTATCCCCTCGCAGTCGGCAGATTCTCTCCCCAGCGTGTTCCCGACTTCAACACCGAGGGCGATGCCGCGGGTGAGTGGGGGCAGGAACCTGCCCGCTCGTCTCCCTGCCCTGAGACACACCCATGGCTCCTTCTGTGCAGACAGGGAGAGCAGCGGATCTGAGGGCTCGGGCTGGGCGAGAGCCCGGGCGCTTGGCGTGGCGGAGCTGTCTCTCAGCCCCTGGAGCCTGAGCTGCTGCTGCTGCTGCTGCCAAGCCTGGGGGCTCATCGAGCTCGAGCCCGGCTTCTCCCTCCCTGGCGAGCGGCCAGCTCAGAGCCCAAGACTTGGCTGGCCGGGCGCCTGCGTGCGTGTGCCCTCTCCTCACAGGACGCCCTCAGCGCTCCTGCGACCCAGCCGCTACCCGTGAGGATCCCCGGCAGCTTCTGCTGACTCTCTCATTGCAGATGTGCCTTCAGGGGAGACTGTTCCAGAGGCCTGGGGGGACCCTGAGCTGTTACAGCCCCCCTGGCGTCGCAGCGGTGAGTGAACCTCACGGGCTGGGCACAGCTGAGCTGGGCCCCAGTTCTAGCAGGACGGCGCCTCCCTCGTGGGGAACGCTTCCCTCGGGTGCGAGTGTCCCGCTCTCCTTCTGCAGAGATCGGCCAGGACACGAAGGCAGAGCCCGGGGCAGGCAGAGCCTCGCTGCCGGGCTCGGGCTCGGAGTTTCAGGCAATGGCAGGAGGCAACCGACCAGGTAACCGCTGTCCCCTGGGCACAAGGTGTCGCCCCTCCAGCCTGGGCTGTGGCAGCAGGACCTGCCCATCCTCCGGGGCATGCGCTGAGGCTCTCTCTGTGCCCTCTGCTTCCCGACAGCGCTCTCGGAGCCTGCTGCAGCCGACGACGGCGAGGACGATGAGTTCTTCCGGGCAGGCTCAGGTACCGAGCCGTCTCGCTGGGGTCCCCAAGCGGGAGCCCCTCGGGCCCCCGGGGGGTGCCGCGAGCGGTGTCCGTGCTGGAGCAGGAGCAGAAGGGGAGAGCATGGCTCCAGCCCGGAGGGGGAGAGCTCGGGGGGCTCCGAGAGGGCCCGGCTCCATCGCTGGGGCTGTGGGAGCTGAGGCTGGCACTCCCTGCTGCAGGGACAGACTTTGTCCTCATCCCTCCCAGGAGCTCCTGGACTCACTTTCCCAATTGCTCCTCCAGAGCCAGTCCCTGAAGGAAGGAGCCTGATGTGTCCCGGAGACGTTCGCCGGTATTGTATGGTGAACACAGCGGTGCTCATCGTTGTGATCCCTTCTCTGATTGCCGGGATTTTCGGCTGTTGGTATTGGTGGAGGAAGAGAAAACAGTGAGTCAGGAGTTTTGCCCCCTCCACTGCGTCCCCCACAGCTCAGCCCGTGGTGGTGAGCCTTGCTAGCACTGGCTGTGCTGGGCAGGAGAGTCCCCATGTCCCACTGCAGAGTCCCCATGTCCCCTGCCCAGGCCCCGTGTCCCCTGATGAGTCCCTGTGTTCTCCTGCAGAGTCCCTGTGTCCCCCTGCACAGTCCCCGTGTCCCCATGCAGCTGAGGCTCAGCCAAGGTGAGGCTCAAACCCCGCCGGGGCTCAGCAGATCCCTCTTTCCGCAGGGCCAGGGCGGGAGCCAAGGACCGTCCCAGCTCACACCTCGAAGGCCGGTGCCAACGTGACTGGGACCCTGAGAGCTGGGCCCAGCGCCCGCCCCTCCCACCTGAGGACCCTGAGCACCCGTGCTCCCCATGGCCCCCGCGGACACGTGACTGGGACCCCAAGAGCTGGGCCCAGCGCCCGCCCCTCCCACCTGAGGACCCTGAGCACCCGTGCTCCCCATGGCCCCCGCGGACCCGTGACTGGGACCCCGAGAGCTGGGCCCAGCGCCCGCCTCTCCCACCCGAGGACCCTGAGCACCCGTGCTCCCCATGGCCCCCGCGGACCCGTGACTGGGACCCCGAGAGCTGGGCCCAGCGCCCGCCTCTCCCACCTGAGGACCCTGAGCACCCGTGCTCCCCATGGCCCCCGCGGACCCGTGACTGGGACCCCGAGAGCTGGGCCCAGCGCCCGCCTCTCCCACCCGAGGACCCTGAGCACCCGTGCTCCCCATGGCCCCCGCGGACCCGTGACTGGGACCCCGAGAGCTGGGCCCAGCGCCCGCCTCTCCCACCCGAGGACCCTGAGCACCCGTGCTCCCCATGGCCCCCGCGGACCCGTGACTGGGACCCCGAGAGCTGGGCCCAGCGCCCGCCCCTCCCACCCGAGGACCCTGAGCACCCGTGCTCCCCATGGCCCCCGCGGACCCGTGACTGGGACCCCGAGAGCTGGGCCCAGCGCCCGCCTCTCCCACCCGAGGACCCTGAGCACCCGTGCTCCCCATGGCCCCCGCGGACCCGTGACTGGGACCCCGAGAGCTGGGCCCAGCGCCCGCCCCTCCCACCCGAGGACCCTGAGCGCCCGTGCTCCCCACGGCCCCCACAGCCCCGCGAACCGTCCCCGGCGATGAACCAGCCCGACGCGGAGGACTCCAGCCTGGCACGGCCCCTCCGGCCCCCCAGACCTCCACCCCCAGCTGCACGTCCCACTCGTGCCACCCCACCTCGGCCCCCAGTCCCTCGGGCACCCCCCCTGCCCCCCAACTTCCGTTAATAAACTGCCCATCTGGGGCTGGGGACACAAGCGCTGTGTGTCATCATCATCATCGGATCAAGGAGCTCAATTTAATAAAGACGGGCCGCGAGCTGCGCTGGGGAGTCGATCCCTCGGGCGCCAGAGCTACGGGATTTCTGTCGGTCGTGATAAAACGGGCTCCAGCATCCCTGGGTGGCGCAGAAGCCATGGGACCTGCAGGAGCTGCTTGATGTGAGGCCACAAAAGCTTTAGGGATGACACCACGAAAGCTTTGGGGATGACACCATGAAAGCTTTGGGATGACACCACAAAAGGTTTGGGGATGACAAGGGGAGAGCAGTGGGGGGTCATCTCTCGGGGCGTCTGCACGGCCTCGGGCACAGCCCCCTGTACTGGTTCACCTAGGATAGGGTTAATTTTTGCTGGAGGCTGGGAGCTGGGCATAGCTGGGGCAGCTGAACCAAAGTAGCCACTAGCCAAGGGGATAGTCAATGCCATCACGACATCATGCTCGGGGTATACAGAAGGAGCTGGTCGGGGCAGGGGTCTCCCTCTCTCTTTTCCGCCTCTCCATCTGAGAGCTCGAGTCGCTGGGTTCCGGGTGGTGAGACGTCCACGTTACATATTACTCGTGTTATATCTGGTTAAATCATAGAATCATAGAATGGCCTAGGTTGGAAGGGACCTTAGAGATCATCTAATCCAACCTCCCTGTCACGGGCAGGGACGCCTCTCTACTAGATCAGGCTACTCAAGGTTCTGTCCAACTTGGCCTTGAACACCTCCAGGGAGGGGGCAGCCACAACCTCTCTGGGCAATTTATTCCAAAGTCTTGCCACCCTCGTACTGAAGAATTTCTTCCTAAGATCTAATCTAAATCTATTCTCCTGCAACTTAAACCCATTTCCCCTTGTCCTATCAGTGGACGCTCTTGTAAAAAGTCCCTCCCCAGCCTTCCTGTAGGATCCCTTCAGGTATTGGAAGGCAACTATTAGGTCCCCCCGAAGTCTTCTCTTTTCAAGACTGAACAATCCCAGCTCCCGCAGCCTGTCCTCCTAGCAAAGGTGCTCCAAGCCCTGGATCATCTTTGTGGCCCTCCTCTGAATGCGCTCCAACAGTCCTATGTCCCTCTTACGTTGGGGACACCAGAACTGGACGCAGTATTCGAGGTGGGGTCTCGTAAGAGCAGAGTAAAGGGGGAGAATCACCTCTCTTGACCTGCTGGCTACGCTTCTCCTGATACATCCCAGGATGCGGTTGGCCTTCTGGGCTGCATGAGCTCACTGCTGGCTCATGTTGAGCTTCTCATCTATCAACACCCCCAAATCCTCCTCGTCAGGGCTACTCTCAACCCACTCTGTGCCCAGTTTGTATTTGTGCCTAGGATTGGCCCGACCCAGGTGAAGGACCTTGCACTTAGACTTGTTGAAGCTCATGCAGTTTGCACTGGCCCATTTCTCAAGCCTGTCAAGGTCCCTCTGGATGGCATCTCTTGCCCCAAGTGAGCCCACGGCACCACACAGCTTGGTGTCGTCAGCAAACTTGCTGAGGGTGCACTCAATGCCGTCGTCCGTGTCGCTGACAAAGATGTTGAACAGCACTGGGCCCAGAACAGATCCCTGAGGAACACCGCTTGTCGCTGGTCTCCACGTGGACATCGAGCCATTGACCACAACTCTCTGAGTGCGATCGGCCAGACAGTTCTTTATCCACCCAGTGGTCCATCTGTCAAATCCGTGTCTCTCCGTTTTAGAGACAAGGATGTCATGTGGGACGGTGTCAAACACCTTGCACAAGTCCAGGAAAATGACATCCATTGCTTTTCCCGTGTCAACCAGCGCTGTAGCTTTGTCGTAGAAGGCCACTAAATTAGGCAGGCACGACTTGCCCCTGCTGAAGCCATGTTGGCTGTCACCAACCACTTGGTTATCTTTTATGTGCCTTAGTACAGCTGCCAGGAGAATCTGTTCCATGATTTTAGCTGGCACAGAGGTAAGGCTGCCTGGTCTGTAGTTCCCTGGGTTGTCTTTGGTTCCTTTTATAAAGATGGGGGTTATGTTGCCCCTTTTCCAGTCTGCGGGAACCTCACCAGACTGCCAGGACCTCTCAGATGTGATGACCAGTGGCCTAGCAACTTCAGCTGTCAGTTCCTTCAAGGCCCCTGGATGTATCTCATCAGGTCCCATGGACTTGTGCACCTTCAGGTTCTCTAGGTGTTGCCGGACCTGATCTGCTCCTAAAACACGACTGTTATTTTGCTGTTATTGTTATGGTTTATGTTTCAACATCAACACAAACTGGTTTTGTTTCAACCCCACGGAGCTCTGCCCCTCACTCCCGCTACCGGGAGCGAGGGAGCGACCGCGTGGTTCCTTTGTCTCTCCCTGCCGGTCAGTCGGCTTGAACTACGACATCTTTTGGCGCCCAACGTGGGGCCAGGAGTTTGAGATAACAGCAAATTTGACAAAAGAATGTTAAAAAGATAATTTTGTTAGATTGATTTTGCACATTAGTCAAGTATTTGCAGTGTGATTGGCCCTCTGGGTAGCTCTGCCTCGCAGCATGGGGAGGGATTTCCTTACGGTTCTCTAAATCAAATACAGGCCATGCTCAAGTTAGAATGCTGAAATCAATATGTCTTCGAGGAAAGAGTTTATGTGTTCCTCACTGTCGATTCTCTGACAGGATTAAACTCATAGGCCTGGCACCATGATTCTGTATTGGAGAGTTCAGCTGATGTTTACGGATGCTGGTGTGTTCTTTTCCTGTTTGTAAAGTCAAGTATTACGGACAGGCAGCCTTTAGCGGAACTGAGCTTTGAAAGGCTTATGGCAACTTAATAGAAGAGGGAGTGTTTTGCCGGCCTGCTTAGTGAGATGAATCAGGGTGCTGGAGTTTTGGACAGAGCGAGCTTTCAACTTGATTTTCAGTTCCAACCGTAAGTACACAGATGTAAGTTTAAGGTCCTGGGTTGTAACCTAGAAAACCTGTGTAAAGTTGAGCAACTGGTCGTCTTAGCTGTTGTCTCTCTTTAGATGTTGCCTCTCTTCCTTTGCACTGTTGGAGTGATATCAGCGACCAAAGTAAAACCGTGTGGGCACTCAGAGAGTTGTGGTCAACGGCTCGATGTCCACGTGGAGACCAGCGACAAGCGGTGTTCCTCAGGGATCTGTTCTGGGCCCAGTGCTGTTCAACATCTTTGTCAGCGACATGGACATGTGGTTGCCCTTCTGGGCAGTGCCCATTATACAGACGGTCGAACTAGGACACATGATGCCCCATCCATAAGGATAGATCTGAAGGAGTTCAGGTGAAGGCTGGTCTTGCACAAGTCACCCGTTGTGTCCCCAGGTGCCCTTGGACTCTGCTGGTTTCCCTCTCCAGAGAGTGGAGAAGCTGGGTCCCCTCCTCAGGACAGACCCACGTGCAAGGGGCCTGGCGGTGCCAGGGGCTTGTTTCTCTCCTTGTAGCTCTGCCTGCGCCCTCCTCATCTATTGCCGCTTCATAAACGTTAGAACCCCCGTATTTTAGCCCCCCAGCTGGTTCCTCCCCTCCCAGCTCCCTCTTCCCTTCCCCTTCCCCACCCCGTGGAGTTAGGCCCGACCCCTGGCCCCGTGACCAAGCTCCAGGCCTGGATTCCCACAGCCTCAAGCTGGAGCTGGCGCAGCGGCTCCAGGAAGCGCTGGACGCTGAGATGTTGGCGGCCGGGCCCGAGGAAGGAGGCCTTGCCGGGCCTGGGGCCTGTGCAGGGGAAGCCGGCCCCGCCACCCATCGCCACAGCCAGGAGGATGCGGAGGAAGGAGGAAGAAGCCGCCACTGAGCAGCAGCAGCCGCCACCTCAGCAGCACCAGGAGCAGCCGGTGGCAGAACCGGAGCCCGCAGCCCCCACAGGAGAAGGAGAAACGACAACAGCAACCACATCCCTCCCTCTCTCCCTCCCTCCCTCAACCCACCCATCCATCCCTTCATCCCTCCCTCCCCCTGGCTGTGTCCTCATAAAAGGCCACCAGCTTGGTCAGACATGACTCCCCCTTGGTAAAACCACGACGTCAGCTATTCCTGGTGACCCTCTTGTCCTCGATGTGCCCAGAGACAGCGCTGAGGACAAGTTGTTCCATCACTTTCCCAGGGATGGAGGTGAGGCTGTGTGGGCTGGAGTTACCCGGGTCCTCCTTCCTGCCCTGATTAATGCTATTCAAGACCCCATTTATTAATATCAATATTCCAGTGCCCCGTGATTATCCCAGTGGCTGGTCAATATTCGGTCTGAAGCTGGAAGGGTCGGTCACCGTGGGGTTTGTGTTCCAGGTCTCGAGATCTTTGGGAGAAGGAACCGGCTTCTCCAGGATTCATCCGACCCCTCCAAATGGTGGGAAAGCGAATTGTCCACAGTCACAAGAGCTGCACCGCTGATTGGCCAGTGCGGCCGTGATGTCACTGCCCAGCCACGATGTCACAGATCCCTGCAGACACCAAGTCCCGGGCGCTCAGCCCCCGGACCCAGTGCGGCGGCGACAGCGGCAGCAGCGACAGCGTGTCCTGCAGCAGCGATGGCGCCCACACTACGGCTCTTCCTTGTGCTCCTCCTCCTCGGGGCCCTGCATGCCAGGGCTGCCCGAGCGGCTCCCTGGAGAGCCCGACGAGCAGGTCAGCAGCCTGGCCCGGCCCGGGGGGCTCGGCCGGGGGGTTGCACGGGCAGAGGGCTTGCAGAGCTGCCGGCCACCAGCGCCGCTGGCCCCTTGAGGGGCAGCTCAGAGTGTCTCTCCCTGCCCCTCGGCACCCCGACAGGCGAGGTGACCTTCTCTCCTCTCCGCCTGTCTCTAGATGACGAGCGGACCGTAGACGGTGATCCAGCTTCTCTGCTGGATGTGGCCTTGAACACCCTGGGGCATCCCGAAGGTGAGTTCTCACATCCCTGCCCTGGGAAAACCCACGTGGGCAGCATGACGAGAGCTCAGCCCACGCGTGATTCTCTCCCTTATCCCCTCGCAGTCGGCAGATTCTCTCCCCAGCGTGTTCCCGACTTCAACACCGAGGGCGATGCCGCGGGTGAGTGGGGGCAGGAACCTGCCCGCTCGTCTCCCTGCCCTGAGACACACCCATGGCTCCTTCTGTGCAGACAGGGAGAGCAGCGGATCTGAGGGCTCGGGCTGGGCGAGAGCCCGGGCGCTTGGCGTGGCGGAGCTGTCTCTCAGCCCCTGGAGCCTGAGCTGCTGCTGCTGCTGCTGCCAAGCCTGGGGGCTCATCGAGCTCGAGCCCGGCTTCTCCCTCCCTGGCGAGCGGCCAGCTCAGAGCCCAAGACTTGGCTGGCCGGGCGCCTGCGTGCGTGTGCCCTCTCCTCACAGGACGCCCTCAGCGCTCCTGCGACCCAGCCGCTACCCGTGAGGATCCCCGGCAGCTTCTGCTGACTCTCTCATTGCAGATGTGCCTTCAGGGGAGACTGTTCCGGAGGCCTGGGGGGACCCTGAGCTGTTACAGCCCCCCTGGCGTCGCAGCGGTGAGTGAACCTCACGGGCTGGGCACAGCTGAGCTGGGCCCCAGTTCTAGCAGGACGGCGCCTCCCTCGTGGGGAACGCTTCCCTCGGGTGCGAGTGTCCCGCTCTCCTTCTGCAGAGATCGGCCAGGACACGAAGGCAGAGCCCGGGGCAGGCAGAGCCTCGCTGCCGGGCTCGGGCTCGGAGTTTCAGGCAATGGCAGGAGGCAACCGACCAGGTAACCGCTGTCCCCTGGGCACAAGGTGTCGCCCCTCCAGCCTGGGCTGTGGCAGCAGGACCTGCCCATCCTCCGGGGCATGCGCTGAGGCTCTCTCTGTGCCCTCTGCTTCCCGACAGCGCTCTCGGAGCCTGCTGCAGCCGACGACGGCGAGGACGATGAGTTCTTCCGGGCAGGCTCAGGTACCGAGCCGTCTCGCTGGGGTCCCCAAGCGGGAGCCCCTCGGGCCCCCGGGGGGTGCCGCGAGCGGTGTCCGTGCTGGAGCAGGAGCAGAAGGGGAGAGCATGGCTCCAGCCCGGAGGGGGAGAGCTCGGGGGGCTCCGAGAGGGCCCGGCTCCATCGCTGGGGCTGTGGGAGCTGAGGCTGGCACTCCCTGCTGCAGGGACATACTTTGTCCTCATCCCTCCCAGGAGCTCCTGGACTCACTTTCCCAATTGCTCCTCCAGAGCCAGTCCCTGAAGGAAGGAGCCTGATGTGTCCCGGAGACGTTCGCCGGTATTGTATGGTGAACACAGCGGTGCTCATCGTTGTGATCCCTTCTCTGATTGCCGGGATTTTCGGCTGTTGGTATTGGTGGAGGAAGAGAAAACAGTGAGTCAGGAGTTTTGCCCCCTCCACTGCGTCCCCCACAGCTCAGCCCGTGGTGGTGAGCCTTGCTAGCACTGGCTGTGCTGGGCAGGAGAGTCCCCATGTCCCACAGCAGAGTCCCCATGTCCCCTGCCCAGGCCCCGTGTCCCCTGATGAGTCCCTGTGTTCTCCTGCAGAGTCCCTGTGTCCCCCTGCACAGTCCCCGTGTCCCCATGCAGCTGAGGCTCAGCCAAGGTGAGGCTCAAACCCCGCCGGGGCTCAGCAGACCCCTCTTTCCGCAGGGCCAGGGCGGGAGCCAAGGACCGTCCCAGCTCACACCTCGAAGGCCGGTGCCAACGTGACTGGGACCCTGAGAGCTGGGCCCAGCGCCCGCCCCTCCCACCTGAGGACCCTGAGCACCCGTGCTCCCCATGGCCCCCGCGGACCCGTGACTGGGACCCCGAGAGCTGGGCCCAGCGCCCGCCCCTCCCACCCGAGGACCCTGAGCACCCGTGCTCCCCATGGCCCCCGCGGACCCGTGACTGGGACCCCAAGAGCTGGGCCCAGCGCCCACCCCTCCCACCCGAGGACCCTGAGCACCCGTGCTCCCCATGGCCCCCGCGGACCCGTGACTGGGACCCCGAGAGCTGGGCCCAGCGCCCGCCTCTCCCACCTGAGGACCCTGAGCACCCGTGCTCCCCATGGCCCGCGCGGACCCGTGACTGGGACCCCGAGAGCTGGGCCCAGCGCCCGCCTCTCCCACCTGAGGACCCTGAGCGCCCGTGCCCCCCATGGCCCCCACAGCCCCGCGAACCGTCCCCGGCGATGAACCAGCCCGACGCGGAGGACTCCAGCCTGGCACGGCCCCTCCGGCCCCCCAGACCTCCACCCCCAGCTGCACGTCCCACTCGTGCCACCCCACCTCGGCCCCCAGTCCCTCGGGCACCCCCCCTGCCCCCCAACTTCCGTTAATAAACTGCCCATCTGGGGCTGGGGACACAAGCGCTGTGTGTCATCATCATCATCGGATCAAGGAGCTCAATTTAATAAAGACGGGCCGCGAGCTGCGCTGGGGAGTCGATCCCTCGGGCGCCAGAGCTACGGGATTTCTGTTGGTCGTGATAAAACGGGCTCCAGCATCCCTGGGTGGCGCAGAAGCCATGGGACCTGCAGGAGCCGCTTGATGTGAGGCCACAAAAGCTTTAGGGATGACACCACGAAAGCTTTGGGGATGACACCATGAAAGCTTTGGGATGACACCACAAAAGGTTTGGGGATGACAAGGGGAGAGCAGTGGGGGGTCATCTCTCGGGGCGTCTGCACGGCCTCGGGCACAGCCCCCTGTACTGGTTCACCTAGGATAGGGTTAATTTTTGCTGGAGGCTGGGAGCTGGGCATAGCTGGGGCAGCTGAACCAAAGTAGCCACTAGCCAAGGGGATAGTCGATGCCATCACGACATCATGCTCGGGGTATACAGAGGGAGCTGGTCGGGGCAGGGGTCTCCCTCTCTCTTTTCCGCCTCTCCATCTGAGAGCTCGAGTCACTGGGTTCCGGGTGGTGAGACGTCCACGTTACATATTACTCGTGTTATATCTGGTTAAATCATAGAATCATAGAATGGCCTAGGTTGGAAGGGACCTTAGAGATCATCTAATCCAACCTCCCTGTCACGGGCAGGGACGCCTCTCTACTAGATCAGGCTACTCAAGGCTCTGTCCAACTTGGCCTTGAACACCTCCAGGGAGGGGGCAGCCACAACCTCTCTGGGCAATTTATTCCAAAGTCTTGCCACCCTCGTACTGAAGAATTTCTTCCTAAGATCTAATCTAAATCTATTCTCCTGCAACTTAAACCCATTTCCCCTTGTCCTATAAGTGGACGCTCTTGTAAAAAGTCCCTCCCCAGCCTTCCTGTAGGATCCCTTCAGGTATTGGAAGGCAACTATTAGGTCCCCCCGAAGTCTTCTCTTTTCAAGACTGAACAATCCCAGCTCCTGCAGCCTGTCCTCGTAGCAAAGGTGCTCCAAGCCCTGGATCATCTTTGTGGCCCTCCTCTGAATGCGCTCCAACAGTCCTATGTCCCTCTTACGTTGGGGACACCAGAACTGGACGCAGTATTCGAGGTGGGGTCTCACAAGAGCAGAGTAAAGGGGGAGAATCACCTCTCTTGACCTGCTGGCTACGCTTCTCCTGATACATCCCAGGATGCGGTTGGCCTTCTGGGCTGCATGAGCTCACTGCTGGCTCATGTTGAGCTTCTCATCCATCAACACCCCCAAATCCTCCTCGTCAGGGCTACTCTCAACCCACTCTGTGCCCAGTTTGTATTTGTGCCTAGGATTGGCCCGACCCAGGTGAAGGACCTTGCACTTAGACTTGTTGAAGCTCATGCAGTTTGCACTGGCCCATTTCTCAAGCCTGTCAAGGTCCCTCTGGATGGCATCTCTTGCCCCAAGTGAGCCCACGGCACCACACAGCTTGGTGTCGTCAGCAAACTTGCTGAGGGTGCACTCAATGCCGTCGTCCGTGTCACTGACAAAGATGTTGAACAGCACTGGGCCCAGAACAGATCCCTGAGGAACACCGCTTGTCGCTGGTCTCCATGTGGACATCGAGCCATGGACCAATAAAATATTAAAATATTAAATATTAAAAAGATAATTTTGTTAGATTGATTTTGCACATTAATCAAGTAGTTGGTGGTCATAATGTTGGTTTATTTGTTTACACTGTGGCATTGGCCGAATCCTTATGTATCCTATGTATTTACTCTGATGTTACCTCGGATGGTAAGATTTACAAAGAGATAGACAACAGGTTAGCAAAGGCATCCAGAGCTTTTGGAAGACTCCATTAAAGAGTCTGGTGCAATAAAGACCTGAAGAAAAGGACAAAGATTACTGTCTACAGAGCCATTGTACTGTTTACTCTTTTACATGGGTCTGAATCTGGAGGGGCATCCAGTACACCTGGCATTGACTGCCCCAGGGGTGGAAACACAGCTCCACCATTTGCCACAGTCTAATCCATACTGCACTGGAACAGGGGGACGCTCCAGAACACCTGCCGTACATTGGTGACATTATTGTATGGGGCAATACAGCGGAAGAAGTTTTTGAGAAAGGGAGGAAGACAATTCAAATCCTTCTGAAAGCCGGTTTTGCCATAAAACATAGTAAGGTAAAAGGGCCTGCGTAGGAGATCCAATTTTGCAGAGTAAAGTGGCAAGATGGACGCCGCCAGTTTCCCACGGATGTGATTAACAAGACAGCAGCTATGCCTCCACCAACTAGTAAAAAGGAGACACAGGCATTCTTAGGTGCAATGGGGTTTTGGAGGATGCCCATCCCAAGTTACAGTCAGATTGTAAGCCCTCTTTTCCAGGTGACCCAGAAGAAGACCGATTTCAGATGGGGCCCTGAACAGCAACAAGCCCTTGAGCAAATTAAACCAGAGATTGTTCGTGCAGTATCTCTTGGGCCAGTCCGGACAGGACGAGCTGTTCAAAACGTGCTTTATACTGCAGTTGGGCAGAAGGGCCCTGACTGGAGTCTCTGGCAGAGGGCACCAGGGGAGACCCGAGGCCGACCCTTAGGGTTTTGGAGTTGGGCATACAGAGGATCTGAGGCCCACTACACTCCCACTGAGAAGGAGATACTGGCAGCATATGAAGGAGTCTGAGCTGCCTCAGAAGTAGTTGGTCCTGAGGCACGGCTCCTTTCTGCACCCCGATTTCCAGTTTGGGGCTGGATGTTCACAGGGAGGGCCTCATCTACACATCATGCGACTGATGCCATGTGGAGTAAATGGATGGCACTGCTCACACAGCGGGCCCGAATGGGGAGCCCTAATCGACCAGGAATTCTGCAGGCAATTACAAACTGGCCAGAAAGCAAGGACTTTCAAGTGTCACGGCAGGAGGAAGTGAAACATGCGGAAGAGGCCCCACGATATAACGAACTACCGGAGGGCGAGAAGCGGGACGCTCTGTTCACTGATGGGTCCTGTCATGTTGTGGGAAAGCATCGCAGATGGAAGGCTGCTGTATGGAGCCCCACCCGGAAAGTTGCTGAAGCCACTGAAAGGGAGGGTGAATCGAGTCAATTCGCAGAGGTAAAAGCCATTCAACTGCCTTTAGATATTGCTGAGCAGGAAAAGTGGTCAGTGCTCTATCTCTACACTGACTTGTGGATGGTGGCAAATGCTCTGTGGGGGTGGTTACAGCAATGGAAGCAGAATAACTGGCAGCGCAGGGGTAGGCCCATGTGGGCTACCGAATTGTGGCAAGATATTGCTGCCTGGGTGGAGAACCTGGTTGTGTAAGTACGTCATGTAGATGCCCACATGCCCAAGAATCGAGCCACAGAAGAGCACCTAAACAACCAGCAGGTAGATCGGGCTGCTAAGATCCAGGTGTCTCAGGTGGACTTGGACTGGCAGCACAAGGGTGAATTGTTCATAGCTCGGTGGGCCCATGACTCCTCAGGCCATCAGGGAAGGGATGCAACACACAGATGGGCTCACGATCGAGGGGTGGACCTGACCATGGATGCTATCGCACAGGTTATCCATGAATGTGAAACGTGTGCTACAATCAAGAAGGCCAAGCGGGCAAAGCCTTTGTGGTATGGAGGGCGAAGGATGAAATACAGATACGGGGAGGCATGGCAGGTTGACTATATTACGCTCCCACTAACCCGTCGAGGCAAACACCAGGTACTTACAATGGTGGAGACAACCACCAGATGGTTGGAGACGTATGCTGTGCCCCATGCCACTGCTCAGAACACCGTCTTGGGCCTTGAAAAGCAGGTACTGTGGCGACACGGCACTCCGGAGAGGACTGAGTCGGATAATGGGACTCATTTCCGGAACAGCCTCATTGACACCTGGGCCAAAGAGCACGGCATTGATGGGTGTACCACATCCCATATCATGCACCAGCCTCTGGAAAAGTTGAACGGCACAATGGACTGCTAAAGACTCCACTGAGAGCAATGGGTGAGGGAACTTTCAAACACGGGGACACAAATTTAGCAAAGGCCACGTGGTTAGTCAACAATAGAGGATCTTCCAATCGAGCTGAGCCTGCCCAGTCAAAACTCCCATGTACTGTGGATGGAGATAAAGGCCCAGTTGTGTGTATGAGGGACATGTTGGGGAAGACGGTGTGGGTTAGCCCTGCCTCAGGCAAAGGTAAACCCATCCGTTTGGTTGCTTTTGCTCGAGGACCTGGGTGTACTTGGTGGATGATGCAGAAGGATGGGGATGTTTAATGTGTACCTCAAGGGGATTTAATTCTGGGAGAAAATAACCAGTGGACTAAATCATATGATGTTAGCTGATAAATTACCCTGCCAATGTATGTCATCATTGCTGTTGTTGTTATGTCTCATGTCGATTGGTATTACAGTAAGAATGACCCTGACTAATAAAGGATAAACTACGTTGAAAACAAAGGAAGGACGGCGATAACAGAACGTGAGGTTGCACCCAGTGACTTCCCTAAGAAGACGTCTTCAAGCTTCAGACTGTGGGCACAGGCCGTGCCAAATGTGCCAATATGAGTTCTGGATGAAGCCTACAACAATCAAGCACCATTCTCTCCTACCCTAAAGAACTGTTTCCATGAATGGGACCTCGAAGGCATGACCTGCATGAACTCAAAGGATACACTGGAGGGGGGAGGGGATGCATAGATTAAGAGACTGATATCTGTGTATATGCGTGTGTGTGCATACATATATATATCAAGAAAGCTAGTGATAAAGTGTCAGATCTGGGCATGACATAGATGGTATAGAATAACGGGTGGCTAATGTACTGGGTTCAGCTAGGATAGGGTTAATTTTCACTGGAGGCTGGGAGCTGGGCATAGCCGGGGCAGCTGAACCAAAGTAGCCACTAGCCAAGGGGATAGTCGATGCCATCACGACATCATGCTCGGGGTATACAGAGGGAGCTGGTCGGGGCAGGGGTCTCTCTCTCTCTTTTCCGCCTCTCCATCTGAGAGCTCGAGTCGCTGGGTTCCAGGTGGTGAGACGTCCGCATTACATATTACTCGCCTTATGACTGGTTGTTATCTTGCTGTTATTGCTATCGTTTATGTTTCATCATTAAACCAAACTGATTTTATCTCAACCCCAGGAGGCTCTGCCTACTGCTCCTTCCAGGCTCTGCCCCTCATTCCCGGTAGGGGGAAGCAAGCGAGGGAGCAACCTCGTGGTTCCTTTATCTCTCCCTGCTGGTCGGTCGACTTGAACCACGACAATATTCTCACTGTGGGGCTTTCTCAGTGAATACCAAGATTTGAGCCTGGTGGAAAATACTCGTTTCTGCCCAGGGGGTTACTTTTGAACTGCGTATTGAGGCAAGTTGGAGCAGGAGGAATTTATGGATTTTGTCTTCTGTGAGCAGTTAGATTTTCATATTCTGCCAGAACGTTACTACTGTGGACTTGACTTTAATGTTAAAAATATACTTGGATTTTTTTTCTACTGCTCTTGAGATGATATGTAAAACTGCTGTTGATGGATACCTAACCACTGAGGGTGTGTCTTGTCTATAGCTGATGCTTATTGTAACCATTTATTTTAATATTTTGCAGACAGGAGGGAGCCTCTGCCTTTGACAAAGTATCTTGGATAACCGTATGGAAATGCAACTGCCCACTAATCCTCCGCCTCCAGTGGATCTTGAATATTATCCCAGTATTTACAGAGATTCCAAATCATACAGCAACATAATAATAATAAGGAACTCATTTTGCAAGATGTCTGTGCATCTCCTTATTAAGTGAATGGAGGTTTTGCACTTGAAAGCTTATGAGGCAGAACATTAATTTGGAAAAAGACAAACTGCCATGCAGGTTTTGTGTGCAATGTATACTTGCTTTTGCTGATACACATATGAGAAGAGGCTTCTCATTTTGCTCCTCCATAGTTATCTCGTCATCCTCTTCTGTTCTAGTATGGAGACTGGCAAGATGATGAGACTGGACAAGGTTTTATTGTAGGTGCAAAACTGAAGATCAAAGTAGGTCAGAAATTACTTCCTTCTCCGGGAATACTGTGGTACTGCTGTCTGTCTGAGGCACAGAGACTGCTGAGAGCTAACAGCCATTACAGAATTACTAATTAATTACTTTGAAAAAAATCAGTGGTTAGCTGTGTTTTAAGAGATGATGTGGCCATATGGAATTTAGGACATGGCAAGGAAACGGATACAAAAAATCATATACATATGTGATGGTTAATTGTCTGGCACATTGTGAGGTTTGTAAAAACAATACTGAATGTGTTCACAATGCCACAATAAAATTAATTATTCAGAGGTTTAGAAAACCTGCGCAATAGGAAGCAAGATGTGTGTGGGGGGGGTTGTGTTTTTTTTTCTTTAATTAGGAATCACAAATTACATGTTTTAGTGAATGATTTATTTGGGGAAAAAAAAAAAAAAGCCTGCAGTTCTGAGGCAGGAACCATTCTGAGTCAATTTCTAGACAGGTGTAAGACAATAGCAATGAAAATTTTAGAAATGTGAAACTGATCACAACCAGTACAACTTCTGTCTCTTTCTGGTAACTTTGCGGTCCTAGTTCTTTGTCCCCTTTCTTGTTAATTTAATTTTGGATTCAATTACATTTGACTTCAAAGGCTTTCTCCTACCCCCTCCACAAGTGAGGTGAGAAGAAGCAAAAAACTGTTTGTATCCAACTGGATAGGAATTTTATTTCTTGTTTTCTTTGTTTGCTTGTTTATTTAGGAGAAGACAAACCAGATTACACAGTCAACAGAAGCACAGAGAGCGCTGTCTTTATGAAACCAGCTTTCAGTTTACTGTGTTCCTTGTGAGTCAAGCCTGGAAGCATTCACCGCTACATTGCTAAATCAGTTCTAAATAGGATCAAACCCTGATGTCCTTATTTACGTTCTGTGCTTCTAAATTTCACTGAGATAAAGCTCCCACAGGTTTCAGTGGGTTTGGGGGAGTCGTTACTGCAGGCCTCAGTTCCTTTGCTCTGTACTTTGTGCTCGATGCCATTACTCTGTGCTCAACCTCCTACTGCATCAGTAGGTCAGAAGCACTGGGGGCTTTGTGACTGTCACAAAACCCGTGAAGCTTCCTTTAAGTCTCAAAAGACTTTGTGCCTGACATCTTGAGTGGAAACAATAAATGGCCACCTATTGTTCCTTTTAGCCTCTCTCTTTCCCTCCACATATTATCTAGGGCAAAAGGGGTTCTGGTTTTAAAAGTGGTTTCTATTTGCATGTAATCTGCAATATATTGTATAATCTGTGTTTACCGTAACCTGTTCTGTTGAATCTGTGTTAAAGTGCCTTGTATTTCTCTGTCAGGCATTCGAAAAACATGTTCAGTCCTTTTTTCCTCCTCTGTAATGAGTGAGACTTAAAAATCGTCAAGAACAATAGACAGGTGTTTCGTAACTATTTGCTTTCTTGCTTTCAGAAATTGTATTTTTTTGACTTTTCTTCCTCATGGGGATGAGAGAGAGTCTTTAATTTTTTATTTTTTTTTACATCAAGATGTTTGTGTCATCATCATGTAGTCACTACTTTGGAAGATGGGACTTTAAGGCAGCCAAGTGTCATGGGATGCAGTGAAATTCTGGGTACTAGCAGCAATACTTTATTTACTATGGGATGTAACCATGAAGCATTTAAGACTAAGAAGGAGTATGTAACTAACTTGTAAACATTTTGGGGTTTGCAATATACTGGTAAAAAAATCTTGCCAGGTTATACTTGCGGGAGGAGAAAGAATTCTACGAAAGAGACAGTTCTTAGGCCTAGGTTTATAAAACGTGGCAATGGTAGGCGTCTCAGCCTTCATGGGAGATGTGTGGACAGGTTGCTGAGATTCACTGGATTCAGGTGTGTATTTTCAATGGATTCTGTCTTGCTGCTGCAGCCCAGCACCACAGTACAGTGCTGACAAATGTCAGGTTCTCTGAAATTCTGCTTAAGTGCCATAAGCGCTTTTCCTTGGTACTATTGAGAAGTACTGGTGGCACAATCCTAGTTTATGGCACTGTCAAGTCTTTGGAAGAGACTGAGCTGAAAAGTAAAACCACTAAGCAGAAGTGGTTCTGTTTAACTCAAACCAGGACAGGCATCTATTTAGCTTTTCAGGTTCAATATAAGGATCTTGGGAACACAGGGTAAGAAGGACTTTCTGGGCCACTGCCAGCAGCTGCTTCCAGCTGAGGTGACTGGCATTATCTGAGTAAGATGCACCTAAAGGCAGAGCTTTGTGTCTTGTCCTTCCTCAGTTTACCAATATTAGAAGGATGTTTGCAAATGCGACAGTTTTGAACATTAAGAAAAAGTTTTCACCTTCCAGATGAAATTTCTGGACGTTAAATCTGTAGGCACTTGTTCACTGACTACTACTGTTTGTAGAGCAAATAATTCTTCATAAGTTTAACTCCTTAGATTTAAAGCCGTTCGTTTGGGTTTGTGTGTGTTTTTTCTTTTGGTTGGGTTTTTTTTCTTACATTTTCATTACTTTACCACTTCTCCTACAGTCCCTGCTGTGTCCAGAAGATGGCACTTATGTACGCACTAAGAAGGGTAAATGAAGCTACTGTAATTTCTCTTTGCTGAAACTGTGTTTGTGGAATGGCGCTGAGTATCTTGGGCAAATGCTAACTCACAGGATAAAAGATCGCTTTGATCTCATGGCACATGAGGGGGACAGATTCAAGAATAAAGTGCAGGAACTCCACACAGGAACTCTTTTATTTCCTGATTAGGTAATAAGGAGCTGATATGCCTTTGAATTCAGAAGGCAACCATCAAACAAAAATACGGCTTGTTGTGAGGTTTTTTATTTTTAAGAAGAATAATCTAAATGCAGTTTCTAGCACTTCTTTTTCGATTCCAGATGAGAATTTGTGCTACATGTTAAGCTTGGTCTAAAGATGATCCCCCATTGAAATAGCTTTATCACCAGTGCTTTTTGTACTTCTACTTGCCCTTCCTCCCCAAATTATGGTATTTATATCCTTCATGGAGACTGAGTTCTCTGTTCTCTGGCATAACTAACTTTCCATACCCATTTGTGATAAGCCATCCCAACATGAGCTTTTTTATCCCGGCATAACTTTGTCAAACATCAGGGACATTGTTAAAACAGCACAGTTCTTCTGTGTAGCCAAGTTTGAAGGGCTGGAGCTCTGAGCATGAGAGGTTGCAGGGGGAGGATATAAAGTGGCTGTGATTCATCTGGGCAGTTTCCCAAGGCTCTCAGCATGTTTTTGTGCAGATCACGGGGCCCGTCTAAATCAGAGCAGAAACTACAGCGGTTTGTCTGGCCGGCTGCGTGTGGCGTAGCGCTGCCTAAAATCCCTGGATTCGTGCCTGTGGCGCTCTCACAGGATTGGGGTCCAGCCTCCCTATAGACCTGGTCTTGGAATAGACCATTTATCAAGGCCTGCCAGGGGTTTGATGGCACCAGTCACCAGCTGATCACACCAACAGCCGCAGTCACTGACCCTTCATGATCTTCTGTCCCTTCTACCTGTCATTGCCCACAGCCTTCTTCCCACTACCATTGCTTACCATTGATTTATTCTCGGGATTTACTTCCAAACCTTTTGCTTTGCTCTCCCTAAGAGCAGTAAGCATTGTAGTGAAGAGTGCCAGCTTGCATCCAGACTTCCACAGCCTGTCAGTCCTGTTTCAATCAGAAAACTAAGAGTGAGAACACCATGAAAACCATTTTCATCTGTGTTCTCATCAGATATCTCTTGGTAAGAAAATCGTAATGTTAACATATATGTATATATATCTGTGTATATATATATGTACATACCCACATATATGCGTACTCTAACATGGATCTCTAAGGTCCCTTCCAGCCCAGGCCATTCTATGATTCTATGATTCTATGATTCTATGATTCTATGGCCACTAACAACTGCAATATTTTCTACCTAACACGGAGAAGGATTCTTGCAGAGGATGGTTCATCTCCTGGCTCTGGCAGTAGTTTTTTGTGATTCAAGACCAAATTAAGCCATATCAAACCCCCCAGCACAGTCTTTGAAGAACCACATCCACGTCCTAAGCCTCCAAATGTCTCCTGGGCTTTGTGAAGTCTGAAGACCAAGATCAACAGTCTGGGAAGGGAAAGCAGTCAGAAAATATCTCTGGTGTTGACTGTATGCCAATGTCAAATCGTTGACCACTGGCAGGAGATAAAAGAGTATAAGCTGTGAAAGGAGGAAGGGCTGTGAGGAGCACTAGGGGCGGACTGGCCGACTGTGTCCAAACTGGCCTGGGGGAGGCTGCAGTGGCAGTGCTGCGCCCCTGACTCGCCGATGGTCGGGAACAGGGTCGTAGCTGGAAGGAGTTGTTACCGAGACTGCACGCTTTCGTTGATTTTTGGTTTTTTGCATGTGGAAACAGTTCTCAGTAGTTCCTTGACTGGACGGCTGCAGGTGCTTGGCAGTGAGATGTAAGCCTTCTGCTGCTGTTTTGTACCGTCCGTCTGCACGGGTCGTAGGCTTCAAGCAGCTCTTGGCAGTGTGAGTGGACCTGCTGCTAAATGCACGTGTAACACGGTGCCTTCTTTGACCACAAACCATTAGGGGAACTGTTACACACTTCTTTTGCAAAAGTGACTCGTTTGGGGATTTTTTGGCAAAGTAGAAGAACAGTAATTTCAAATACAAATAATTAGCCAAACAGACCCTGCCAAGACAAATGTTATTCTGCATGTGTGAATCTTCCCATTCTCAAAGAGAGAATCATAGAATAATTTGTGTTGAAAGGAACCTCAAAGATCGTCTAGTTCCAACCCCCTTGCCATGGGCAGGGACATCTCCCACTAGATGAGACTGCTCAAGGCTCCGTCCAGTCTGGCCTTGAACACTTCCAGGGATGGAGCATCCACAGCTTCCCTGGGAAACCTGTTTCAGTGCCTCACCACACTCACGATAAAGAACTTCTTCCTTATATCTAGTCTAAAGCTACGCTCTTCCAGCTTCCACCCATTACTACTCCTGCTGTCACTACAGGCCCTTGTAAAAAGTCCCTCCTCAGCCTTCTTGTAGGCCCCCTTAAGGTACTGGAAGGCTGCTGTAAGGTCTCTCTGGAGCCTTCTCTTTTCCAGGATGAACAAGCCTAACTCTCTGAGCCTGACATTCTCAGACAAACCAATTATGTGATGGTTGCGTTGTTTCACGGGTCAATCTAAAAAACAGACTGCTATGAAGAGAGAGGTGTCATAAGAGCCTGAGTTGCATGTAACTAAGACCTAAACGTATGGTCCTGTGAGAGCTGGGAGACCTGACTTCTTTTTGCAGCAGTCCTACAGCATCCTTGTGTTGCTGCTCAGGCACTTGGCCATGGCAACCCTTCTGTCAGTTGTGGGTGGTGGTGCCTCTTGGGAGAAGTCATTGCTCGGTTTGAGGTCCCAGGTGGATTAGGATTTACGACGCAAGTAAAGGACTTTACACAGTCCATTTGGTTTAACTTGCACAGACAAAAAATCCTGTTGTGTGCACATGAAGTTAGCGCTCACTCACGCTGGGTGCTTGTCAATCAGGTCAGCAGGTGGAAGCCCAACATTTTTCTGCAGAAAAACACTAGACTGTTTGGCGTCAGTAAAAATTCCTTCCAGTGTGTCACACAGCACACCTGGGTGTCCTGTCACCATGGCTGAGGGAGAAATTCAGCGTTTGCTGAGACAACAGGAAGTTTCTAGTTAAGGAGGCGTTTTTTTGGATGCTCAAGCCCCTAAAACAGTAGAAGAGCAGTGTTGAAATCCCACTGTGAACTTAAGAGTGATCCCTGATTGCTTTGTGGAGGTACTACAGGCAGCCATCTCAGGCCTGAGTGGTAGCACATTAAGGTCTCAATCATGTTAATGCCTGCAAGGTGCTAGAAACTCAGGAGGATGTCCTTCAGCTGTGCTTGCTGTTTGCAGAGATGGCAAACTTCTCTTTTGAGAGCAGTTTCAAAGCTCTTGTCAAAAACTAACAGAGACTTAGAAAGGCAAAAGGATTTCCTGAAGCCGTGAAAGCGATAAGAAGACTGAGTCCCACGGAAGTCCACAAGAACTAGATGGTCAAGTGATGCCCCATGTCTGTGCACAGGTTTGTGTATGGGGAGGCAAGATGGGCCTCCAGGGAGGGACTCCTGTCAGGTGTCCTAGTGCCACCCACCTGCTGATACCACCAGCAAGTCCACACCTGCAGTGTGGAAGTGGAAGAGCAGCTGCAGAGTCCCTCCACCGTCCTTGAAGCCGTGGTTTTAGCTGGAGCCATAGTTACAGCCAGAACTGTAGATTTAGCTGGTATGTAGGAGACTTAATGTGCTTGAGCAAGCAGGATCAGTGGGAGAACGGAGGTGTGAGACAAAGGTATTCTACAAGGGGAGCTTATCCCCAAGGACAGGATGCTCTTATCTTCAAAGACGGAATGCCCAAGGACTCCCCAAGTGCCATTAAGATGTGCAGAACCAGCCTAGGCCAGCCTTGGGGTCTTGTAACAAAGATAAAGAGTTAACTGAATGGAGCCCATCGAAAGGACACCCCGTTGAAGACTATCATGATCGAGTCAAATGACCACCAGAGACCCCTGACGACCACCGAAAGACTGTATTGCGCACGTGGGAGTGGGTGGCAACGTATGTTAATGAGTTCTCGGAAATGGCATGAATATGTATATCTAAACTGTGTATAAGCTGTAAGTTTAGCCCCTCACGGGGCACACACTAGGTGGAGGTATCCCCGGTGTGCCCAGTGCTGCAATAAAGAATACTGCTTAATAGACATCAAGGCTGTTAAGTTCTGATTTCAGCCTTTTCACAGCATCATCCTCCTGGCCAGGTGCAGCCTGACTTGTCTCCATGGTTGTGGGTTCTCGTGGTGTTTAGCCCGGACCTTCCCACATCTCATGGAAGCAGAGAAGTCATTGGGAGTTTTCATTATTTGTATCCTGTTAAAAAGAGCAGCGGTCTTCTATATTGTCCTATTCCTCTGCAGACACATTATGTATTTGTTCTGTCTTACCTTCTGGGAGCTTGTTCTGGCTCTACAGCCTGACAATATTTGGGTTTCTGTACTCGCTCTGCTGTTGCCATGCGACCAAATGCCAACAGCAATTTGCATGACCCTTTCTTTGGATGATATTAATATGCAGGAATTAGTGTCAGCAGTAGTTGGTGATGTGACCATTTGCAACCTCCTTGCCTGCTTCTTGTCTCTGATACTGCTTGAAGTGAGTATGTTGTTTGGTCTTGGGTAATGTTTAAGAATTTAATATAGACAAAAATGGGATATAAATGCCATGAGGTCATCCTCATTTACTGAAAATGCTCAAGGACAGAAGAAAAGAGTGTAGCCAAACATTTGTGTGATGAGCCCTTAAACACAACCGAGAGTCAGAAGGCCACATAAAAAATGAACCACATCTGGGACACTAGATGGGCAATTCAAACACTTTCAAAATCTAGGTGTGTTTTGTGGTGGGTAAGGAAACCTTTCCTGGGAAGGGTTAGACTCTCTGGCCATCCTTTTGGTAGTAGCACAATCCTCAGAGTGGATTTTCAGAGGCAGAAGTAGCACTTAGGCAATTGATTCCCATTGCCCATCAATGACAATTTAGTACCTGATGGCTGTACCTGCCCTTGAAAAGTCTCTTTCATAGCAGAGGGATTTTTCATTTGCTTTTCTGTTGCTTGGTTTGTTTGTTTGGAGGTGTTTGGTTTTATTTTTCCAAACCAGAAGCCTGTTTTTGGAAAGCACTGGTTGGCATTGCAGTGGCAGGCATCCTTGGGTGCCCCATGGGCCAGCTACCTTCCCTCCCCAGCACTGCCACATGTCTCCTTGAGCAAAGCATTGTGTCTGGCATTTCCAGGTGGGCTCTGGTATCTTTTTTCCAGCCATTCCCAATATCTTTTTTACTTAGAGAGGTGCATTTGGAGAAACCTGGCTGCTTTAATCTGTCAGAGGATGACATCTATATTTGTTGTTATTGTTTAACTGATTGGGTAAAACCTTGGCTATTGAGAGTCAAAACCTTCAACCCCCTCAGGTAGTAAACCTTATATAAAAAAATGATCCTGTTGTATCAATAGGGTTACTTCTAAAAATAGCCTTTTGTACAGACTCATTTTTAATATTATTATGCTTCAAATGTATTTTATATTGCTTTGATCCACTCAAAACTGCTTATTCTATTTGTTATTCAGATAAAGATCTATTTTATCATCTGGCTTCTTATCCTGTATTATTGTATTTTAGTGGATGGACTGAAGGACTACTTATAACTGTAAGTGATTCAGAATACTGCAGTGCACTTAATAACTAGGTATTTCGTTATAATCTTCTTGCTACATAATCGTCACTGTCTGTCAGTCAGTTGATTGGTTTTTCATACCCACTTTGCCTCTCTGGCACAGTAGAACACTTTGCTATTTATGTGAGGCACTTGCAGGATTGTTGGCACCAGAAGCAAGCTGACAATGAGCAGTGTGACTGGGCACTCATCACACTCGCTTTTCCTGCTCCATCTCTGGTCCTTCAGGGACCAGGAAGCAGCTGGAAGCACCCTGGGTCCTGCAATTAAACATTCCTGCAAAATCAAGCTTGTTACTGATGGATGCTACCAGAAGAACAATTTTAAGCTGTGACAATCTCCATTTTGAAGAGTTAAGGATTTCACACAACATAATGTGGGTGTGGCAAAGGTCTGCCTCAGAAAATTGAGGTGTGCCTTATGTTGTAGGGAGCCATCCACAGGTCTGTCTTTGTAAATCATTTTTCTCTTTGCTGCCCTCTCGGCTGACACTTTTTCATGCTCTAATGGTTTGTTTTACAGAAGTCACTACATCTAAGGATTTGTGAAATTTCAGTTACTGGACCCGGAGTGTGAGCAGCCAATTTGCCAAGCCACTCATGATGCCATACAAAATATATAAAAAAGTAAAGAGAAGAAGGGCACAAGGTCATCAGTGGTTGGATGTCTTATTTTCCATAAATGAGGTAGATGTCCCTAATTGAAAGGTAGGTGAAGCAATTGAGCCATCATCACTTTTCTGATATTTTGTGCCAAATACCACACACACTCGGGAGCTCAGCACCTTTGTAATGAGTAAACGAAGAATTTCTGCATTTTGACTGTGTATCTAACCAGTAAGTGTTTAAATATATCCCTGGATTCACCACATTAACACAGTTTTGTCTCATTTGTCCTTCACCCTTCCATGTTTTGCAGCTTCTTCTCATCTTCATTGTCATTCTGCTTCTTTCTCCTTTTGCATTTCCTAATGATAAGCCTGTGACTAGTCATTCAATCATCTTCCACAGTAAGTGAAGCTGGATTTATCAAGAGATAAAATATTTTATTAGATGAATGGATATAGCTTGAAAAAAACTCCAGACAAGCTGGTGAAAGCTGATCAAACTGTGTCAGTTGATTGAAGAAAAGATAGTATCTCTCCCTATAAATGATGCTTTGCTTCACCTTTTCACTCTCCTTGTTCCGAGAACGTGACTTCCAGTTCTGATGTCAAAACTTTCTCTTGGTTGTCCCTGGAGAATCTGGTTCATCACAAAAGAATAATTCTAGTTTATTGTTTGTAATGCCAGATGGGCTACCATGATGCTCTAGCCTGCCTTCCTGTTTGACACACAGCATTAGGCTTCTTCCTGTCTGAAATACAATGTCTTGTGGAAAAACATCTGATTTTGATTTACAGAATTCCATAGAAGGAGACTTTGCCATAATGTCTTGCTGAGTTGCTGTGGTGGTTCATTACTCCCCCTTTTACAAATATGTGTCTTATTTTATAGCTTGAATTTGTCTGGGTTCAGCTCCCAACCACTGGATCTCATTATAGCTTTGCCTGTGAGCCTGTGTTCATGCTTGGAAAAACAGACTACGAGCGATCTCTTTGCTAGGCTTAAAAGGACCAAGTTATTCCACTGCAAAGTGTATTACTTAGGTCCTTCTTCACTCTCATAGTTTTTTTCTGAATTTTCTTCAGTTTACCGACTCCTTGATTCGTGGAGAGCAGAACCAAGATGCAGTTTTCCGGATGGGATTACAGGAGTGCGGAATACTCAGATCATTTTGCAACTTTTTCCTTACTCCTCCTTGGTTTTCCTTCGTGTATGTATTGATGGGCCACATTTTAAATAGACTAGGGTGTTATTTTTGATAGGCAGAAATACTCACCCAGTGCCTCAGTGACCTTGTATCTTATCATTTAACTTCAGAGCAGAGAGGGAGTAGTAGGGTCTGAAAGTGATACCAAAGCCAAAACTTTCATGAGTAATTCCCCTTCCCTGGCAAATCTTTCACCATACTTAGTGTTCATCAGCCAGGTGGATATATCAGTGCTGATTCAAGAGAGAAAGTATGCGTTTGCTGTAGAAACAGGTGCAGAAATGAACAACCTATTGGGATTTGTAATAACCTGATATCCTGACATATTCAACCACATCTTTGAGTGATGGTGTAATCATGTAAATACATAAAGCCAGAACTGTTTGGGGGTTTTAATCTGTTTTTTTTTTCTCCGTTTCTCTAGGAAGTCCACCAGTAAAAAATGTAAAAACTTTATTTGGACCCAGCAGGAACTGGCTTCCAGTTTTCCATTGGAGGACTTACGTGCATGTGTTGACTGGAACCTTTCTGCAAAGAATTTGTAAATTTCTACACCGAAAATTTATTTGGTCAGTCCATACATATTGAGGACTTAATTCATAAAACTTCCACACTAGTCTAATTTTGCTAAATGAGTGTGCTCATCTGAGCATGGATTACTTATGTAAACAAATGTTTGAGAGATTGCATATGCTTAGGACTAGACCAAATGACCTGTACAATACTAACCTAAAAGCCAGGAACCAGAAAGGAAAGATAAAAAAGAGCTCGGACTTTTTTTCAAGCCAGCTTCATGATTTTTGGAGGCGTAAGTAATGATTTTTGGATGTTTGGATCAGTGTTACTGAACGAGGGTTCTCCTTAGTGCCGGCTCTGCAGGTGAGCTGGCTGAGGAATCAGACAGGAGTGCAAAAGCCAGCCCTCCTGGAGGTGCTGGGAGGCTGGTTTCAGTCAGCAGCTTCAGAATCTTCATGTGAAGACAAGGCTGGAGCCAAACAAAACCTTTTTCAAAACTGTTATCTCAGTACACTTGAGGTTCAGGGATTCAGGACTGCAGGAGCGGTTCCCAGGTTTAAGAAGATGTTTTGGACATCCTTTTTCTGGTGGTGGAACCAGCTGCCCATTGTTGAGGGGTTTGAAAAGACTTGTCTGGTGGTGGTGCCAGATCTAGGGCCTTTTGGATGCTTTATCCAGATCCTGGGTTTGCACCAGGGGAGCGTTGCACAGTGCCAGCTGCTGAGCACCATGTCCTGCTGAACCGGCTGCGGGCCATGGTTGAAAAAACTGCTGTTTTCTGCCAAGCTTGGTAGTCTGCCAGCCACTTGAACAGTCTGGGCAACTTTCCTTCTGCTAACACTGGTCAACCCCTATCCTCTCTCTCCCTCAACATTCGGAGCAAACTCTCCCCTGGCATCATCGAGACCAGAGCCTGAGTGGCCACAGCAGCAGCCGAACTGGGAGCTGGGGAAAAGAAATCCACCTCTGTACTGAGGACACCAGTGAGAGAAAGGGCAAGAAAATTTAATGGAAAAGATTAATTCACCAGCATCTTTTTTTTTTTCTTTCTCTTCTGTTGAGGGGAAAATTGGAGACACGGGTAAATGGTATAAACCATCCGTTGTGCTACTGGCTTGAGTTCTTTGAAGCAAGACAATAAGAGACCTGGGCTTGTTGCTAATACTTTGAGACTGCAAAATAAGCGAGAAAGAAAAAAGCTGGAGAGAGCCAAAAAATAACTGGGAGCAAGCACCCCTTCGGATTAGCAGCGAGCATCATTCAGATGGGCTGATTCTGGCCAAGTTCCCCGGGAGAGAGTTGGGGGTGGCTTCTGGAGGAGCTGCTGCTTGCTGCCAGGGTGTGGCAGTCTCTGACGCCCAAGCCAAACGCGGGGATTCGAGGGCGATGTGTAACCGTGTGGAAAGGGAACCCTGCAACACTGAGGGATTCGGTTGTGGAAGAAAACACGGGTGGGGTGCAAATGAGCTTTGGAGGGAAGGCTTTGCACAGTGCGTCCCCAAACTTTTGGAAGGAAAACCGAAACAATATGGTTAACCAGAAAGAAATCAATTCATACTGTAAGAAGCTGTCAGGTAATTTATTGAATAATGACCTAAGAATATGCTATATGAGATACACTATCAAGAGAGAGGTTCCTTATGAAATACACAGTCCCTGCAGCACCATGTTTGTTTCCAGGCACCAGTTCCTGTGTCAGTTCGGATGCTGTGAATCCAAGGCCACCAGTTTGCACCAGTGAAACTGCATAGCTTGGACTGAGGCTGCTTGAGGAGTTTTCTCTTTTCCTCCTCTAAGCACTGTCTTGACAGCTGAGACCAGCCAGAGAACTTTTGCTGACACACCCTGAATTTGAACATCTGGAGAGTGTAAGCTCTGCTTTCTTTGTGAAACATCCTCATCTCAGGAATTTACTTCTCCCAGTGGCTTAGCAGAGCCGACGTCCATTGACCTTCAGGGCACAATGTAAGGCCCATCTGTTTTCTCAAATTTTTGCCTGAGGGTCTGGCAGGGAGGCTCATGGTTAACTTGTCCTGTGGGAGTGTGTGCAAGATGAGCAGTGGCCAGCCTGGTATGTACCTGTGTTTTTAAACAATGTGTATGTGCCCAGACTTTTACAGGAAAATTCAACAAAATATCTTTACCTTGCAGGCATTATATAATAAATAAATTTGTTGAAAAAAATAAGCCTCTCAGATTTTGGTAACTATGCTATCAAGGTTCTTCATGCTTGAGCAAGAAAGTGATCTCTCCCAGGCAGTCCATTCTTGATCCTGCAAAAAAGAGCATATCACAACTACCTCCATGACAACAGACTGGCACATATTATATGTTCAGGATTAAACCAATGCTGAATCATTAAACAGAAGAAGCCCATGTGACGGAAAGTCCTTATTAACACTTAAAGAATGTCAAGGTAACAGGGTAACACATTTATCTTTTTTTTGGTTTGTTTTGGGTTTTTTTAGCTCAGTCCAGTAAATCCTGCTTTTAAGCAAGCAAAGGAAATACTGCAAGCCTGGCATCAAGTTGAGATACCTGTTGACTGAAATATCTATGGACTAAATGGAGGGTGTTAGAATAAACAAGTACTGATTAAATCATAGACGCTTTGCCATAGATACAAAGCCCTGTGGGAATCAGGAGGTGTCAAAAACCTGTGTTAAAGTACCCTAAAACACAAAGGGATCATGCTATGTTCTAACCGAGAAGCTCGGACTCTACAATCATCTGTTTCCACTTGAAATTGGATCTGTTCCTCCAAGTCACCCCGCTGTTCACCCATGCTCAGCACGGCCGCCTGCTTCCTGTGCAGCAGCATCACGTCCTTCCTTAACGTTGTTTCTGCTTCCACCGCTCATCCTCTGCACCTGCTTCAGCCGGTCAGTGTTTGCAGAGCTCTAGAAGCAGGGATCAAAAGCCAGATCTTTGCCTTTTTACTTGCATGAGCTGTCCTATTAAAATGTCACTCTCGTAAATAAACTGGAAATTGGTCCCTTGCTTATTGCCATGTTTGCAGAATGCCGTGCACCCCTTTCTTTTTTGCGAGTTATGAATAGTCCCATATAGATTTCCCTGCTGACTGTGAATTGTTAGAGATTTCAGATACTGAGTCCCGTTTAGGTAAAAGCACACAAGCAGGATTCATAATTAAAATTTTAGTTCATTTATTACTAAGCTAATATCACTTTGGAAATGTTTCAGGGCTATGCCAGGTCTTGAATGTATACCAAAGTATTCCCCTGTGAAAAACTGTTCATTTCGTAACTGGGTTTCCCAGCTCTGAATTTTTGATGTGGCTTCAAGTTAGGGAAGTTGCATACAAAGGCATGACTGCAGCAAGTTAACCATGATTTGCAGTTGAGATTTGCAATAATCATGCAGCAATTCTATGTGTACACGAAGGAAGACACTTGGAAAATTAATGTGTTTTGTTGCAAAGCACCAAGATGAATTTTTATAGCATAGTACAGGATTCCGTTAATTTCAGCTTTTTTAGTCTGCTGTACGTAACGTGCAGGTAACTCCAGCTAAAGCCAGCCTGTGCTGAACCGCAGGCGGGTGTTCACAGAACCACAGAATTGTTGAGGCTGGAAAAGACCTCTGAGATCATCAAGTCCAGCCTATGACTCAACAGCATCACACTGGCTAGACCATGGCACTAAGTGCCACATCCAGCCTCTCCTTAAACACCTCCAGGGATGGTGACTCCACCACTTCCCTGGGCAGTGCATTCGACACGGTGCTGCTGACTGTGCCCTGGGTGTCTGCTCCTGCTGTACACCTCTGTGCAGGAGTCTTTATGTCCCTCAAAGGAAGGAGCTCGGGTTGTCAGGCAGGAGCTGGAGGGAAACATGACTTACTAGGTCCCTGCGCGCATCTGGCTGATGAGGATAGACACCTCGCTACTCTCGGCCGCAGAGGAAAAGCCTGCAGCAGAGCTAAAGCAGAGCTGGCAAAGACAGTGAGTGGTTTGGCCTCAGCACTTCAGGTTCTGTCCCTAAGTAGTCGCCATCCCGCAGCCTGTATGTCTAGAGGAGGAATCTGTGACAGTTTTGTGATACAGCACAGCGTGCACTTTTACCACTGTAAAACTCTGCTTTCCAACAATCCAGTCATACAAAAATTACTTCAGGCGTAAACAAAACATAGAAATACCAGTTCAGGAGTGAATCACTAGTTTGGTCACACTTTAGCATGGGTGTAGGCAAGATGTTTGGAACATTTCCTGCAGGAAAGCATTTACAGACCTGACTCTGACTGAAAAATCAGCAATCACAGAATCACAGAATCACAGAATGTCAGGGATTGGAAGGGACCTCGAAAGATCATCAAGTCCAATCCCCCTGCCAGAGCAGGAACGCCTAGATTATGCTACATAGGAATGTGTCCAGGCAGGTCTTGAATATCTCCAGAGAAGGAGACTCCACAACCTCCCTGGGCAGCCCGTTCCAACGTTCCGTCACCCTCACTGAGAAGAAGTTTCTTCTCGAGTTTAAGTGGAACCTCTCATGTTCCAGTTTCAGCCCATTACCCCTTGTCCTATCATTGGTTGTCACCGAGAAGAGCCTGGCTCCATCCTCCTGACACTCCCCCTTGATATATTTGTAAACATTAATGAGGTCACCCCTCAGTCTCCTCCAAACTAAAGAGCCCCAGCTCCCTCAGCCTTTTCTCATAAGGGAGATGCTCCACTCCCTTAATCATCCTAGTTGCCCTGTGCTGGACTCTCTCCAGCAGTTCCCTGTCTTTCTTGAACTGAGGGGCCCAGAACTGGACACAGTATTCCAGATGGGGTCTCACCAGGGCAGAGTAGAGGGGAAGGAGAACCTCTCTCGACCTACTAACCACCCCCCTTCTAATACACCCCAGGATGCCATTGGCCTTCCTGGCCACAAGGGCACAGTGCTGGCTCATGGTCATCCTGCTGTCCACCAAGACTCCCAGGTCCCTTTCCCCTACACTGCTCTCTAATAAGTCATTCCCCAGCTTATACTGGAACCTGGGGTTGTTCCTACCCAGATGCAAGACTCTACATTTACTGTTGTTATATTTCATTAAATTTTTCCCCACCCAACTCTCCAGCCTGTCCAGGTCTCGCTGGATGGCAGCACAGCCTTCTGGCGTGTCAGCCACTCCTCCCAGCTTGGTGTCATCAGCAAACTTGCTGATAGTACTCTCTAGTCCCTCATCCAAGTCATCGATGAATATATTGAATAATACTGGTCCCAGTACCGACCCTTGAGGGACGCCACTGGATACAGGCCTCCAACCAGACTCCACCCCATTGACCACGACTCTTTGGCTTCTTCCCCTTAGCCAGTTCACAGTCCACCTCACTACCCGAGAGTCTAGACCACACTTCCTCAGTTTAGCAGCAAGGATGCTGTGGGAGACTGTGTCAAATGCTTTACTGAAGTCATCACTGCAGGTGCAAGCACACTGCAGACATGGGCTGAGGGTGCTCAGCCTGCAGCAATAATGGGAAAGCTCCGTGGTACCGGGATATTTTCTGACTTATTGCCAAGAAAAAGGAGACTAGAGAGGAGGTGCAATTTTATGGCTTGAGGGCATCTTGATTCTGAAATTCCATCATGACAGTTTACTTGCTTGAATGTTGTCTGGCATGACATTGGATGGATTTTTAGGACTAGCATCAGTTCCTACTTCAATGTAAAGCTTTATTTCAAATGCGTGCTCATTTTCGTTCTAAGTATGCATTTAAACCACACTTAGAGGACAGTAACAGTGTGCCAGCATGACACCATGGAGTGGCCCAAGGAGTCCACTGATGGGGCTTTGTCAGCATACGTAATAGCTCACACCTTCTTCTGCATGATATGCTCATTCCCGAGATTCACAAGAGTATTTTTTTTCCTCTTTCTTTGCATGTTATCCATCAGTGATATCTAAAGGCTTTTGAAAATAAGAAATATTTCATATAGGCATAATTATACAATGCTTTTGTGGTTTTTCATATCTAAATGAAATTTAAATTCAAGGTCCCAAATTTTGTGACACTGTGCACTGTAAGGAGGGTTTCACAGCAGTTTAATTTTAATTCAAAACCTGAACTTCTTAATTAATGAAATGTGAAAAAGAATAACAAGAATTATACAGCACCCCCCTGCTGTTTACTTTGATATGAAATTCAGTTTGGTTTATGATACCTCCAAGTCATCACATGCTTTCAATTTTTATATTGGTTGCAGAGAACTGTATTACAGAAGCTGCAGGGCAGAGAGCAGACCGGAGATTTTGGTGGAAGCACGGGAAAAACAGAGCTTTTGATGCTCAGACAGTGACAGATAACCCCCTTGGCATCATAGTTCTGTAAAACTCATCAAATAGTTTCAATGCTTACTTATGTACTTTTGCATACATTTACATTCGGAATATTTTTGAGGACAAAATTTGTTCGATATTTTTCAAATACCATTTTTTAGCTTCCGAAAGCTTAACTGCAGAAATCCTCCTCCTGCAACAAGTGAAAGGTGAAGGACATTCATTCCCTATGGTTACAAGACTACATGGATTTAGAAACACCACTGTCACTGTCATCTGAGTAGCATCTGCAGTATCCACATGTAGGCACAGAAGTCATAACATCATCAACTGATACTGGACATCACTGTCCCGCTGTAAGATTTGCCTTCTTCACTGCTATCTGTGTTGCAGTATAGGGGAGAAAAGGCACCCTTGTTGAACCAGACACATCACCTGTTATTGTGGAAATGTCCGTAAACTTAGGTTGCGGTCAGTCTGAACTCAGATAGGGATCTGAAACTCAGATATTACAAAACTAGACAGCTGTCAAAAAATAAAAACACAACAAAAAAAAACCACAAAAAAAAACCCAGAAAGCAGAACAAAATACCAAAGAGAACATAAGCAAACCCAGGATGTCTTTTTTTTTTAGCCTAAGATATCAGTCCTAAGTCAGAACTTTTCCTACAACCTGACTGAAGTCAGCAGGTAACCATCAACTTCAAAAGGCCAAGGGATATGGGAGATACACGGAACTTACCCACTTTTACTTTGACTGGAACAGACTTTACTCGTTGCTCTCGTGCAGCACGCTTACAAGTTTACCTGCTTCTACATTTACCATCGTACCACTGAAAAGAGCTGAGACTTCATCATCCCTTCACTCAAGGACCTCGGATCTCTTCAGAAGGACGAGTAAGTGCAATTAATGTGAATCACATACACGGGTGAGGAGAAAGGAGAATTCGAGCATCCCGGGAAACAGCCCCGTGCTTCCACAAGAAGTGCTTGGAAAGCTGCCACCGCCGGCTGCAGCGGAAGAGGCAACAACACAGTAAGGCAATACATTTTGCTGACAGGCTTTCAGGCTCTCAGAAGCTTCCTTTGCAGTGTCATGTTCTGCTGCTGCACCAGCATTTTCCAGCCCTGCTCCCGGCCACATCTTCCTTGGGTGTGGTTCTGTAGCCTGGGGACTTGGCTCTGTCGTTTGACCCCTTGGAAGAGGTCAGGTCAGGTAGACTTTGACACTGGGGGTTGGACCCAGGGGCTTCAGTCTTCCTCGTGGCTGCAAAGCTCCAAGCCCGCAAGGCAACGCTAGGTTTTCCTACAATATTTTAAAATGCTGAAGATGGCAAAGGAAAGCATTATCAGGGTAACTCTGAATTTCTTTGCTTTCATGGCTTTAAGTCAAGGTCTACATTATTTTTAGTAGCTTGTTATTACAGCTTTTTCAACCTGAAGACAGACTACTGCCTTTAATTCATCAGTAATTTCAACAGTTAATCAGAAAACGTCATTACCTAGAAAGACCGCAGCTTGAAATAAAGCACACTGGAGTTAAATTCAAATTAAAACATGGGCAGAAATGAATGCAGCCTTTGATCCCCTTTCCATCCAGACTGCACCCTGATGGGCACAGCTGGACAGGACAGAAATCGTGAGAAGGCAGCAGTCTCGCCTGTTTAAAAGGATACTGTCAACTCATTAAGTCCTCAATTTGAGTCAGTTAAAAAATACATATTCACTGGGCTCTTTCAGACCTCTCCTAATGTTTGCTGCAATGGACGTTTCTTGCCAGTTTTATGTTTAAAACAGATTGATTTTCAGGTGTTTGGCTGAAAAACACACCATTAACATCTGTTGAATCGTCGCAGTGGCCAAAACCATACTTCTGTTGGCTGAGTGCGAGCTGTGAGCCTAAACAAAGGCACGTACCTCAGTCCATCTCTCTGACTGACCACAAGCATATCCCTCTGGTCAAAGGAAGGGTCCACTTTTGCTTTGCAGCGTGTGAGGTTCCCGCCTTCCGCAGGTGGCGCCAGCAGGGAGGCAGACGCAGGCACATACTCCCAGCTCACATCTTCCACACCAGTATGGACTTACTGACGCCGATGGGTGTCCCTTTTCTGGCATCCGTAGTTATGGATGCTGAGGCCGGTGTGGGGTGGCTGAGACGAGCTCTACAGCCAGGGAGTGGAGGATGAGGGCCTGTGCCTTTTGAGCATCTCTCGCTGCATAGCACATATTGCCATTTAAACAATGATAACTAACGCGTTCCGTCCCTTGCAGCTTCTCCTGCCCAACGGCACGCTGTTGCTGTCGAAACAGGGCTGCGCCTCACCATCGCTGCATGCAAGGATTAGCCAGAAGCTGCATCCAGGGGTGTCTTCCAGCGTTTTCTTGGGCAGCCCTGTTTCCTATTTCCTTGTTACAACTCCCTGCACTTGGGAATTCTTGCATTGTCTGTCTGAAACATGTATTTGGCCCATTACGAGAAGAGCTATATAGCAAATATAGTTGCAAACCCTCCTAGCATAGTCATATCTTTAAATAACGTAGAATATAGCCTCTCCACCACTGGAAAGTAGTATGTACTTTTTATTCTTCCAATGTAACTGTCTGCAGCACAGCTTTATCTTTCTTTCTTTTTTTATTTTTTTCCCCACAGAACAATATTGTTAGAAACCTCACATATATCACGCTGACTGGAGAAGCCTGTGACATAGACCCAGGCTCACCACGGAATCATCTTGCCTTGCCACTGTCCTGACCTGTGCAAGGATTGAGTCGCCTTCCCTGCAAACTCAGGGATGCTCCCGGCACCTTCCTGCGTTTAGCTTTGATTTAGGAAACATCAATAAAGTTCTCTCCTGGATTGTTCAGATTCGTTGGGAGCCAGATTTATCAATCCACATTGATTCAGGAGAGTCAGGAAGGTCTGATAACAGGGGTAATTTGTCCGAGGATGACATGGGCACGGCACGGTGTGGTACAAGGTTACCTGCACTGCCTCACCGGGTACTTCCATTTATATTTCTCTGGTGGCCAGGTCAGCAGAGGAGTTATCTTGAACTTCCTGGCACTTTTAAAAATCCTGGATGAACTCACCAACCCTATCTAGGGCACAGCAGCACAAACACATGGCCGCAGCATTGCACCTTGGGGGAGAGCAGGGACAGGACCAGTTTTGCTGCTAGGGACGTGTCACATCAACGTGCACTCCAGCTACAAGGGGAACAACTTCGGTACAGCAGCCATCAGTTCAGGCAGTATGTCATGGTCCTGTGTCCCTGCACCTGCCCACAGGGGACCAAACTGCTCCCACCATAGTGGCAGGTCAGAGAACACACAGATTTTTGTTCCAGGTGGCTGTGTGCTGTGTGTATTTGTACATGTACCCAGAGCATGGGATGAGTGCATCTTTTCAAACCAAAATATTATTTATTGGCTTTGGAGCTTTCCCTTCTCCAGTTTCTGTCTACTGGGACAGTGCTGGATGTCTGTTTCGTTTGAAATTTCATCTGAAAATATATATTTCATTGAGTGTGGTGGTGCAGAGCCAGTTGCAGAGTTCTCAGCATTGGAACCACACTTTATTTATATAGCCATCGGGAATAAATTTTGGACGAGTCAGTAAAAGATTAAGGGAACCCAAAGTCAGATGGTGGAAGGTGGCCAGCTGAGCTCCAGAAACCCACAGTATGAGTCCACTTCCCCAGTTCTTCCCCAAATCCTGCCTTGGAGTAAGGACCGTCATCTCACACAGCTATCAGCCACCACCTCCACGCAGCATGGGCACCCGTTCCCTCCATGTCCTCCTCTTCCCAGCAGACTAGACACTTTCTTAGCCCTGCAAAGAAAGCCAAGGGGTCTGGATGAGGACTGCTCTGAAGCATGAGAGGAGACCAGTATGAGTCCTGACACGGCTGGGCCAAGAGGCCTGACAAAGAGCACTTGGCTTGCTGCTGCATGGGGGGTGTAGAGGGATCGCACCCCAGCTGCACCCCGACCAGCCCCAGCCGTGGGGTCATCGGGAGGTGGCAGGGCTCAGCCCCTCCAACAGCAATGCCTTGTCCTACACAGGCAGCCTGGAGCCTTCTTTTTTTTTGTTTTTTTTTGCCTAAATCCAAACCTGGGTATGTCTTAATCTGAATAACGATGGCTAGGGAAGCCTGGAGCGACACAGAGGACTCTACAAATTGTTATCCGTTGCGACCGGCATGGTAAAATCATGACATTGCTCAGCCCTGGCTTCAATTAAGAAGTTTTGGTAAAACTTCTTAATTGAAGCCAGGGCTGAGCAATGTCATGATTTTACCATGCCGGTAAAAAGCAGTGATGCCAAGGGAAGGTGGTGTGGAAGGAGCACATGGCTCATCAACACTTGTACCAGCCAAAATCCAACTACTGGTGAAGCAAGTCTACCCCAGGGGAAGGGACAAGAGGGGCACAGCTCTCCCTGCGAAGTGATAGAAGAGTACTTGTGGCAAGTGCATCCTTCCCCCATTGGTCGGGAGTGCCCCCCTCTGTGAGTCAGCAGTTGCTAGGCAGATTTCAGAGAATTTTCTGGAAAGCTGGGCTGGCTCGGAAATGACCCCTCACCCTGAGGGGCACTCCCAGGAAGTTGGCTGGCAGCCAATAAGAGGCCAATATGGCTTGATTGACCACAGTCAGCTCGCCTGAGACTTTAAAAGGGGTGCCGGCAGCCGCCTTGCGGGAGTTGCCTCGTGGCAGCTGCCACTGCGGGTGGGGGCGCTCAGTCGTCCCCCTTAGGTGGGGCGCTGCCTGAGGGCTTTTGTCGCTGGGGTTGAGACTCCTCACCTGTGTAAGGTGAGCGTATCGTTCTCGAGATTGGGACTCCTCATCTTTTCGTGAGGTGAGCGTATCAGGATGCGGATCGTTATTCTTTGGTTAGGGTGGGTGTAGTGTAGGTAACTATTTTCCAGTTGATAGCCGAGCCTTTAATTTTGGAGGCGCTTCTGTTTATTACTAAATCTAATTTAGGCACGTGCCTGAATTTACCATCTTTAGAAACGTGGGAGCGCTCTTCTCCACTGTCTCCACGACATTATTCGGGACAGAAGCAAAGGCTGATGGGCAGCACCGTGCTGTGAAATCTGCTTGACACCTTTTAGGAGTAAAAGAAGAGCTTAAAAAGTGGTGGCAGCTTGTCTGCGGGGATTGCTGTGCTGGCCAGCCCTCTAGTGGGAAAAGCAGCTTCACATGGGCTGGGAGTGTGATTGCAGCAAAGCTCTGAGCTGGGTTTTATCAGGTACAGCTGCATCTTTAGGGGAGGTTTTGCTGACACAGCTTGCATCTGCTAGGCTGCATGTCATTTCTCTCCTTTTTCCTAAAGTATTAACTAATGCAACTAGGCAGCAAAACTTGAAAACCTAGGTTAAGCTTAAAGATAAATAGGGGTCCTTGATTACTTCTTTTTTCGCAGATAATTTGCTAAAGATAGGGGTTTTAAGTTAAAAATCCTCCATGCCGTGAGGGATTTCAATGAATTAAGTGTTTTATTAGATCATCCGCAGCATGAGCTGAAGGTTACCAGCATCACCGACCATCGGCAACCCAGAGCAGAGCAGCTCTGCCAGCTCTTTCCCATCTCCCAGCCCTGCTCTCCCTCTCCGTTTGCCAGAGCAGCCTCCAGCTAGGTGGAAGCGGGGGCTGGGCAGTGAAAATGGCAATAAACCCTTTTCTTCTCGCTCTCCACGAGGCGGGGAAGATCGGGAGGGAAATGACAGTGCCCTGGACGCAGCCTGCAACGGTCGGGTTCCCAGGTGGGCTCCCTTCTCCCGGCCCACCCAGCCCCGGAGAGGGTGTTTGGGAGGCAGATTGTGGGGCGGGGGGTATACCCGGTCAGGAACCCCGCGCTGCAAAACAGGAGGGGGGCGGTAGAGGAGGAGGGCGCCGCCAGCAGAGGAGTGCAGAGGGCCGGGAGGCGTAAGATGGAGAAGAGGGTGGTGGGTGAGGCGGGGAGCGGGACCGGAGCCCGCCGGCGTCGCTGGAGCGGCGCGGGTGGGTCGGTCAAGATCGGGTCGCGATCGCACGTTTCCCCGACACGGGAGCGAGGGGGATGTGGGCAGGGCTCCGGCGCGCTCAGGAAGGAAGGTGGTGAAAAGCAGCACAAAAGAGATTCCCGGGCGGCAGTAAAACAAGAGACACACGCGGAGTCACGGCGCTGCCCGGGAGCCGGGACCACTAGTTCATTTCCAGAGAGGGCACACGCTGCCCCCCCCGGGTTTGGGGTCCGGGCAAGGATGGGGTGGATTTGAAAACACGCAGGCTGCCGGGTTCGCATCGCATCCGTTCCCGCCGCGTGCGAGCGGATTAAATTACGGCAAATTCAAACTGAATGAGCCCTTTCCCCTCGCCCCCCCTTCCCACCGCCGGTCCCTCCCTCACTCCATCCCTCCATCCCTCCCTCCATCCATCCTCCCGGTCCCATCCTCCCCGCTCGGCGCGGCAGCCCCTCACGCCCGCAGCCGCTCGCCGGCGCGGGGCAGAGCCACGGCGGGCGGGCGGGCGGGCTGCGGATTCAATGAGGGGCGGCAGCCCGGGGCACCGCGCCGCCTGCTCGCCCCAGCCCCGGCCCCCCGCCGCCAGCCCCGCTCCGCCCCTCCGCCGCTGCAGCCTGGCCGGCGGAGCTCTCCTTTCCTTGCCGCCCGGTGACCGCCCGGCGGGCCGGGGGCAGGCGGTGCGGCGGGGGCAGCGGCAGAAGCGGGCATGCCGGCGGCGGCGGGCGACGGGCTCCTGAGCGAGCCGCCGGCCGTGGCGGGAGGTGGCGGCGGGGAGGCGCGGAGGGCAGCTTCCTGGCCGCCTGGCTAAGCGCGGCGGCGGCGGTGGCGCCGCGGGAGCGGCTCCGCGACTTCCAGCACACCAAGAGGGTCGGCAACTACCTGATCGGCAGGAAGCTGGGAGAGGGGTCCTTCGCCAAAGTCCGGGAGGGGCTGCATGTGCTCACCAGAGAGAAGGTACCGAGCCCGGAACGGAGGGAAGCACCAGGCGCCCCCTGGGGTGGGCTGCCCGGGGAGCGGAGGGATGGGACGGGGTGAGATGAGCGCGCTGGGGCTCTGCCGGCCGGGGGGGTGAGTCCCCCGGAGGTAATTCCTTCCTCCTGGTCCCCCTGGGGGTCGCCGATCCGGGGGCGGCGGGGGGCTCCCCTCGGTGCCCGGCTCCCAACTTGCTGCCGTGGGCGTCAGAACGGCTCTTCCCGTCCGCGCACCGAGACCTCCGTGGCTGTGATGTGGCTTTTCTCTTGAAATACTTCAGTTGCCTTGAACTGCCTGTTTAGGTTTTGTTTTTTTTCCTTCTCTTTCCGTGTCTGCTTGTGGTTTTGGCCACAAACGTGGTTTTACTGGTGAGACTTGTCGCCGCGAGCAGCCTAGTCGCGGAATGTCGCGTGTAGGTGCGCACAGGTACTTGTCGCTCGTCGGAGCGCGGGGAGATGCTGCGTGTGTCTGCAGGAGGGGGCACAGTTGGGCCATGAGAAGTTGTTGCAAGCACTGCGCGGCAAAAGATGCGAGATGCACCCTGGATGTTTGTGTTGTGTGTTTTTTTTTTCCCCAGTGTGCTGGTAAGAAAAGTCTGTGGACAGTCTCTGCTTTTTGTTTATCATTCAATTTTTATTTTTCAGTGGAGGCTTTTACCCATCAATTGGGATATGTCCCGAGGTTACAAAGAGATGTAGGGGCTTGGTTGGGTGGTGAACAGGCCATGGGCAAGCCCCCCCAGTGAAGTTGTTGGACCTATCTGACTTCTGCCTCTGTTTCAGCAGATGCTGAACAGAGGACTCCCCAAAGCGGGACGCCTTGCTGTTACTGGGGCTATATCACAGTGTAATTTCCTCCAGCTCCAGCAACACTGTGAGTGTGCTGCTGTCAAGATCGCGTCTCGGTAGCTTGAATTCCTGCACTCTTGGGTATATTTTTTTCCTTTTTAGTTCCAGTAAATTTGTCACGGAGTGAAATTTAATATAGGGCTCTGAATTTCATCATGAGAAAAATGATAAGGTTAGTGATTATTATCATAGAGGAATGCAAAAGATGAACTTGCTCTCTTCTGTTACCAAGCATGTGCTTCTCCTTGGTAACAGATACATCCAGTGATCCTGCAGTTGATAAAAGGCACATGCACACATATGTCCTTCCCACCTCCAGGTTTTTGGATTGCTACATTTATCTCAGTCTGTTAAGAGGAAAAAAAAATAAAAAGACTTACCACACGCCCCTCTGTCTCAACTCCCAGGCCTACTGCTTCCCCCCCACCCCCCAAATGTTTTGAGTAACTGTGACAAAGTGACAAGCAGAAACTCTAGGAGAATCACACTTTCTTCCTGCTGAGCTACCGTGCTTGTCTTGGTGGACACGTATGATGGTCTCTGAGCTCCATCTGAACTGATCTTGTGCCACCGGATCAAAGGAAGCTCTGCCTGGTGACTTCAGTGGGTTTTCAAATTGACTAATCAAAGGTCTGTTTCCCCAGAAAATTCATCTATTTAATTCGAGGTATTTATGGATAAGCAATTTGAGTTAATGGTTAGGAGATAAGAGTAATTAATTATTTACTTCAGGTGAGGTCCTGTATCAGCAGTGTTCCTCCCTCTCACCAGAGGGGTTAATGCTTTTTATCCCACGCGTGACCCCACGTGAGGGTTTCACCCCGAGTAGAGAGCTGATGGACACTCAGCTCTTCTGGGCATATTCCTCTGCCGAGCTCTCGCGTGGACTCCAGCCAAAGGCAGCTGAAACGTGCCCAGACTGGCTCTGCCTCACAGCTGCCAACAGCTCTGCCTACATGGAGCCCACCACGGGCCACTGAGCTCTGCCTGTGATACGTGGAAGAGAAGGAAAACATCTGGCCATCCGGGCTCCTTTCGGAGTGCAAGGCTGTGTTGGAGAGGAGGCTGAGGCTGGCAAGGCTGGGAATGGGATCAGAAGCGAAAATGCAGGCGACGTGAGAGTGGGGACTGGTGGCAGCAGGTCATGGGAGGAGGTTTTGTGGGGAGAACACACTTCACATAAGAAATGATTTGTCTCCATGGCAAAGTACTTCCACAAGAACATCCTTATACGTGAAGGGCCAGATCCATTGATTAAGCTGTATTTGTGCCTTCTGAGAAATCTCGGTGAACAGCGGACCAAGTGCTGCAGAGTTCGGTTTGACAGTGCCAGCATCTGAGCCCAGGCCACACCGATGCTCAGCACAGACCTCCTCTTCCAGACATCCTATGGCCAAAGTCAGGCTGGACTTAATGAACATGTTGGAGACGTGGCATTCGTAGCTGCATGTGACGGTTACCTTCTGTCATCTCGTCCCTCCTCACCTCGTTCCCTAAACAGGTTTTCTCAGCAGGAGAAATTTTCTCTTCAGGAAAATCCTCCAAGAGTGACACCATGCTCCAGAGGCTGGAAGAGAAGGTAGAAGGTCGCTCTGTGAGGGCCTGATGCTGTCCCTCTTTTCATGGGGTAAGCCAGAGATTGGCTGTGTAAGGTCTTCCAGTCCGCTCACTTGCAGAGGAAGAGCTCATCTGCAGGAGCGTGTACTTAATATGCTCACAAGTGGAGTTTCAGCAAAGCAAAGTGTGGAAACAAACCCTTCTCCCGTGGACAGCTTGCTGGATCAGTGTAATCACTGCGTTTTTCTAAGCTGATGTTTTATGAGCCTATTATTCCAGGATTAGTGCCTGCAAGTATTTTGAAAACAACAAAAAAATAAAATTGACATCTGATTTTTGTCTTGTAAAGCCACTGTTGAGCAAGGGCATTGCCTAATTTTCAACAAAATTGCCATAATAGTGTGAACTAGGGGTCTTACTGCTGAAGTCTGGTAGCTGTTTTGGCAGAGCCCAGGCCATTGTGGTCTCCAAAATACCTGACTTCAGTAATGGGGGCCCAAACAGCTTTTGATTTGCAGCAAACTTTAGCAACTCCGGAGGAGTTAACGCACATTATTGTTTCAGAAAATTGTGTGTTTAGAAACAAAATCTGTGGATTAATGAGACCCCAGCTAGGCTCGGATCCATCGCCCTGACACAGTGCATTGTACAGAATCAAGGCAATGCGGGGCGGATGCCAAAAATCTGCCATTGCCTCACCCTGAAATTGCTAGAAGCTGAAGAGGTCTTCAAGAGAGCATCAGATGTTGTGTACTGTGGGCCAAACACTAGTTACTTTACCTGCTGCTTTGAGGGCACTTTGATGGACCTTTTGAGTGACCCGTGGTGGGATGGGAATCAGTGGCTCCTGTGGGCCTCTAAGCACGAGAGAGTGAGGTAACATGAGATTTTTAAACCTTTCCCGTGAACGTCTTTAGCATTGGACTTGACATCAAATCTTTTATGGTCCTTCTTGCGGTTTGTGTTGCCGTAATGTCAGGCATGTTATTATTTTCTGGGCTTGAAAAATGTTTAGTAGTGCCTGATGCAGTTAAGTGTAGTTTAGCTGAGGACGAGAGAATGTTGAACAGATTATTCTTTCCATTGCTTCTGAATAAAATTATCGCAACCTATAATCTGACATTTTTGGGTAAAAGGCTGATTTGTCAGATCAACTCAGACAGTCCTTACTGCTAATCCTAAAGAAACATAGTTCCTCTATGAAGAGCAAGCCAATTTAGCTTTAAACTGTGGCTCTGAAACCCTGCCGAGTTGGCTGTATTCAGCTGACTTTGGGAACCTGTGTGCAATGTACTCTCACATAGTTTCAAGCCTTCTGCTAGGGGCTCGGAAGGGTCAATCGCCGGGCAATGGTAATCGGGCAAAGGCAAATACCACAAGATAATGTTTTTTTGCATTTTTAGACAGCTGAGATTACGTTACTGTCACTGCGGTTGGGCTGGTACAAGGCTCTTATTAGTAGACCAAAATAGATTGTGTTGTCTGCTGTGGACCTTCATGAACTGTCCACATAACTCCATATAGCATTGTGGAGTGACAGCGTATTGACAGTATATTGATCCAAAGTTCTTATAAACAAGCTTGAAACAAGATTACCTTTAACTACTTCTAGGTGTAATCTTTAGCACTACAAAAAAAGAGTCATTGAGGCGCCTTGAATCTTTTGATTTCTTACCCACCAGAAAATTTGTTTATAATTTTCTTTAGCGCTATTGTTAAGCTCAAAAAAAGTACATTTTTAGTTACAGTTAGTCAAGTGGTTTTGGGCAACCGTGGGAAGCAACAGCTAAAAGTACAATTCACCAGTTTCTTCTATGAAGGCAAAGCAATTAATATTAAAAGTGGCCTTTTCACAGAAGAGTTCCTGTTTAGAATGCATTTCTGCATTAAAGAGTTTAAAAAAATATAAGAAGGTGTTTTGGGGCACCCTGGAGGTGCTGGGGTGGGTAGGTGCGCAGAGCAGCCTCCCTGCAGAGAGCTAGAAATGCCTTTTTCACCCCGGCAGGCCATCCTCAGAGGAGGGAGGCGTTCCCAAAAGGTGCCCGCACGGCTGTCGCCTGCTTGGCGGCACATTGCGCTGCGTGCATTGTCTCGAATTACACACCGTGCCAGTCTCACGCCTTGCCTTTGCCTTCTGAAGGGTTTTTTGACGATTGTGGCCGGGGGAGAGCAGTGCAGCTCCCCGGCTTTTTGGTAAGCGTGGGGTGACTCGGCAGCCAGGACTGCCAGGGAGTCGGCGTGAGGTGGGAGTCGTGCAGGCTGCGTGACCTCTGTGCATCAGCCAAGGCAGCCGTCTCCTAAAGTGCTTCCCGTGCTTAGGCACAGGCTGTCCCTTCAAGCAGCATTTAAGTAAGTGAGGGTATGGGGAAGTCTGCGTGTGGTGGTATTGGTTCCTGGCCCGGCACTCCACCTTTCCCGTTGCAAGCCCCCTCCCACTGCAGACCCCCCTGTCCCCTTCTTGGGTGGGGACAGTCCTCATCTGAGCCCATCGGGACCTCTTACCTGAAGCAATGGCGGGAGCAATTGATTTTGTGCAATTTCTACCTTCTAGCAAACAGTTAAAGAGAATAGAGACAAGTGGTTGCAGACAAGTATGGATAAAAGTGGTTCCAGTAGACAACAGCAGATGTTGTGATGCTGTATACACTTTTATGTGTCATGGTGTTAATTCTGCCTTGAATAAATTTGCTGTTTTCCTGCGTCTTCCTCCGGAGACTACAGGGAATGGAGACTTGACTTGATGGCCAAAGGCCTGTGGGTGCATTGGCAAGTGAGATCTTGCCCTGTTAATTCCCTTGGTAACTATGCCCGCCCTCTCCAGCAAAATTGCTGCTCTTGATCTGTGAAGCCAACACTGCTGGGGGCTTCCCATGGAGGGCTTCTGCACTGGGACTTACCACTGTCAATCTTGTTAATCTCATCCTCATGTAGGCACCTGCAGAAAATTGTCAAGTCAGTGCTTAACATTCTCCTAATTACATATTTTGAGCTTCAGTTAGTTACTATGACAAACAGTTCTTGGACCTCAGACTGTTCTTGAAGCTCTTTTCAGAACTTTTTCCAATTTTTTCTTATTGAGAAGAGTTTGTGTTTCTTTGGGGCTGATTTCAGGCTTTGTTGACTGTGTCTAGTCTGCCAACAGAGAGAGTGGCCTCCTGCCTTCTGAGACATTGATCCTGTACTTGTCTCCCCAGCAGCTGGTTTTATGTATTGCTAAGCTCCAAACTCTTGGCTTATATTGTCAGAGACCTGGAAGAGAAGAGAGTATGTTAACGGGAGTGACTTCTCTCTACCTTTCTTGATGGCTGATTTTACTAATGTCAGAGCAAATACAAAAGAAAACCTATATATTCAGCTGTCCTACAAAGACCAGATACAAAAATTGTCAAAGACCAGACTTTGCCACTGAAGTGCAAGGCAAAGAGATGATACTGCTTCTTTGATGTAAAACCTCAAAGCATCTCTAATTGTACAGATACTGAAACAACTGTTTTTCGTTTCTGTTTCCATACTGGCCAAGAAATCAAGTCAGGAGATAAGCATGATGCAGAGACAAAGAGCCCCTACTTGACACTTGGGAGAGCAAAACTGAATAACTGGCATGTCTCGCGTAGGCTGTGAAAGCTCGAACGTGTTTGGTTTATGGTTATCTAATATTTACAGTATTTTCTGTACTGAATGCTTTTTCCTTCTGCATGAGTGAAATTTTCAGGTGTATGCACACACATCTACACTGTACAGGAGGTTGTGTATATTAACCACATTGGGACACATTCAGTCTTTGCTTACCTTGATGTAACTCGGATGAACTCAAAATCAGGGATATTTAGCTAAGTCAACCCTGGAGTAACTGAGTGCAGAGTTTGATCCCTAGATTTCTTCTACATGCTTCAGAGTGAACTGTAAATGAGAGAAAATACAATAAACCCCAAACAAGCAAAGGAAAACCCTACAGGAGATCTGCCTGAGAGTGCTGGCCCCTTTCCACAATGCTTGTACCATGAGATGCATGTCACTTAGCAAGGCAAAGGCATCCTCCATGAAAGCAAAAGCACTTGTCAAGTGAACAATGTGCTCGTGTGTGTATCAGAAGAAGGGTGGGTTGTCTTGTAGAAGGAGATGGCTTTTTCATTTTATCTACTCTCTCACGAAACTGGTCCTGTCCTTGACCTGTGCAAGGGGCTCTGTGGGGTCGGGCAGGGTGGCCTGGTGGAGAAAGCGCTAATGTGGCACTCAGAAAACCGGTGTGGCTTCTTCTCTTGGCTTTGCTATTGACCTTCGGGATGGCATTGGGCAAGTCACTTCAATCCCTGAGCCTCGGGGTTCACCTCTAGCTTATGGGATGCTGACCCCCTCTATGAAAAGTTTGGATGCTTCATCCCCATGGAAGGTTGATTTTGGTTTCTCTTGTAGACAATAGCAGAGGACAGACATTTGGCTCCTCAGATGTCTGCAGAAGGTTTATTCTTCAGCTGTGGCCAGTGAAGAGCCTTTGGTTGTGAAGAATGATGAGAAAGTGACTTTCAATTCCAACATATATTTGACATTTCTCTGGTATATAAGATTTCTGCAAACTTTGAAGTGTGTGACAAATTTGAAGAACCTGTTTAATTACAGGACGTACGCTGAGAAATGTTTATGAAGTCATTTTGTGCCTGAAGAATAGGTATGAAACTGTGTGTGAAAGCACTGGTGGTTTTGGACAGAAGACAATGCATGGGGCTTTCTGCTTTGAATGTGGAACTGTGCATTGCCTCATTATACACGATATTATATATGAATCTTGTAAATACACTGATGAGAGTGATGGGAAGCTGCTTCGTTATTTGGGAGACTCACTCAAAATATTTTCTTTCTTTCAGAGACCTGAAGATAGAAAATCTGTTGCTGGATGAAGACAACAATATCAAGCTTATTGTTATGAAACCAGTTTGGCAATTCTGGTAATTAAAATTGGTAGTTTTATAAAGAGAGGTTTTGGGACTTCGTAATCCTCCATGTGACAACTGCTAATGTTGCTGCAGAGAGGAGCTGAGAGAGTGTAGATAGCAATCAAGCTGTTCCTGACAGCATCTTGTGAAAAAAAAGTTCCAAATAGTTGAGCTTTAACTAGGTATGGGAATAATCCTACATCTTTTAGCCAACAGCTTTCATATTCAAATTGGGAACTTTGAAAAGAATTAAAGAATCGACGCCAGAGAAGTAATTTACTTGATTATCTTGATAGTTTTGTATTTCCTAAGGCTTGGATTCTGCCCCCATGTGCGTATGTTTTTGCTGAAATATTCAAAGTTTACCTAGGGAATTCAGTCTTTGGAAATACTACTGTGACTTCTGGTTGTTACTCTGTGGCGAATCAACCAACTCTGGGAAAATAATAGCTCCGCGTTACCTCAGCTACAGGTCAAGAGGATACTGATATGTTACCGTGAATCATTCATCAGTAGTGATGGATACCACCCATTACCTTGATTTAGCAGATGAGACCAGATGGTTTGCAGCAGTGCTGTGTGAACATCTGATTGATTTAAAAGATTTCTGTAACTTTGCTGTCATTGGGTGTTTGATTACACAACAGTATGTGAACTTGGCATCCAAACTCAGACCTAATCAGATGATACGTGTCCAGTTAAAACTCACGTGCCAAAAAATGACTTCAGAACGGTTCCTGCAGTTTCATTTGCTTCGGTTTCATAGAAAGGTCTCCTCGCATTGGGTGGTGTGGGAAGAAGAGAGAAAAGAGACAGTTTGATCTTCCGTAGCCTTGCTGGTGTTGAAATAAATTGTACTCAGGTCTGCAGCCCGATGTTCTAAGCAAAGCAGATTGTACACAGTATGTATTTTAAAACAAAGCAATTAGACCCCACCATCCAACTGGGTATATTATAGAAAAATAAAGGTTAAATTATTAGTAATACTCATGCTGCAAGTGAAAACAGATTTAATGTCACAGTCAGCTCATGCCATATCTCACGAACGATGCTGATGATCTCTGGTTGGTCACCCTGAAAGAGCACCCATCCCTTCCACCATCCATCCCTCCCTCCCCCTGGCTGTGTCCTAATAAAAGGCCACCAGCTTGGTCAGACATGACTCCCCCTTGGTAAACCCACGACGTCAGCTATTCCTGGTGACCCTCTTGTCCTCGATGTGCCCAGAGACGGCGCTGAGGACAAGTCGTTCCATCACTTTCCCAGGGGTGGAGGTGAGGCTGGGTGGGCTGGAGTTACCCGGGTCCTCCTTCCTGCCCTGATTAATGTTATTCAAGACCCTGTTTTTTAATATCAATATTCCAGTGCCCCGTGATTATCCCAGTGCCCGGTCAATATTCGATCTGAAGCTGGAAGGGTCGGACACCGCGGGGTTTGTGTTCCAGGTCTCGAGATCTTTGGGAGAAGGAACCGGCTTCTCCAGGATTCATCCGACCCCTCCAAATGGTGGGAAGCGAATTGTCCACACTCAGAAGAGCTGCACCGCTGATTGGCCAGTGCGGCGGCGACAGTGGCAGCAGCGACAGCGTGTCCTGCAGCAGCGATGGCGCCCACACTACGGCTCTTCCTTGTGCTCCTCCTCCTCAGGGCCCTGCATGCCAGGGCTGCCCGAGCGGCTCCCTGGAGAGCCCGACGAGCAGGTCAGCAGCCTGGCCCGGCCCAGGGGACTCGGCCGGGGGGTTGCACGGGCAGAGGGCTTGCAGAGCTGCCGGCCACCAGCGCCACTGGCCCCTTGAGGGGTGGCTCGGAGTGTCTTTCCCTGCCCCTCGGCACCCCGACAGGCGAGGTGACCTTCTCTAGATGACGAGCGGACCGTAGACGGTGATCCAGCTTCTCTGCTGGGGCATCCTGAAGGTGAGTTCTCACGTCCCTGCCCTGGGAAATCCTACCTGGGCAAATTCTCTCCCCAGCGTGTTCCTGACTTAGATAACGAAGGCGGTGGTGTGGGTGAATGGGGGCAGGAACCTGCCCGCTTGTCTCCCTGCCCTGAGACACACCCATGGCTCCTTCTGTGCAGAGAGAGCGAGCAGCGGAGCTGAGGGCTCGGGCTGGGCGAGAGCCCGGGTGCTTGGCGTGGCAGAGCTGTCTCTCAGCCCCTGGAGCCTGAGCTGCTGCTGCTGCCGAGTCGGGCTTGAGCCCGGCTTCTCCCTCCCTTGCGAGCTGCAAGGTCAGAGCCTCAGGCTCAACTGACCGGGCAACTGCATTTCCTGTGCCCTCTCCTCACAGGCCCTCAGCGCTCCTGCAACTCAGCGCTGCCTGTGAAGATCCCCAGCAGCTTCTGTTGACTCTCTCCTTGCAGATGTGCCTGCAGGGGGGACTGTACCAGACGCCTGGGGGGACGCTGAGCTGTTACAGACTCCCTGGCGTCGCAGCGGTGAGTGAACCTCACGGGCTGGGCGCAGCGCCTCCCTCGTGGGGAACGCTTCCCTCGGGTGCGAGTGTCCCGCTCCCGTTCTGCAGAGCCCGGCCAGGACACAGAGGCAGAGCCCAGGGCAGGCAGAGCCTCGCTGCCGGGCTCAGGCTCCGAGTCGCAGGCGATGGCAGGAGGCAGCCGGCCAGGAAACCGCTGTCCCCTGTGCAGGAGGTGTCACCCCTGAGACCTGAACTGTGGCAGCAGGACCTGCCCATCCTCCGGGGCACACGCTGAGGCTCTCTCTGTGCCCCTTGTCAGGAGACATCTCAGAGCTGGGAGCAGACGACAGCGGTGGGGATGACGAGTTCTTCCGGGCGAGCTCAGGTACCGAGTGGTCTTGCTGGGGTCCCCAAGCGGGAGCCCGTCGGGCCCCCTGGGAGTGCCGCGAGTGGTGCCAGTGCTGGAGCAGGAGCAGAAGCGGCTAGCATAGCTGCAGCCCGGAGGGGGAGAGCTTGGGGGCCTCTGAGAGGGTCCAGAGGGGGAGAGTTTGGGGGGGCTCCGAGAGGGCCCGGCTCCATCGCTGGGGCTGCGGGAGGCACTCCCTGGTGCAGGGACAGGCTTTCTCCTCGTCCCTCACAGGAGCTCCTGGACTCACTTTCCCAATTGCTCCTCCAGAGCCAGTCCCTGAAGGAACGAACCTGATGTGTCCCGGAGGCATTCACCGGTATTGTATGGTGAACACAGCGGTGCTCGTCGTTGTGATCCCTTCTCTGATTGCCGGGATTTTCGGCTGTTGGTATTGGTGGAGGAAGAGAAAACAGTGAGTCAGGAGTTTTGCCCCCTCCACTGCTTCCTCCCCAGCTCAGCCCGTGGTGGTGAGCCTTGCTAGTGCTGGCTGTACCGGGCAGGGGAGTCTCTGTGTCCCAACTACAGAGTCCCCATGTCCCCTGTACAGTGCCCGTATCCCTTGATCAGTGCCTGTGTCCTCCTGCACAGTCCCCATGTCCTCCTGCAGAGTCCCGGTGTCCCCATGTAGCTGAGGCTCATGCAGGCTCAAACCCCGCCGGGGCCTCAGCAGACTACTCTTTCTGCAGGGCCAGGGCAGGAGCCAAGGACCGTCCCAGCTTGCACCTCGAAGGCCGGTGCCAACGTGACTGGGACCCCGAGAGCTGGGCCCAGCGCCTGCCTCTCCTACCCGAGGACCCTGAGCACCTGTGCTCCCCATGGCCCCCGTGGACCCGTGACTGGGACGCCGAGAGCTGGGCCCAGCACCAGCCCCTCCCACCCGAGGACGGTGCCTCCCTCATGGGGAACGCTTCCCACTGGTGTGAGTGTCCGGCTCTCCTGGTGCAGAGCCCGGCTGGGGCAGGCAGAGCCTCACTGCCGGGCTCAGGCTCCAAGTCGCAGGCGATGGCAGGAGGCAGCCGGCCAGGAAACCGCTGCCCCTGAGCACAAGGTGTCGCCCCTGGGGCCTGGGCTGTGGCAGCAGGACCTGCCCATCCTCCGGGGCATGCGCTGAGGCTCTCTCTCTGCCCTCTACTTGCCGGCAGCACTCTCGGAGCCTGCTGCAGCGGATGTCGGCGAGGACGATGAGTTCTTCCGGGCAGGCTCAGGTACCGAGCCGTCTCGCTGGGGTCCCCAAGCGGGAGCTCCTCGGGCCCCCCGGGAGTGCTGCGAGCGGGGCGTGTGCTGAAGCAGGAGCAGAAGCAGATAGCATGGGTGCAACCCGGAGGGGGAGAGCTTGGGGGCATCTGAGAGGGTCCAGAGGGGGAGAGCTCGGGCGGCTCCGAGAGGGCCCGGCTCCGTCGCTGGGGCTGCGGGAACTGGGGGTGGCACTCCTTGGTGCCAGGGACAGGCTTTGTCCTCATCGCTCCCAGGAGCTCCTGGACTCACTTTCCCAATTGCTTCTCTAGAGCCAGTCCCTGAAGGAATGGGAATGATGTGTCCCAGAGACGTTCGCCGACATCGTATCGTGAGCAAAGTGGTGCTCATCATTGTGATGCGTTCTCTGGTTGCCAGGATTTTCGGCTGTTGGTATTGGTGGAGGAAGAGAAAACAGTGAGTCAGGAGTTTTGCCCCCTCCACTGCTTCCCCCACAGCTCAGCCCATGGTGGTGAGCTTTGCTAGCGCTGTCTGTGCTGGGCAGGAGAGTCCCCATGTCCCCTGCCCAGCCCCGGTGTCCCCTGCAGAGTCCCCGTGTCCCCATGCACCTGAGGCTCGGCCAAGGTGAGGCTCAAACCCCGCCTGGGCTCAGAAGACCCCTCTTTCCGCAGGGCCAGAGCGGGAGCCAAGGACCGTCCCAGCTCGCACCTCGAAGGCCGGTGCCAACGTGACTGGGACCCCGAGAGCTGGGCCCAGCACCAGCCCCTCCCACCTGAGGACCCTGAGCACCCGTGCTCCCCATGGCCCCCGCGGACCCATGACTGGGACGCCGAGAGCTGGGCCCAGCGCCCGCCCCTCCCACCCGAGGACCCTGAACACCCGTGCTCCCCATGGCCCCCATGGACCCGTGACTGGGACTCTGAAAGCTGGGCCTAGCACCAGCCCCTCTTAGCTGAGGACCCTGAGCGCCCGTGCTCCCCGTGGCCCCCACAGCTCCGCGAACCGTCCCCGGCGATGAACCAGCCCAACGCAGAGGACTCCAGCCTGGCACGGAACCTCCGACCCCCCAGACCTCCACCGCCAGCTGCACGTCCCACTCGTCCCACCCCACCTCGGCCCTCAGTCCCTCGGGCACCCCCCCTGCCCCCCAACTTCCATTAATAAACTGCCCGTCTGGGGCTGGGGACACAAGCGCTGTGTGTCATCGTCATCATTGGATCAAGCAGGTCAATTTAATAAAGACAGGCCACGAGCTGCGCTGGGGAGTCGATCCCTCGGGCACCAGAGCTGCTGGTTTCTGTTGCTCATGATAAAATGGGCTCCAGCATCCCTGGGTGGCGCAGAAGCCATGGGACCTGCAGGAGCTGCTTGATGTGAGGCCACAAAAGCTTTGGGGATGACACCATGAAAGCTTTGGGATGACACCACAAAAGGTTTGGGGATGACAAGGGCAGAGCAGTGGGGGGTCATCTCTCGGGGCGTCTGCACGGCCTCGGGCACAGCCCCCTGTACTGGTTCACCTAGGATAGGGTTAATTTTTGCTGGAGGCTGGGAGCTGGGCATAGCTGGGGCAGCTGAACCAAAGTAGCCACTAGCCAAGGGGATAGTCGATGCCATCACGACATCATGCTCGGGGTATACAGAGGGAGCTGGTCGGGGCAGGGGTCTCTCTTTTCCACCTTTCCATCTGAGAGCTCGAGTCGCTGGGTTCCGGGTGGTGAGACGTCCACGTTACATATTACTCATCTTATATCTGGTTAAATCATAGAATCATAGAATGGCCTAGGTTGGAAGGGACCTTAGAGATCATCTAATCCAACCTCCCTCTCACGGGCAGGGCCGCCTCTGTACTAGATCAGACTACTCAAGGTTCACAGAATCGCAGGATGTCAGAGGTTGGAAGGGACCTCAAAAGGTCATCTAGTCCAACCCCCCCGCCAGAGCAGGATCACCTATGTTAGAGCGCACAGGAACGCGTCCAGGCGGGTTCTGAATGTCTCCAAACAAGAGGATTCCACAATCTCCCTGGACAGCCTGTTCCAGTGCTCGGTCACCCTCACAGTAAAAAAGTTTTTCCTCATATTTTTATGGAACCTCCTGTGTTCCAGCTTCCACCCATTGCCCCTTGTCTTGTCAGTGGATGCCGCTGAAAAGAGCCTGGCTCCATCCTCCTGACATTCCCCCTTGACATATTTATAAAGTTCTGTCCAACTTGGCCTTGAACACCTCCAGGGAGGGGGCAGCCACAACATCTCTGGGCAATTTATTCCAAAGTCTTGCCACCCTCGTACTGAAGAATTTCTTCCTAAGATCTAATCTAAATCTATTCTCCTGCAACTTAAACCCATTTCCCCTTGTCCTATCAGTGGACGCTCTTGTAAAAAGTCCCTCCCCAGCCTTCCTGTAGGTTCCCTTCAGGTATTGGAAGGCAGCTATTAGGTCCCCCTGAAGTCTTCTCTTTTCAAGACTGAGCAATCCCAGCTCCTGCAGCCTGTCCTCGTAGCAAAGGTGCTCCAAGCCCTGGATCATCTTTGTGGCCCTCCTCTGAACGCGCTCCAACAGTCCTATGTCCCTCTTATGGTGGCGACACCAGAACTGGACGCAGTATTCGAGGTGGGGTCTCACAAGAGCAGAGTAAAGGGGGAGAATCGCCTCTCTTGACCTGCTGGCTACGCTTCTCCTGATACATCCCAGGATGCGGTTGGCCTTCTGGGCTGCATGAGCGCACTGCCGGCTCATGTTGAGCTTCTCATCTATCAACACCCCCAAATCCTCCTCGTCAGGGCTACTCTCAACCCACTCTGTGCCCAGTTTGTATTTGTGCCTAGGATTGGCCCGACCCAGGTGAAGGACCTTGCACTTAGACTTGTTGAAGCTCATGCAGTTTGCACTGGCCCATTTCTCAAGCCTGTCAAGGTCCCTCTGGATGGCATCTCTTGCCCCAAGTGAGCCCACGGCACCACACAGCTTGGTGTCGTCAGCAAACTTGCTGAGGGTGCATCAATGCCGTTGTCCCTGTCGCTGACAAAGATGTTGAAGAGCACTGTGCCCAGAACAGATCCCTGAGGAACACCGCTTGTCACTGGTCTCCACGTGGACATCGAGCCATTGACCACAACTCTCTGAGTGCGATCGGCCAGACAGTTCTTTATCCACCCAGTGGTCCATCTGTCAAATCCGTGTCTCTCCGTTTTAGAGACAAGGATGTCATGTGGAATGGTGTCAAACACCTTGCACAAGTCCAGGAAAATGACATCCGTTGCTTTTCCCGTGTCAACCAGCGCTGTAGCTTTGTCGTAGAAGGCCACTAAATTAGGCAGGCACGACTTGCCCCTGCTGAAACCGTGTTGGCTGTCACCAACCACTTGGTTATCTTTTATGTGCCTTAGTACAGCTGCCAGGAGAATCTGTTCCATGATTTTAACTGGCACAGAGGTAAGGCTGCCTGGTCTGTAGTTCCCTGGGTTGTCTTTGGTTCCTTTTATAAAGATGGGGGTTATGTTGCCCCTTTTCCAATCTGCGGGAACCTCACCAGACTGCCAGGACCTCTCAAATATGATGGCCAGTGGCCTGGCAACTTCAGCTGCCAGTTCCTTCAGGACTCGTGGATGTATCCCATCAGGTCCCATGGACTTTGACGAGGCCTTCTACAGGCAGCTGAGAGCGGCCTCACAGTCACAGGCCCTGGTTGTTGTGGGGGATTTTAACTTCCCTGATGTTTGCTGGAAGGACAACTCAGCCAGCCAGCCACAGTCCAGGAGGTTCCTCCAGTGCATTGAAGATAACTTCCTCATGCAAATGGTGGATAAACCAACTAGGAGAGGTGCACTGCTGGATCTCATTCTCACCAACACGGAGGGTCTGGTCGAAGCGGTAAAGGTTGAGGGCTGCCTTGGTTGCAGTGACCATCAGATGGCGGTGTTCAGGATCTTGTGTGGTAGGACCAGAATAGCAAGTAGAATTGCAACCCCGGACTTTAGCAGGGTAAACTTTGACCTTTTCAAGCAATTGCTAGGGGAAATTCCATGAGCAAGGCTGCTTGAAGGTAAAGGGCCCCAAGATAGTTGGTTGACATTCAGGGACTGCCTCTTCAAAGCTCGAGATCAGAGCATCCCGACACAGAGGAAGTCAAGGAAGGGAGCCAGGAGACCTGCGTGGCTAAATAGGGAACTGCTGGGTATGCCCAAGTGGATGAGGAGAGTTTATGGAAGGAAGGCCTGCCCACTTGGGAAGAATATAAGGCTGCTGTCCAAGGATGTAGGGAGGCAGCTAGGTTAGCTAAGGCCTCCTTAGAATTAAACCTGGTGAGAGGGGTCAAGGACAGCAGAAAGAGCTTTTTCAAATACATGGCAGATAAAACTAACACCAGAGGCAATGTAGGCCCACTGATGAATGGGGTGGGTGCCCTGGTGACAGAAGATACAGAGAAGGCAGAATTACTGAATGCCTTCTTTATCTCTGTCTACTCTGCCGGAGGCTGTCCTGAGGAGCCCTGTTTCCCTGAGACCCCAGATGACATCAGGTCAATGGAGGAGTTTGCCTTAATCAATGAGGACTGGATTAGGGACCAATTAAGCAATCTGGACATCCATAAATCCATGGGTCCAGAGGGGATGCACCCGTGGGGGCTGAGGGAGCTGGCTGATGTCATTGCTGGACCACACTCCATCATCTTTGCCAAGTCTTGGGAAACAGGAGAGGTGCCTGAGGACTGGAGGAAAGCAAATGTCACTCCAGTCTTCAAAAAGGGCAAGAAGGAGGACCCGGGTAACTCTAGACCGGTCAGCCTCACCTCCATCCCTGGGAAACTGATGGAACACTTAGTGCCTTCCTTAGTGCCATCACTAGGCATATCAAGGATAAGAGGGTTATTAGGGGCAGTCAGCATGGCTTTACCAAGGGGAAGTCATGCTTGACCACAGAATCACAGAATCACAGAATGTTAAAGGTTGGAAGGGACCTCAAAGATCATCTAGTCCAACCTCCCCGCCAGAGCAGGACCACCTACAGTAGAGCGCACAGGAACATGTCCAGGCGGGTTTTGAATGTCTCAAAGAAGGAGATTCCACAACCTCCCTGGGCAGCCTGTTCCAGTGCTCTTAGCCTTTTATGAGGACGTAACAAGGTGGATAGATGATGGCAGAGCGGTGGATGTGGTCTACCTTGACTTCAGTAAAGCGTTTGACACCATCTCCCACAGCATCCTCACAGCTAAACTGAAGAAGTGTGGGCTGGACGGTCGGGCAGTGAGGTGGACTGTGAACTGGCTGAAGGAAAGAAGCCAGAGAGTCGTAGTCAATGGCGCCGAGTCTAGTTGGAGGCCGGTACCTAGTGGAGTGCCTCAAGGGTCAGTACTGGGGCCAGTATTATTCAACATATTCATCAATGATTTAGATGAGGGAATTGAGTGTACTATCAGCAAGTTTGCTGGTGACACTAAACTGGGAGGAGTGGCTGACACGCCAGAAGGCTGTGCTGCCATCCAGCGAGACCTGGACAGACTGGAGAGTTGGGCAGAGAATAACTTTATGAAATACAAGAAGGGAAATTGTAGGGCCCTACATCTGGGCAGGAACAACCCCAGGTTCCAGTATAGGTTGGGGAATGACCTGTTAGAGAGCAGTGTAGGGGAAAGGGACCTGGGAGTCTTGGTGGACAGCAGGATGACCATGAGCCAGCACTGTGCCCTTGTGGCCAGGAAGGCCAATGGCATCCTGGGGTGTATTAGACAGGGGGGTGGTTAGTAGGTCGAGAGAGGTTCTCCTTCCCCTCTACTCTGCCCTGGTGAGACCCCATCTGGAATACTGTGTCCAGTTCTGGGCCCCTCAGTTCAAGAAAGACAGGGAACTGCTGGAGAGAGTCCAGCACAGAGCAACTAAGATGATTAAGGGAGTGGAGCATCTCCCTTATGAGGTGTCCTGGGTTTAGCTAAAAACCCAGTCCTGTTTAGTGATTTTTACTTTCCAGTTTAGTGCCTTCTAAAAGGCTGCAAGTTCTCACGTCAGCAGCATGTTTTTGCAGACAGTGTGTGCTACTGGCAGTGATAACACCTGGTGTTTAAAGTCACTGCCTGGGACTGGGGTGCAGAAAGGCTCTTGCTGATACTTATTCCTACAGTGACCAAGGCCACTACTGGCTCTTGTGTGCCACGCTGGGGGTGCTGGGTAGTAAGAGGGGAGCACAAGGAAGTAAAAGGTTTCACCTCCGGGGGGTAATAGACAGGACAGGTGACCAACGGGAGTATTCCATCCCATATACGTCATATTTAGTATAAATTGAATGATCACGGGAGTTTTGGCCCTTTCTTCCGCTCTTTCGCCCTCCTTTTCTGCAATGGCCGGTGTCCAGAGAGGACTCCATCTGACCTCCTGCTTTTGATCCGGATCCTGAGTTCCCGAATCCAGCTCCCTGTATCCAGCTCCTGCTACCACTGAGCCTGGGGTTTCCCCAGTGCCTCCTGCTCTGCAGCACCAGTGGGAATTGATATCGGGGGAGGGAGTCGGGTTTGATATTGGGCTACTATCTATAGTTGTATACAGTTCTTTTATCTTTTCTCCATTATTTCCATTATTTTCATTAAAGCTGTTCTAGTTTTTCTTCTCTAACCCGTAAGTCTCTCTGCCTCATTCCCTTTTCTCTTCCCGTTTGGCGGGGGGAAGAGGGGGTTAGATAGCGTCTGTCCGTGTTAGTGGCTGGCCCAGCCCTAACCCGCAACACATGTGGAACTTCAAAAACTGTTGCCAAATCATAATATTAATTTAAATCACAAAATAAATTAATCATAAAATTAAAATAGGGAAATAAATCTATGGGTTTTCTTACCTATTTTTGAATTACCAGAATACAACCAAACAGTTTAAGCTTCTTCCCACAGCCTCGTAGTCTTTAAAAATGAAAAGACATTCTAATTCCGTAATCAAAGTCCTGAAGTTTCGCAATACATATATCTTACAGCTCAACCGTAATACATATAACACAGGATAAACTCATACCAAAACCATGAATCAGTGACAACAGAGTTAGACTCTCCTAAATAATGTATATATCTAGTCTCTTATTGGGACAGAGTACATCTCAGAGATCTTTGGTATATTTTTTGATGAGCAATTAATGCTTGCTCTAGACCCCAAACTCCACTAAAATTAAACAGAATACAGGCTTAATAATAATCACTGAGTGCAGGTGGAAACTATGTACGTAGTTCTATATATGAATCATCTTGCTTTAAAAATGTAGCACATTTTAAAACATTTTTCCTGGCTGAAACTTCCTGTACTTGCAATGAGAAATACGTTATAATATGTGTGAGGTTTCTAACTAGAGCTGCTGTATAAGAACGGTAATAAAAGATTGTGCACACAAAACTAGAGGTGGTGGTATTCTGATCACTTGTGAGTTTCCATCTGTGTTTAGTACTGGTGTCTTTTATCCAAGGGTAAAAGAAAGTGACATCTAATACGGGCTGAAAGAGTACATTTAGTTCGGTGAAGATTGTCTCAATATTCTGCAGTTTCCAAGTTACGTTTCTCATTAGAATGAATGTCTCCTTAATGTGAAGAAGTTCCAGAGAGAAAATGTAGAATCCAGTTCCAGAGTTGTTATTGCGAGTATCTCATGCTTTCCAGTGTGTGTATACATACATTTTGCTTGCAGTCTAAAATGACAGTCTGGGGAATGATAAACTAATTTAGTTTAATCTCTTTGCATATACTTAATAACATATTTGAATTATTTATTTGGAAAAAAGGTTGATAGGAAAGTTGTTCTGAGCCAGTAACCTCTTACCCATGAAGAAGATGCCCGATGTTATGCATCTCAGAAATTTAGTAGCTGAAGTCGCAAAAACTTGCAGTAGCTGAAAACTGGACAGCTAAGTTGAAACTAATAGTTAAGACTTGAAATATTTGCAGTATATTTCAGCCATGAGCTGAACTTGACACAGGAATGGCTGAAATTGGTGGCATGGCTTCTATTACACGTAATGTTGACCCCTTTCCCTAGATGGTTGCTTCTGGTTAGACATCTGTGAGTTTCTGTGTGTCTGTCTTGCCCATATGTGAATGGAATAATAATGTGTGGTCAAGAATAGAAACTCTCTTAGGCATATATATCAGAAAAATTACGTTAAGTAATTATCAAGCTCAAACATCATTTGAAATTTTAAAGGCATAGAAGAATGGTTGAGCTATTAATATAATTTAACATGTAATTTTGTTAACAAGGAGGTTGTACAATATACACCAAGATGTCAGAAAGCTGTCCAAATAAATGTAGACCATTAGCTGTCGGAAGTCTTACCTTACAGGAAATTAATTAACTTGCATACATGTCATGATTGCAATTTTTGTGCTTTTCTGTGTGAATAGAATAGCATGAAGTAATTTTACAGCAGTTTTAGATAACTCCATGAATTCTGTGTTTGAATAGTCTCAAATTTATGGAGAGATGCATATGATATGTACTTTATTCTAATCATCTCTTGAAGAATCAGATGATAGTCCTTAGTTAAAAGTGGAGTTCCAGGCTAGATGTACTGTTCTTGTGTTTGCTATGCCAAAATCATGTGTTTCTATGGCAACAGAGTTAATCTTTACTGTTTCAGTTGGATGAGCCCTGATAAATTTTGCTACCTGAAGTAACCTCAACTGTAGAGCTAGTGACATTAGATTGTATAAAATAAATTGTCTGAGTCTAGTCTTTGTCATCGTTTAACCAAGATGCATTAAAGAATTTTGGTGAAGTAACACAGCAGTCTCTATACAGTACTGCATAGCGATTCACAAAAAGTGCCTTCTCTAAATTGTATTTTCTTAGCTACTGAAGTAACTGAGTCTAACCAATCTGATTTTCTACCTTTTGTCTGATCACTGCAATGGATACATTTTAAAATTTAGCCTCTCTAAGAATTCAAATCTTATTTGAACTGCTTTGCCACACAGCCTTGCAAAAGTTCAGCGAGGAAGTCATCCCCACAAGACTTCTATGCTTGGCTCACACCATCCTGGGTCAGCAAGCCCCTTACAAAAATCGGGGTCTTGTAATCCAGCTCCCATAGATACCCAGATTCATCAAACGCTTCAACTCAACCTTGTCTAGTGTGCCAGCAATGCAGATGTATTGCACTTTCACCTTTTAGAAATACATGGGTTTGAACCAAATAGAGATGCCCGTATGTTTGGCGTTTTTTATGTGTGAAAGAATAGAAAACAAAACAAACTTTCCTTTTTAGTGCAAGGAAATGCAGACCTTGGCTAAAGACTGACTGCCTATCATGTGTGTCTGCTCTTCCTATTTTTCGGCCTTAGTCTGTGGCTTCTTAAGGAGTCAAGGATTTGTTCCCTATAGCATTTTCCTTGCCGTGGAAGCCTTTTTTTTTCCTGTGAAGTTTTCTTCTTCAGATGATCTTGCACTTAGTAAAGACATCTCTGCTCCTGTAGTTATCTCTCCTTCCAGATCGGCTCTTGGCTTTCTTCCTCAAAACATGGCTCAAAGCTTAAAAGAGTACTTACATAGCTTTCAAGTTTCTTTGTCAAATGACCCTGGGTGACAGTCACCAGTTTGCTATATTTTTTTGTAGGTGGTTTGTTACTTCATTTTCCCTTTAACTCTTCAGGTCTGGAAGAGTAAAGCAGAAAACATGACCTCTTTTGTTCATAGGATGTGCCACTTGGCTGAAGAATCATGAGAATTTAGGGATGTCATCTCTGTGATAGGCATAAGGTTATTTTTTTTTTTATCTCTACTGGATTTTAGCTCACTATAAAGGACAGCAGACAGAGTAAAAAAAAAAAACCTGAATTCCAAAATGAAGCTCATGTTCTAAAACAGCTACTGGAGAAGTCCTAACAAAACTTCACACACATTATATGAGAAAGAGGCCTTGAGTATATAATACTCCCAGCTACAAGTAAGCAAAACACTCATTTTAAAACTGCAGTTCAGTCAACATACTCCAGATGGCACACAATGATGATAAAATTATGCATATGCTACACTGAGGAATGGAATATGCAAACAGAAGTAGCATTAACAAAAAGCTCCTGGAAGCCACCTTCAGGACTAACAGTCATCTGTACATTCAGAAAAAAACACAAAACTTTTGACTCTTTAAAAGATGGTGTTTTGGGGAAAAAAACCCCAAACAACAAGACAAGAAAAAACAAACCCTGTGCTAATCTCAATTATAATGCAAGAAACACAAATGTTTGAAGAATTGCTATCCTTTATATGCTAATAAATATTGAATGGCAGATGTTTTCCAAGCAGATAGATGATTAATTTGGCCATAAGTTACAAAGGAGTACAAGAAATGTGAATTTCGAAGGGAGAATATTACTCGAACATAATTAGAAAGGCTATACAAATAACTTCTTATATTAATGACATGTTGCTCTACCTTTCTCTCATTCCGAGTAAAAATAATCTCTGTGATTAGTCTTAACTAAAACGGGGACTGCAAACTGTAAAGCGCAATCACATCTGAACACGCATGTATATATGACAGAAGAAAATTCTCTGTTTACAATTTAGCAACTGCTCCAAACTCATATTGTATAAAAATTCTACAGGCTAAAACCATAGAAGCTGATGAAGTTTCTGAGGTGTGGGATGAAGTAAAATCTGAAGTGGTTCTATCTTTATGCTGAATGAGGAGCCTGGTTTTGAATAATTCCAGAAATTGTTTTGTGTTATTTCTGTAACTTCCGTAGTTTCAGTGTTAATGCAATTTCTGACAAAACTGCAAGTACGTTACAGAAAGTCTTCAAAGGGTTTGGAAATTATCCTTCTTGCCTTTCTAGCCTAAAGGCTACCTTATCAGACCTTATGAAAGTAATTTACCTGAAGCATTGGGTGCATCTTAGGCTGGGTAGGTGGTAAGGTGCTTGCCTAAAAGCAGCAGAAAATGGCACAAGTAGAGCAGCTTTCCCTACAACAACCTTCTGAAGTGTATTTATTTTAAATAATTTGTTCTGTAGTCTAGGTGGGTTTAGATAGCAATGCTCTTTGTAAATGCACAAATCTAGGTAAGTACTGTATTGTCAGAGGGGGCAAAGTTTACTTTTTGTAGTTCCACGTATTGATTCTGATGAACATTTCATGCAAAAGGGGTTTCTGTAGTAGAACGTTTCAGAATTCCTGAACAGTAATTGAGCCCTTTAGTTCTGCACTAAACTTAAATCCATTATTCTCCATTTAAAGCAGACACATCACATTGCTCTACAGAACACTGCTCTGTCAATTCAGTGCTTTTTTCAGTGAGCTGGGCTAGAATATTAAGCACTCTTTGCTCTCAGTATTCTTGCTGTACTTGGCACATTTGGATTCCATTTGAAATAGGCAAATAGCAATTCTGTTGTTCATAGTGAATAGCCTATATGTGTACACGTACCTTGCCGTTGAAAGGGGGAGCATATATTATTTGCCACATCTTGAATCTCTGGCGACCAGCTTGCTTCATTTCCTTTCTCTCTCCCTCTCTTTCTGCACATAAGCACTGAAATGTAAAATGTGATGAAGGTCCCTAACAGATTCCTGTCTTCTATACCAAACAAACCAGTCTGCTTCAGCATTCAAAGTATACATAATTTTTCTGTCATAGGCAAATTAAAGAAATACATGTAAAACCAAAGAGTTTAGTAAGAAAGATGAAGTTTCTAAAAGTCCCCTTTCATACCATATATTTTCAGACATTTGCTAGAATGTAGCTGTTACTGTGCCCAAGTTTTACATGCTGATGCAGCCAGGTGTCTGTCCCTACCATGTTGGCAGAGATACAATTCATTTTATTTCCATATATTTATATTTTTTTGGTGCTAAAATTCTGTGAACATACAGCTTAAACCCTGCTACACCAGGAGGATTTTGTGTTCAACATAAGCAATAAATCATGTGATTTTGCTTAAATGAATTATCTCTTTAGAGAATGGTGTGCTAAGCTGAATTTCATGAAAGCATGCCAAAATCTTAAGTTTCCTATTTTTTTCCATGTTAGGTACAGTTCTATTACATTTAGGTGTCCATTTATAAGCTTTGCTTGCACCGAAACTGGAGGGAGGAGGAATTGGATAGAGAGACTGAAAATAATGTTCTGTATCTTTTGCTTACCACGTCCTACACAGATTCCTATGACTAAGAGAAATAACACAAGGAAATCTCTCCTTTCCATCCTTTGTGTTCAAGTAACCCCAAAATCATGAGATACAGTAAGCCACACGAAGCATAAGGTTTCTCTCTTCTGTACCAGCAAATCTGGAATATAGTTGTACGGGACAGTTCTCTGTTTCTGAGCCACTTCTGCCTGTATGGGGTCGGGGTGTAAAGCCTGCTGTTCCCGTCTGCATTGACTGACAGCATTTTTATCTGTGTGATGGTGGTTTAAAACCTAAGGGTGCTTAAAATGGGTATCGCAAGCCTTTAGCAGCAATTAGCAAAAGCTAGACTGAAATGCCTCTGTGGAACAGTCCTTAGGGAGAGAGTATACCCAGCGAGGGTTTCTTCAGCACAACACACGTGGGTTCCAGCTGTCCCAGCACCCACCCATACTTCTTTTGCCAGCCAATGATATCACTGAATAAACCACATGTTTTATCTGCTGTGGTATCACCAATGTGAAGGGAATCCCCAGTTTCCAGACATCTAGCAGGACAAAGGGTAGTGAGGTGGACTGTGAACTGGCTAAGGGGAAGAAGCCAAAGAGTTGTGGTCAATGGGGCGGAGTCTGGTTGGAGGCCTGGATCCAGTGGAGTCCCTCAAGGGTCGGTACTGGGACCAGTATTATTCAATATATTCATCGATGACTTGGATGAGGGACTAGAGAGTACTATCAGCAAGTTTGCTGATGACACCAAGCTGGGAGGAGTGGCTGACACACCAGCAGGCTGTGCTGCCATCCAGCGAGACCTGGACAGGCTGGAGGGTTGGGTGGGGAAAAATTTAATGAACTACAACAAGGGTAAATGTAGGGTCTTGCATCTGGGTAGGAACAACCCCGGGTTCCAGTATAAGTTGGGGAATGACTTATTAGAGAGCAGTGTAGGGGAAAGGGACCTGGGAGTCTTGGTGGACAGCAGGATGACCATGAGCCAGCACTGTGCCCTTGTGGCCAGGAAGGCCAATGGCATCCTGGGGTGTATTAGAAGGGGGGTGGTTAATAGGTCGAGAGAGGTTCTCCTTCCCCTCTACTCTGCCCTGGTGAGACCCCATCTGGAATATTGTGTCCAGTTCTGGGCCCCTCAGTTCAGGAAAGACAGGGAACTGCTGGAGAGAGTCCAGCACAGGGCAACTAGGATGATGAAGGGAGTGGAGCATCTCCCTTATGAGGAAAGACTGAGGGAGCTGGGGCTCTTTAGTTTGGAGAAGAGGAGGCTGAGGGGTGACCTCATTAATGTTTACAAATATATCAAGGGTGAGTGTCATGAGGATGGAGCCAGGCTCTTCTCGGTGACAACCACTGATAGGACAAGGGGTAATGGGCTGAAACTGGAACATAAGAGGTTCCGCTTAAACTCGAGAAGAAACTTCTTCTCAGTGAGGGTGACGGAGCACTGGCACAGGCTGCCCAGAGAGGCTGTGGAGTCTCCTTCTCTGGAGACATTCAAGACCTACCTGGACACGTTCGTGTGTAGCATAATCTAGGCGTTCCTGCTCTGGCAGGGGGATTGGACTTGATGATCTTTCGAGGTCCCTTCCAATCCCTAACATTCTGTGATTCTATGGTTCTATGATTCTATGAAAGCAGCTTGAGTAGACCTACAGACATATTCCAATCTTCCTAGCTCAGGAGATGTTAATGAAGTGCTTTAAGATTACCAGTTACAACTGTCTTGTTTGAACTGAAAGATGTGTGAGGAATGGTGATGCCAGTTTAGAAAATCGTTTAAAATGCAGATTGTTGTCTTGCCTTGTAATCAATTTTTCAAGAAAATGAGAAGGTAACACTTCAGAATGTAAAGACTGTAATTTGAATTTAATATTAATGCTTGGATGCTTGGATTGCAAATGTAATTGACCCAGAGCCTCATGTAGTGTACAAAGTAGATGCTTACTCAGAAAAAACTTTTTTTTTTTTTTTTTTTTTTTTTAAGTCAGAAAATGGAGACGTTCTGGTATGGACTGGATTTTGTTCTTTGCAGAGGTCAAACCAGTGTCTGTTTGAAAAATTCGTGATCCAGAAAAGGTAATTTTTAATGAATATTTATGAGAGATGTCCTTTCTTATCAGAGCTGTGCAAGTTTTCAGATGCTTGCCACTAAGCCTGGCTTCTGATTTTCCCCTCCCCTCCCCTCCCCTCCCCTCCCCTCCCCATACCTTTTGTGTGTTGAAAAGACTTTATTTCTTATAAGTGAGGATTTTAGCTAATATGTCCTATCCTCCTCACCTAAAAAAATTAATCTTATATCTTGTTTATTATTTAATTGTGCATTATAATACAGACATGTTATTTTAAGTCTTGCATTTTAAAACATGCAATTTGATCAGAGCGATTCATCTTTTGTATAATGATACCGTGCTAGATGCCCTTACACCTTGTGACCATCTTGGGGCAGGTATCAAAGAGGCGGGTGCTTAAGGTACATTTGGCAATGAAGGACAGATACTGCCAATGCAGTCTGAATTTCTGCTCTCTCTGCTCAGGTGTTTCCTTTTATTTCCAGCCCTCTGGGCTGCCTTCCACTGGAATTTCTTTCAGAGTTAATCCCATGTGGATGGGAATTATTCACGACTAAATTTAATACAGGAGTATAGTTCTCAGCTGGTACGTAAGCAGGCATTGTCTCAGGATTCTTTTTAATGCTTTAGCTAGTAGATGCTGACTTTGTAGACAACATCAAAAGAAGTATTACCTTTCAATGTCCTGGCAAAAAACCAATCACCTCACTATAAGATCTTGAGTCTCTTTGGTCCTTTTAAAAGATTTTAATGTCAATTATTTGTATAAAATATGTATTCACCTGAAAAACTAGGGAAATATATATTAATAGGAAAAATTTAATACCATGTGAATGCCCGAAATCATAACTGAGTGTATTTGACATTTTGTGTGGAACAAGAAAAAAAACCAAAAAACCAACTGCCAAATGAGTGATAATTAGAGGTAAATTTTCATAAATATCTAAACATGGTAATTTCAGTAACATTTAGGATACCCAGGAAGCTTCAAGTTCCAATGAGCGTCACTGAAGTTAAGTTTTAGAGAGTGTTTTATGATTTATTGTTAAACTTGATTGTGTATACCTACTAAATAGACAAGGAAGAATCTTGAAGAAATCTGGTTTTGGAAAATAGTGTAGACAAGTATGTGACCACCAGTTTTGACTATCTGCCCTTATTTTAGGCAATTATTTCTAACGGATTTGATGAAAAGTGTGATAATGTCTGGCATAAATCTAACCATTACATCTCAGAAGTCACTGGATTGCCACAAAACATTAAGGGACTAAATCTAGAAAATTAAAACAGAGCTAAGGTCTTCTCTTGCTTAGAGTTAAACCTGGCTGACACTGTGCCCCTTCCTCCAGTAACTTCCCACTTGTGTTCTGTACTTTTCTTCTGACATCAACGAATGTATTGGAAGGGGGAGTTCTGTGACCATCCTAATGATGGTTTCTCCTGTGCCGTCACTGCTTGTGAATAATTTGGCTTTGAGAAGAGCAAGTAAGAATGGTGGTTAACCTGACTGCAGTCTTTCAAAATAGATTTTCTTGATGAGGAAAATGATGTGGTGTTTACAGTTGGGTTGTGGGGTTTTTTTTCCCCCAAGAAGTTTTGCAATGATGCTTTTGTTCCTGAAAAATAGGAAACATTCTCCAAGTGCTAAATAAAGCATCTTTTAGAAATGGCAATTGTCGCGGGTTAGGGCTGGGCCGGCCACTAACGCGGACAGACGCTCTCTAACCCCCTCTTCCCCCCCCAAACGGGAAGAGAAAAGGGAATGAGGCAGAGAGACTTACGGGTTAGAGAAGAAAAACTAGAACAGCTTTAATGAAAATAATGGAAATAATGGAGAAAAGATAAAAGTAAAGAACTATATACAACTATAGATAGTAGCCCGATATCAAACCCGACTCCCTCCCCCGATAGAAATCCCCACTGGTGCTGCAGAGCAGGAGGCACTGGGGAAACCCCAGGCTCAGTGGCAGCAGGAGCTGGATACAGGGAGCTGGATTCGGGAACTCAGGATCCGGATCAAAATCAGGAGGTCAGATGGAGTCCTCTCTGAACACTGGCCGTTGCAGGAAAGGAGGGCGAAAAGGCCAAAAAGGGCCAAAAAAGGTATAAACAAAGGGGCCGAACTCTCGTGATCACTCAATTTATACTAAATATGATGTATATGGGATGGAATACTCCCGTTGGTCACCTGTCCTGTCTATTACCCCCCGGAGGTGAAACCTTTTACTTCCTTGTGCTCCCCTCTTACTACCCAGCACCCCCAGCGTGGCACACAAGAGCCAGTAGTGGCCTTGGTCACTGTAGGAATAAGTATCAGCAAGAGCCTTTCTGCACCCCAGTCCCAGGCAGTAACTTTAAACACCAGGTGTTATCACTGCCCATAGCACACACTGTCTGCAAAAACATGCTGCTGACTTGAGAACTTGCAGCCTTTTAGAAGGCACTAAACTGGAAAGTAAAAATCACTAAACAGGACCGGGTTTTTAGCTAAACCCAGGACAACAATAAGTGCATAATGAAATATAACAAGGGTAAGTATAGAGTCTTGCATCTGAGTAGGAACAACCCCGGGTTCCAGTATAAGTTGGGGAATGACTTATTAGAGAGCAGTGTAGGGGAAAGGGACCTGGGAGTCTTGGTGGACAGCAGGATGACCATGAGCCAGCACTGTGCCCTTGTGGCCAGGAAGGCCAATGGCATCCTGGGGTGTATTAGAAGGGGGGTGGTTAGTAGGTCGAGAGAGGTTCTCCTTCCCCTCTACTCTGCCCTGGTGAGACCCCATCTGGAATATTGTGTCCAGTTCTGGGCCCCTCAGTTCAAGAAAGACAGAGAACTGCTGGAGAGAGTCCAGCACAGGGCAACTAGGATGATGAAGGGAGTGGAGCATCTCCCTTATGAGGAAAGACTGAGGGAGCTGGGGCTCTTTAGTTTGGAGAAGAGGAGGCTGAGGGGTGACCTCATTAACGTTTACAAATATATAAAGGGTGAGTGTCATGAGGATGGAGCCAGGCTCTTCTCGGTGACAACCACTGATAGGACAAGGGGTAATGGGCTGAAACTGGAACATAAGAGGTTCCGCTTAAACTCGAGAAGAAACTTCTTCTCAGTGAGGGTGACGGAGCACTGGCACAGGCTGCCCAGAGAGGTTGTGGAGTCTCCTTCTCTGGAGACATTCAAGACCTGCCTGGACACATTCCTATGTAGCATTATCGACACATTCCTGCTCTGGCAGGGGGATTGGACTTGATGATCTTTCGAGGTCCCTTCCAATCCCTAACATTCTGTGATTCTGTGATAATGAGATATGCAAGTGGCTGCAAGTCAAGAGTACTTTTTTTCTACCTCTTTTACATCCCTTTTGTACAGTCCTACATCTACATACAGTTTGTTTCTCCTTTATTCCATTTTGTGCTCTTTGGGACTACTTAAATATTTTGCATGGAAAATGAATACTAATATACTAATAATACAACTCATAAAGATACCTTGTTTTTTCTTATTAGTGACTGCAGTCAAGCCTCATCTGTAATTGATAACTTAAGTAATCAGTCCTATTTAAGAAATTATTCCTGCTAGGTTGAAATGTATGCCTTTCTTTGTGCTAGACAGTCTCTTACTCCATCGCTACCTACTGCCTTCGTTCACTCCCCTGGTGCACTGATTTCTTCACTCACATTTTAGGTCGGTCAGCTTACTCTGGCTGAACTGTGTAGATACCATTCAATAAGTTGACTGAAATCTATCTTCTCCTCAGGTCAAATGCTTTTAAGAAGCTAGTGCTTTCAAACTGATAAAAAAGAAAAAGGTAAAAGCTTTGATACTCTGGGCCTGTCTGGTTGGTAGGCGCTGGATAAGCAAAATAACAGAAGTACCATCTCTTTTTTTTTTTTTTGGTCTTTTCTCCTTTCTTCTTCTCTAACATCTAGAGATACAGGTGAAAGGTTCTTTCTCTAACAATTCAACACTGTACAGAGGAATTACTATAGTAGAAATGCAAAAGAATATCTAAACACCCTCAATAGTGACCTGAATTTTTGAAATTACTTGTGTGTTTTAGAGAGAATAGAAGCAGAAGGAGTAACGACAGGAGGAGTTTTTTTTCTTTTGGTGGGATCTGTAAGTCACTCTGCCAGAAGCCAGGAGAAGGTTTAAATAACCCTCCTTGTCCTCTTACTTTGTGGGAGCTCTAAGAGAAGAAACATGCAAAGAGGCACCTGTGTGATGATGCAGGACAGTCTGCTGGCAGGAGGAGCGGTGGGATGCACCTGAAGAAATGGGTGCAAAACTGCTATATACTTAAGGTCATGGGAGTCTTGCTTTGTCACCGTATATAGCAGTATGCAATGTGTCGCCAGACGTTTGGAGGCATGGGAAGATCAGCAGTTTGGAAACCAGTGTCAAAACTGAATTAATAAGAAGATTGTGATTAATCTTTGTTGTCTTTAATGGTTATTTTTGACCACAGGTTTTTCTGAACAGAAATGATTGTCTGCTAGCTACAATTTTTTAACTGTTCTTTTAAAACAGAAGTTCTTTTAAAAAAAAATCCTATTAGGAAAAGCTTTTATGCTCATTTTAGCCTCCTGCTTGAGTTGCCATCTGGGTTTTGACTACATTTATCAGTTGTCCAGATCTGCTCCGAATACAGTGAAATAGTAAAGCATTTGCTTAATGGCTTCACTGAAGTACAATTTAAGATTTGCTACGTTTGCTTTAAAATAAAATCTTGCAAAAGAACTAGTCATTAGTCAGCCTCTGGAAATCAGTAGCCACTTTTAATAAAATCAAGGTCTGTGTATCCCTGGACAAAAGTGTCAAAGGTCTAGCCTAAACTGAAGTGGCACTTAGTGTTCCAGGGACTTTCATTTTTTCTTCTCTCTGTATTCTTTTGAAAAAGATAAGTCCAAAACCCGAGCACTCATTCGTGTCATTTATGTCACTGAAATCCTTAAACATTGAGAACAAAAACATCTGGAATAATATGACTGCTTCAACTTTTTTTTTTCTGGTTTTTTTTTTTGTCTGCTTCTTGTTTGTGGGTGGCAACTTTCCTTTGTCTCCCCCCAAAACAGGGAGCCGAACTCCAAGGCTCGGAGCCTGGCTGACTCTGCAGCCCTTCATCACTTCCCTGTTGAGTGGGAGGTCTGCAGCTCCAAAGTCTGCCTCAGTGTGGATTTTTCTCTCAATTTGATATCACAGCTTGGTTTTGATGTACCTGCTCCTCAGGGAGTTGCTGGGCAAGGTGTTTATAAACCCCTACTGAGAATCTCTGAAAATAAACATATAAAAGTTTATTTGTCTATATGCAGTAGCTTCTTCCTGTCTGAAAGTACTACAGTGAAAAGACTGATTATAGAAATTCAGGCTCCCTATCTGAAAACAGAAGAGGACATTTTTAGAAACCCTGTAGTGCCAGAAAAAAAAGCTAACTACTGTTGAATACAGTGAAATGTAATCAGGTTGTGAATAACCTGTAATTCCCATACTTCACAAAGGGTTTTAAAATGGCTTTCTGGGGTTGAAGTAATTTTGCCCCTATTATTATACTTACAAATAAAATATCTTTTTAGGATTTTTTTTTTAATTTAAGCAATCGAGATTCTAAGATCACAGTAGGCTGCAAAAGAAGACTCCAATTTGGGCAATAATTGAATAATCTCCTTAATATACTCTCTGTTGGGTACTCAGACACATTTGAAAGCCACTGCGAAGTTTTACTCTCCTCAGCAGCTCCACCCACTCTTCTGTGCTTCAGAAGTAACAGACACAAAGCAACAAAAATCAGAAACAGGATACAGAACAGAAAGGCAGAAAGGGATCCCCCATCCTGTTTGCTGGGAAGATTATGAGCTTCTCTTAGATGAACACAAAAATTATTCCACGGTGCTAGACAGTCAAAGATTTCGTTTGTACAAGCCATTAAGTCCTGTATCACTGCTGCTGGATTTCTTGGGGAACCCTGCTCCTGTGACAGACTGCAGCTGACGTTTTGTCTTAGAGCAGAAATTGGGGTGTGATGGGATGGCAAACTCAATCACAGCCTTTCTTAGACCTCCTTTTCTCAGTCATTATAGGAATGAGATCACTTACCACATTTGCTGTCGAGCCCAGCTTCAGAGCAGGTAAGACTGCACTGGGGAAGGAACCTAAGCAAAAAAAAAAAGGCTGGCAAAAAGCTTTTGGGGGCTTTTTTTTTAAGCCGGCTACAGCAACCACACCTGAGGCCGCACCGGCAGCTCCAGGGCGGACACCCGAGATAGCGTGGGCGGAGCCACCCTCAGCGGCCCCGCGATTTTAAACACGGTGATCACCTGTTAACTGTGCCCTCAGGGTATAAGAAGCCTTGGGGAGGGCAGGGACGAGTCCCTGTTCACCGAACAAAAGGGTAAGTCTTTGTCAAAAGGCAAGTACTTAAAAGGCCTGTAAACTATTCCGTGCATAGCTTTCGGAGAGTCTTTGTATTGTAGAGCCAACTATGGTTGCCACCAGGTCAATGGTTGTTAGAAAAACTGTGGGCACCCAGACAGAGGCCCCACGTAAGCATGTGGGTGTTCAGGCCTCGGGCTGCAGAGAATGCCGGAGCCTGGCACTGGCCATGGAGGGTAGTGGAGGCGACACCTGTGTCCGATGTGACCAGGTGAGCGATCTGCTCAGCCTGGTGGCTGAGCTGAAGGAGGAAGTAGAAAGGCTGAGGAGCATTAGGGAGTCGGAGAGAGAGACAGATCGGTGGAGTCACGTCCTGAATGGCGAGCAGCAAGCTCTGCAAAGAGCTGAATATCCCCCCACCTCTGGCCATCAGGCAAAAGGGGGGGACCTAAAGGATAGGGAAGAGTGGAAGCAGGTGCCTGCCAGGAGAGGAAGGAAAATCCCTGCCCGGCCTCCATCACCTGCCCGGTTGCCCCTGCGAAACAGGTATGGGGCTCTAGACAGTGAGAGCCAGGCCAAGGAAGAGTCAGTGGAGGGTTCACCCATAGGGCTGTCTAGGGTGAGTAACTCGGATACACGCATTAGGACTTCTTCATCTAAGAAAAAAAGGAGGGTAATTGTAATTGGAGACTCCCTCCTGAGGGGAACAGAGGGCCCTGTCTGCCGCCCAGATCCGACCCACAGGGAAGTCTGCTGCCTCCCTGGGGCCCGAGTTAAGGATGTTATCAAGAAGCTTCCTGGTCTGGTCAAACCCACGGACTATTACCTGCTTTTGGTTATGCAGATCAGTAATGATGAGATAGTAGAGAGATGGCCAGAAGCAATCAAAAGGGACTTTAGGGCACTGGGGCGGATGCTAGAAGGATCAGGCGCACAGGTTGTGTTTGCCTCTATTCCTTCAATTATGAGGGAAAATAGTGGAAGGTTTGACAAAGTGCAGCAGATTAATACTTGGCTAAAGGGATGGTGCCAGCGGTCTAGCTTTGGATTTTTTAACCATGGGGAGATCTACAGGGCACCTGGTCTACTGAAACAAGCTGGGGTTCAAACGACACAAAGGGAAAAAAGGATCCTTGGTCACGAGCTGGCGGGACTCATAGAGCGTTCTTTAAACTAGATATGAAGGGGGATAGGGTTATAGCTGGGATTGCAGCGGGGCAGTGCTCTAGAAATTATGAGGACCGGGTGGCCTCCCATCCCCCTAGGGTGAGATCAGTGTGCTCAGCTTGCTCCCTGAAATGCTTATACACCAATGCACGCAGCATGGGGGATAAGCAGGAGGAACTAGAAACCTGGCTTCGGGCAGGAGATTATGATCTGGTGGCAATTACAGAGACATGGTGGGACAGCTCACATGACTGGAATGTGGTCATGGGTGGCTATGTCCTTTTCAGGAAAGACAGGCCAGCCAGGCGAGGTGGTGGAGTCGCTCTTTACGTGAAAGAGCAACTACAATGTCTTGAATACCATCCAGGCGTGGAGGAGGAGCAAGTTGAGAGTGTATGGGTTAGAATTAAGGGGCAGGCTGGCAGGAGAGATACTGTTGTGGGTGTCTATTGCAGGCCACCAGATCAGGGTGAGGAAGTTGATGAGGCCTTCTACAGGCAGCTGAGAGTGGCCTCACAGTTACAGGCCCTGGTTGTTGTGGGGGATTTTAACTTCCCTGATGTTTGCTGGAAGGACTACTCAGCCAGCCACAGTCCAGGAGGTTCCTCCAGTGCATCGATGATAATTTTCTGATGCAAATGGTGGAGGAGCCGACTAGGAGAGGAGCACTGCTGGACCTCATCCTCGCTAACAAGGAGGATCTGGTTGAAGCAGTAAAGGTTGAGGGCTGCCTTGGTTGCAGTGACCATGAAATGGTGGAGTTCAGGATCTCATGTAGCAGAAACAAAATAGCAAGCAGAATTGCAACCCTGGACTTTGCCAAGGCAAACTTTGGATTTTTCAAGCAATTACTCGAGAAAATCCCATGGGCAAGGCTGTTTGAAGGTAAAGGGGCCCAAGATAGTTGGTTAGCGTTAGGGACTGCTACCGTGCTCAAGATTAGAGCATCCCGACACATAGGAAGTCAAGGAAGGGAGCCAGGAGACCTGCGTGGCTAAACAGGGATCTGCTGGGTAAGCTCAAGTGCAAGAGGAGAATTTACAGATCTTGGAAGGCGGGGCTGGCCACTTGGGAAGAGTATAAGGCTGTTGTCCGAGGATGTAGGGAGGCAACTAGGAAAGCAAAGGCCTCCCTAGAATTGAACCTGGCGAGGGGGGTCAAGGACAACAGGAAGAGCTTTTTCAAATACGTGGCAGATAAAACTAACACCAGAGGCAATGTAGGCCCACTGATGAATGAGGTGGGTGCCTTGGTGACAGAAGACACAGAGAAGGCAGAGTTACTGAATGCCTTCTTTGTCTCTGTCTACTCTGCCGGAGGCTGTCCTGAGGAGCCCCGTTCCCCTGAGGCCCCACAGGAAGTCAGGGCAGTGGAGGAGTTTGCTTTAGTCGATGAGGACGGGGTTAGGGACCAATTAAGCAATCTGGACATCCATAAATCCATGGGTCCAGACGGGATGCATCCACGGGTGCTGAGGGAGCTGGCTGATGTCATTGCTAGACCACTCTCCATCATCTTTGCCAAGTCTTGGGAGATGGGAGAGGTGCCTGCGGGCTGGAGGAAAGCAAATGTCACTCCAGTCTTCAAAAAGGGCAAGAAGGAGGACCCGGGTAACTATAGACCGGTCAGCCTCACCTCCATCCCTGGGAAAGTGATGGAACGACTTATCCTTGGTGCCATCTCAAGGCATATCAAGGATAAGAGGGTCATTAGAGACAGTCAACATGGCTTCACCAAGGGGAAGTCGTGCTTGACTAACCTCATAGCCTTTTACGAGGATATAACAAGGTGGATAGATGATGGCCGAGCGGTGGATGTGGTCTACCTTGACTTCAGTAAAGCATTTGACACAGTCTCCCACAGCATCCTTGCTGCTAAACTGAGGAAGTGTGGTCTAGACTCTCGGGTAGTGAGGTGGACTGTGAACTGGCTAAGGGGAAGAAGCCAAAGAGTTGTGGTCAATGGGGCGGAGTCTGGTTGGAGGCCTGGATCCAGTGGAGTCCCTCAAGGGTCGGTACTGGGACCAGTATTATTCAATATATTCATCGATGACTTGGATGAGGGACTAGAGAGTACTATCAGCAAGTTTGCTGATGACACCAAGCTGGGAGGAGTGGCTGACACACCAGCAGGCTGTGCTGCCATTCAGCAAGACCTGGACAGGCTGGAGGGTTGGGTGGGGAAAAATTTAATGAAATATAACAAGGGTAAATGTAGGGTCTTGCATCTGGGTAGGAACAACCCCGGGTTCCAGTATAAGTTGGGGAATGACTTATTAGAGAGTAGTGTAGGGGAAAGGGACCTGGGAGTCTTGGTGGACAGCAGGATGACCATGAGCCAGCACTGTGCCCTTGTGGCCAGGAAGGCCAATGGCATCCTGGGGTGTATTAGAAGGGGGGTAGTTAGTAGGTCAAGAGAGGTTCTCCTTCCCCTCTACTCTGCCCTGGTGAGACCCCATCTGGAATATTGTGTCCAGTTCTGGGCCCCTCAGTTCAGGAAAGACAGGGAGCTGCTGGAGAGAGTCCAGCACAGGGCAACTAGGATGATGAAGGGAGTGGAGCATCTCCCTTATGAGAAAAGACTGAGGGAGCTGGGGCTCTTTAGTTTGGAGAAGAGGAGACTGAGGGGTGACCTCATTAATGTTTGCAAATATATCAAGGGGGAGTGTCACGAGGATGGAGCCAGGCTCTTCTCGGTGACAACCACTGATAGGACAAGGGGTAATGGGCTGAAACTGGAACATAAGAGGTTCTGCTTAAACTCGAGAAGAAACTTCTTCTCAGTGAGGGTGACGGAACGTTGGAACGGGCTGCCCAGGGAGGTTGTGGAGTCTCCTTCTCTGGAGACATTCAAGACCCGCCTGGACACATTCGTGTGTAGCATAATCTAGGCGTTCCTGCTCTGGCAGGGGGATTGGACTTGATGATCTTCGAGGTCCCTTCCAATCCCTAACATTCTATGATTCTATGATCTGTTTTCAGCCTCCTGTTTTGTTGTTTGTTTTGTTGTTTAGTTTTTCTGTGTTTTTTTTTGTTTTTATTGTTTTAGTTGTTTTTGTGCTTAGTGAGCTTTTGTACTCAAAGAAATCATGTTTCAACATTGAGAACTTGAGAGGTTTTATGCAGTGAATTGATGTTTGTCAGTACCAGCGAAAATAGCAGTCACTGAAGTCATTGCGTGGGCTCATAAAAATATACGGTGTGTGAGGGACATTAGTACAGATAATTTTAAATATATTAATCTGGTAAATGATTTTTTTCTTTAACTAAGAATATATATGAATAAATAGTCAATTAAAATAGTGAAAGCAAGAGAAAATCTAAAACACTTGAGCAATATGAAATGCATGGAAGAGGTGTCTGAAGTTATGTGTTAGTGGACAACATTGAAAATACCCATGAAGTATATTTGACATGTCATTATCAGTCACCCATTAATTGGTTGCTGAAATGAAATATAAACATACCACAGTGAAAAGTATATTCCTTCTAATTAAGTAGGCACTGCTATTTAGAGAGGTGAGTGTTAATGAATACTTGAGGTAAAATGTTGTGTTCATATTTTCAAGACGGTAGTCTAATCAACGCTCCTTGATTTTGAATACTTGATTTTAGCTTATGTAAAGGAAATTCAAAATAACATTCTTTTCCTTTCTAAGTAAACAGAAGCCCATGAGAGAGAACCTAGAATTGGTATCCTGGCTTCTATTTGAATATTTTCTCTCTTTGTTTTTTTCTGATTAAAGTGAAGATTCAAAGCAAATTGTCATGAAACTCAACCATTTCTGTGATGTAACATCCCTGTGTTAGATACTGAATAAGATTTCTGAAAGGATAAACCAGAAGATATTGTTAAGAATCCTTGCAGGCTTGTCCTACTGACTGGAAAAATAATAATTTCCATATAAATAAGGTAATTGGCCATCTCTTTATCTCCGTAACCAAAGTAATTCAAGAGAAATTTAGGGAACACGTGGAAGACAAGCTTCACAATTCATTTGGTCTTATTCCCTGGCAATTGCATTCTACTGTTGTCTTTGCAAAGCGTATTGACTCACTGATCTGCCACTCTGAATAGCACCACTGGGTGGCTTGTGTTAGCAGCTGGAGTCTGTGGATACTCGAATTTAAGCAAATTTCTCACTGACAGTACTCAGAAAAGCACTTGAGAGTTGCATAGCTGGAGTTCAACTCCATAATATGCTTGGATTATAGAAAAAGCCTAACAACAACCATGAAGCGAGGAGAAATATTTGGTGTGAATAGCATTGTGTTTTGGAGTTTTTGAACGACTGAGTTTTAAATCGGCATAAAACATCATTTTAAAATTGCGTACTGGACATTAGAAGGGAATTAACAAGTTGTGGTTAAAGTGTGATTCTTCTTTATTTTTTTTAACGCTTCCATTCAGTTTGCTCCCATGTATGTTCAGTCCTGTTGTGTTTTTTGTCATAACGTTGTACAGCTTCCAATTATCTCATCTCTTTGTCTTTGACAAGCTGCCCTTTTCTAACATACCAATCCAGCTTTGAAAGCTATTAAAATTCAGTGAATGTCTCTACCTTAGGCCACGTAAAAGGATCAACCAAGACTCTGCAACTTCAGGCTGCAACGACCACTTCTGAAAGTTCGCAGCTGCAGCTCCTGTTTTGTGGAGCAACAGTGACAACCAGCGGCCAGTCACCTAAAAGTTGGTCAAGTTATTAACTGTGAATGTCCTTCAGATTATCAGCCACCTACATCCGTTCTTCAAAGGTGAAAGGACAGAGCTAATTTGTTCCCTTTAACTTGTCTTAACTCTGGCGATGACTTTAAAGGAAAAGAATGCTTCTCTCCTCGTGAATAAACGTGCTCTAGCAATTCAGTGCAGAGCTGTCGCGTTGAGATCAAAAGGGTGCCAACTGACCCGTGGTGTTGTCCATATTTCAGTAGTGTATTCATGTACATATGTATGGCCATTCGAGGTCTCGGTGCCTTGCAGGTGGTATATGACAGGGAACAAACCAAATTTACTGTGCAATGCAGTCACGCTTTGTGGGATTTGCAGCTCTAAAATAGAGTGATCTGTCCGTGACCTGATTGCTGGGAAAGTACATGGAAAACCACAGCTGCGTGGACATCGGAAACTGAGAGACCACCAAGAGGAACCTTGGAGATAGGTTGATGTCTAATGAAGACACAAGGGACTTGATGCTTAATGAGGACACAAGGGACCTTGTTAGCGATTATGGAGACCATGCAGAAGGAACTTGGATTGTAAAAGCAATTAGCAAATATCATACATATTATATGCTTATTGTAATATGATTGATTACAGAAGTTGTTATGATTTGGCTTTCTATAAAAAGGCTTGCTGCTGTATGATTAAGTTGGACGCCTTTTACATTCATACTGAATGTGTGGTCATCTCATGTCTTTGCCACATTAAAGTAGACGCTTTTTACATTCATATTGAATGTGTAGTCGTCTTGTTTCTTCGCGCTCAACAACGCTTTACTTCCTCTGAAGAGAAAAAGAAAATGTTTGAAGAAAAAGGTCATCCTTTTCTAGTGATCGTCAGTTTATACAAGAAAAGGAAAAAGAAAAAGAAAAAAAGGAAAAGGAAAAAGAAAAAGGAAAAGCTCTCCAAACCTTCTTTTCCTCTTCTCTGGCACTGCTTTACGAGTGCTTATGGCAAATCTTCTGTAATGGCAAAGCTTCTGTAATCATAACTTGAACTCATCTGGGGATGAGATTGGCTGGTAGCTTAGTATTTCCACTTAACATACTCATGATTAGCATGCACAGAAGGAGTAGAATTAGGATGAATGTTTTTGGAACAGTACAGATAAATCCTCATAAATGTAGTACAACAGGTCTGGAAATGCACAGTGCTGAAATGTAATGAAGCTGAACTCTGTGGAGAGTTTGGTATTCTCAGTACCATGCCTCTCCTAATGAATTCATTTAGATTAGAAAATGGATTTAATATTTTCTTGGAATTAACCTGAGCCAGTAAAGAGGGTTACAGTTTCTGTCCATAAATATGGTGATATTACAGGGTAAGGTAGCATGTTACATGAATATTAAGCCTTTTATGAGCATTGTCATGAAGCCAGGAAGAATATAAGGTAATTAGGTTTTAATACAGTGATACTGTTTTTATAATAATTAAATTTGAAAAGTAATAACAATATACTTTATATATCAATATATATACATATGAAATACATATTTTATGTATTTTATGTAATGTTACATATAAATATATAGTTTTATGAACTTTTTATATACTTCTGCACTATATTTATGAAGTATATTTAAATCCTTTTTTCTTGCATTTTCACAACGTTTAAATGCTTACAATGAAAATTATGACATGTTCTCCCAAAACAATCAATTTCAAGAGCTTTTTATTAAACAAATAAAACTAAGAATATCACAGGTCCTTAGCAGAGGGAACAAGACTGTAGAGGAATTTCTTGTGGAGCAGGGGCACGGTATCCCTTTAAAGGTGTGGACAACCCAGCTCAGGCCTAAACAAAGGCTCTGTCCTTGGAGCTGCCCTGGGGCACGGAGAGGAGGAGGTTCACCTGTTTTGTGAGAGCCTTGCCAGGGGGAAGAAGGGGGGATGAGAGCCGCCTGCACAGTGGAATGGCACTACCCAATAAAACGCTGGCGCGTGTGAACCTGTAACTGACCAGCTCTGTTACGGGGCAGGCGCATGGACACTGCTTGACTGTATATACTGAGCTGTCCGGGGCAATAAAGGGAGGACGACTTGTAGCCATATCGGTGTGATGGTCGTTAACTTGGCCGGCTCTCCGAAGGGACCCTCTTTTCAAGACACATTCTGGGAAAGAGGAAAGTTGGTAAGTTTATTCCATTTTCTCTGTAACAGTGTCGTCCGGTGGGATAAAACATGTAGATCAGGAAAAAAATCTTGACATAAATGCATTATTTTCTGTTGCAGAGTTGTGTTCCAGTGTTGCTTCTGTCTCTTAGACTGTCTTTTGTATTCTCAAACATATTCCTAATCACAGTCTCTCTCCTCCTACTTTTGAAGGTTATTTACCAGGGGAAAAAGAAAAGTCTAAGTCATTGTTGTCTTAGCTATCTTTATAAATGGCACATTTAAATAAAAAAAAAAACAACCAAAAAAACCCATAGAAAGTACTGCCAAAGTTTGGTAATGTTGTTTGTGCATTACTGTAAGCAATTTTTATTTTTAAAATGAAATTTAGGGCCTGAAATTGCCTTTCAGTGCAGGCTGTCTGTAGAAAATCATCTTCTGCATATCTGAACAATTACTAATTTGAACAGCTGAAATGTAGTGTATGCTTTACTGAAGAAAAGCACTGAGCTGGAGGGAAGTACAGAACAAATACAGGTAAAGCTGAATAATTCAGATTAGATGGAATTGGATGTATGGACTGACTTCTTGAGCAAATCTCTCCCTGCTATCAAAGCTTTTCACTTAAAATGCTTGAATACACAGAATTAATTTGTAAATTCACTAAGAAGGACTGTTTCCCTTACAAGAACATTTCAGCAATTTAGTTCAACAACAGAGTAACATTTACAAGCTATTCAGGTTACAAAAATAATCAACAACAGAAAACCTATCACAGTCAGCCCTCAGAGTAAAGGTTTTTATCCTGGAAAAAAATAATCTTAAATACAAAATGCTGGGACAGGAACGTGGGAAGAGAACAAACTCAACAGGTGGGAGCTTTCTGAGGATGTACAAGGAGTAGCTGGGATGGCTGAACAAGAAAACAGACCATGTCATGATTATGGTAACTTGAATAAAATTAAGTAAAAGTTGAATAGCTATATTTAATGCGAAATATATTTTTTCAGTCAGTCCCAAAATGTACATAACAGCACAGAATCTCCTACAAGACTACATATGTTTGATCACTACTGCCTGGCCAGGGCATTATATGGTTTTTAAATTCTGAGGGACAGTTCAATATTTCACAATCTAGTTGCATTGCAATCTGGATTAAGCAATGAAATAAAAATCCAGAATAAAAATTAGCTATGAAATCTCACCAGTTTATGTTGGTTTATTGAGGCTTAAAAGATATTTCTAGAATATTTCTTTTTCTCAGGGAAGATGAATAACGGGAACTTCTTTATTCTGTTGGTCTGGGTCTTGTTATACCTGAAACCACCTCAAAAAGTTTTGTCTACCATTAGACCTATGCAGAACAGGGGATTTAATGCCATTTATTAGGGAACATGGGGTCCCAGTTATGAGTCAAAAACAATGTATGATAGGATGAAAATATATTTCCATGTTTTGATGAGTTGTTTCAAAATGCTTTGCTCTTTGGTATTGATCAGAGCCTTAATACACTCAGGATTCTTTCGTTATTCTTAGTATCCAATGTTGTACATACTTCCCTTCAAGACCAGATCTCAACAGATCTTAATTTGCAGAATGATAAACTCTAAAAATTTGTCTGGTGCCTAACTGGGATGTGATAAATTCTATCTCAGATTTCCACTAGTTTTGAACAAATGTATTCATATTCATGGGCTGATAAGTCAATGTTATTAATCCTAAGAAACAGGGAAACAAAGAAAAAAGAAAACAAACAAGAAACAAGATCCCCAAAATTATTTTTTAAAAGATGTTGTTAGGTTTTTTTCCTACATTCACGTGTTGATGTTAGTTATTATTCTCTTAGTTCCCTGGATTTGAGATTATTTATTTACATCACTTATTCTGGCATCTCCGACATATTTATGAAAAGAAGTAACAGAACCAGTTATCTGTGTAGTACTAGCCTGCTTGATCAGCAATTAATTATGACACTGCTCTTTTACATTGTTTTGAGTGCTACCAGCCTCAACATTTCTTCAGGAAATCTGCTTTTCTCTCCTGAGTCACCAGAATTATCTCTTTTGCTTCTCCAACCAGATAGTGCGGGTAGAGAGTGTCGCGTGAAAGGTGTGTGGCTGTGAGAGGCACGTACCCCAGCTAAGCACTTGCTTGTTTCAGAGCCCTGTTTAAGGACTTGCACTGAGACAATTTGCAAGGTAAGTAACAACGGGTAATTTATTGAAGTGACAGATACAAGATTTGGAGTTGCCATTGATAAATTCACTCTCTGCAATAGCGCTAATATAGAATAATAACGCTGGCAAAACACTATCCCGGGTATTACACACCAAAGGGTAGAAGTGCAATTCTTACCAAGACGGCGTCCCTGTCTTGGGTGAAGGAGAAGGAGCACAGCCCGTCGACTGCCTCTTCCTCTTCTGGGGTCTTCTCCTCCCAATGACACATACCCTCTATGCTCCTTATATACTATCTTTCACACACCCCCCCCCCAGGGTGGCATTCAGCATGATTTGAGTGGAGAGTGGGTGACTACAGTCATATAGGGATATTAGGGCAAAAATTTCCACTCTGGGCCCTGTGGCCTTCAGGATTTATTTTGCAGCAGCTTATCTATTTGCAGGATGATGTTCACATCGTTACTCTCCATGCGGCCTTGCTCCTTAGCCTAAACAGGGCCGTCCTGTCGTCACAAGACTCCCTCCTTCTGCTGGTTCTCACTGTGTAGGCCTTGTTTTTCTCCGTTCTCAGGGTCTGCACAACAGATAAGCGAACACCTGCGTTCAGCAAGTCTGAAACCCTCAGGCTAAAATACCACAGGGCTCCCCATTCAGGCCCGTTGTGTGAGCAGTGCCATCCATTTACTCCACATGGCATCAGTCGCATGATGTGTAGATGAGGCCCTCCCTGTGAACATCCAGCCCAAAACTGGAAATCGGGGTGCAGAAAGGAGCGGTGCCTCAGGACCAACTACTTCTGAGGCAGCTCGGACTCCTTCATACGCTGCCAGTATCTCCTTCTCAGTGGGAGTGTAGCGGGACTCAGTTCCTCTGTATGCCCGACTCCAAAACCCTAAGGGTCGGCCTCGGGTCTCCCTCTCTCTCTCTGCCAGAGACTCCAGTCAGGGCCCTTCTGCCCAGCTGCAGTATAAAGCACGTTTTGAACAGCTCGTCCTGTCCGGACTGGCCCAAGAGATACTGCACAAACAATCTCTGGTTTAATTTGCTCAAGGGCTTGTTGCTGTTCAGGGCCCCATCTGAAATCGGTCTTCTTCTGGGTCACCTGGAAAAGAGGGCTTACAATCTGACTGTAACTTGGGATGGGCATCCTCCAAAACCCCATTGCACCTAAGAATGCCTGTGTCTCCTTTTTACTAGCTGGTGGAGGCATAGCTGCTGTCTTGTTAATCACATCCGTGGGAATCTGGCGGCGTCCATCTTGCCACTTTACTCCGCAAAAACTGGATCTCCCATGCAGGCCCTTTTACCTTACTACGTTTTATGGCAAAACTGACTTTCAGAAGGATTTGAATTGTCTTCCTCCCTTTCTCAAAAACTTCTTCCACTGTATTGCCCCATACAATAATGTCACCAATGTACTGCAGGTGTTCTGGAGCGTCCCCCTGTTCCAGTGCAGTATGGATTAGCCCGTGGCAAATGGTGGAGCTGTGTTTCCACCCCTGGGGCAGTCAATGCCAGGTGTACTGGATGCCCCTCCAGATTCAGACCCATGTAAAAGAGTAAACAGTACACTGGCTCTGTAGACAGTAATCTTTGTACTTTTCTTCAGGTGTTTATTGCAGCAGACTCTTTAATGGAGTCTTCCAAAAGCTCTGGATGCCTTTGCTAACCTGTTGTCTATCTCTTTGTCAATCTTACCATCCGAGGTAACATCAGAGTAAATACATAGGATACACAAGGATTCGACCAATGCCACAGTATAAACAAATAAGCCAACATTGTGACCACCAACTACTTGATTAATCAATCTAACAAAATTATCTTTTTAACATCCTTTTGTCAAATTTGCTGTTATCTCTAAGTCCTGGCCCCACGTTGGGCGCCAAAAGATGTCGTGGTTCAAGACGACCGGCCGGCAGAGAGAGACATAGGAACCGTGCGGTCGCTCCCTTGCTTGCTTCCCCCTACCGGGATTGACGGGGAGAGCCCGGAAGGAGCAGTAGGCAGAGCCTCGTGAGGTTCAGATACAATCAGTTTAATGATGAAACATAAACGATAACAATAACAGCGACATAACACTAGTGTTTAACTAGATACAACACGAGTGATATGTAAAGCGGACGTCTCACCACCCGGAAACCCAGCGACTCGAGCTCTCAGATGGAAAGGTGGAAAAGAGAGACCCCTGCCCCGACCAGCTCCCTCTGTATACCCCGAGCATGATGTCGTGATGGCATCGACTATCCCCTTGGCTAGTGGCTACTTTGGTTTAGCTGCCCCAGCTATGCCCAGCTCCCAGCCTCCAGCAAAAGTTAACCCTATCCTAGCTGAACCCAGTACAGGAGGCTGTGCCCGAGGCCGTGCAGACGCCCTGAGAGATGACCCGCCACTGCTCCCCCCCTTGTCATCCCCAAACCTCTTGTGGTGTCATCCCTAAAGCTTTTGTGGCCTCACATCGAGCGGCTCCCTCAGGTCCCATCGCTTCTGCGCCACCCAGGGATGCTGGAGCCCGTTTTATCACGACCAACAGAAATCCTGTAGCGCTGGCACCTGAGTGATCAACTCCCCAGCGCATCTTGCTGCCCGTCTTTGTTAAATTAAGCTGCTTGATCCGATGATGAAGATGACACACGGCGCTTGTGTCCCCAGCCCCAGACGGGCAGTTGATTAACGGAAGCTGGGGGGCAGGGGGGGGTGCCTGAGGGACTCAGGGCCGAGGTGGGGTGGGACGAGTGGGACGTGCAGCTGGGGGTGGAGGTCTGGGGGGCCGGAGGGGCCGTGCCAGGCTGGAGTCCTCCGCGTCGGGCTGGTTCATCGCCGGGGATTGGTCGCGGGGCTGTGGGGTTCATGGGGAGCACGGGTGCTCAGGGTCCTCAGGTGGGAGGGGCGGGCGCTGGGCCCAGCTCTCAGTGTCTCAGTACACAGGTCCGCGGGGGCCACGGGGAGCAAAGGCGATCGGGGTCCTCGGGTGGAAGAGGCTTTCGGCCCAGCTCTCGGGGTCCCAGTCACCTTGACTGCAGCTGTTGAGGTGCAAGCTGGGACGGTCCTTAGCTCCCGCTCTAGCCCTGCAGAAAGAGGGATCTGCTGAGCCCCCCGCAGGGTTTGAGCCTCACCCGGGCTAAGCCTAGGCTGCATGGGGACACGTGGACTGTGCAGGGGAACACGGGGACTCTGCAGGAGAACACAGGGACTCATCAGGGGACACAGGGGCTGTGCAGGCGACATGGGGACTCTCCTGCCCAAGCACAGCCAGCGCTAGCAAGGCTCACCAGCACGAGCTGAGCTGGGGAGGAAGCAGTGGAGGAGGCAAAACTCCTGACTCACTGTTTTCTCTTCCTCCACCAATACCAACAGCCGAAAATCCCGGCAATCAGAAAAGAGATCACAACGATGAGCACCGCTGTGCTCACCATACAATACCAGCGAACGTCTCCAGGACACACCAGGTTCATTCCTTCAGGGACTGGCTCTGGAGGAGCAACTGGGAAAGTGAGTCCAGGAGCTCCTGGGAGCGATGAGGACAAAGTCTGCCCCTGCAGCAGGGAGTGCCACCCCCAGCTCGCGCAACCCCAGCAATGCAGCCAGGCCCTCTCAGAGGCCCCCGAGCTCTCCCCCTCCAGGCTGGAGCTATGCTCCCCCTTCTGCTCCTGCTCCAGCACAGGCACCGTTTGCGGCACACCTGGGGCACCCGAGGGGCTCCCACTTGGGGACCCCAGCAAGACGGCTCGGTACCTGAGCCTGCCCGGAAGAAGTCCTCGTCCTCGCCACCGTCGTCTGTTCCCAGCTCCGACAGGGCTCCCGGCCAGCAGAGGGCACACAGAGAGCCTCAGCGCATGCCCAGGAGGATGGGCAGGTCCTGCTGCCACAGCCCAGGCCCAGGGGCGACACTTTGTGCTCAGGGGCAGCGGTTTCCTGGCCGGCTGCCTCCTGCCATCGCCTGCGACTCTGAGCCTGAGCCCAGCAGCGAGGTTCTGCCTGCCCTGTGTTCTGTCTCTGTGTCCTGGCTGGGCTCTGCAGAAGGAGAGCGGGACACTCGCACCCGAGGGAAGCGTTCCCCACGAGGGAGGCACCGTCCTGCTAGGACTGGGGCCCAGCCCAGCTGTGCCCAGCCCGGGAGGTCAGCACTCACCGCTGCGACGCCAGGGGGGCTGTAACAGCTCAGGAACCCTTCCGGTCTCTGGAAGAGTTCCCGCGGCAGGCACATGAGCAACGACTCAGCAGAAGCTGCCGGGGATCCTCACGGGCAGCACTGGGTCGCAGGAGCGCCGAGGGCGTCCTGTGAGGAGAGAGAGCACACCCACACAGGTGCCCAGTCAGCTGAGCCTCAGGCTCTGACCTTGCAGCTCGCAAGGGAGGGAGAAGCCGGGCGCAAGCCCGACTCGGCAGCAGCAGCAGCTCAGGCTCCAGGGGCTGAGAGACAGCTCCGCCACGCCAAGCTCCCGGGCTCTCGCCCAGCCCGAGCCCTCAGATCCGCTCCTCTCCCCGTCTGCACAGAAGGAGCCATGGGTGTGTCTCAGGGCAGGGAGACGAGTGGGCAGGTTCCTGCCCCCACTCACCCACGGCATCGCCCTCGATGTCGAAGTCCGGAACATGCTGGGGAGATAATCTGCTGACTGCGAGGGTATAAGAGAATCACGCGCGGGCTGAGCTCTCATCATGCTGCCCACGTGGGTTTTCCCAGGGCAGGGACGTGAGAACTCACCCTCGGGATGCTCCAGGGGGTCCAAGGCCACATCTAACGGAGAAGCTGGATCACCGTCTACGGTCCGCTCGTCATCTAGAGACAGGCGGAGAGCAGACAAGGTCGCCTCATCTGTCGGGGTGCCGAGGGTCTGCTGAGCCACCGGCGGGGTTTGAGCCTCACCTTGGCTGAGCCTCAGCTGCATGGGGACACAGGGATGGTGCAGGGGAACACAAGGACTATGCAGGAGAACACAGAGACTCTGCAGGGGACACGGGGACTCTCCTGCTCAGCACAGCCAGCGCTAGCAAGGCTCCCCACCAGGGGCTGAGCTGTGGGGGACGCAGTGGAGGGGGCAAAACTCCTGACTCACTGTTTTCTCTTCCTCCACCAAAAATCCTCCACCGAAAATCCCGGCAATCAGAGAAGGGATCACAACGATGAGCACTGCTGTGTTCACCATACAATACCGGCGAACGTCTCCGGGACACATCAGGCTCGTTCCTTCAGGGACTGGCTCTGGAGGAGCAATTGGGAAAGTGAGTCCAGGAGCTCCTGGGAGGGATGAGGACAAAGCCTGTCCCTGCAGCAGGGAGTGCCACCCCCAGCTCCCACAGCCCCAGCGATGGAGCCGGGCCCTCTCCGAGCCCCCCGAGCTCTCCCCCTCCGGGCTGGAGCCATGCTCTCCCCTTCTGCCCCTGCTCCAGTACGGGCACCGCTCGCGGCACCCCCAGGGCCTCCGAGGGGCTCCTGCTTAGGGACCCCAGCAAGACGGCTCGGTACCTGAGCCTGCCCGGAAGAACTTGTCCTCACCGCTGTCGTCTTCTCATAGCTCCGAGAGGGCTCCCGGCCAGCAGAGGGCACAGAGAGAGCCTCAGCAAGTGCCCAGGAGGTTGGGCAAGTCCCGGTGCCACAGCCCAGGCCCCAGGGGCGACACCTTGTGCTCAGGGGCAGCGGTTTCCTGGCCGGCTGCCTCCTGCCGTCGCCTGCGACTCTGAGCCTGAGCCCGGCAGCGAGGTTCTGCCTGCCCTGGGCCCTGCCTCCGTGTCCTGGCCGATCTCTGCAGAAGGAGAGCGGGACACTCGCACCCCAGGGAAGTGTTCCCCACGAGGGAGGCGCTGTCCCGCTAGAACTGGGGCCCAGCCCAACTGCGCCCAGCCCGTGAGGCCAGCACTTACTCACCGCTGTGATGCCAGGGGCTGAGATACAGCTCCGCCACGCCAAGCACCCGGGCTCTCGCCCAGCTCGAGCCCTCAGCTCTGCTCCTCTCCCCGTCTGCACAGGAGCCGTGGGTGGGTCTCAGGGCAGCGAGACGACCGGGCAGGTTCCGGCCCCCACTCAGCCACGCCATCGCCCTCGTTATCTAAGCCAGGAACACACTGTGGATAGAATCTGCCCAGTATGTTTTCCCAGGGCAGGGACGTGAGAACTCACCTTCGGGATGCTCCCGGAGGTCCAAAGCCAGAGAAGCTGGATCACTCACTCTCTGTGATTCGCTCGTCACCTAGAGACAGGTGGAGAGAAGGTCGCCTCGCCTGTTGGGGTGCCGAGGGGCAGGGAGAGACAGCTCCGGAGAGGAGCTGCCAGACTCTCGAGAGCCGCGGGCGCAGGGAGCCCTTGTTGGTGGTTCCGGGAGTGCGGGGGTCGCAGAGCCTGGGCAGAAGAGGCAGAGGGAGCGGCTGCCGGTCATTTCTTCTCTTCATTTTCCGGTCATTTTCTGATCTTTCTTTCTCAACAGGGCTGCCACCAGACAGAAACCCACCACGTTATCTCAGCCAAAACAGCTGTCCGAACTGCCGTTTTATGAGGAAGTCTCCTCACTATGCAGACAAAAAGAACTACTTAGGGGCTCTGAGATAAATTTTACCAGAGAGGCATTTTAAGGTTACCTGTGAACTACTCCTGCCCCGTGAAGATGTTCAACTGCCAGGATAAGCTGCCGGATTTATTTGCGTGCTTCATGTTCCTCAAGTCTTTTTTTCTCATAGATCTTGTGCATCAGGTTGCCACCAGGACACAGCTCCATGACAAGGTAGTAGCTGTTTTCAGTTTCCAGTATATCCAGCAGCTAAGCAATGTTCGGGTGGCGGATCATCTGCTGGATCTGCCCTTCCCGTCGCAGATTCTTGGTGACACAGGTGTCCTTTTTGGCTCTTTTCTTGTCAATTACTTTCACTGCCACCTAATGAAAAAATAGAAGAGAAGGGCTTGTTAGCAGTCACGCCAATGATTTATTGCTTTAACCTTGTATAATAAAATAGAAATCAAAAGGATGTCAGTCTCAACTGATACACACCATGGTTTCAGGCATAACTGCCCAGGCCAGAGAAACAGCTGTTTTTCCAGTCCCACAGACAATTTCTTGCTTTATTCCCTTGTACAATGACAGGCAAAAGTTACTGCAAGGAAACAGGTAACAAACGGCAGGAGAGAATCTCATTAACCATACTCAGACACTTAGCACACGTAATGCTGGGCATTTATTTTATCTATTTTCTCAGGAAGCCTTCAGGTTGGTGTTTACAAGTTTAAGTGTTATTTTTGGCTTTCCTTGGCTTTGGATACATGACTGGAGATTATATGCTTCCATGACAAGTTTCTTAAACTACAGCCAAGTGTAAATTTTGCGTGATTAAACAGAATAAAAACATGCTACGAAAAACAAAGTAATTTTGGTACCACTCTCTTGGCATATTTCATTTTCCTCTTTAAAAGGTACATGAAAAATGATCCCCTTGTGACTTCCGGGACTGAGTAACTGCAAAATCCAAGCAGGGAAAACTTTTTTGTTCTTTTTAAATGCAAGTTCTCAGTGTCACATCTATTCACAGCTGTCCAAGTCAACTTGAAAGTACGTAATAAAACTAAGGAGACTGTGTACCACAATCTACATCTACAACACAGCACATGCTAGCGCCTATCCAAGTGCTCTCCTTCTCACTGCTGCTGCAGAACACGGCAGGAGAACAAAAGGATGGGACCAGCTAGGGTATCGCTCTGTTCTATGCCTAAAGAATCTCATTCCTGTTATCGTTTCAATGGCTTCACCAAACAGCCGCAATAAAAGTATCTGCCTTTTTCCACCTCAAATTTATAGACATTTATTCACCGTGATTTCTTATTTAGGGTGGGTGCTGCAGACTTCCAGGTCATCTGCAACAAAGATTTCACAGCTCGTGCCAGGCTGAGCAACAAAAGGGACCACAAAATCCTCCTCCTGGGCTCCTCATTTCCTCAGAGCTCTGAAACAAAGGACATCCGTCCCCGCACGCACCCGGACCCCGCAGCTCACCCATCATTACCCAAGTGACAGCTGCTTGTTTGTCAGGATTAGAGGCGAGGAAACATGGTGCTTTGTATTCATGCACGACACCGAGTTTCACACGATGAGAAAGAGTCTTCTTTGCATGGGTACAAGTCCAACAAAACGCACAGCAAACGCCACGCTTGCCCCCCAAGACAGAGGCACAGAGCTGCTGCATCCGCATCTTTGCCATCTGCCTTGATTTGGCCTTGGAGGATCTCCCACGCTACCTCAGTCCTACCGTGAGAAGGAATAACAAATGTGGGAAAAACCTCACAGAGTTTTATTTACCCCAGCCTTAACACCCAGACAACGAAGGGCACAAGCCCGGGAGGCTTCCCTCCACCTCCAGCTCCAACAACATTCCTCCTCATGGCTGACAAACTAACTACTCACAGCAAACTCACTTTCAGCTCGTGGGGCTGGGGGGCTTCAGCAACAGGGAGACAAACTTATTCAAAACATATCTGGCTGCCTTCCTAGCCTGAGAATGTGCCAAACACACATCAAGCAGACGACAGCTCCCAGCCTGACTAGCCTTACCTTTATTTTCTCTGCAAGTGAAGGAAAGGTTAAGTTAGTGAACATTTTGGTTTTCTGTTAGAGAGCAAAAGCCACAAAAAATACGGTCTGGGAACATGATAATAAAAATAGATCCATACCCTTTGACACAAATGCCTTGAACCAAAGTCAAGTTCTATCAGCAGAGGACTTGAAAAATAAAACTACAGGAGCTGGGGTTTCAGAGTCTCTTCTAAGAGCCAGAAGTCAGTGTTGCTGAGCATGTTATTAGCTGGACACGCTTCTGCTGCTAAAAGATCAATCTGATGAAACACCACTGGTAAAGGGATAAGGCTGAACACCACACACCAGACAGCTGCCTGGGTGAAGCTCAGAGCAGCACTAGGACCGTAAACGCCTGGAAGCTGCATTCCTCACTAGTCAAATCAAAGAAAGATCATTTAGTCCTAAAACAAAACAGGTAAACTGGAGCTTAACTTCAGCATTTTTGAAAGCCTCAGGTGATTCACCAAGGAAACAGTCTTAAATTAGTACGTTCTTCCATCTAATAAGATAGAATCGAGAACACAGAGGCTTGCATGGATTATGTAGACAGCAAACCACAAAAGTTATTCTGGTGAGGACAAACAAATTCATGGCTTACAGAAACACGAGATGCCAGGTTGTTTGCTGGCAGCAAGACACAATTTCTGCAACAAAGAAGAAGAAGAAAAAATTTTAAAATGCTATTTTCGACAGCTGCTGGATACAAAACACGAAGTACTAACAGTACGGAGCCGTAATCTGTTATCCATATCGGTAAGTCACCGCCAATTCGTTCACCAAAAAAAGCACATCAGTACACACATAAACATCTGCTTCCCAAGCTGAGCACAGCTGCAGAAATGGGGGCAACCACCTGAACCCAGGAGACAGAGCCAACTACGTGATTACTTGATGACTTTTTCACTATCACCAAGAATTAGCTTTCTGTGCCTTAAGGACATATTTTCTCCTTGACTTTGAAGGATACTTGGTCAGGCATCCTACCTCTCCCGGCAGACCAGCAAAGCCGTTTTCAGACCCACCCCTGACTCTCAGCTACTCTCCCTTCAAGGGCCCTTGCATCAGGTCTGAGAGACCCACCAGCACAAGCTGAAGGAGCTGAAAAAGGTGGAAACAACAGCTTTGTTTCACCAAGAGATTTGCATAGGGGAAAGAGAAGAATCAAACAGCGGGCAAGGCTATGGCAGACTTGCATCTTCCACACCAGGCACGAAACTGGCTTCTGTGCAATATTGCTTGCTCCTGGGACAGACATGCATGGGACCTTGTGTCCTCTTCTAGCTCTGCGCTGCAGCATCGGGTACCCCACAAATTTCTCAGACAGATGCCCCCACTCCCCATCTACTAAGAAGTCAGGATCTTTAAAGAAAGCTCTCTATGTCCACAGAAAAGAAATAAATGTGGTTGACCCAACGGCACAAGCAGCTTATTAACTTTCATATGCATGTTCTCCATTGCAGCTTCTACCTTTTGTTCCCCTTTAGTCCTCCTGGCTCTTCTTCCTTACTAATCCTTTCACTTACTCTCCCGTCCTCCTAGTCAATGCCCTTTCCTTTGCACCGCAGCCCTTTTTGCTTTTGCTTTCATGGAGGATGCCTTTGCCTTGCTAAGTGACATGCATCTCATGGTACAAGCATTGTGGAAAGGGGCCAGCACTCTCAAGCAGATCTCCTGTAGGGTTTTCCTTTGCTTGTTTGGGGTTTATTGTATTTTCTCTCACTTACAGTTCACTCTGAAGCATGTAGAAGAAATCTAGGGATCAAACTCTGCACTCAGTTACTCCAGGGTTGACTTAGCTAAATATCCCTGATTTTGAGTTCATCCAGAGTTACATCAAGGTAAGCAAAGACTGAATGTGTCCCAATGTGGTTAATATACACAACCTCCTGTACAGTGTAGATGTGTGTGCATACACCTGAAAATTTCACTCATGCAGAAGGAAAAAGCATTCAGTAAATACTGTAAATGTTACATAACCATAAAACAAACACGTTCGAGCTTTCACAGCCTACGCGAGACATGCCAGTTACTTCAGTTTTGCTCTCCCAAGTGTCAAGTAGGGGCTCTTTGTCTCTGCATCATGCTTATCTCCTGACTTGATTTCTTGGCCAGTATGGAAACAGAAATGAAAACCAAACTATAAAGCAAGAAATTACTCTGAATATGTAGCAATGCTGGCTCTTGACATTCAACACTTTGCTTTAGGTTAAACATTTGCTGTGTAAATAAATAAATGGTTTAGGTTATTCTGTGTTATGAGACACAAGGATGAGTAATAGGCCATATTTTTGGTTCCCGAGTCCTAGAATTACACTGCTGGAATGAATTATTCTCCTGAAGTTTATGGTGTGACACATCATATGAGCAATTGCTGCTTCTCTTGATCGTTGCACTAAAACAGCTCAGGTTGGGCTAAAGCACACTGAAGTGGAGGAGAGGGGGAAGTGCCAGCACCACTCTTCTCCACAGATCCCTGGAGGAGACAGTTATGCTGCTTACAGAACCAAGCAGCTAAAACACCATCAGCACACCCAGGCACGTGTCATCACCCAAACAAAGGCAAGTGTTTGACACACATGGGCGGAGGATTTTTGCCAGCCAGCATTTTCGGAAGGTTTGCGAATCTGCAAGAGAGAGGCGGCGAGGTGGAGCTTCAGTAAGAAATACCAGGCATGGCATGTCTGCAGTGTACTGCTGATGGGAAACCAAATGTTGGATATCAACTGAACCAAACTGAACACAAAATCATAGTAACACCGGGGGGAGGGCAGATCCAAGCTTGTTGGAGAACCTATCACCAACTACAGACAAAACTGATGGAAGGCCATCAGGTTTCTGGTTTTTGGTTGGTCGTTCCCCCACTCCCCAAGCTGCAAAGAGCTTTGAGCCATGGTTTTACAGTAAAAACATCTATCCCTCTACGTAGCTTTCCCCAGCGAATCTCAGGCTTTGACCAGTTAAGACTCATCACGATTCCACCTAAACAAAAAGTAAGTAACAACCATATGACCAGCAGTGACTTTGGTCACACAGTACGTTAGCACTTGGAGAACCCAGGTCTGAGTTCAGCCTCCATTTGTTTGCTTGCCAGATCGGACGTCTTCACACAGGCTGCCCCTTGGCAGGAGGAAGCCCCTCAGTGACAGCAAGCCTTCCTGTTTGCCAGAAAATGAGTTTTCTCAACGGCCTGTTGGCCAAGTCAAAGCAGGGGAGTAGCAAGAAGGTCAAGAGAGGTCCTCCTGCCCCTCTACTCTGCCCTGGTGAGGCCACATCTGGAATATTGTGTCCAGTTCTGGGCCCCTCAGTTCAAGAAGGACAGGGAGCTGCTCGAGAGAGTCCAGCGTAGAGTCACAAAGATGGTGAAGGGAGTGGAGCATCTCCCTTATGAGGAAAGGCTGAAGGAGCTGGATCTCTTTAGCTTGGAGAAGAGGAGGCTGAGGGGTGACCTCATTAATGTTTATAAATATGTCAAGGGGGAATGTCAAGAAGATGGAGCCAGGTTCTTCTCAGCGGCGTCCACTGACAAGACAAGGGGCAATGGGTGGAAGCTGGAACACAGGAGGTTCCATAAAAATATGAGGAAAAACTTTTTTACTGTGAGGGTGACCGAGCACTGGAACAGGCTGCCCAGGGAGGTTGTGGAATCTCCTTCTTTGGAGACATTCAAAACCCGCCTGGACGCGTTCTTGTGCGCTCTGCTGTAGGTGATCCTGCTCTGGCAGGGAGGTTGGACTAGATGATCTTTAAGGTCCCTTCCAACCTCTAACATTCTGTGATTCTGTGATTCTGTGAAATTTTACAGTACAGCAAAGGAATAATTTTTTACATAGCAAGTTCCAATACCTTAAGGAATAAAGCATTAAAGAAAAGGATCATCCAAGCAAACGAATGCCAAGAATCTATAAACTGTGAAACTTTGGGAAGGACCACACATGTCCCCTCAGGACAGAGAGAAATCACAGCTCTTCCATTAGGACCGTCAGACATGGACGAGTCTAGACACAATCACAGAAACACAAGCTCAGCTCTCTCCGTGGGACTAAACACAATGAAACTGTAAGACAAGTAACATGCTTGAAGTTAGGCATTTGCCAAATTACCTTGCCGCCCATACCACCCAGTTCAGAGAAACTGTCTGAGGAGGCTCTCAGGGTGGCATCTGGTGGGACTCCATTAGGCTATTCTGCTTGGCTTCCCACGTCCCTAACAAAAGTTAGCATCCTCTTCACCTTTCAAGAACTGCTTTCAAAGAAAACCACAGAGCATTTGTGAAAGCATCACAAGAAGATGACCACTTGCTAATCACTCTGCTTACAGCTTAGTCGTTTACTTCAAGGAAGCCAACAATTGTCCAAACCCACAGCAGTGTGTAAAGGCAGATACTTCTGCAAGAATAACGCCTGTCCTATTTCCCAAGGACAGAAAAGGGCAACTGTCCAGCAATGGCCATCTGATACCTTTTATATTTGCCTTATGTGCTTGCTATGAATGGAACAGGGGGGACAGAGGTTGCGTTAAACATGTGCACATACACCGTGAAAAGGCTGTTCAGTATCTGTACAATTAGAGATGCTTTGAGGTTTTACATCAAAGAAGCAGTATCATCTCTTTGCCTTGCACTTGAGTGGCAAAGTCTGGTCTCTGACAGTTTTTGTATCTGGTCTTTGTAGGACAGCTGAATATATAGGTTTTCTTTTGTATTTGCTCTGACATTAGTAAAATCAGCCATCAAGAAAGGTAGAGAGAAGTCACTCCCGTTAACATATTCTCTTCTCTTCCAGGTCTCTGACAATGTAAGCCAAGAGTTTGGAGCTCAGCAATACATAAAACCAGCTGCTGGGGAGACAAGTACAGGATCAATGTCTCAGAAGGCAGGAGCCCGCTCTCTCTGTTGGCAGACTAGACACAGTCAACAAAGCCTGAAATCAGCCCCAAAGAAACACAAACTCTTCTAAATAAGAAAGCAGTTTCGAGTATGCTCACTCATGTACTTCAGATTCAAGATAGCTTCAACAGAAAGAATCAAATCGCCACAGGATAAAAAGAAAATCTTACCATCACCTGCAACTCAAAGACGACAGTATCCAACAAAGCAGAAAGGATTCAGGAGTACTTGAGATAAGTAAATGAACATAAGCCCTCTTGATGCCACAGCCAACTTAAATATAATCCCTAAAAGCATAAGCAGGATGTATTTGTTAAAGTAAGAAAAGGTATTAATTACACCTGTCCAAGGCACTGAGAACTATTATTAGATTACTGTATCCAGTCCCGATGCCAGTAACTAAAAAATTACGTTTAAAAAATGGAAAAAGTTCTGAAAAGAGCTTCAAGAACAGTCTGAGGTCCAAGAACTGTTTGTCATAGTAACTAACTGAAGCTCAAAATATCTAATTAGGAGAGTGTTAAGCACTGACTTGACAACTTTCTGCAGGTGCCTACATGAGGAAAAGATTTCTGATAACAGAAAGCACTTTAATAAAACAAAAATTAACTTCCCAAAAGGTAAATCGGGCAAACGCAGGCTATTAACATGATCCATGTCTTTTCAGGTGAGGTGAAGTAATGATAGAAACATCTTATCTTTCGGATATGAATGTACATCTTGAATGTTCCCATCCTCAGCTAAACTACACTTAATTGCATCAGGCACTACTAAACATTTTTCAAGCCCAGAAAATAATAACATGCCTGACATTAACGGCAACACAAACCGCAAGAAGTACCGTAAAAGATTTCATGTCAAGTCCAATGTTAAAGACGTTCACGGGAAAGGTTTAAAAATCTCATGTTACCTCACTCTCTCGTGCTTACAGGCCCACAGGAGCCACTGATTCCCATCCCACCACGGGTCACTCAAAAGGTCCATCAAAGTGCCCTCAAAGCAGCAGGTAAAGTAACTAGTGTTTGGCCCACAGTACACAACACCTGATGCTCTCTTGAAGACCTCTTCAGCTTCTAGCAATTTCAGGGTGAGGCAATGGCAGATTTTTGGCATCCGCCCCGCATTGCCTTGATTCTGTACAATGCACTGTGTCAGGGCTGGGGACTCATTAATCCACAGATTTCATTTCTAAACACACGATTTTCTGAAACAATAATGTGCGTTAACTCCTCCGGAGTTGCTAAAGTCTGCTGCAAATCAAAAGCTGTTTGGGCCCCCATTACTGAAGTCAGGTATTTTGGTGACCACAATGGCCTGGGCTCTGCCAAAACAGCTACCAGACTTCAGCAGTAAGACCTCTAGTTCACACTATTATGGCAATTTTGTTGAAAATTAGGCAATGCCCTTGCTCAACAGTGGCTTTACAAGACAAAAATCAGATGTCAATTTTATTTTTTTGTTGTTTTCAAAATACTTGCAGGCACTAATCCTGGAATAATAGGCTCATAAAACATCAGCTTAGAAAAACGCAGTGATTACACTGATCCAGCAAGCTGTCCACGGGAGAAGGGTTTGTTTCCACACTTTGCTTTGCTGAAACTCCACTTGTGAGCATATTAAGTACACGCTCCTGCAGATGAGCTCTTCCTCTGCAAGTGAGCGGACTGGAAGACCTTACACAGCCAATCTCTGGCTTACCCCATGAAAAGAGGGACAGCATCAGGCCCTCACAGAGTGACCTTCTACCTTCTCTTCCAGCCTCTGGAGCATGGTGTCACTCTTGGGGGATTTTCCTGAAGAGAAAATTTCTCCTGCTGAGAACACCTGTTTAGGGAACGAGGTGAGGAGGGAAGAGATGACAGAAGGTAACCGTCACATGCAGCTACTAATGCCACGTCTCCAACATGTTCATTAAGTCCAGCCTGACTTTGGCCATAGGATGTCTGGAGGAGGAGGTCTGTGCTGAGCATCGGTGTGGCCTGGGCTCAGATGCTGGCACTGTCAAACCGAACTCTGCAGCACTTGGTCCGCTGTTCACCGAGATTTCTCAGAAGGCACAAATACAGCTTAATCAATGGATCTGGCCCTTCACGTATAAGGATGTTCTTGTGGAAGTACTTTGCCATGGAGACAAATCATTTCTTATGTGAAGCGTGTTCTCCCCACAAAACCTCCTCCCATGACCTGCTGCCACCAGTCCCCACTCTCACGTCGCTTGCATTTTCGCTTCTGATCCCATTCCCAGCCTTGCCAGCCTCAGCCTCCTTTCCAACACAGCCTTGCACTCCGAAAGGAGCCCGGATGGCCAGATGTTTTCCTTCTCTTCCACGTATCGCAGGCAGAGCTCAGTGGCCCGTGGTGGGCTCCATGTAGGCAGAGCTGTTGGCAGCTGTGAGGCAGAGCCAGTCTGGGCACGTTTCAGCTGCCTTTGGCTGGAGTCCACGCGAGAGCTCGGCAGAGGAATATGCCCGGAAGAGCTGAGTGTCCATCAGCTCTCTACTCGGGGTGAAACCCTCACGTGGGGTCACGCGTGGGATAAAAAGCATTAACCCCTCTGGTGAGAGGGAGGAACATTGCTGATATAGGACCTCACCTGAAGTAAATAATTAATTACTCTTATCTCCTAACCATTAACTCAAATTGCTTATCCATAAATACCTCGAATTAAATAGATGAATTTTCTGGGGAAACAGACCTTTGATTAGTCAATTTGAAACTATGCGACTGATCTTTCACCCACTGAAGTCACCAGCCAGAGCTTCCTTTGATCCGGTGGCACAAGATCAGTTCAGATGGAGCTCAGAGACCATCATACGTGTCCACCAAGACAAGCACGGTAGCTCAGCAGGAAGAAAGTGTGATTCTCCTAGAGTTTCTGCTTGTCACTTTGTCACAGTTACTCAAAACATTTGGGGGGTGGGGGGGGAAGCAGCAGGCCTGGGAGTTGAGACAGAGAGGCGTGTGGTAGCTCTTTTTACTTTTTTCTCCTCTTAACAGACTGAGATAAAGGTAGCAATCCAAAAACCTGGAGGTGTGAAGGACGTGTGTGTGCATGTGCCTTTTATCAACTGCAGGATCATTGGATGTATCTGTTACCAAGGAGAAGCACATGCTTGGTAACAGAAGAGAGCAAATTAAATTTTTTTGCATTCCTCTATGATAATAATCACTAACCTTATCATTTTTCTCATGATGAAATTCAGAGCCCTATATTAAATTTCACTCCGTGACAAATTTACTGGAACTAAAAAGGAAAAAAATATATCCAAGAGTGCAGGAATTCAAGCTACCGAGACGCGATCTTGACAGCAGCACACTCACAGTGTTGCTGGAGCTGGAGGAAATTACACTGTGATATAGCCCCAGTAACAGCAAGGCGTCCCGCTTTGGGGAGTCCTCTGTTCAGCATCTGCTGAAACAGAGGCAGAAGTCAGATAGGTCCAACAACTTCACTGGGGGGGCTTGCCCACGGCCTGTTCACCACCCAACCAAGCCCCTACATCTCTTTGTAACCTCGGGACATATCCCAATTGATGGGTAAAAGCCTCCACTGAAAAATAAAAATTGAATGATAAACAAAAAGCAGAGACTGTCCACAGACTTTTCTTACCAGCACACTGGGGAAAAAAAAAACCCACAACGCAAACATCCAGGGTGCATCTCGCATCTTTTGCCGCGCAGTGCTTGCAACAACTTCTCATGGCCCAACTGTGCCCCCTCCTGCAGACACACGCAGCATCTCCCCGCGCTCCGACGAGCGACAAGTACCTGTGCGCACCTACACGCGACATACCGCGACTAGGCTGCTCGCGGCGACAAGTCTCGCCACTAAAACCACGTTTGTGGCCAAAACCACAAGCAGACAGGGAAAGAGAAGGAAAAAAAAAAAAAAGCTAAAAAGGCAGTTCAAGGCAACTGAAGTATTTCAAGAGAAAAGCCACATCACAGCCACGGAGGTCTCGGTGCGCGGACGGTAAGAGCCGTTCTGACGCCCACGGCAGCAAGTTGGGAGCCGGGCACCGAGGGGAGCCCCCCGCCGCCCCCGGATCGGCGACCCCCATTGGGACCAGGAGGAAGGAATCACCTCCGGGGGACTCACCCTCCCGGCCGGCAGAGCCCCAGCGCGCTCATCTCACCCCGTCCCATCCCTCCGCTCCCCGGGCAGCCCACCCCAGGGGGCGCCTGGCGCTTCCCTCCGTTCCGGGCTCGGTACCTTCTCTCCGGTGAGCACATGCAGCCCCTCCCGGACTTTGGCGAAGGACCCCTCTCCCAGCTTCCTGCCGATCAGGTAGTTGCCGACCCTCTTGGTGTGCTGGAAGTCGCGGAGCCGCTCCCGCGGCCGCCGCCGCCGCCGCGCTCAGCCAGGCGGCCAGGAAGCTGCCCTCCGCGCCCGCCGCCGCCACCTCCCGCCACGGCCGGCGGCTCGCTCAGGAGCCCGTCGCCCGCCGCCGCCGGCATGCCCGCTTCTGCCGCTGCCTCCGCCGCACCGCCTGCCCCCGGCCCGCCGGGCGGTCACCGTGCGGCAAGGAAAGGAGAGCTCCGCCGGCCAGGCTGCAGCGGCGGAGGGGCGGAGCGGGGCTGGCGGCGGGGGGCCGGGGCGAGCCGGCGGCGCGGTGCCCCGGGCTGCCGCCCCTCATTGAATCCGCAGCCCGCCCGCCCGCCCGCCGTGGCTCTGCCCCGCGCCGGCGAGCGGCTGCGGGCGTGAGGGGCTGCCGCGCCGAGCGGGGAGGATGGGACCGGGAGGATGGAGGGAGGGAGGGAGGGACCGGCGGTGGGAAGGGGGGGCGAGGGGAAAGGGCTCATTCAATTTGAATTTGCCGTAATTTAATCCGCTCGCACGCGGCGGGAACGGATGCGATGCGAACCCGGCAGCCTGCGTGTTTTCAAATCCACCCCATCCTTGCCCGGACCCCAAACCCGGGGGGGGCAGCGTGTGCCCTCTCTGGAAATGAACTAGTGGTCCCGGCTCCCGGGCAGCGCCGTGACTCCGCGTGTGTCTCTTGTTTTACTGCCGCCCGGGAATCTCTTTTGTGCTGCTTTTCACCACCTTCCTTCCTGAGCGCGCCGGGGCCCTGCCCACATCCCCCTCGCTCCCGTGTCGGGGAAACGTGCGATCGCCACCCGATCTTGACCGACCCACCCGCGCCGCTCCAGCGACGCCGGCGGGCTCCGGTGCCGCTCCCCGCCTCACCCACCACCCTCTTCTCCATCTTACGCCTCCCGGCCCTCTGCTCTCCTCTGCTGGCGGCGCCCTCCTCCTCTACCGCCCCCCTCCTGTTATGCAGCGCGGGGATCCTGACCGGGCATACCCCCCGCCCCACAATCTGCCTCCCAAACACCCTCTCCGGGGCTGGGTGGGCCGGGAGAAGGGTGCCCACCTGGGAACCCGACCGTTGCAGGCTGCGTCCAGGGCACGGTCATTTCCCTCCCGATCTTCCCCGCCTCGTGGAGAGCGAGAAGAAAAGGGTTTATTGCCATTTTCACTGCCCAGCCCCCGCTTCCACCTAGCTGGAGGCTGCTCTGGCAAACGGAGAGGGAGAGCAGGGCTGGGAGATGGGGAAGAGCTGGCAGAGCTGCTCTGCTCTGGGTTGCCGATGGTCGGTGATGCTGGCAACCTTCAGCTCATGCTGCGGATGATCTAATAAAACACTTAATTCATTGAAATCCCTCACGGCATGGAGGATTTTTAACTAAAACCCCTATCTTTAGCAAATTATCTGCAAAAAAAAAAAAAGTAATCAAGGACCCCTATTTATCTTTAAGCTTAACCTAGGTTTTCAAGTTTTGCTGCCTAGTTGCATTAGTTAATACTTTAGGAAAAAGGAGAGAAATGACATGCAGCCTAGCAGATGCAAGCTGTGTCAGCAAAACCTCCCCGAAAGATGCAGCTGTACCTGATAAAACCCAGCTCAGAGCTTTGCTGCAATCACACTCCCAGCCCATGTGAAGCTGCTTTTCCCACTAGAGGGCTGGCCAGCACAGCAATCCCCACACACAAGCTGCCACCACTTTTTAAGCTCTTCTTTTACTCCTAAAAAGTGTCAAGCAGATTTCACAGCACGGTGCTGCCCATCAGCCTTTGCTTCTGTCCCGAATAATGTCGTGGAGACAGTGGAGAAGAGCGCTCCCATGTTTCTAAAGATGGTAAATTCAGGCACGTGCCTAAATTAGATTTATTAATAAACAGAAGCGCCTCCAAAATTAAAGGCTCGGCTATCAACTGGAAAAGAGTTACCTACACTACACCCACCCTAACCAAAGAATAACGATCCGCATCCTGATACGCTCACCTCACGAAAAGATGAGGAGTCCCAATCTCGAGAACGATACGCTCACCTTACACAGGTGAGGAGTCTCAACCCCAGCGACAAAAGCCCTCAGGCAGCGTCCCACCTAAGGGGGACGACTGAGCACCCCCACCCGCACTGCCAGCTGCCACGAGGCAACTCCCGCAAGGCAGCTGCCGGCGCCCCTTTTAAAGTCTCAGGCGAGCTGACTGTGGTCAATCAAGCCATATTGGCCTCTTATTGGCTGCCAGCCAACTTCCTGGGAGTGCCCCTCAGGGTGAGGGGTCATTTCCGAGCCAGCCCAGCTTTCCAGAAAATTCTCTGAAATCTGCCTAGCAACTGCTGACTCACAGAGGGGGGCACTCCCGACCAATGGGGGAAGGATGCACTTGCCACAAGTACTCTTCTATCACTTCGCAGGGAGAGCTGTGCCCCTCTTGTCCCTTCCCCTGGGGTAGACTTGCTTCACCAGTAGTTGGATTTTGGCTGGTACAAGTGTTGATGAGCCATGTGCTCCTTCCACACCACCTTCCCTTGGCATCACTGCTTTTTACCGGCATGGTAAAATCATGACATTGCTCAGCCCTGGCTTCAATTAAGAAGTTTTACCAAAACTTCTTAATTGAAGCCAGGGCTGAGCAATGTCATGATTTTACCATGCCGGTCGCAACGGATAACAATTTGTAGAGTCCTCTGTGTCGCTCCAGGCTTCCCTAGCCATCACTATTCAGATTAAGACATACCCAGGTTTGGATTTAGGCAAAAAAAAACAAAAAAAAAAGAAGGCTCCAGGCTGCCTGTGTAGGACAAGGCATTGCTGTTGGAGGGGCTGAGCCCTGCCACCTCCCGATGAGCCCACGGCTGGGGCTGGTCGGGGTGCAGCTGGGGTGCGATCCCTCTCCACCCCCCATGCAGCAGCAAGCCAAATGCTCTTTGTCAGGCCTCTTGGCCCAGCCATGTCAGGACTCATACTGGTCTCCTCTCGTGCTTCAGAGCAGTCCTCATCCAGACCCCTTGGCTTTCTTTGCAGGGCTAAGAAAGTGTCTAGTCTGCTGGGAAGAGGAGAACATGGAGGGAACGGGTGCCCATGCTGCGTGGAGGTGGTGGCTGATAGCTGTGTGAGATGACGGTCCTTTCTCCAAGGCAGGACTTGAGGAAGAACTGGGGAAGTGGACTCATACTGTGGGTTTCTGGAGCTCAGCTGGCCACCTTCCACCATCTGACTTTGGGTTCCCTTAATCTTTTACTGACTCGTCCAAAATTTATTCCCGGTGGCTAAATAAAGTGTGGTTCCAATGCTGAGAACTCTGCAACTGGCTCTGCACCACCACACTCAATGAAATATATATTTTCAGATGAAATTTCAAACGAAACAGACATCCAGCACTGTCCCAGTAGACAGAAACTGGAGAAGGGAAAGCTCCAAAGCCAATAAATAATATTTTGGTTTGAAAAGATGCACTCATCCCATGCTCTGGGTACATGTACAAATACACACAGCACACAGCCACCTGGAACAAAAATCTGTGTGTTCTCTGACCTGCCACTATGGTGGGAGCAGTTTGGTCCCCTGTGGGCAGGTGCAGGGACACAGGACCATGACATACTGGCTGAACTGATGGCTGCTGTACCGAAGTTGTTCCCCTTGTAGCTGGAGTGCACATTGATGTGACACGTCCCTAGCAGCAAAACTGGTCCTGTCCCTGCTCTCCCCCAAGGTGCAATGCTGCGGCCATGTGTTTGTGCTGCTGTGCCCTAGACAGGGTTGGTGAGTTCATCCAGGATTTTTAAAAGTGCCAGGAAGTTCAAGATAACTCCTCTGCTGACCTGGCCACCAGAGAAATATAAATGGAAGTACCCAGTGAGGCAGTGCAGGTAACCTTGTACCACACTGTGCCGTGCCCATGTCATCCTCGGACAAATTACCCCTGTTATCAGACCTTCCTGACTCTCCTGAATCAATGTGGATTGATAAATCTGGCTCCCAACGAATCTGAACAATCCAGGAGAGAACTTTATTGATGTTTCCTAAATCAAAGCTAAATGCAGGAAGGTGCCGGGAGCATCCCTGAGTTTGCAGGGAAGGCGACTCAATCCTTGCACAGGTCAGGACAGTGGCAAGGCAAGATCATTCCGTGGTGAGCCTGGGTCTATGTCACAGGCTTCTCCAGTCAGCGTGATATATGTGAGGTTTCTAACAATATTGTTCTGTGGGGAAAAAAATAAAAAAAGAAAGAAAGATAAAGCTGTGCTGCAGACAGTTACATTGGAAGAGTAAAAAGTACATACTACTTTCCAGTGGTGGAGAGGCTATATTCTAAGTTATTTAAAGATATGACTATGCTAGGAGGGTTTGCAACTATATTTGCTATATAGCTCTTCTCGTAATGGGCCAAATACATGTTTCAGACAGACAATGCAAGAATTCCCAAGTGCAGGGAGTTGTAACAAGGAAATAGGAAACATGGCTACCCAAGAAAACGCTGGAAGACACCCCTGGATGCAGCTTCTGGCTAATCCTTGCATGCAGCGATGGTGAGGCGCAGCCCTGTTTCGACAGCAACAGCATGCCGTTGGGCAGGAGAAGCTGCAAGGGACGGAACGCGTTAGTTATCATCGTTTAAATGGCAATATGTGCTATGCAGCGAGAGATGCTCAACAGGCACAGGCCCTCATCCTCCGCTCCCTGGCTGTAGAGCTCGTCTCAGCCACCCCACGCCGGCCTCAGCATCCATAACTACGGATGCCAGAAAAGGGACACCCATCGGCGTCAGTAAGTCCATACTGGTGTGGAAGATGTGAGCTGAGACTATGTGACTGCGTCTGCCTCCCTGCTGGCGCCACCTGCGGAAGGCGGGAACCTCACACGCTGCAAAGCAAAAGTGGACCCTTCCTTTGACCAGAGGGATATGCTTGTGGTCAGTCAGAGAGATGGACTGAGGTACGTGCCTTTGTTTAGGCTCACAGCTCGCACTCAGCCAACAGAAGTATGGTTTTGGCCACTGCGACGATTCAACAGATGTTAATGGTGTGTTTTTCAGCCAAACACCTGAAAATCAATCTGTTTTAAACATAAAACTGGCAAGAAACGTCCATTGCAGCAAACATTAGGAGAGGTCTGAAAGAGCCCAGTGAATATGTATTTTTTAACTGACTCAGATTGAGGACTTAATGAGTTGACAGTATCCTTTTAAACAGGCGAGACTGCTGCCTTCTCACGATTTCTGTCCTGTCCAGCTGTGCCCATCAGGGTGCAGTCTGGATGGAAAGGGTATCAAAGGCTGCATTCATTTCTGCCCATGTTTTAATTTAAATTTAACTCCAGTGTGCTTTATTTTGAGCCGTGGTCTTTCTAGGTAATGACGTTTTCTGATTAACTGTTGAAATTACTGATGAATTAAAGGCAGTAGTCTGTCTTCAGGTTGAAAAAGCTGTAATAACAAGCTACTAAAAATAATGTAGACCTTGACTTAAAGCCATGAAAGCAAAGAAATTCAGAGTTACCCTGATAATACTTTCCTTTGCCATCTTCAGCATTTTAAAATATTGTAGGAAAACCTAGCGTTGCCTTGCGGGCTTGGAGCTTTGCAGCCACGAGGAAGACTGAAGCCCCTGGGTCCAACCCCCAGTGTCAAAGTCTACCTGACCCGACCTCTTCCAAGGGGTCAAACGACAGAGCCAAGTCCCCAGGCTACAGAACCACACCCAAGGAAGATGTGGCCGGGAGCAGGGCTGGAAAATGCTGGTGCAGCAGCAGAACATGACACTGCAAAGGAAGCTTCTGAGAGCCTGAAAGCCTGTCAGCAAAATGTTTTGCCTTACTGTGTTGTTGCCTCTTCTGCTGCAGCCGGCGGTGGCAGCTTTCCAAGCACTTCTCGTGGAAGCACGGGGCTGTTTCCCGGGATGCTCGAATTCTCCTTTCTCCTCACCCGTGTATGTGATTCACATTAATTGCACTTACTCGTCCTTCTGAAGAGATCCGAGGTCCTTGAGTGAAGGGATGATGAAGTCTCAGCTCTTTTCAGTGGTACGATGGTAAATGTAGAAGCAGGTAAACTTGTAAGCGTGCTGCACGAGAGCAACGAGTAAAGTCTGTTCCAGTCAAAGTAAAAGTGGGTAAGTTCCGTGTATCTCCCATATCCCTTGGCCTTTTGAAGTTGATGGTTACCTGCTGACTTCAGTCAGGTTGTAGGAAAAGTTCTGACTTAGGACTGATATCTTAGGCTAAAAAAAAAAGACATCCTGGGTTTGCTTATGTTCTCTTTGGTATTTTGTTCTGCTTTCTGGGTTTTTTTTTGTGGTTTTTTTTTTTTGTGTTTTTATTTTTTGACAGCTGTCTAGTTTTGTAATATCTGAGTTTCAGATCCCTATCTGAGTTCAGACTGATCGGAACCTAAATTTATGGATATTTCCACAGTAACAGGTGATGTGTCTGGTTCAGCAAGGGTGCCTTTTCTCCCCTGTACTGCAACACAGATAGCAGTGAGGAAGGCAAATCTTACAGCGGGACAGTGATGTCCAGCATCAGTTGATGATGTTATGACTTCTGTGCCTACATGTGGATACTGCAGATGCTACTCAGATGACAGTGACAGTGGTGTTTCCAAATCCATGTGGTCTTGTAACCATAGGGAATGAATGTCCTTCAGCTTTCACTTGTTGCAGGAGGAGGATTTCTGCAGTTAAGCTTTTGTAAGCTTAAAAACGGTATTTGAAAAATATCGAACAAATTTTGTCCTCAGAAATATTCCGAATGTAAATGTATGCAAAAGTACATAAGTAAGCATTGAAACTATTTGCTGAGTTTTACAGAACTATGATGCCAAGGGGGTTATCTGTCACTGTCTGAGCATCAAAAGCTCTGCTTTTCCCGTGCTTCCACCAAAATCTCCGGTCTGCTCTCTGCCCTGCGGCTTCTGTAATACAGTTCTCTGCAACCAATATAAAAATTGAAAGCATGTGATGACTTGGAGGTATCATAAACCAAACTGAATTTCATATCAAAGTAAACAGCAGGGGGGTGTATAACTCTTGTTATTCTTTTTCACATTTCATTAATTAAGAAGTTCAGGTGTTGAATTAAAATTAAACTGCTGTGAAACCCTCCTTACAGTGCACAGTGTCACAAAATTTAGGACCTTGAATTTAAATTTCATTTAGATATGATAAACCACAAAATCATTGTATAGTTATGCCTATATGAAATATTTCTTATTTTCAAAAGCCTTTAGATATTACTGATGGATAACATGCAAAGAAAGAGGAAAAAAAATACTCCTGTGAATCTCTGGAATGAACATATCATGCAGAAGAAGGTGTGAGCTATTACGTATGCTGACAAAGCCCCATCAGTGGACTCCTTGGGCCACTCCATGGTGTCATGCTGGCACACTGTTATTGTCCTCTAAGTGTGGTTTAAATGCATACTTAGAACGAAGATGAGCACGTATTTGAAATAAAGCTTTACATTCAAGTAGGAACTGATGCTGGTCCTAAAAATCCATCCAATGTCATGCCAGACAACATTCAAGCAAGTAAGCTGTCATGATGGAATTTCAGAATCAAGATGCCCTCAAGCCATAAAATTGCACCTCCTCGCTAGTCTCCTTTTTCTTGGCAATAAGTCAGAAAATATCCCAGTACCACAGAGCTTTCCCATTATTGCTGCAGGCTGAGCACCCTCAGCCCATGTCTGCAGTGTGCTTGCACCTACAGTGATTGCTGATTTTTCAGTCAAAGTCGGGTATTTAAATGCTTTCTTGCAAGAAATGTTCCAAACATCTTGCCTACACCCATGCTAAAATGTGACCAAACTAGTGATTCACTCCTGAACTGGTATTTCTATGTTTTGTTTACGCCTGAAATAAATTTTCTATGACTGGATTCTTGGAAAGCAGAGTTTTACAGTGGTAAAAGTGCACGCTGCGCTGTATCACAAAACTGTCACAGATTCCTCCTCTAGACATACAGGCTGCGGGATGGCGACTACTTAGGGACAGAACCTGAAGTGCTGAGGCCAAACCACTCACTGTCTTTGCCAGCTCTGCTTTAGCTCTGCTGCAGGCTTTTCCTCTGCGGCCGAGAGTAGCGAGGTGTCTATCCTCACCAGCCAGATGCGCGCAGGGACCTAGTAAGTCATGTTTCCTTCCAGCTCCTGCCTGACAACCCGAGCTCCTTCCTTTGAGGGACATAAAGACTCCTGCACAGAGGTGTACAGCAGGAGCAGACACCCAGGGCGCAGTCAGCAGCACCGTGTCGAATGCACTGCCCAGGGAAGTGGTGGAGTCACCATCCCTGGAGGTGTTTAAGGAGAGGCTGGATGTGGCACTTAGTGCCATGGTCTAGCCAGTGTGATGGTGTTGAGTCATAGGCTGGGCTTGATGATCTCAGAGGTCTTTTCCAGCCTCAACAATTCTGTGGTTCTGTGAACACCCGCTTGCGGTTCAGCACAGGCTGGCTTTAGCTGGAGTTACCTGCACGTTACGTACAACAGACTAAAAAACGTGAAATTAACGGAATCCTGTACTATGCTATAAAAATTCATCTTGGTGCTTTGCAACAAAACGCATTAATTTTCCAAGTGTCTTCCTTCATGTACACATAGAATTGCTGCATGATTATTGCAAATCTCATCTGCAAATCATGGTTAACTTGCTGCAGTCATGCCTTTGTATGCAACTTCCCTAACTTGAAGCCACATCAAAAATTCAGAGCTGGGAAACCCAATTATGAAATGAACAGTTTTTAACAGGGGAATACTTTAGTATACATTCAAGACCTGGCGTAGCCCTGAAACATTTCCAAAGTGATATTAGCTTAGTAATAAATGAACTAAAATTTTAATTATGAATCCTGCTTGTGTGCTTTTACCTAAACGGGACTCAATATCTGAAATCTCTAACAATTCACAGTCAGCAGGGAAATCTATATGGGGCTATTCATAACTCGCAAAAAAGAAAGGGGTGCACGGCATTCTGCAAACATGAAAATGTTTTGTGAAGAGCCTTGCTGGGGGAAGAAGGGGGTGCGAGAGCCGCCTGCACAGTGGAATGGCACTACCCAATAAAACGCTGGCGCGTGTGAACCTGTAACTGACCAACTCTGTTAAGGGGCAGGCGCGTGGACACTGCTTGACTGTATATACTGAGCTGTCCGGAGCAATAAAGGGAGAACGACTTGCAGCCATATCGGTGTGATGGTCGTTACTTGGCCGGCTCTCCGAAGGGACCCTTCTAGATTGAAGGGCACTAAGGTAGAAGGTGAGGGAGTTGTGACGAGCCCGGGTGCAAGGCCTTGCAGTATTAAAGCCTTCATGTGGTCTGCCTTTGCTCTTGGCAAAGCAGGAGCAACCCCGTAGTATGTCCTTACAAACACCGGTGCCTCGAGAGCGCAAAACCCTGTCTACCTGAGGAAAGACTAATTTGACTGTGTCAATAGAGTCAGCAGCAGAGCCGTGGGTGAACTGGGCTGTCTGCTGCAGCATCAATGTTTGCGCGACTCCTCGTGACGCTTCGTGTCTTCTGCACTGGGGAGCTCCAGCAAGGATGTCGGAGAGATCTTGCAAAATTTACATCCCCTTGATATGACTGTTGGCGGCTCCCAGAGCATCTTGCTTAGGTCAACGCCCATCCTTCTGCGTCTTGCCTTGTCCCCCACCACTCTCTGCAGGGACCAGAGATTCTTTACCTATGTACAGGCACTGAAACCCAAAGGGAGGGATCACAGCAATCATACAGCCTGAATTCCTGTAGAAGACAAGCCCCACTGTTCTCTTCAGGAGTATCTATGTCAATGTTTTGTTGAGCTATCACATACTTTTAAGGGAGGGAGGAAACATTCAAGATATACATTCATATCTGAAAGATAAGATGTTTCTATCATTACTTCACCGCACCTGAAAAGACATGGATCATGTTAATAGCCTGCGTTTGCCCGATTTACCTTTTGGGAAGTTAATTTTTGTTTTATTAAAGTGCTTTCTGTTATCAAAAAGCTTTTCCTCATGTAGGCACCTGCAGAAAATTGTCAAGTCAGTGCTTAACACTCTCCTAATTACGTATTTTGAGCTTCAGTTAGTTACTATGACAAACAGTTCTTGGACCTCAGACTGTTCTTGAAGCTCTTTTCAGAACTTTTTCCAATTTTTTCTTATTGAGAAGAGTTTCTGTTTCTTTGGGGCTGATTTCAGGCTTTGTTGACTGTGTCTAGTCTGCCAACAGAGAGAGTGGCCTCCTGCCTTCTGAGACATTGATCCTGTACTTGTCTCCCCAGCAGCTGGTTTTATGTATTGCTGAGCTCCAAACTCTTGGCTTACATTGTCAGAGACTTGGAAGAGAAGAGAATATGTTAACGGGAGTGTCTTCTCTCCACCTTTCTTGATGGCTGATTTTACTAATGTCAGAGCAAATACAAAAGAAAACCTATATATTCAGCTGTCCTACAAAGACCAGATACAAAAACTGTCAGAGACCAGACTTTGCCACTCAAGTGCAAGGCAAAGAGATGATACTGCTTCTTTGATGTAAAACCTCAAAGCATCTCTTAATTGTACAGATACTGAACAGCCTTTTCACGGTGTATGTGCACATGTTTAACGCAACCTCTGTCCCCCCTGTTCCATTCATAGCAAGCACATAAGGCAAATATAAAAGGTATCAGATGGCCATCGCTGGACGGTTGCCCTTTTCTGTCCTTGGGAAATAGGACAGGCCTTATTCTTGCAGAAGTATCTGCCTTTACACACTGCTGTGGGTTTGGACAATTGTTGGCTTCCTCGAAGTAAATGACTAAGCTGTAAGCAGAGTGATTAGCAAGTGGTCATCTTCTTGTGATGCTTTCACAAATGCTCTGTGGTTTTCTTTGAAAGCAGTTCTTGAAAGGTGAAGAGGATGCTAACTTTTGTTAGGGACGTGGGAAGCCAAGCAGAATAGCCTAATGGAGTCCCACCAGATGCCACCCTGAGAGCCTCCTCAGACAGTTTCTCTGAACTGGGTGTGTTTTGGTTTGGCCTGGCCGGATTTCGGCGGCGGGGGGGGCGAGCTGCAGGGTGGCTTCTGTAAGAAGCTGCTAGAAGCTCCCCAAGTTTGATAGAGCCAATGCCAGCCGGCTCCAAAGAGGGACCCACCGCTGGCCAAGGCTGAGCCTATCAGTAAGGTGATAGCAGAGGAACGCCTCTGTGAAAAACATATTTAAGAACGGGGAAAAGAACTGCGCCATAACAGCTGGCACAGAGATGGAGGAGTGAGAATCTGTGCAGACACCAAGGTCAGTGAAGAAGGACGGGGGGGGAGGATGAGCTCCAGGCGCCGGAGCAGAAGGAGTCCCCCGGGTCTGTGGTGAAGACCGTGGTGAAGCGGGTTGTCCCCCTGCAGCCCATGGGCGAGGTGCAGAAATCCACCGTGAGGATCACCGCGTAGATGTCCACCGAGGACTCCACGCTGTGTGGGTGGATGCCTGAAGGGGACTGTAGCCCGTGGGAAGCCCGCATCAGAGCAAGTCGCTGCCGGAACCTGTAGCCCGTGGAAGAGAGGAATGCCCACGCTGGAGCAGGTTGGCCGGTGAGACTTTTGGGACGCTGCGGGTGGCTCACGCTGGAGCAGTTTCCCCCGAAGGACTGCGCCTCAGACTCACGAGGGGTGGGCTGCCCCTCGTGAGGTGTCTCATGTCGGGCAGTTTGTGATGAATTGCCCTTCGTGGGACGACTCACGCGGAGAAGAGAGCGTGAAGCTTGTCTCCCGTGAGAGGGACCCCACAATGGCCCTGCGGAAGGGTGAAGAGTCCTCCCCTGGAGTGAAGAAGCGGTGGAACCAAGTCGGATGAACTGACCGCAGCCCCCATTCCCTGTCCCCCTGCGCCGCTCGGGGGGAGGAGGTGGAGAAGCCGGGATTGATGTTAAGCCCGGGAAGAAGGGAGGGATGGGGGGAAGGTGTTCTGTTTGTTAAGATCTGTTTGCTCTTTCTCACTTCTCACTACTCCTCTCTGATTAGTTCTCTTAATAAATGTACCTAATTTCCCCAAAACTGACTCTGTTTTGCCCGGGACGGTAAATGAGGGTGATCTCCCTGTCCTTATCTCAAACCCTGAACCCTTGGAAATATTTTCTCCCCCTGTCTAGCCGTGAAGGGGGAGTGAGAGAGCGGCTGTGTGGGTACCTGGCAGCTGGCCAGGGTCAAACCACTACAGGGTGGTATGGGCTGCAAGGTAATTTGGCAAATGCCTGACTTCAAGCATGTTACCTGTCTTACAGTTTCATTGTGTTTAGTCCCACGGTGAGAGTTGAGCTTGTGTTTCTGTGATTGTGTCTAGACTCGTCCATGTCTGATGGTCCTAATGGAAGAGCTGTGATTTCTCTCTGTCCTGAGGGGACATGTGTGGTCCTTCCCAAAGTTTCACAGTTTATAGATTTTTGGCATTCGTTTGCTTGGATGATCCTTTTCTTTAATGCTTTATTCCTTAAGGTATTGGAACTTGCTATGTAAAAAATTATTCCTTTGCTGCACTGTAAAATTTGCAGAGTTGTAGCAACTAAAGGAAAGAATAAATGCTACCCAGTGAATGAAGTTGGCATTTTCTAATCCTTGGATTCAGTTCTGAAAAGCTGGTTGGTTGCCCAAAGTGAGACACCCTTGGAGGGATTGCTTTCAGGACTGTGCTGACAACTGTGCAGGCTTCCAAGTTAGGTCTGTTTAATATAATTTGAAGTGGCCACCCAAAATCGCCAGCCGGTTTTGAAAACTAAGCTCAGATTGTTGTGGTGAGAACAGTAGTAAATACAAAGCAAGCTATGCCAGACAGCTATCACTGAAAGGGAGGAATTAAAAAAACCTAATTCATTGCATGAGCCTTCTTGGGCCCTTCAAAAAAGGGCTGGAGATGGACTTCCACTAACAATGTCTGCAAATTATCTACATGGTCTTGCTTTTCATCTCATTCTTCTGGCTAAGCTTAAATCAGACAGAAAGGTTTGTGGGTTTAGATGCAGAAGTCCAAGTCTCAGGTCCTCCCATTGGCTGTCCCCCCAGCTGCACCCTGTAGCCTGCGGATCTGAACTTCCCCTAAATGGTCAGTGTGCACTGAGGTCTCCCCTTGTCCAGGACGATGCTGAGAGTCAGCACTGCTGCCTGGCTGGGCATCATCTCCAGCAGTTCTGCCAGAAGTAGACTCTAGCAAAAAAAGAGGAGAGAAAAAAATAAAAAAAAACCAACCCCACAACAAAAAAAAGAGCAGAGGAATTGTCCCTCCAGTATCTGAATAGTCCCTCTGATAGTTGAAGTTGTTTCTCTTGTGCTATGTTGGTCTCCCGGCCAAATCCCACAGTGCTGGCTGGATTCTTTTTCAAACCAGTTTCCTCTCAATTCAGCTGAAGCTCCCTTTGGCAGAGATCTGCAGGAACTGCCTGCCTCTTATTTAAAGTTGGGAGAGAATTTGCAGAAGGAAACTCTTCAAGTGGTTGGGTAAGTGGGGGAAACCCTTTAAAAAGTCCTCAAAATGTCATACCCTGGTTTCGCAAGGTCACGTGCCATCTTCCGTTCTGTGTAAAGTTAAACGTGTTATAACATTATTTGCGAAGCTTGGGCCATTACTGTGAGACCGTTCTTCTAGTTGTTATTGCAAGCATCTGACATGAGTATTGTTCAAGACCTCTTGGCTTTGACTTGGCCAACAGGCCGTTGAGAAAACTCATTTTCTGGCAAACAGGAAGGCTTGCTGTCACTGAGGGGCTTCCTCCAGCCAAGGGGCAGCCTGTGCGAAGACGTCCGATCTGGCAAGCAAACAAATGGAGGCTGAATTCAGACCTGGGTTCTCCAAGTGCTAACGTACTGTGTGACCAAAGTCACTGCTGGTCATGCGGTTGTTACTTATTTTTTGTTTAGGTGGAATCGTGATGAGTCTTAACTGGTCAAAGCCTGAGATTCGCTGGGGAAAGCTACGTAGAGGGATAGATGTTTTTACTGTAAAACCACGGCTTAAAGCTCTTTGCAGCTTGGGGAGTGGGGGAACGACCAACCAAAAACCAGAAACCTGATTGCCTTCCATCAGTTTTGTCTGTAGTTGGTAATAGGTTCTCCAACAAGCTTGGATCTGCCCTCCCCCCGGCGTTACTATGATTTTGTGTTCAGTTTGGTTCAGTTGATATCCAACATTTGGTTTCCCATCAGCAGTACACTGCAGACATGCCATGCCTGGTATTTCTTACTGAAGCTCCACCTCGCCGCCTCTCTCTTGCAGATTCGCAAACCTTCCGAAAACGCTAGCTGGCAAAAATCCTCCGCCCATGTGTGTCAAACACGTGCCTTTGTTTGGGTGATGACACGTGCCTGGGTGTGCTGATGGTGTTTTAGCTGCTTGGTTCTGTAAGCAGCATAACTGTCTCCTCCAGGGATCTGTGGAGAAGAGTGGTGCTGGCACTTCCCCCTTTCCTCCACTTCAGTGTGCTTTAGCCCAACCTGAACTATTTTAGTGCAACGATCAAGAGAAGCAGCAATTGCTCATATGATGTGTCACACCATAAACTTCAGGAGAATAATTCATTCCAGCAGTGTAATTCTAGGACTCGGGAACCAAAGATATGGCCTATTACTCGTCTTTGTATCTCATAACACAGAATAACCTAAACCATTTATTTATTTACACAGCAAAGGTTTAACCTAAAGCAAAGTGTTGAATGTCAAGAGCCAGCATTGCTACATATTCAGAGTAATTTCTTGCTTTATAGTTTGGTTTTCATTTCTGTTTCCATACTGGCCAAGAAATCAAGTCAGGAGATAAGCATGATGCAGAGACAAAGAGCCCCTACTTGACACTTGGGAGAGCAAAACTGAAGTAACTGGCATGTCTCGCGTAGGCTGTGAAAGCTCGAACGTGTTTGTTTTATGGTTATGTAACATTTACAGTATTTACTGAATGCTTTTTCCTTCTGCATGAGTGAAATTTTCAGGTGTATGCACACACATCTACACTGTACAGGAGGTTGTGTATATTAACCACATTGGGACACATTCAGTCTTTGCTTACCTTGATGTAACTCTGGATGAACTCAAAATCAGGGATATTTAGCTAAGTCAACCCTGGAGTAACTGAGTGCAGAGTTTGATCCCTAGATTTCTTCTACATGCTTCAGAGTGAACTGTAAGTGAGAGAAAATACAATAAACCCCAAACAAGCAAAGGAAAACCCTACAGGAGATCTGCTTGAGAGTGCTGGCCCCTTTCCACAATGCTTGTACCATGAGATGCATGTCACTTAGCAAGGCAAAGGCATCCTCCATGAAAGCAAAAGCAAAAAGGGCTGCGGTGCAAAGGAAAGGGCATTGACTAGGAGGACGGGAGAGTAAGTGAAAGGATTAGTAAGGAAGAAGAGCCAGGAGGACTAGAGGGGAACAAAAGGTAGAAGCTGCAATGGAGAACATGCATATGAAAGTTAATAAGCTGCTTGTGCCGTTGGGTCAACCACATTTATTTCTTTTCTGTGGACATAGAGAGCTTTCTTTAAAGATCCTGACTTCTTAGTAGATGGGGAGTGGGGGCATCTGTCTGAGAAATTTGTGGGGTACCCGATGCTGCAGCGCAGAGCTAGAAGAGGACACAAGGTCCCATGCATGTCTGTCCCAGGAGCAAGCAATATTGCACAGAAGCCAGTTTCGTGCCTGGTGTGGAAGATGCAAGTCTGCCATAGCCTTGCCCGCTGTTTGATTCTTCTCTTTCCCCTATGCAAATCTCTTGGTGAAACAAAGCTGTTGTTTCCACCTTTTTCAGCTCCTTCAGCTTGTGCTGGTGGGTCTCTCAGACCTGATGCAAGGGCCCTTGAAGGGAGAGTAGCTGAGAGTTAGGGGTGGGTCTGAAAACGGCTTTGCTGGTCTGCCGGGACAGGTAGGATGCCTGACCAAGTATCCTTCAAAGTCAAGGAGAAAATATGTCCTTAAGGCACAGAAAGCTAATTCTTGGTGATAGTGAAAAAGTCATCAAGTAATCACGTAGTTGGCTCTGTCTCCTGGGTTCAGGTGGTTGCCCCCATTTCTGCAGCTGTGCTCAGCTTGGGAAGCAGATGTTTACGTGTGTACTGATGTGCTTTTTTTGGTGAACGAATTGGCGGTGACTTACCGATATGGATAACAGATTACGGCTCCGTACTGTTAGTACTTCGTGTTTTGTATCCAGCAGCTGTCGAAAATAGCATTTTAAAATTTTTTCTTCTTCTTCTTTGTTGCAGAAATTGTGTCTTGCTGCCAGCAAACAACCTGGCATCTCGTGTTTCTGTAACCCATGAATTTGTTTGTCCTCACCAGAATAACTTTTGTGGTTTGCTGTCTACATAATCCATGCAAGCCTCTGTGTTCTCGATTCTATCTTATTAGATGGAAGAACGTACTAATTTAAGACTGTTTCCTTGGTGAATCACCTGAGGCTTTCAAAAATGCTGAAGTTAAGCTCCAGTTTACCTGTTTTGTTTTAGGACTAAATGATCTTTCTTTGATTTGACTAGTGAGGAATGCAGCTTCCAGGCGTTTATGGTCCTAGTGCTGCTCTGAGCTTCACCCAGGCAGCTGTCTGGTGTGTGGTGTTCAGCCTTATCCCTTTACCAGTGGTGTTTCATCAGATTGATCTTTTAGCAGCAGAAACGTGTCCAGCTACTAACACGCTCAGCAATACTGACTTCTGGCCCTTAGAAGAGACTCTGAAACCCCAGCTCCTGTAGTTTTATTTTTCAAGTCCTCTGCTGATAGAACTTGACTTTGGTTCAAGGCATTTGTGTCAAAGGGTATGGATCTATTTTTATTATCATGTTCCCAGACTGTATTTTTTGTGGCTTTTGCTCTCTAACAGAAAACCAAAATGTTCGCTAACTTAACCTTTCCTTCACTTGCAGAGAAAATAAAGGTAAGGCTAGTCAGGCTGGGAGCTGTCGTCTGCTTGATGTGTGTTTGGCACATTCTCAGGCTAGGAAGGCAGCCAGATATGTTTTGAATAAGTTTGTCTCCCTGTTGCTGAAGCCCCCCAGCCCCACGAGCTGAAAGTGAGTTTGCTGTGAGTAGTTAGTTTGTCAGCCATGAGGAGGAATGTTGTTGGAGCTGGAGGTGGAGGGAAGCCTCCCGGGCTTGTGCCCTTCGTTGTCTGGGTGTTAAGGCTGGGGTAAATAAAACTCTGTGAGGTTTTTCCCACATTTGTTATTCCTTCTCACGGTAGGACTGAGGTAGCGTGGGAGATCCTCCAAGGCCAAATCAAGGCAGATGGCAAAGATGCGGATGCAGCAGCTCTGTGCCTCTGTCTTGGGGGGCAAGCGTGGCGTTTGCTGTGTGTTTTGTTGGACTTGTACCCATGCAAAGAAGACTCTTTCTCATCGTGTGAAACTCGGTGTCGTACGTGAATACAAAGCACCATGTTTCCTCGCTTCTAATCCTGACAAACAAGCAGCTGTCACTTGGGTAATGATGGGTGAGCTGCGGGGTCCGGGTGCGTGCGGGGAAGGATGTCCTTTGTTTCAGAGCTCTGAGGAAATGAGGAGCCCAGGAGGAGGATTTTGTGGTCCCTTTTGTTGCTCAGCCTGGCACGAGCTGTGAAATCTTTGTTGCAGATGACCTGGAAGTCTGCAGCACCCACCCTAAATAAGAAATCACGGTGAATAAATGTCTATAAATTTGAGGTGGAAAAAGGCAGATACTTTTATTGCGGCTGTTTGGTGAAGCCATTAAAACGATAACAGGAATGAGATTCTTTAGGCATAGAACAGAACGATATCCTAGCTGGTCCCATCCTTTTGTTCTCCTGCCGTGTTCTGCAGCAGCAGTGAGAAGGAGAGCACTTGGATAGGCGCTAGCATGTGCTGTGTTGTAGATGTAGATTGTGGTACAGTCTCCTTTGCTTTATTACGTACTTTCAAGTTGACTTGGACAGCTGTGAATAGATGTGCCACCGAGAACTTGCATTTAAAAAGAAAAAGAAGTTTTCCCTGCTTGGATTTTGCAGTTACTCAGTCCCGGAAGTCACAAGGGGATCATTTTTCATGTACCTTTTAAAGAGGAAAATGAAATATGTTTTTCGTAGCATGTTTTTATTCTGTTTAATCACGCAAAATTTACACTTGGCTGTAGTTTAAGAAACTTGTCATGGAAGCATATAATCTCCAGTCATGTATCCAAAGCCAAGGAAAGTTAAAAATAACACTTAAACTTGTAAACACCAGCCTGAAGGCTTCCTGAGAAAATAGATAAAATAAATGCCCAGCATTATGAGTGCTAAGTGTTTGAGTATGGTTAATGAGATTCTCTCCTACCGTTTGTTACCTGTTTCCTTGCAATAACTTTTGCCTGTCATTGTACAAGGGAATAAAGCAAGAAATTGTCTGTGGGACTGGAAAAACAGCTATTTCTCTGGCCTGGGCAGTTATGCCTGAAACCATGGTGTGTATCAGTTGAGACTGACATCCTTTTGATTTTTATTTTATTTTTTTAGGTTTATTATACAAGGTTAAAGCAATAGATCATTGGCGTGACTGCTAACAAGCCCTTCTCCTCTATCTTTTCATTAGGTGGCAGTGAAAGTAATTGACAAGAAAAGAGCCAAAAAGGACACCTGTGTCACCAAGAATCTGCGACGGGAAGGGCAGATCCAGCAGATGATCCGCCACCCGAACATTGCTCAGCTGCTGGATATACTGGAAACTGAAAACAGCTACTACCTTGTCATGGAGCTGTGTCCTGGTGGCAACCTGATGCACAAGATCTATGAGAAAAAAAGACTTGAGGAACATGAAGCACGCAAATATATCCGGCAGCTTATCCTGGCAGTTGAACATCTTCACCGGGCAGGAGTAGTTCACAGGTAATCTTAAAATGCCTCTCCGGTAAAATTTATCTCAGAGCCCCTAAGTAGTTCTTTTTGTCTGCATAGTGAGGAGACTTCCTCATAAAACCACAGTTCTGACAGCTGTTTGGGCTCATGTTCGTGATACTGTTTAGATGCTCTTATTTTAGCCATTAGAAAACATCTGCAGAAAGCCCTTAAGTAAGTGTATGGCTTCAGGTGAGCACACGGGAGCCGTGCTGACTCGTGTCCTCACAGATAATCTTGTGCTTTGAAAAAGTTGGGCTCTTTCCCTGCAAGTAGCACTATTTTGCCTCTACAAAGCTCTGTATCAATGTTAACTAGTGAGTCGTTTCACTATTTCTTTTGTGGAGGTGGTTGTGTAAGATGTTTTACGGGTGGAAACCCAGCGATATAGGGAGGTGAACTGATTTGCCCAAAGCCTTGCAGTGACACAGCTTGGCCGAAGCCTGAACGGGACCGCAAACGTGCTTTTGCTTCTCTGCTCTTTCCATTTGTTAAATTGCCTCAAGGGGACCTCACAGGTTTGAAGACTGTGAAGCGCAGTGCAGACTGGGCAAGTGTTCAGGTCATCTCACAGTGTCTTCTCGGGAGAGATCCAGAGCTGTTGCAGTACATCGCTTTCTTTCTTTAACACCTTTGTTTAACTGGTGTGTGATCGGGACGTGAATCTCCCTGCAGGAGTGTGCTGTGGGGTGAGAAGTGTACCTAGGCTCCAGGGGAAACAGGACAAGTTCATTAGCCCCTCCCTCTGCCTCTTCTGCCCAGGCTCTGCGACCCCCGCACTCCCGGAGCCACCAACACGGGCTCCCTGCGCCCGCGGCTCTCGGGAGCCCGGCAGCTCCTCCGCTCCCCCACGCTCGCGCCGCTCTCCCGCAGAGCTCCGGCGGCTCCGGCCGCTGCCGCGTTTCGCGCGCTGCCGGCTCCTCCCCGCCGACGTCCCTGGCGCCCGCCTCGCGAGATTCCCGCTCAGCGCCAGGTCCCGCGCACTCGCTTCAGCTTCACTGTCAGCCGCGAAGCCTCCTCTCGCCTGCGTCCGCCCAGACAGCGGAGAAACAGCCGCTCTGAGCGCTGCCGCTGCCCGCGCAGTCGGAGGGAGTCAGCCGCTCCGTCTCCTCCTGTCTCTGAGGTCGGTGCGTTACTGACTGGATTACGTTGCTTCTCTGAGAAGAGGGCGGGTGCGGAAGGCCCCCCTCTCCTTGGGAAGGGGTCAGCCGGACACCGTAGGAAAGCTTGAAACTCACAGAATACTCTCCCTCAGCAGATTTATATAGTATTTCCCTCTTTTTTTCTTTTTTTTTAAATGTATGAAGCCAGGAAAATCTGCAAGAAATGCTCACAGCAGCATGGAAGCATCTGTTTGGAGAAGATCCTTGTAGTTGTTGTGTTGGTGAAGTGAGTTGTATCCGACCTGCAAGTGCTCTTCTGCCTCGGGGTCACTTGAAGCACAGCGTGGGCATAAAAGGAAATGGAGAGGAACGTTTTAGAAAAGGCTCGGGGTTGGTCACAGCTGTTTTTCTTACTTTCCCAGGTCCTTTCTTGTGGAAGTACTTTGGTTTGGTTGGTTTACTGGTCTTATTTTATTGAGCCCTATATCTTCATCCGTAATAGCGGCATCCTTCATTACTCCCCTTGCCTTGCAAAGGCAAAATACCGTGGATGCCACTGACTTACCATAATTACAGCTGATGGCTTTGTTATCCAGATTTTCCCAAAGTGTGCTGGGAGAAGCGTCACTGCGCGTCTGAGCTGTTGATATCCCTGCATGCTGGTTGTTAGACATATTTTGTGTCTGGATGGGGGAAAAATTCTTGTGACAAAGGCACAGCCAACTGCTTGAAGTCATGGACAAATTGTGTAGCAACCTAAATTACGTTATCATATTGTACTTAATGCTTAGTCTGTACATTTGGGGGGTTGGGGTGCTTTTGTGTGTGTGATCTCTGAGATGGTTTCCTTTGTGGAACGTGACTTGGGAAAGTGCAGCCACGTTCTTAAATGGTGAAAGGTCACATGTCAAGTGAACAATGTGCGCATGTACGTATCAAAAGAAGGGTGGGTTGTCTTGTAGAAGGAGATGGCTTTTTCATTTTATCTACTCTCTCACGAAACTGGTCCTGTCCTTGACCTGTGCAAGGGACTCTGTGAGGTCGGGCAGGGTGGCCTGGTGGAGAAAGCGCTAATGTGGCACTCAGAAAACCGGTGTGGCTTCTTCTCTTGGCTTTGCTATTGACCTTCGGGATGGCATTGGGCAAGTCACTTCAATCCCTGAGCCTCGGGGTTCACCTCTAGCTTATGGGATGCTGACCCCCTCTATGAAAAGTTTGGATGCTTCATCCCCATGGAAGGTTGATTTTGGTTTCTCTCGTAGACAATAGCAGAGGACAGACATTTGGCTCCTCAGATGTCTGCAGAAGGTTTATTCTTCAGCTGTGGCCAGTGAAGAGCCTTTGGTTGTGAAGAATGATGAGAAAGTGACTTTCAATTCCAACATATATTTGACATTTCTCTGGTATATAAGATTTCTGCAAACTTTGAAGTGTGTGACAAATTTGAAGAACCTGTTTAATTACAGGACGTACGCTGAGAAATGTTTATGAAGTCATTTTGTGCCTGAAGAATAGGTATGAAACTGTGTGTGAAAGCACTGGTTGTTTTGGACAGAAGACAATGCATGGGGCTTTCTGCTTTGAATGTGGAACTGTGCATTGCCTCATTATACACGATATTATATATGAATCTTGTAAATACACTGATGAGAGTGATGGGAAGCTGCTTCGTTATTTGGGAGACTCACTCAAAATATTTTCTTTCTTTCAGAGACCTGAAGATAGAAAATCTGTTGCTGGATGAAGACAACAATATCAAGCTTATTGTTATGAAACCAGTTTGGCAATTCTGGTAATTAAAATTGGTAGTTTTATAAAGAGAGGTTTTGGGACTTCGTAATCCTCCATGTGACAACTGCTAATGTTGCTGCAGAGAGGAGCTGAGAGAGTGTAGATAGCAATCAAGCTGTTCCTGACAGCATCTTGTGAAAAAAAAGTTCCAAATAGTTGAGCTTTAACTAGGTATGGGAATAATCCTACATCTTTTAGCCAACAGCTTTCATATTCAAATTGGGAACTTTGAAAAGAATTAAAGAATCGACGCCAGAGAAGTAATTTACTTGATTATCTTGATAGTTTTGTATTTCCTAAGGCTTGGATTCTGCCCCCATGTGCGTATGTTTTTGCTGAAATATTCAAAGTTTACCTAGGGAATTCAGTCTTTGGAAATACTACTGTGACTTCTGGTTGTTACTCTGTGGCGAATCAACCAACTCTGGGAAAATAATAGCTCCGCGTTACCTCAGCTACAGGTCAAGAGGATACTGATATGTTACCGTGAATCATTCATCAGTAATGATGGATACCACCCATTACCTTGATTTAGCAGATGAGACCAGACGGTTTGCAGCAGTGCTGTGTGAACATCTGATTGATTTAAAAGATTTCTGTAACTTTGCTGTCATTGGGTGTTTGATTACACAACAGTATGTGAACTTGGCATCCAAACTCAGACCTAATCAGATGATACGTGTCCAGTTAAAACTCACGTGCCAAAAAATGACTTCAGAACTGTTCCTGCAGTTTCATTTGCTTCGGTTTCATAGAAAGGTCTCCTCGCATTGGGTGGTGTGGGAAGAAGAGAGAAAAGAGACAGTTTGATCTTCCGTAGCCTTGCTGGTGTTGAAATAAATTGTACTCAGGTCTGCAGCCCGATGTTCTAAGCAAAGCAGATTGTACACAGTATGTATTTTAAAACAAAGCAATTAGACCCCACCATCGAACTGGGTATATTATAGAAAAATAAAGGTTAAATTATTAGTAATACTCATGCTGCAAGTGAAAACAGATTTAATGTCACAGTCAGCTCATGCCATATCTCACGAACGATGCTGATGATCTCTGGTTGGTCACCCTGAAAGAGCACCCATCCCTTCCACCATCCATCCCTCCCTCCCCCTGGCTGTGTCCTAATAAAAGGCCACCAGCTTGGTCAGACATGACTCCCCCTTGGTAAACCCACGACGTCAGCTATTCCTGGTGACCCTCTTGTCCTCGATGTGCCCAGAGACGGCGCTGAGGACAAGTCGTTCCATCACTTTCCCAGGGGTGGAGGTGAGGCTGGGTGGGCTGGAGTTACCCGGGTCCTCCTTCCTGCCCTGATTAATGTTATTCAAGACCCTGTTTTTTAATATCAATATTCCAGTGCCCCGTGATTATCCCAGTGCCCGGTCAATATTCGATCTGAAGCTGGAAGGGTCGGACACCGCGGGGTTTGTGTTCCAGGTCTCGAGATCTTTGGGAGAAGGAACCGGCTTCTCCAGGATTCATCCGACCCCTCCAAATGGTGGGAAGCGAATTGTCCACACTCAGAAGAGCTGCACCGCTGATTGGCCAGTGCAGCGGCGACAGTGGCAGCAGCGACAGCGTGTCCTGCAGCAGCGATGGCGCCCACACTACGGCTCTTCCTTGTGCTCCTCCTCCTCGGGGCCCTGCATGCCAGGGCTGCCCGAGCGGCTCCCTGGAGAGCCCGACGAGCAGGTCAGCAGCCTGGCCCGGCCCAGGGGACTCGGCCGGGGGGTTGCACGGGCAGAGGGCTTGCAGAGCTGCCGGCCACCAGCGCCACTGGCCCCTTGAGGGGTGGCTCGGAGTGTCTTTCCCTGCCCCTCGGCACCCCGACAGGCGAGGTGACCTTCTCTAGATGACGAGCGGACCGTAGACGGTGATCCAGCTTCTCTGCTGGGGCATCCTGAAGGTGAGTTCTCACGTCCCTGCCCTGGGAAATCCTACCTGGGCAAATTCTCTCCCCAGCGTGTTCCTGACTTAGATAACGAAGGCGGTGGTGTGGGTGAATGGGGGCAGGAACCTGCCCGCTTGTCTCCCTGCCCTGAGACACACCCATGGCTCCTTCTGTGCAGAGAGAGCGAGCAGCGGAGCTGAGGGCTCGGGCTGGGCGAGAGCCCGGGTGCTTGGCGTGGCAGAGCTGTCTCTCAGCCCCTGGAGCCTGAGCTGCTGCTGCTGCCGAGTCGGGCTTGAGCCCGGCTTCTCCCTCCCTTGCGAGCTGCAAGGTCAGAGCCTCAGGCTCAACTGACCGGGCAACTGCATTTCCTGTGCCCTCTCCTCACAGGCCCTCAGCGCTCCTGCAACTCAGCGCTGCCTGTGAAGATCCCCAGCAGCTTCTGTTGACTCTCTCCTTGCAGATGTGCCTGCAGGGGGGACTGTACCAGACGCCTGGGGGGACGCTGAGCTGTTACAGACTCCCTGGCGTCGCAGCGGTGAGTGAACCTCACGGGCTGGGCGCAGCGCCTCCCTCGTGGGGAACGCTTCCCTCGGGTGCGAGTGTCCCGCTCCCGTTCTGCAGAGCCCGGCCAGGACACAGAGGCAGAGCCCAGGGCAGGCAGAGCCTCGCTGCCGGGCTCAGGCTCCGAGTCGCAGGCGATGGCAGGAGGCAGCCGGCCAGGAAACCGCTGTCCCCTGGGCAGGAGGTGTCACCCCTGAGACCTGAACTGTGGCAGCAGGACCTGCCCATCCTCCGGGGCACATGCTGAGGCTCTCTCTGTGCCCCTTGTCAGGAGACATCTCAGAGCTGGGAGCAGACGACAGCGGTGGGGATGACGAGTTCTTCCGGGCGAGCTCAGGTACCGAGTGGTCTTGCTGGGGTCCCCAAGCGGGAGCCCGTCGGGCCCCCTGGGAGTGCCGCGAGTGGTGCCAGTGCTGGAGCAGGAGCAGAAGCGGCTAGCATAGCTGCAGCCCGGAGGGGGAGAGCTTGGGGGCCTCTGAGAGGGTCCAGAGGGGGAGAGTTTGGGGGGCTCCGAGAGGGCCCGGCTCCATCGCTGGGGCTGCGGGAGGCACTCCCTGGTGCAGGGACAGGCTTTCTCCTCGTCCCTCACAGGAGCTCCTGGACTCACTTTCCCAATTGCTCCTCCAGAGCCAGTCCCTGAAGGAAGGAGCCTGATGTGTCCCGGAGGCATTCACCGGTATTGTATGGTGAACACAGCGGTGCTCGTCGTTGTGATCCCTTCTCTGATTGCCGGGATTTTCGGCTGTTGGTATTGGTGGAGGAAGAGAAAACAGTGAGTCAGGAGTTTTGCCCCCTCCACTGCTTCCTCCCCAGCTCAGCCCGTGGTGGTGAGCCTTGCTAGTGCTGGCTGTACCGGGCAGGGGAGTCTCTGTGTCCCAACTACAGAGTCCCCATGTCCCCTGTACAGTGCCCGTATCCCTTGATCAGTGCCTGTGTCCTCCTGCACAGTCCCCATGTCCTCCTGCAGAGTCCCGGTGTCCCCATGTAGCTGAGGCTCATGCAGGCTCAAACCCCGCCGGGGCCTCAGCAGACTACTCTTTCTGCAGGGCCAGGGCAGGAGCCAAGGACCGTCCCAGCTTGCACCTCGAAGGCCGGTGCCAACGTGACTGGGACCCCGAGAGCTGGGCCCAGCGCCTGCCTCTCCTACCCGAGGACCCTGAGCACCTGTGCTCCCCATGGCCCCCGTGGACCCGTGACTGGGACGCCGAGAGCTGGGCCCAGCACCAGCCCCTCCCACCCGAGGAAGGTGCCTCCCTCATGGGGAACGCTTCCCACTGGTGTGAGTGTCCGGCTCTCCTGGTGCAGAGCCCGGCTGGGGCAGGCAGAGCCTCACTGCCGGGCTCAGGCTCCAAGTCGCAGGCGATGGCAGGAGGCAGCCGGCCAGGAAACCGCTGCCCCTGAGCACAAGGTGTCGCCCCTGGGGCCTGGGCTGTGGCAGCAGGACCTGCCCATCCTCCGGGGCATGCGCTGAGGCTCTCTCTCTGCCCTCTACTTGCCGGCAGCACTCTCGGAGCCTGCTGCAGCGGATGTCGGCGAGGACGATGAGTTCTTCCGGGCAGGCTCAGGTACCGAGCCGTCTCGCTGGGGTCCCCAAGCGGGAGCTCCTCGGGCCCCCCGGGAGTGCTGCGAGCGGGGCGTGTGCTGAAGCAGGAGCAGAAGCAGATAGCATGGGTGCAACCCGGAGGGGGAGAGCTTGGGGGCATCTGAGAGGGTCCAGAGGGGGAGAGCTCGGGCGGCTCCGAGAGGGCCCGGCTCCGTCGCTGGGGCTGCGGGAACTGGGGGTGGCACTCCTTGGTGCAGGGACAGGCTTTGTCCTCATCGCTCCCAGGAGCTCCTGGACTCACTTTCCCAATTGCTTCTCTAGAGCCAGTCCCTGAAGGAATGGGAATGATGTGTCCCAGAGACGTTCGCCGACATCGTATCGTGAGCAAAGTGGTGCTCATCATTGTGATGCGTTCTCTGGTTGACGGGATTTTCGGCTGTTGGTATTGGTGGAGGAAGAGAAAACAGTGAGTCAGGAGTTTTGCCCCCTCCACTGCTTCCCCCACAGCTCAGCCCATGGTGGTGAGCTTTGCTAGCGCTGGCTGTGCGTGGCAGGAGAGTCCCCATGTCCCCTGCCCAGCCCTGGTGTCCCCTGCAGAGTCCCCGTGTCCCCATGCACCTGAGGCTCGGCCAAGGTGAGGCTCAAACCCCGCCTGGGCTCAGAAGACCCCTCTTTCCGCAGGGCCAGAGCGGGAGCCAAGGACCGTCCCAGCTCGCAACTCGAAGACCGGTGCCAACGTGACTGGGACCCCGAGAGCTGGGCCCAGCGCCCGCCCCTCCCACCTGAGGACCCTGAGCACCCGTGCTCCCCATGGCCCCCGCGGACCCGTGACTGGGACCCCGAGAGCTGGGCCCAGCGCCCGCCCCTCCCACCTGAGGACCCTGAGCGCCCGTGGCCCCCACAGCTCCGCGAACCGTCCCCGGCGATGAACCAGCCCAACGCAGAGGACTCCAGCCTGGCACGGCCCCTCCGACCCCCCAGACCTCCACCGCCAGCTGCATGTCCCACTCGTCCCACCCCACCTCGGCCCCCCGTCCCTCGGGCACCCCCACTGCCCCCCAACTTCCGTTAATAAACTGCCCATCTGGGGCTGGGGACACAAGCGCTGTGTGTCATCATCATCATCGGATCAAGGAGCTCAATTTAATAAAGACGGGCCGCGAGCTGCGCTAGGGAGTCGATCCCTCGGGCGCCAGAGCTACGGGATTTCTGTTGGTCGTGATAAAACGGGCTCCAGCATCCCTGGGTGGCGCAGAAGCCATGGGACCTGCAGGAGCCGCTTGATGTGAGGCCACAAAAGCTTTAGGGATGACACCACGAAAGCTTTGGGGATGACACCATGAAAGCTTTGGGATGACACCACAAAAGGTTTGGGGATGACAAGGGCAGAGCAGTGGGGGGTCATCTCTCGGGGCGTCTGCACGGCCTCGGGCACAGCCCCCTGTACTGGTTCACCTAGGATAGGGTTAATTTTTGCTGGAGGCTGGGAGCTGGGCATAGCTGGGGCAGCTGAACCAAAGTAGCCACTAGCCAAGGGGATAGTCGATGCCATCACGACATCATGCTCGGGGTATACAGAGGGAGCTGGTCGGGGCAGGGGTCTCCCTCTCTCTTTTCCGCCTCTCCATCTGAGAGCTCGAGTCGCTGGGTTCCGGGTGGTGAGACGTCCACGTTACATATTACTCGTGTTATATCTGGTTAAATCATAGAATCATAGAATGGCCTAGGTTGGAAGGGACCTTAGAGATCATCTAATCCAACCTCCCTGTCACGGGCAGGGACGCCTCTCTACTAGATCAGGCTACTCAAGGCTCTGTCCAACTTGGCCTTGAACACCTCCAGGGAGGGGGCAGCCACAACCTCTCTGGGCAATTTATTCCAAAGTCTTGCCACCCTCGTACTGAAGAATTTCTTCCTAAGATCTAATCTAAATCTATTCTCCTGCAACTTAAACCCATTTCCCCTTGTCCTATCAGTGGACGCTCTTGTAAAAAGTCCCTCCCCAGCCTTCCTGTAGGATCCCTTCAGGTATTGGAAGGCAGCTATTAGGTCCCCCCGAAGTCTTCTCTTTTCAAGACTGAACAATCCCAGCTCCTGCAGCCTGTCGTCGTAGCAAAGGTGCTCCAAGCCCTGGATCATCTTTGTGGCCCTCCTCTGAATGCGCTCCAACAGTCCTATGTCCCTCTTACGTTGGGGACACCAGAACTGGACGCAGTATTCGAGGTGGGGTCTCACAAGAGCAGAGTAAAGGGGGAGAATCACCTCTCTTGACCTGCTGGCTACGCTTCTCCTGATACATCCCAGGATGCGGTTGGCCTTCTGGGCTGCATGAGCTCACTGCTGGCTCATGTTGAGCTTCTCATCTATCAACACCCCCAAATCCTCCTCGTCAGGGCTACTCTCAACCCACTCTGTGCCCAGTTTGTATTTGTGCCTAGGATTGGCCCGACCCAGGTGAAGGACCTTGCACTTAGACTTGTTGAAGCTCATGCAGTTTGCACTGGCCCATTTCTCAAGCCTGTCAAGGTCCCTCTGGATGGCATCTCTTGCCCCAAGTGAGCCCACGGCACCACACAGCTTGGTGTCGTCAGCAAACTTGCTGAGGGTGCACTCAATGCCGTCATCCGTGTCGCTGACAAAGATGTTGAACAGCACTGGGCCCAGAACAGATCCCTGAGGAACACCGCTTGTCGCTGGTCTCCACGTGGACATCGAGCCATTGACCACAACTCTCTGAGTGCGATCGGCCAGACAGTTCTTTATCCACCCAGTGGTCCATCTGTCAAATCCGTGTCTCTCCGTTTTAGAGACAAGGATGTCATGTGGGACGGTGTCAAACACCTTGCACAAGTCCAGGAAAATGACATCCATTGCTTTTCCCGTGTCAACCAGCGCTGTAGCTTTGTCGTAGAAGGCCACTAAATTAGGCAGGCACGACTTGCCCCTGCTGAAGCCATGTTGGCTGTCACCAACCACTTGGTTATCTTTTATGTGCCTTAGTACAGCTGCCAGGAGAATCTGTTCCATGATTTTAGCTGGCACAGAGGTAAGGCTGCCTGGTCTGTAGTTCCCTGGGTTGTCTTTGGTTCCTTTTATAAAGATGGGGGTTATGTTGCCCCTTTTCCAGTCTGCGGGAACCTCACCAGACTGCCAGGACCTCTCAAATGTGATGGCCAGTGGCCTAGCAACTTCAGCTGTCAGTTCCTTCAAGGCCCCTGGATGTATCTCATCAGGTCCCATGGACTTGTGCACCTTCAGGTTCTCTAGGTGTTGCCGGACCTGATCTGCTCCTAAAACACGACTGTTATTTTGCTGTTATTGTTATGGTTTATGTTTCAACATCAACACAAACTGGTTTTGTTTCAACCCCACGGAGCTCTGCCCCTCACTCCCGCTACCGGGAGCGAGGGAGCGACCGCGTGGTTCCTTTGTCTCTCCCTGCCGGTCAGTCGGCTTGAACTACGACATCTTTTGGCGCCCAACGTGGGGCCAGGAGTTTGAGATAACAGCAAATTTGACAAAAGAATGTTAAAAAGATAATTTTGTTAGATTGATTTTGCACATTAGTCAAGTATTTGCAGTGTGATTGGCCCTCTGGGTAGCTCTGCCTCACAGCATGGGGAGGGATTTCCTTACGGTTCTCTAAATCAAATACAGGCCATGCTCAAGTTAGAACGCTGAAATCAATATGTCTTCGAGGAAAGAGTTTATGTGTTCCTCACTGTCGATTCTCTGACAGGATTAAACTCATAGGCCTGGCACCATGATTCTGTATTGGAGAGTTCAGCTGATGTTTACGGATGCTGGTGTGTTCTTTTCCTGTTTGTAAAGTCAAGTATTACGGACAGGCAGCCTTTAGCGGAAGTGAGCTTTGAAAGGCTTATGGCAACTTAATAGAAGAGGGAGTGTTTTGCCGGCCTGCTTAGTGAGATGAATCAGGGTGCTGGAGTTTTGGACAGAGCGAGCTTTCAACTTGATTTTCAGTTCCAACCGTAAGTACACAGATGTAAGTTTAAGGTCCTGGGTTGTAACCTAGAAAACCTGTGTAAAGTTGAGCAACTGGTCGTCTTAGCTGTTGTCTCTCTTTAGATGTTGTCTCTCTTCCTTTGCACTGTTGGAGTGATATCAGTGACCAAAGTAAAACCGTGTGGGCACTCAGAGAGTTGTGGTCAACGGCTCGATGTCCACGTGGAGACCAGTGACAAGCGGTGTTCCTCAGGGATCTGTTCTGGGCCCAGTGCTGTTCAACATTTTGTCAGCGACATGGACATGTGGTTGCCCTTCTGGGCAGTGCCCATTATACAGACGGTCGAACTAGGACACATGATGCCCCATCCATAAGGATAGATCTGAAGGAGTTCAGGTGAAGGCTGGTCTTGCACAAGTCACCCGTTGTGTCCCCAGGTGCCCTTGGACTCTGCTGGTTTCCCTCTCCAGAGAGTGGAGGAGCTGGGTCCCCTCCTCAGGACAGACCCACATGCAAGGGGCCTGGCGGTGCCAGGGGCTTGTTTCTCTCCTTGTAGCTCTGCCTGCGCCCTCCTCATCTATTGCCGCTTCATAAACGTTAGAACCCCCGTATTTTAGCCCCCCAGCTGGTTCCTCCCCTCCCGGCTCCCTCTTCCCTTCCCCTTCCCCACCCCGTGGAGTTAGGCCCGACCCCCGGCCCCGTGACCAAGCTCCAGGCCTGGATTCCCACAGCCTCAAGCTGGAGCTGGCGCAGCGGCTCCAGGAAGCGCTGGACGCTGAGATGTTGGCGGCCGGGCCCGAGGAAGGAGGCCTTGCCGGGCCTGGGGCCTGTGCAGGGGAAGCCGGCCCCGCCACCCATCGCCACAGCCAGGAGGATGCGGAGGAAGGAGGAAGAAGCCGCCACTGAGCAGCAGCAACCGCGACCTCAGCAGCACCAGGAGCAGCCGGTGGCAGAACCGGAGCCCGCAGCCCCCACAGGAGAAGGAGAAACGACAACAGCAACCACATCCCTCCCTCTCTCCCTCCCTCCCTCAACCCACCCATCCATCCCTTCATCCCTCCCTCCCCCTGGCTGTGTCCTCATAAAAGGCCACCAGCTTGGTCAGACATGACTCCCCCTTGGTAAAACCACGACGTCAGCTATTCCTGGTGACCCTCTTGTCCTCGATGTGCCCAGACACAGCGCTGAGGACAAGTTGTTCCATCACTTTCCCAGGGATGGAGGTGAGGCTGTGTGGGCTGGAGTTACCCGGGTCCTCCTTCCTGCCCTGATTAATGCTATTCAAGACCCCATTTATTAATATCAATATTCCAGTGCCCCGTGATTATCCCAGTGGCTGGTCAATATTCGGTCTGAAGCTGGAAGGGTCGGTCACCGTGGGGTTTGTGTTCCAGGTCTCGAGATCTTTGGGAGAAGGAACCGGCTTCTCCAGGATTCATCCGACCCCTCCAAATGGTGGGAAAGCGAATTGTCCACAGTCACAAGAGCTGCACCGCTGATTGGCCAGTGCGGCCGTGATGTCACTGCCCAGCCACGATGTCACAGATCCCTGCAGACACCAAGTCCCGGGCGCTCAGCCCCCGGACCCAGTGCGGCGGCGACAGCGGCAGCAGCGACAGCGTGTCCTGCAGCAGCGATGGCGCCCACACTACGGCTCTTCCTTGTGCTCCTCCTCCTCGGGGCCCTGCATGCCAGGGCTGCCCGAGCGGCTCCCTGGAGAGCCCGACGAGCAGGTCAGCAGCCTGGCCCGGCCCGGGGGGCTCGGCCGGGGGGTTGCACGGGCAGAGGGCTTGCAGAGCTGCCGGCCACCAGCGCCGCTGGCCCCTTGAGGGGCAGGTCAGAGTGTCTCTCCCTGCCCCTCGGCACCCCGACAGGCGAGGTGACCTTCTCTCCTCTCCGCCTGTCTCTAGATGACGAGCGGACCGTAGACGGTGATCCAGCTTCTCTGCTGGATGTGGCCTTGAACACCCTGGGGCATCCCGAAGGTGAGTTCTCACATCCCTGCCCTGGGAAAACCCACGTGGGCAGCATGACGAGAGCTCAGCCCACGCGTGATTCTCTCCCTTATCCCCTCGCAGTCGGCAGATTCTCTCCCCAGCGTGTTCCCGACTTCAACACCGAGGGCGATGCCGCGGGTGAGTGGGGGCAGGAACCTGCCCGCTCGTCTCCCTGCCCTGAGACACACCCATGGCTCCTTCTGTGCAGACAGGGAGAGCAGCGGATCTGAGGGCTCGGGCTGGGCGAGAGCCCGGGCGCTTGGCGTGGCGGAGCTGTCTCTCAGCCCCTGGAGCCTGAGCTGCTGCTGCTGCTGCTGCCAAGCCTGGGGGCTCATCGAGCTCGAGCCCGGCTTCTCCCTCCCTGGCGAGCGGCCAGCTCAGAGCCCAAGACTTGGCCGGCCGGGCGCCTGCGTGCGTGTGCCCTCTCCTCACAGGACGCCCTCAGCGCTCCTGCGACCCAGCCGCTACCCGTGAGGATCCCCGGCAGCTTCTGTTGACTCTCTCATTGCAGATGTGCCTTCAGGGGAGACTGTTCCGGAGGCCTGGGGGGACCCTGAGCTGTTACAGCCCCCCTGGCGTCGCAGCGGTGAGTGAACCTCACGGGCTGGGCACAGCTGAGCTGGGCCCCAGTTCTAGCAGGACGGCGCCTCCCTCGTGGGGAACGCTTCCCTCGGGTGCGAGTGTCCCGCTCTCCTTCTGCAGAGATCGGCCAGGACACGAAGGCAGAGCCCGGGGCAGGCAGAGCCTCGCTGCCGGGCTCGGGCTCGGAGTTTCAGGCAATGGCAGGAGGCGACCGGCCAGGTAACCGCTGTCCCCTGGGCACAAGGTGTCGCCCCTCCAGCCTGGGCTGTGGCAGCAGGACCTGCCCATCCTCCGGGGCATGCGCTGAGGCTCTCTCTGTGCCCTCTGCTTCTCGACAGCGCTCTCGGAGCCTGCTGCAGCCGACGACGGCGAGGACGATGAGTTCTTCCGGGCAGGCTCAGGTACCGAGCCGTCTCGCTGGGGTCCCCAAGCGGGAGCCCCTCGGGCCCCCCGGGGGTGCCGCGAGCGGTGTCCGTGCTGGAGCAGGAGCAGAAGGGGAGAGCATGGCTCCAGCCCGGAGGGGGAGAGCTCGGGGGGCTCCGAGAGGGCCCGGCTCCATCGCTGGGGCTGTGGGAGCTGAGGCTGGCACTCCCTGCTGCAGGGACATACTTTGTCCTCATCCCTCCCAGGAGCTCCTGGACTCACTTTCCCAATTGCTCCTCCAGAGCCAGTCCCTGAAGGAAGGAGCCTGATGTGTCCCAGAGACGTTCGCCGGTATTGTATGGTGAACACAGCGGTGCTCATCGTTGTGATCCCTTCTCTGATTGCCGGGATTTTCGGCTGTTGGTATTGGTGGAGGAAGAGAAAACAGTGAGTCAGGAGTTTTGCTCCCTCCACTGCGTCCCCCACAGCTCAGCCCGTGGTGGTGAGCCTTGCTAGCACTGGCTGTGCTGGGCAGGAGAGTCCCCATGTCCCACAGCAGAGTCCCCATGTCCCCTGCCCAGGCCCCGTGTCCCCTGATGAGTCCCTGTGTTCTCCTGCAGAGTCCCTGTGTCCCCCTGCACAGTCCCCGTGTCCCCATGCAGCTGAGGCTCAGCCAAGGTGAGGCTCAAACCCCGCCGGGGCTCAGCAGACCCCTCTTTCCGCAGGGCCAGGGCGGGAGCCAAGGACCGTCCCAGCTCACACCTCGAAGGCCGGTGCCAAC